>CM017569.1:6535963-7165241 GCA_007844125.1 Sinonovacula constricta
AATTATTTATTTCTGTGTATTAATTCTTTGTACATTTATCAATTTAATTAATAATGTATTCTGAAATATGTATTTCAAGAGCTTTCTAAATGTGATTAGCTTTTCTTTGACCACAAATGAAGAAATAACAAGAAAATAAAAGTTACGCTTCTATACAATTCATCTGAAAATCCCTGAATAGGGATCTGAAGTAGCTATCAAAGATGGCTGCCAAGATAAGGGATCAACAAAACAACACTTCAGCGTTTTTAAGCACTTTTCTGGATTCAAACACTATCCATTTGACATTTTGTTTAATGAATATTAAAGTCAAATAAGATCGTGTATAATCGTTTTCAGATTATTATTAATATGTTTTAAAAAAAAAAAACAACAGAGAGAATTAATTTTGACACTTATTTTTCGTCTCTGGTCAGTCGTATTGACATTGAAGCTCAGTCATATAGGACAACTCTCAGCCATAACTGGGCGAATGTGAAATGGCACGAAAAGAATTGCGTTAAAATTACCAAATGCAAACAATTACTTAACAACACTATTCTTAACAGCATTATACGTAACATAATAATTAACACCATTGTAACCAGCAATATTAGAATAAACAACATTGTAATTAACAACAATATACTATTTTAGTTTATAGTGCATAGAAATATATACAGTTATCACATAACTTGGCGTGTATTCATTAAGTTACACTCATTTGTTATATTTGATAACTCACTCGTTAATGATCGAGTCGTCAAAAGTGATATAAATCTGAGTCATATTCAACACGAAAAAGCTGATTTATTGGTTATGTGATAAATAGAGTCCAACATTCGTGTTTATTGAAGACTATAAATAATAAACTTGCATAGCCTCGTTTCATTACTTTCATTCAACTCATTTACCTTTTTCATTATTCAACGATACCTCATGTCAGACCCCTAATGTCCGTGATACATTTATGTCTTTCAATTAAGGTGACAGTGTGGTGAAAAAGAGATGTTTATGTTCAAAAGTGACAGAGATTGTTTTGTTGTTGGTGGTAGGTGTTTATGTTGGGGTGGTATCGTTCCACCAGCAGGCTTCAACTATCCAGAGATGGTGTCTACTTGAAGCATATATAGTGCTGCCTTCACTGCGTATAACATGCCGTGAATACCTGGCATGATACCACACCCAGTCACATTACCCTGACACCGGGCCAACCAGTCGTGGTTCTACCCTTCGTATTTGCTCGAGCACTTGATATTATGGCGGCAGTTATCTGCAAATATAGTTCAGTTGTGCAAAATGTAAAACATTAAGGTAGATTATAAATGAACTATGTTTTGGACACTGTAAGTGAACAGTTATTTTCGTTTGTATATTTCCAGCTCTCGGGACGGTGGTTGAGACGGCCATCTTTTCCAATCTTGGCATCTCTGACGTTGTTGCGGCAGTGGTAACACTGGATACTAGTATGTTAACTTTGGTAATCTCCAGAAATTACATTTTAGCCTACAAAGTGGGAAGAAAACTCAAAATTTAACATCACATCGCATTAAAGATCGATATAATTCCCAAGGCAAGCGGTATAAATCCAAATGACTTCGATAACAGTGAGAACCATCTGAATATGGTCTTCATAATTTGCCGTGGATATAGACATCAGGGCAAGATGAAGCTAAGGTTGTGTCTCACATTTTCTTAATGATATACTGTTCAAATAGTACTACCTGTCACATCGTGAATAAGTAGAAATCCTCATAGGATATATAAAATCTATATATACAAGGAGGTGAAGAAAGATATTGATCTTAATGTTTTAGAAATTGACGTCTTTCTAGCTCATCGCTTCGTACTTTCGTACTCTTTCCATGAATTGCGTGCAGTTATGAAATTAAGTGTAAAAAGCTCTAAAGAATAGATTTCCTAGTGCAGTCGGTATTGATTCCGGTAAAATAGATGTACGAAAGATATGTGGTCACATTT
The DNA here is from genome assembly GCA_007844125.1 of Sinonovacula constricta. Classification (NCBI taxonomy): domain Eukaryota; kingdom Metazoa; phylum Mollusca; class Bivalvia; order Cardiida; family Solecurtidae; genus Sinonovacula; species Sinonovacula constricta. The sequence continues at coordinate 6,537,923 of CM017569.1, forward strand.
TCAGTTCACTATTTCTTGGATTCTGGTGTTAATTTCCAAGTATCAACATCTTGAAATTGCAAAATTGTGTAAATCGTTCAGGTAAAGTTGTAAAATTTCACAATCTTGGAATCGTAAGGAGAACGAAAATTGTGAATGAGGCAGATGCCTCTTAGCGAAGGGCATACGAAAATCATATAGGCTATGTCTATTTCGATAGATATGGCATAAAAACTACAATTTTCGCTGTAAAATGCTCAGCTTTAAGTTAAGCCAAAAGTACACTGATCAGCAGAAAGTTTTGGACTTAATCTTTATATGAAATTTACTGCTTAATAAAGGATATGATATTAAGTCTATTATGAAATAGTGTTACAACATTATACACAAAAAACATCTGACTCCAACTTTCCTCACAGCCGTGCACAACATAAGCGATGCCTTAGCTAAGGTTATCACGGACAAGGACATCCTTGTGTCGGCTGCCAATAACCTTTCTACCACAATGAACGCGCTGGGAACCGAAATTGACACCACTAAGTCCTCGTGCTCATCTTCCGGCGCCGCATGTCAAACAGCCTGCGACACTTTCGATACCACGCCGCTCAAATCTGGTGGCGCGGACTTTAGTTCGGTAATGCTTTCATTTAACTGTTAATTATTCATATTTATTGATAACATTCATTGATATATGAAATATATTGATAATATTGATAACGATATAAAATATGAACAACAATTTAAACATAATATTTAAAATATTATTTTAAACATAAGTATCATACTTGAAATCGGTTGATGTATGTAGAAATCCTCATAGGAAATATAAAATCTATATATGCAATGTTGATGTATGTCGGAATTTACCAATAAAACCTTGAGCACGAACACACATATTTTGTCAGACTGTTCTGTTGAAGTTCTAGTGCTTCTCCTTTTACATTCCGGTCTGACAATTACACATGTTCAGCACACAACAACCAAGCGCACTAATGTATACAACACACATTATAATATAAAATATGACAATATCAAAGTGTCGATCCGTCTTCTCACATTGTTTAGTTGCCGGATCTCACCTCGGTACAAACGAACATTAACGATGTCAAGGCCATGAACCTGTCGGGCATTGCTATGGCGGTAAGTTCCGTTCGAGAACATGTTCTCCAACGGTTTCCGACAATAGTAAAAATTGGCATAGATGTTTCCAAGATGGCATTCCGAACCATATTTCACAAAAAAGGTTAGCCATTGTTCAATTAATGTGCCTAATTTGGCTACAATAATTCAGTTTAAACTTCCCCACTAATTCTTTATCAAACCGTGTAGCTAAAATATTGTTGCTTTTTACAAAACAAATGTTTCAGTTTTCTGTATCCCATTTTTACTGTTTGCGCATGTTTTCTTACCATAAACGCTCCTGTTTTTATATTTTCTTTCTCTTATGTTTTCTATTTCCACATATTTTCTGTTTTGATAATTGTTTGTATTACCACATTTTATGTTCGAAAACATGTGTTATGTTTACATGTCTTCTTGTTTCCTTCTTTTACCTGTTTCTACATTTGTTTCTGTTTTCACAACTTCTCTTCTTCTATTTTTTCTCAGGCCCAAGATCAAATTGACGGGGTTTCCTCAACTATCGACAGCCAAACAGTCCTCTATTAAGACAAGTATGGCTTTTTGTAAAATATTTGCATAATTATTTCAAAAATACACGAATGATTAAAACTCTTATTGCAACTGTGTCGTATTTTGACCGAAAATGATTTGATGATCTTTTTAATTTAACTTGTTCTCTATTGTCAATACACCGGATTAAGGATAACGATGAGGAGTTGGTCTTCTGTTTAATTGACCTGTGACGCGCATAGTTCCACCCAAGGTGACCATAATATTGTCTGTTTGATGTAACAATAAACGTGGCTGAGAGGTACAGTTGCGGACTTTTAAATCCATTGCGTTTTCGACCTCTCACCGAGTCCCCTTTAGGGACTGCAATGTATTGCTAAAGACTCATTTGCAGACACTTAGTAACAATTAATGTAGTACCTAATCAGACAGCTGATTAAGATATTACGAGTAGCATGAGAATGAACAATTGGTGCTTAGCAATATACCTGTTGACACTTGACACGTTAAAGGCGGTAGCCAGTAATTTGGACCATATTTCTTTCTATGTTACTATGACCTGAAATGATACTGCAAATTTTTTCCTTAAACAAAATTGTATTTCCTATCCGAGCCACGCTGCTTATGTTACTATATTTAAGTTAGCTATTCTTAATCGGAGAAAATCCACGTGATTACCTGCTTTTGAAATTATATTACCTGATCATCCGGGTAATCGGCTCTGACATTAAAACATAGTTTTAGCTGAAATCCCCATGGTGCTTATTTATAGATTTGGAATAAATTGACACTTATACCGATTTGTCTTAACAATTGTGGTCATGCTGTAAACAGCCTTTACATAAACTAAAATATAATGCAGGAAGTATGCTCGTATTCCCCAGACCTGTTATGTCTAACAGATAATATTATAGATAAACTGTCGAATAACACGTTTAAGAATATACCTATTTCCACAGCAATCAACACAACAATGAACAGCTTTTCCGACACAATGGTAACGATGACAGATGATTTAGTTACCATGCTGAACAATGTAAGTTGTACATTTCTTAATAATTATTAAAGCGACTTGGTCTCAGTGGGTATTTTTTATTTCCAGTTTTGGTTTGCGATATTTCTGTGGGGTAACTTAACTTTGTTGACCCACATTAAATAATGGATAAGCATGTTAGTGTTGATGACAGGATTAAATCTGAGCATGCTGTCATTTGTTTGCGTTAGATTGGTAGAATCAAAAAGGACCGTTCTAAGCTCATTAACCGATTATATGTTCGAACTGAGAATGCGGGTTTAAACGTCGTATGTAAACGTCATAACCAGCACAAGTAATTAACTCAGTAGTGACCTAATAGGGTGGGTTTTATAACTAATAAATTTACATAAATTCTTAAGACAAAATGATTTTCGCTTGCAATCCTACGAATGCTGCTGGACTGAAAAGGAAGTGTCTAAGGCGGTGCATACATGGACTGCACAGTCCATCTGTCATACATGTACCGGCGCTCCTATCACTGACAATTAAGCTATGCCTCGACAAAAAAGGGTACAGCAACAATTTGACCTCCCATAACCGCGGTTAGCTTTAGCGCTAACAGCTATTATTGGAAGGTTCGAGTCAGAAAGAACGACAACACATGGGTGAACAGATTTCACTCTTGCGTCATTAATATTCCAGTATGTTTTCTTTTTAAGAGAAACAATGGCAGAAATAACATCTTTTCACCCATGTCGTGTCCCCGAACAGACAGTTCATATATGGCAAGGCAAAATAATATTATTATTCATGTATTTACATTTTTACATGTACAACATGATACAACTTTTCAAGGCACTTGGCAGTTTATAGGCATGGTTCCCGTCCCCATCGTATTAAGCCACTGTCAAAGCAGGCAGACCGGACAAATAATCGTTAAGGGCGACCGAAGACAGGAAATAGACCCCAACATTCAAGCATATGCCCTTCTAAGCTGCCCAACTAGGCTGAAACTGTACGCTTCACTATGTCCCAGTATGCTGAACCTGCATGCCCAACTGGGCTAAGATTGTATGCTCAAATGGTCTGAACCTGCATGCCCAACTAGGCTAAGATTGTATGCTCAAATGGTCTGAAACTGCTTGCCCAACTAGGCTAAAATTGTATGCTCAAATGATCTGAACGTGCATGCCCAACTAGGTTAAGATTGTATGCTCAAATGGTCTGAACCTGCATGCCCAACTAGGCTAAGATTGTATGCTCAAATGGTCTGAAACTGCTTGCCCAACTAGGCTAAGATTGTATGCTCAAATGGTCTGAAACTGCTTGCCCAACTAGGCTAAGATTGTATGCTCAAATGGTCTGAACCTGCATGCCCAACTAGGCTAAGATTGTATGCTCAAATGGTCTGAAACTGCTTGCCCAACTGGACTGAAATTCTTGCCCATAAGGTGTCACCGGTAGTTTTTAACAGGCTTTACATTTATAAAATATTAAATTGCAAATTTTAATGGAAATTCCGCCACTTGCAACCACGGCTGATCCTGTGAAACAAAAATCGTGCCAGGCTAGCTCAATGACGAAATCTCCAGTTTGTCAGATGTGCAGATACTGACATACTAACATACTGTTTTAACCTGGCTATTAGCTTAATTGATAAGAACGACACAAAAGTACATCAAGTTATCTCAGTATCTATAATTTTCATTATTTCTAATTCAGTGAGATAAATTACATAAATCAAAACCCTAACACCCAGTGTCTTCCTCACTTTTGCTTAAACAGTATTTTAAAGTTATAATGATGTGATTTATTTTTGTTTGATCTTAATGCTAGCAGTTATGTTTATTGTTTATTAGGTTTATCGTCCCACCAACAGTATTTCAGTTATCTGGAGACGGTGTCCACTTGAAGCAGCTATATTGCTGCCTTCACTGTGTGTAGCATGCCGTGAACACCTGGCATGATACCACACCCAGTCACATTATCCTGACACCGGGCCAACCAGTCGTGGAACTACCCTTATATTTGCTTGAGCGTTAGCAAGGGAGCTATACAACAACCATTTTTAACGACTTTGGTATGTCGCGGCCCGGGATCGAACCCGGGGTCTCCCGTACCTGGAGCCGACGCTCTACCGATTGCGCTACCAGGTCCGGTTGCTAGCAGGTATCCAGAATGTTGAAATTCGAAACGTCGCCAAATCGCCAAACGGAAACGTCGCCAAACGCCAATACGAAACATTGCCAAAATACCAATAGAAAACGTTGCCAAAACGCCAAGACGAAACGTCTCCAAACGCGAGTACGAAACATCGCCAAAATGCCCCATAGAAAACGTCTCAAAAACGCCAAGACGAAACGTCGCCAAACGCCAGTACGGAACGCCGCCAAAACACGAGACAAATCGTCGCCAATCGTGTAGAGTTTTAAACTGCGGCATTTGTTTTTGTCGACTTCTCATTTTCGTTGTGCCTTCTTGTTGTTATTTTTCCTTTTCCACCCTCTCAGTTACCATAGTTTAGCTGGTGTATATAAATATTTTATACTGATTTCTCGCTTTTTAGACTGTGGACATGGGGGGCTTTAAAGCAGAACTAAAGGGATTCTTCGGGATGATGACCTAAATACGACACTTACAGGTAGGTCGGATACACGTGCACAAACAGGTAGGTCGGATACACGTGCTTACGGTAGGTTGGACACACGTGCACTTACCGTATACTCATCAGTAGGTCGGATACATGTTCACATACAGGTAGTTCGGATACACGCGTATTCATCGGTAGGTTGGACACACGTGCACAAACAGGTAGGTCGGATACACTTGCACTTACATGTAGGTCGGATACACGTCTACATACAAGTAGGTCGGATACACGTTCACATGCAGGTAGATCGGATACACGTTCGCATATAGGTAGGTCAGATACACGTGCACATACATTTAGGTCGGATACACATGCACATACAGGTAGGTCAGATATGCGTGCACATACATTTAGGTCCGATACATATGCACATACAGGTAGGTCGGGAACACGTTCACATACAGGTAGGTCGGATACACATGCACATACAGGTAGGTCGGATACACATGCACATACAGGTAGGTCAGATATACGTTCACATATCGGTAGGTCGGATACACGATCACATACAGGTAGATCTGATACACGTTCACATACAGGTAGGTCGGATACACGTTCACATACATGTAGGTCTGATACACGATTACATACCGGTAGGTCTGATACACGTTCACATACAGGTCGGTCCGATACAAGTTCACATACCGGTAGGTCTGATACACGTTCACATACAGGTCGGTCAGATACACGTTCACATACAGGTAGGTCAGATATACGTTCACATACATGTAGGTCTGATACACGATCACATACAGGTAGGTCTGATACACGTTCACATACAGGTAGGTCGGATACACGTTCACATACAGGTAGGTCAGATACACGTTCTCATACATGTAGGTCAGATACACGTTCACATACATGTAGGTCAGATATACGTTCACATACATGTAGGTCGGATACACGATCACATACAGGTAGGTCTGGTACACGTTCACATACAGGTAGGTCGGATACACGTTCATATACAGGTAGGTCGGATACACGTTCACATACATGTAGGTCAGATACACGTTCATATACAGGTAGGTCGGATATACGTTCATATACAGGTAGGTCGGATATACGTTCATATACAGGTAGGTCGAATATACGTTCACATACAGGTAGGTCGGATACACAAACACATGCAGGTAGGTCTAATACACGTGACATACAGGTAGGTCTAATACACGTTACATACAGGTAGGTCGGATACACATGCACATGCAGGTAGGTATGATAAACGTGCATATGCAGGTAGGTCGCATACAGGTAGGTCGGATGCACGTGTTTGGAGTATTTTTCGAAACTTTGTTAAATATTTTGCCACATTTCACTAATTTCAGTAGGCTTTATTCTCGTTTCGGAGAGTATACAATTTAAAAATATTTCCACAACATTATTTTATTCCTCAATGTACCAAATGCTTTTCATGGTACATTTAGCCTGTAATAGTGTACAATTTTAACTTGTATGAAATTCAAATGTGTATTCGTCCATGCATCTTTTCCTTAAAAGCTGCAAATGGTTAAATTCAATGTTCATCCCTATGCCACACTACACTTCATGTACATTCGCTCTTGCTCGTTGCCGGGCAATTAATTTCACCTCAGCCAGGGGCAGATCCAGAATAAAGTGGTGGGGGTGGTATAAATCAAGATCCATTCAACTTTATCGTAGTAAATACTGGATATACATACACAGTTAGGGACCTAACTTCGACATCAACAGTCAGCAGACAAAATTTCCTTTAACAGTTTAGTATTTTAAGCATACATATATGTGTTTTCACAACTTTACTATTTTACCCACCCCTGAATCCATCTCTGACCCCAGCCTCTTTCCGCGGGTGTTCGAGTCTGTTGTAGATATATTTAAGAGTATGTTTAGTGTGCAATTCTAGCGTGTCACTAATTCCATATACAGTTGTAAAGTTTCTGTCATTTTACACTGCCACTGCATAGCTATAACGGAATATTCGTCTGGTAAAGTGTGCAGTGCTTCACTAATTCAACACTGCGAAATTTCCCGGTAAAATGTTATCTAGGGGTAGTATTCAATTAAACGTTTCACTGTTTTACATGGCCCGTTATTCAGTTACACGTTATTTCGTCTTGGGTTGTGTTCGATTATAACCTTTCACTAAGTTTACGACGCAGGATTTATAAATTTCAATGTTTCACTTATTCTGCACTGTCCGACATTCCAGTGTATATATTCGCCTGTCAAAATCTACAATAATAACCTTTCATAGATTCTATACTGCTCTATTTCCGGGGTATATTTCAACTGGGGTAGTTTGAGATTCCAACATGTAACTTATTATACATTGTACTTTTTACAGGGTATATTTTGGCTGGGGTCTATCCGGACTCTTCTCAGTAGTTGTGATCCTATGTCTTCTGGGGATATGTTGTGGGTGTCTGGGCCATGACTCCGAGAGACTTCCAACCGACCGCAGCGCCATGTCCAACTGCGGCGGTTGCCTTCTTATTATGTGAGTTTGGGCTTACATCCATGTTGTTTATTTCAATTTTCACTGTCCTTGGAATATGGTAAGTGTATTTGTTTCATTACATTGCTCTTGTCTAGACATGAAACGAAAAAAAGAATGCCATGGGTTGAGCAGAAATGAAATTGTAAATTAAAAACAACTGACTACTTCGCAAATGTTGATGCATATGGCATCACCATAGTCATGTTATTTATTGCAGGTTTTATGGTTTGTAATTCTATTTCAAAAGACACATTAAAGACAGTCCTGTCTGACTGATTGTCTTTATTTTCCTCATTATCCACAAACTGGCAAGGTGATACATATGTACAGCAAACAGGAGAGATCATGTTTAATTATGAAAATATTACATTTGACAACAACAAACTGATAAAATACATACAAAATAAAAGTGCGACGTGTGCGTAGGTTTTAATTTTCTTTAATTTGGGCAACTCGACCAACTGTTAGTCGAAACTTTTAATTAAGTTTATCACTTATTCACTTGAAATGTTTATTCATTTGCGCTCATAACATTTCACAACATACCCACTGATCTCATTTTAAATGTGAATAATCATTGTCTTCATGCTGATGTTGATGCTGGCCTCGTTTTTGTCTTATAACGACCATTAAAGTTGAGCGAACTTGGTTATAAAAAAATACTTGCGGGTTATTAAATTGTACATAAACAATAACAACTTTTTTCAAAAGCTAATATGCAAAATTTGTCCTCGCCCACAGTCCGGTCGTGATGATGTTCTTCGTAGGGTCGTTGCTTATGTTGCTGACGACCTTGACCTTTATGGTGGGAGGTAACATGGAGAAGATTTGCCAGCCCTTGTTGGACCTTACTATTTTCCGAGATGTGCGTACATTGGTCACCTATGTGCTCAGCCAGTCTCTAATAGAATAATTACTATAAATATGGATGGCCTGTGGCCAAACTTGTAGACTTTGACTTCCGTTGATTCCTCGTCCGCGTGGATTCGAGCCCAGGTCCAGGCGATACAGGTCTTCAATCTGACCTGTGGAGCACCGTTAATACTGTGTCATTTGTATGACCTTCTTCCGGACGTCGCTTTACGCTTGAATAATTTTAAATGTGACGCTGCAATGTACATGTATATCAGCATAACAAAAATAAAACAATAGAGACATAGTTTTGTCCTTTTTTATTGTTGTTGTTTTTGTTAGATTGTCCTCGGCACAAATTGGCGTTTGATCATTTATTTTAATTGTATGTTTTTGTAAAACCTCGTTTTCTTTTTTCATAACTGTCATAATATATTTATAGTTGCTTGGAATTATTAAAATATAATTGTTGTCTCGTTTTGAAAGTTTAAACGTAAAGGCGATACTTATTAGACCTTTATGTTTTACAATAATTGCATTTTCTTAATATGATTAGTGTTTTTGTTTTAGTTTGTTGACAAGGGAGCCATTGGTGGACTGACTTTGGGAATGTTGCTCTTCAATAATGCTTCAAGTGACCTCAGTTTTTACAATTTTTTTCTGTAAGTGAATTAATAAATTGTGTGCACCAACATTTGATTGGCGGACCGCTAATTTCTGTTACCGCGTCTGATTGGACTATCATACATTGGGTAACCACGTTTGATTGGTTAAAAATTGTTCGTATCATTATCAGTGTTCTCATTGGTTAGTAGTGAACCTGACAATCTAATGGTGTACAGTTCCAAGTTCTGATAGTAATGACTTAATCGGTATAAAAGTAACTTTTGTTATAAAAAAGTTGGTGAAATAATCTTTTTTAAGCATTGTATTTACAAAAGTATTGTACACATTTAGAATATCAAATATAAGTCTATTGAAGGGTCTAGTACTTACTAGCTTGTCAATTTCTGTAATGTGTTCCATATTTAAGAAACGATTTTATTCTCTTGAGAACTTGTGCACTTTCTGGCCATTGTTCAAGACAAAGAGTTCAAAACGCTGCCCAGAACGCTTGTGACAGTTAGGTTAGGGTTTAATGGTTTAAACATATTTTATTTCGAGTATTTACAATACTTCACATCCAAGACATAATCTAAGCAAAGGGGGGCTTAAAGGGAGCCACAATCTGTAGTAAATAAGTTATAATTACTTTAAAAAACGATACCTGTTCGTTTTTGTCGTAATTTGCATCATCTTAACAAATATATGCACATCTATATATGTCAAAAGTCGACTTCGCGCCGTTTTATTATGACCTCCATATGAATATGTCACGTGACTTCTCTAACGTTACTAATGTCAGGTATCTTTGTTAACTGTTTTGTCAATCCGTTCTTGTTTCCAAGTGCACGAGGAAGTTTAGTCGGTATACATTTGTGCACACTAAGTATAATTTAGGCTGCCTTTGTCTACACGGTACAGTCTTTATAACGGTTATTTAACACATGGCATTTTTTCCAAAACCAGGCAGCTTTGCGTAAGACAAAGCGTGTCCTAGCTGCAATACTAGCTTGCTATGGGCATGCGACATTTTGTGAAATTAAACAAAGTTTGATTCCTTTTAAAAGCACTATTACCCAATTTTAGAAAAAGCTGTTGAAAGAAATAAGAAACTATCAATATAGAAGCTTTATTCATTTGTATCTTTCATAACTTACCTACGAATTTCCAGTACATCGACCGTGTTTATCCATTTATCCATGCAATATAATCAACACATAAAGTACACTAGCCACTGATTGGCCAACGATGGTGAAGCGTGGTAAAAGTGTTGCGCAGCAAGCCCAGGCTTTCTAACGGTACACATCACGTGCGACCACGTGAGACTTAGGACGCATTCGCATAATGTTTGCCCCTTTCCGTACACGTTCGGAAAAGACCATTGAAGGTCAGATAGTATTGACACACCGTGATTAGGTTGCCACTTAGAAATAAAGCAATCAACTTATCAAAATGACTTATTTTGAACAATGCTTCACATCTCCAGATCAGACTTTTCAGTTAAACGAATGTGCTTAGCTCAAATCTTGTCTGCAACACACTAAACGGTTCTGTAACTTCGCGTTTTCTAAAAAATAGAATTCGTATTTGTTTCAAAGATGTTAAATATATATGTTAAATACTTGTTGCAGTATTTCACATAGTTTGTGATTGTCGTTCACAAATCACGTAAGGCAGAGAGAAAATGTCACGTGAAAATCAAATTGGAGCTCCCCTTAAGCCCGTTGTTTGTTGTTGTTTGTTTTTTTTTGCATGAATTTAAATCATGTTTTAACTTTTGGTCTCTACCTCACCCCACATTGTTTGAAATATTAATTAGTATGGATTTAAACGCCAAATATTTAAAAGGAAAGGCTTAGGCTTAAAACCTTACATGTTTCCATTTTCAAGTTCCATCTTTTAAAGTGAACAGCGTGTGTATGTTTGTCCACGATACCTTCAAAAAAATGACTGAATGTTTAAGGTGGTTTGTCTATATATTAAATACACCATTTTTGCATGTTACAATGTAACTCTCGGTCAAAACTTGGGCATCAAGCTTTTAGCAAGTTCTTTCAAGTAAACCTCACATACTTTACATTTTCTCTGGTATTATTTCTAATGGAAAGTTGCCTTTAAACCAGAAAAGACAAAAAGTACGTTGTACTCTCTAAATTTGTTTTAGTGGCTGCAAGGCCAACGAGGCCCCGTTTACTCTGCTGGGGCTGAATCAGATGCTAAATCTCGATGAAAAGTTGAACCACTCACAGGTGGGTAGATATAAATTATAGTGCATTTACTATAATGCATTTTACAACCAAAAACATATATGTATCGAAGGCGTGAGTTTATTTTCCATGAAACCGACACTTTATACTGGCAACACATGGTCTGTCTGGGTAATGTACGTATTCATACTTTTAGCTGTACAGTTTCTATGTATCTACAGAGCTGGCAAAATGTTATGTACAAAAATAAAAAGTGTATGTCTCTTCTACGTAGAGATGAAACAATGAGCAGTGCACGATAGTATTGTATGTACATATATGCTAAAAAGAGAGATGTACGGTTTACAATACAAACACATTTACAGTGCATAATTGTTCCTACATAAATGTTACTCTATGACCAGTACACCGGGTCGCTGGCGGGTGACATGTCGTCTATGTCGTCAATTGATCTGACGTCATTTTCCATCATGACACCGGACATGAAGAGCAGCCTAAACAGTTTCCAGAGCTCTGGAATCAATGATATCGACTTCGCCGCCATCAACACTTCGGTAGGCAGATGGCTCAAGTATACCTTAATGTACATGTACAGTTCACTTTATAAATGTTGGACTTGATACAGCTGAATTTTAGTGGTAATCGTTTAATACTGTTAATAGATTTTATGCACAAGTTAACGCAATTAAGTTTAACTTTGCAACACCACCTTTGGCTTTGAGATCTGACAAATACCATTTACACGTTTGCGATCAATCGTAAAACTTCGGGTATTTCCGTATGGTTCGTAAAATACACCTCGTACATAGCTCTAGAATACACCAAAGTGCGTCGCCTGAGTTATGAAACAGTGTCCGTTCGCGAGAAAGTAACAAATTATATATATATCATTTAGTTGAGTATATCTTGCAATAACAACGATTTTTTTTATCAATACAATCTATATGATTTACGGAAAATTGAAAAGTCAACATTAAATACCCAGTATTAAAACTAAGACACACAAAGTAGATCCAAGATGGCGCCTTATTATGTCAGAGGTCTCTTGCATAGCATAAAGGCCGAGGTGATCAGATTGGTTTGCGATGTGTTATTGTATAAATACAAAAAAAAAGAGGTTTTTGCAAGCAACAATTTCAGCCACATGTGACCCAGCGGGATATAGGAGTGATATGAAGAACATATAGATAAAGCATTCACATCATAAATAAGGAATGTTTCAGCAAATGTATTTTACGTATCCCAAGAAGAAACTCAAGACTTTATTAGGTATGATTAGAACACTCAGGATCACAATTAAGGACCCATTCACATGTATAGTTTATCATTTTTACCTAATTCTTGTCTTGCCTTACCTAATATATGTTTACAGCTAAGTCAAAACGTCGTCAGTATTGACTTTTCGGCACTCATTGCGGCAATGACATCAATCCGGGACACGTGCAGCGGATCATCTTACGTACGTAAATCTATCATTCGCTTGTTAATATAATTAACTTCTACCTTAAACAGAGTTACAATACGAGGTACTTAGCAGCTTGCTCAAAGTATGTATATACATATGTATATAGTGAAGCTATATAACGCAGTTGTAAATGTAACGCTGCAATAACGCTGTTTGTGACTCACGTATGTTGCAAAGCCAAGGAAGGGTCATTTGTCTTAAATTCATGGATATTTGATTACTAGAATACCGGTGATGAGTTGTAAAATGTATTTACATGTTTATGTTTAATCAAGTAACTTATTGTAACTATGTACAATATCTAAAAACATTGCAATGCTATTTTAGATAATAAGTCCTTTTACATTTCTAACACCTTACTTTTTACGTTTATGAAATGAGCGCTTTATGGCGTCTTGCAGACACGTTGGGACGGCCACATAACGTCATTAGAATCGATACGTGACAATAACGTCCCTGCCGTTACAACCGCACAGGTAAGAATGTCACTGCTATATTGGGTGTGTCTGGGTATTACCGCTATATCTTCGCTTTACAATAAAGTACGGCGAACTTATCAAGCAAGTGGATCAGCATGACTGAGTTCTAAACGAAAACACTTTTCTCCATTATTGAACTATCTGTGAGGTTCTCTGAAGTAAGTCACACAAAGTTGGAATCGTGTGCCGATTTTTACAGCATTTCTTTGAAATTGTTACTTTAATGTCTAAATTCTCTTGTAAATTACCATTTTATTAAATATCACGTCTTTCTACTTCCGACCTATTTATAAAGTAGCAGCATGTTTACGCGGTTTAAAGTAAAACGAGAAATGAATTTAAATTTAAATGTACAAATTACTTTTTAATTGAAAGAGCTTAGCAAGTCTACTCCCTTTTACGAAGACATGTTCATATATATACATTGTTTATTTCAGCTTAATAGCCGTGTAGAATTACAAAGTATATTATATGTGTATGCTGTGTTCTGAATCATTCACAACAATTTATTAAGTGAAGAATTTCATATTACTGCAGTATGAGTCTGTATCCAAGACATATCATAAAAGGGAGATAATACAATTCAATTTGCCAACTAAGAGTTATATCCCCTCATACGAGACACTAATGATTGATGGTAAATGTTAACCTATTTGACTATACAAATGGCATTCGTAGGTGGACCATTTAAGTCATAATAAACTTCAAACTTTTGTTGATTGTACTGTGTACGAGTGTTTGTTGCAGACCAATCTACGTCAGTCAATGGCGGTGTTAGAAAGGCTCATCGGGGGTGTAGGGGTAAGTAACATCTTTATAGACTGGGTTTTTCTAGCATGTTAAGTTTTGCAAGGTCCAAATCTTAGAATCGGCCCTCCCAAAGAGACAGGTGGAAACAAACAAAACTACTTGGCACAATAAACAGTAAGGCGATAAAATGGTACAATAATATACATTGTACATGTGTACATGTTTCTGACATTCTTTCAAGATCCTTTGCTCGTGATTTTTTTATTTACTTGCAAATTATTGTTACGTTTTATTTTCCGTTTACTAACATTAACACGTCTTGGTCACAGCTTAACTAGTGTAAGTGAAACTGACAATAAAAGAACTAAGCGAACTGCACTCTGTATGTACATGTATCTTAATTATTGAGTTTATTACTAACATATAAAGAGGACATTTATTCTTTATGCGTAACTTTATTCTAAGTTACTTAGCATCAAATGGCTAAAATAAGAAATAAACTAACAAAAAAGCGTCCCGACGCGTTTGATTTTCTCAACTAAAATGCAACACAGGTATTTAAAGGAAAGTATGTTCACATATAATCTAGTCTCAATGTAATATTTTAAACCAAATTATTTACTGCGGTTTAACACAGATTTGCTCTTATTGATAAAAATGTGCATAATGCAAGTTTGAGCAATGGTAATCAACTCGCTTTAAACTAGCTTTATAAAATTTTATTTAACTTTTTTTTTCTTCACTGAGAAGTATAATTTAACGTAAACCCAAAATAAACCATATTCCACATTAAAGTTTTGAGGTGTCCCCCATATTTTTAAATTAAAAACAAAATTCTCTATAAAATCAATCAGTGATCATTTGGCATTTGTGAAAATGACCCATGTACATTCACTTGTGTCTCTGTTGTCAGGCCCAGGTAAACAATACTATCACGACAGGTGAACGGGCAGATGATCAACTCAAGAACAACGTCACCGCTGTCATGAATCAGGTGGGCTATAAATGATGACGATGATGATGGGGACGATGATGATGATGGTGGTGGTGGGGGATGATGATGATGATGATGATGATGATGATGATGATGATGATGATGATGATGATGATGATAATTTAAACAAAAAATACATTATCTGATGCACAACACTATAGGTTTTAATGTTCAACTGTATTTGAAGAGTGTGTACATCAACAAGCTGAGCAAACGAATATAAACCTTGTTCAAAAAATTTAATAAAACAAAACCTTTTACTTGTTATTGTAGAGAACATGTTCTCGATTACTTTCAGGCTGTGACTGACTTCGTGGCCCGGATAATCCGCTATGTGGACCAGTTTGCGAACAAGACCTTGGAAATGGTAATGTGGTCTCCCTTCAAAATGCATTGTAACTTGATCGAATCCTCGCATAGAAAGAAAAAAAAAACTCGTTTAAAATGAAACACTATGTTGAACCGTTGCACAACAATAAATTATAGAATAAAAATATTAAATCTGAACACTCGGTTATAAGAACATGACGTCCTTCAGTAAATTATGTTGTCTGTAAAGACCTCAGCGTCTTGAAGTTTTTAAAAGTTTTGGTCGTTTTAAGCTCGAGTATATTTATGTGTCAGTCAGAAAACAGTACATTGATTGGCACATTAGTGACATATGATTTAAATACTTAATGCAATGGGGATCGTGATTTTCTACACGTTCTGTGACGTCTACAGTATTCAAGTATCTATAGCGATATTGTCTAAGTAGACAAGATCTAGATGCAGAAAGAGAAAGAAATGTCTCTCCATTCATGTTATGTTTAAAAAATGCTATAACGTTTCCATAACAACCCAGAACCATCGAATGCTTCTAAAACGTCTAAGTTGGGTTACGTGTCTAGCATTTGCACCAGCCATACAGGGTTGGTACAGAATAAGATCAAATCTTAATGAAACAATTTTTATCAGTTCTTATCATTAAAACTACTGTGTTAACCTGTTTTCAAAATGCAATTATTCGTTTGATCTTAACCTGCGTTCTAAAGCGATTATATCTGACTCCTGATCTATAAGCAATTTTAACTGGTCCACCTTTGGCTAAAAGTTTTGACTGTCTAGGAATCTTGTTTGTCCCAGGTTTATCACGAGTTTGGTCGTTGCCTGCCAGTATGGAACCTGTACGACTCAATCACGTCTATCGTCTGTAGATACATGGTGGAATCTTTGGTGAGTCGGATATAGTAGAACCAAGGCAAATTAGAAGAAAAATAGGCGAGTGTTTAGTGTCGCCGACTTGAAACTTCTAGCCCACTTGACTTGAGTGGAACTTGCATGTGGAGAGGTCTTCAGGCGGACCTGTGGGGCGCAGGTGGTTCTACCTCTACATTTTTCTGTGTTACTACACCACAAAATATAGCTGGACGTCGATATAAATAAGCAACCATTATTGAGGTGTCTGTAATCTTAAAAGTTAGATAACTAATTATCTTACTATGTCTGTGTTTTCGTTTAAAATCACCCCGATAGCATTTACTAATTGACGAACAGTGTGTTCTCTTGGTAAATGAAAACCCACGGTCACTTTATGAAGTTTTTCTTCACTGTCACAGCAGTCTTCAACAACTAACATGGTCATGGGGTAGCGTTTACTTGTCATGAGACTAACCGTATAAGTAAGGCTAAACATGCGAGATCTCTGCTAATACTCTAACGGTCTTTCTAGACTTAAAATCGGACCCACAATCTTCCGCATCGTTTTGGTGTTAATGTCGTCGTTCATTTTGTAATGGTGATGATGAATGACGCTGTTGCCTCGGACGATGATGTTGTTGTTGATGATGATGTTTTTAATTATGAGTACGGTGATGATGATTTTAACAATGATTCCCTAGAACGCCTTCTGGTTCGGTCTTGGTTGGGGCTTGTTCTTCTTCATCCCTGTGATGGTATTAGCCATGAAACTATCCAAGTACTACAGACGAATGGACA
Source organism: Sinonovacula constricta (assembly GCA_007844125.1). NCBI lineage: Eukaryota > Metazoa > Mollusca > Bivalvia > Cardiida > Solecurtidae > Sinonovacula > Sinonovacula constricta. The sequence goes on from CM017569.1 coordinate 6,554,966, forward strand.
CACAAGAAGGCTTTAAAGAGTATGTACATTGTGTAACTATGTCATGATTGATTGTTTCGGGGGTTTTGACTGCAAAAAAAAGTTAAATGTTATGCCCTATATCAATTATTGGTTAGTCTTTTGTCTGACGTTAAACCTCTTTTTAATTTAATTAATAATTTTATACGTAATTTGAAACGATATAATTGACTGCAAAATTGTTGCACTTTAAATGCGTTATATTGTTGTTGTTGTTCTTGTCCTGTTTTATGCTCGTCCATGGTGTAAAATGTTTAGGACATTCAAAAACATTCATACAAAAAATAGCCAATAATTTGTATATTAAGTATTATACTAAGCTGATCTTTTTGCTGTCAAACACGTCGTTTGTCACAATTGAAATAACTTTAAATTACTGTGAAAGTTTTAAAAATGTCAATCGAGGATTTAATGACTGAAACAGCGGATGCTGCTAAAACGTTAAAAAATATCAATCCAAGAAAAGGTATCACAAGCTGTTAAAATAGTTTTACATAATTATTTAATTATTTCAACGACAATTTCAATAGATGGTTATTTTTCTTCTGTTTTCCAGAGAAGAAGATCCTTTGGACGAAGAGTAAGTAATGATTATAAAAGGGGCGGATTTAGACTTTGGTGGGACCGACAAACGCCCCTTTTAGACTTTGGTGGGACCGACAAACGCCCCTTTGAGACTTTGGTGGGACCGACAAACGCCCCTTTTAGACTTTAGTGGGACCGACAAACGCCCTTTTTAGACTTCCGTGGGACGGACAAACGCCCCTTTCTAAAAGTCCGATGCATTCTTGATATGTCTATGTCTATTATATCTAAATTCGAATTAATATCTAGCACAAACAACGTTTGTTTAAAACTAAAAATAAAAATGCATTTTTAATATCCGACAAACCAAATACTTCCCACTTGAGCATGAGCCAGACCCCTGTATTGTTTCACTTGTATTCTTTGTACGTGATCTCAAAATTACCTTCTCAGCATTGAGTGACGTTTGTCCTCCCAGCTAATTACCGCGTGGATTCGAGTCCAGCTAGAGATGGAAACCTTAAGGACGTCACCCAGCTAATCGACGCGTGGGTTCGAGCCCAACATGAGATGGAGCCTTGAGGACGTCACCCAGCTAATCGACGCGTGGGTTCGAGCCTAAAAAAAGATGGAACCTTGAAGACGTCACCCAGCTAATCGACGCGTGGGTTCGAGCCCAACAAGAGATGGAGCCTTGAGGACGTCACCCAGCTAATCGACGCGTGGGTTCGAGCCCAACAAGAGATGGAACCTTGAGGACGTCACCCAGCTAATCGACGCGTGGGTTCGAGCCCAACAAGAGATGGAGCCTTGAAGACGTCACCCAGCTAATCGACGCGTGGGTTCGAGCCCAACAAGAGATGGAACCTTGAGGACGTCACCCAGCTAATCGACGCGTGGGTTCGAGCCTAAAAAAAGATGGAACCTTGAGGACGTCACCCAGCTAATCGACGCGTGGGTTCGAGCCTAACTAGTAATGGAACCTTGAGGACGTCACCCAGCTAATCGACGCGTGGGTTCGAGCCCAACAAGAGATGGAGCCTTGAGGACGTCACCCAGCTAATCGACGCGTGGGTTCGAGCCTAAAAAAAGATGGAACCTTGAGGACGTCACCCAGCTTACCGACGCGTGGGTTCGAGCCTAACTAGAGATGGAACCTTGAGGACGTCACCCAGCTAATCGACGCGTGGGTTCGAGCCAAACTAAAGATGGAACCTTGATGGCGTCTCCCAGCTGTTATGCACCATTATTAATGAAACTTTTTTCAGATTGTACATTGTATGACGTTGTCTGACCTGCTTGTATTGGGCTTGTGGAGCCAATATGTTATAAAATCTTAACCAAAATGGAAAAGGGGCAACTGGTAAAAAATACAGAATATGATTAATCAATATTAAAATATTTAATCGACGCGTGGGTTCGAGCCTAAAAAAAGATGGAACCTTGAAGACGTGACGCAGCTAATCGACGCGTGGGTTCGAGCCTAACTAGAGATGGAACCTTGAGGACGTCACCCACGCGGTAATTAGCTGGGAGACGCCATCAAGGTTCCATCTCTTGTTGGGCTCGAACCCACGCGCTAATTACCGCGTGGGTTCGAGCCCAACAAGAGATGAAACCTTGAGGACGTCACCCAGCTAATTACCGCGTGGGTTCGAGCCCAACAAGAGATGAAACCTTGATGGCGTCACCCAGCTAATTACCGCGTGGGTTCGAGCCCAACAAGAGATGAAACCTTGAGGACGTCACCCAGCTAATTACCGCGTGGGTTCGAGCCTAACTAGAGATGAAACCTTGAGGACGTCACCCAGCTAATCGACGCGTGGGTTCGAGCCAAACTAAAGATGGAACCTTGATGGCGTCTCCCAGCTAATTACCGCGTGGGTTCGAGCCCAACAAGAGATGAAACCTTGAGGACGTCGGCCAGCTAATTACCGCGTGGGTTCGAGCCTAACTAGAGATGAAACCTTGAGGACGTCACCCAGCTAATTACCGCGTGGGTTCGAGCCCAACAAGAGATGAAACCTTGATGGCGTCACCCAGCTAATTACCGCGTGGGTTCGAGCCCAACAAGAGATGAAACCTTGAGGACGTCACCCAGCTAATTACCGCGTGGGTTCGAGCCTAACTAGAGATGAAACCTTGAGGACGTCACCCAGCTAATCGACGCGTGGGTTCGAGCCAAACTAAAGATGGAACCTTGATGGCGTCTCCCAGCTAATTACCGCGTGGGTTCGAGCCCAACAAGAGATGAAACCTTGAGGACGTCGGCCAGCTTATTACCGCGTGGGTTCGAGCCTAACTAGAGATGAAACCTTGAGGACGTCACCCAGCTAATTACCGCGTGGGTTCGAGCCCAACAAGAGATGGAACCTTGATGGCGTCTCCCAGCTAATTACCGCGTGGGTTCGAGCCCAACAAGAGATGAAACCTTGATGGCGTCACCCAGCTAATTACCGCGTGGGTTCGAGCCTAACTAGAGATGAAACCTTGAGGACGTCACCCAGCTAATTACCGCGTGGGTTCGAGCCCAACAAGAGATGAAACCTTGAGGACGTCACCCAGCTAATTACCGCGTGGGTTCGAGCCTAACTAGAGATGAAACCTTGAGGACGTCACCCAGCTAATCGACGCGTGGGTTCGAGCCAAACTAAAGATGGAACCTTGATGGCGTCTCCCAGCTGTTATGCACCATTATTAATGAAACTTTTTTCAGATTGTACATTGTATGACGTTGTCTGACCTGCTTGTATTGGGCTTGTGGGGCCAATATGTTATAAAATCTTAACCAAAATGGAAAAGGGGCAACTGGTAAAAAATACAGAATATGATTAATCAATATTAAAATATTTCATCTTTATCCCTTTTAAATTCCACAATTTAAATTAGAAATTCGAATAGAAAAGATATATGCCTCATAATTATTGTTTTGGGAAATCTAATATTTATTATTATTTGTCTTATATCCATCGTTGTCAAGAATCAGCGCGGAACATGTAGGTGTTTTTTCTATTACATTTATACTGCAAACAGACCGAAAACATTTGTATTTATAAATCACACGATTGATAGTGGGTTTTTGTTGTAAATTATTGCATATGTCAAGCTCATTGTTTCCCGTGAGTATCTTTGTCTTTTAAAGTTTGCCTTGATAAAGCGAGTTCCCATTATATTTTCTAGTTTTGACGATTTCGCTGTAAGGCACGACATGATGAAAAGGTGGGGATTTTATATATTTTATAATGAAATAATGTTGAATGAGTTTAATGATAATAAAAGGCATACTGATGGTGTATATAGCACCTACTGTAGTATACTGACGGTGTATATAGCATCTAATGTAGCATACTGACGGTGTATATAGCACCTACTGTAGCATACTGACGGTGTATATAGCACCTACTGTAGTATACTGACGGTGTATATAGCATCTACTGTAGTATACTGACGGTGTATATAGCATCTACTGTAGTATACTGACGGTGTATATAGCACCTACTGTAGCATACTGACGGTGTATATAGCACCTACTGTAGCATACTGACGGTGTATATAGCATCTACTGTAGTATACTGACGGTGTATATAGCATCTACTGTAGCATACTGACGGTGTATATAGCACCTACTGTAGTATACTGACGGTGTATATAGCACCTACTGTAGTATACTGACGGTGTATATAGCACCTACTGTAGTATACTGACGTGTATATAGCATCTAATGTAGTATACTGACGGTGTATATAGCACCTACTGTAGTATACTGACGGTGTATATAGCACCTACTGTAGTATACTGACGGTGTATATAGCATCTACTGTAGTATACTGACGGTGTATATAGCACCTACTGTAGTATACTGACGGTGTATATAGCACCTACTGTAGTATACTGACGGTGTATATAGCACCTACTGTAGTATACTGACGGTGTATATAGCACCTACTGTAGTATACTGACGGTGTATATAGCACCTACTGTAGCATACTGACGGTGTATATAGCACCTACTGTAGCATACTGACGGTGTATATAGCACCTACTGTAGTATACTGACGGTGTATATAGCATCTACTGTAGCATACTGACGGTGTATATAGCACCTACTGTAGTATACTGACGGTGTATATAGCACCTACTGTAGTATACTGACGGTGTATATAGCACCTACTGTAGTATACTGACGTGTATATAGCATCTAATGTAGTATACTGACGGTGTATATAGCACCTACTGTAGTATACTGACGGTGTATATAGCACCTACTGTAGTATACTGACGGTGTATATAGCATCTACTGTAGTATACTGACGGTGTATATAGCACCTACTGTAGTATACTGACGGTGTATATAGCATCTATTGTAGTATACTGACGGTGTATATAGCACCTACTGTAGTATACTGACGGTGTATATAGCATCTACTGTAGCATACTGACGGTGTATATAGCACCTACTGTAGTATACTGACGGTGTATATAGCACCTACTGTAGTATACTGACGGTGTATATAGCACCTACTGTAGTATACTGACGTGTATATAGCATCTAATGTAGTATACTGACGGTGTATATAGCACCTACTGTAGTATACTGACGGTGTATATAGCACCTACTGTAGTATACTGACGGTGTATATAGCATCTACTGTAGTATACTGACGGTGTATATAGCACCTACTGTAGTATACTGACGGTGTATATAGCACCTACTGTAGTATACTGACGGTGTATATAGCATCTACTGTAGTATACTGACGGTGTATATAGCACCTACTGTAGTATACTGACGGTGTATATAGCACCTACTGTAGTATACTGACGGTGTATATAGCACCTACTGTAGTATACTGACGGTGTATATAGCACCTACTGTAGCATACTGACGGTGTATATAGCATCTACTGTAGTATACTGACGGTGTATATAGCACCTACTGTAGTATACTGACGGTGTATATAGCACCTACTGTAGTATACTGTCGGTGTATATAGCATCTAGTGTAGCATATGACGTGTATATAGCACCTACTGTAGTATACTGACGGTGTATATAGCACCTACTGTAGTATACTGACGGTGTATATAGCATCTACTGTAGTATACTGACGATGTATATAGTATCTACTGTAGTATACTGACGGTGTATATAGCACCTACTGTAGCATATGACGTGTATATAGCACCTACTGTAGTATACTGACGGTGTATATAGCACCTACTGTAGTATACTGACGGTGTATATAGCACCTACTGTAGTATACTGACGGTGTATATAGCATCTACTGTAGTATACTGACGGTGTATATAGCATCTACTGTAGCATACTGACGGTGTATATAGCATCTACTGTAGTATACTGACGGTGTATATAGCACCTACTGTAGTATACTGACGGTGTATATAGCACCTACTGTAGTATACTGCCGGTGTATATAGCACCTACTGTAGTATACTGACGGTGTATATAGCACCTACTGTAGTATACTGCCGGTGTATATAGCACCTACTGTAGTATACTGACGGTGTATATAGCATCTACTGTAGTATACTGACGTGTATAGCATCTACTGTAGCATAGTGACGGTGTATATAGCACCTACTGTTGCATACTGACAGTGTTTATAGCATGTACTGTAGTATACTGACGTGTATAGCATCTACTGTAGCATAGTGACGGTGTATATAGCACCTACTGTTGCATACTGACAGTGTTTATAGCATGTACTGTAGTATACTGACGTGTATAGCACCTACTGTAGTATACTGACGGTGTTTATAGCATCTACTGTAGTATACTGACGGTGTATATAGCACCTACTGTAGTATACTGACGGTGTATATAGCACCTACTGTAGTATACTGACGGTGTATATAGCACCTACTGTAGTATACTGACGGTGTATATAGCATCTACTGTAGTATACTGACGGTGTATATAGCATCTACTGTAGTATAATGACGGTGTATATAGCACCTACTGTAGTATACTGACGGTGTATATAGCACCTACTGTAGTATACTGACGGTGTATATAGCACCTACTGTAGTATACTGACGGTGTATATAGCATCTACTGTAGTATACTGACGGTGTATATAGCATCTACTGTAGTATACTGACGGTGTATATAGCATCTACTGTAGCATACTGACGGTGTATATAGCACCTACTGTAGTATACTGACGGTGTATATAGCATCTACTGTAGCATACTGACGGTGTATATAGCACCTACTGTAGTATACTGACGGTGTATATAGCACCTACTGTAGTATACTGACGGTGTATATAGCACCTACTGTAGTATACTGACGGTGTATATAGCACCTACTGTAGTATACTGACGGTGTATATAGCATCTACTGTAGCATACTGACGGTGTATATAGCATCTACTGTAGCATACTGACGGTGTATATAGCACCTACTGTAGTATACTGACGGTGTATATAGCATCTACTGTAGTATACTGACGGTGTATATAGCATCTACTGTAGTATACTGACGGTGTATATAGCATCTAGTGTAGTATACTGACGGTGTATATAGCATCTACTGTAGTATACTGACGGTGTATATAGCACCTACTGTAGTATACTGACGGTGTATATAGCATCTACTGTAGCATACTGACGGTGTATATAGCACCTACTGTAGTATACTGACGGTGTATATAGCATCTACTGTAGTATACTGACGGTGTATATAGCATCTACTGTAGTATACTGACGGTGTATATAGCATCTACTGTAGTATACTGACGGTGTATATAGCATCTACTGTAGCATACTGACGGTGTATATAGCATCTACTGTAGCATACTGACGGTGTATATAGCATCTACTGTAGTATACTGACGGTGTATATAGCACCTACTGTAGTATACTGACGGTGTATATAGCATCTACTGTAGCATACTGACGGTGTATATAGCACCTACTGTAGTATACTGACGGTGTATATAGCATCTACTGTAGTATACTGACGGTGTATATAGCATCTACTGTAGTATACTGACGGTGTATATAGCATCTACTGTAGTATACTGACGGTGTATATAGCATCTACTGTAGCATACTGACGGTGTATATAGCATCTACTGTAGCATACTGACGGTGTATATAGCACCTACTGTAGCATACTGACGGTGTATATAGCATCTACTGTAGTATACTGACGGTGTATATAGCACCTACTGTAGTATACTGACGGTGTATATAGCATCTACTGTAGTATACTGACGGTGTATATAGCATCTACTGTAGCATACTGACGGTGTATATAGCACCTACTGTAGTATACTGACGGTGTATATAGCATCTACTGTAGTATACTGACGTGTATAGCATCTACTGTAGCATAGTGACGGTGTATATAGCGCCTACTGTTGCATACTGACAGTGTTTATAGCATGTACTGTAGTATACTGACGTGTAAAGCATCTACTGTAGCATAGTGACGGTGTATATAGCACCTACTGTTGCATACTGACGGTGTTTATAGCATCTATTGTAGCATACTTACGTGTATAGCACCTACTGTAGTATACTGACGTGTATAGCATCTACTGTAGTATACTGACGGTGTATATAACACCTACTGTGGCATACTAACGGTGTTTATAGCATCTACGGTAGCATAATGTCGTGTATATAGCATCTACTGTAGTATACTGACGGTGTATATAGCACATACTGTAGTATACTGACGGTGTATATAACACCTACTGTGGCATACTAACGGTGTTTATAGCATCTACGGTAGCATAATGTCGTGTATATAGCATCTACTGTAGCATACTGACGGTGTATAAAGCACCTACTGTAGTATACTGACGGTGTATATAGCATCTACTGTAGCATAGTGACGGTGTATATAGCGCCTACTGTTGCATACTGACAGTGTTTATAGCATGTACTGTAGTATACTGACGTGTAAAGCATCTACTGTAGCATAGTGACGGTGTATATAGCACCTACTGTTGCATACTGACGGTGTTTATAGCATCTATTGTAGCATACTTACGTGTATAGCACCTACTGTAGTATACTGACGTGTATAGCATCTACTGTAGTATACTGACGGTGTATATAACACCTACTGTGGCATACTAACGGTGTTTATAGCATCTACGGTAGCATAATGTCGTGTATATAGCATCTACTGTAGTATACTGACGTGTATAGCACCTACTGTAGCATACTGACGTGTATATAGCATCTACTGTAGCATACTGACGTGTATATAGCATCTACTGTAGCATACTGACGTGTATATAGCATCTACTGTAGTATACTGACGGTGTATATAGCACCTACTGTAGTATACTGACGTGTATAGCACCTACTGTAGCATACTGACGTGTATAGCATCTACTGTAGTATACTGACGTGTATAGCACCTACTGTAGCATACTGACGTGTATAGCATCTACTGTAGCATACTGACGGTGTATATAGCACCTACTGTGGCATACTAACGGTGTTTATAGCATCTACTGTAGCATACTGACGGTGTATATAGCATATACTGTAGTATACTGACGGTGTATATAGCACCTACTGTAGCATACTGACGGTGTATATAGCATCTACTGTAGTATACTGACGGTGTATATAGCACCTACTGTAGTATACTGACGGTGTATATAGCACCTACGGTAGTATACTGACGGTGTATATAGCACCTACTGTAGTATACTGACGGTGTATATAGCATCTACTGTAGTATACTGACGGTGTATATAGCACCTACTGTAGTATACTGACGGTGTATATAGCATCTACTGTAGTATACTGACGGTGTATATAGCATCTACTGTAGTATACTGACGGTGTATATAGCACCTACTGTGGCATACTAACGGTGTTTATAGCATCTACTGTAGCATACTGACGGTGTATATAGCATCTACTGTAGTATACTGACGGTGTATATAGCACCTACTGTAGCATACTGACGGTGTATATAGCATCTACTGTAGCATACTGAGGGTGTATATAGCATCTACTGTAGTATACTGACGGTGTATATAGCACCTACGGTAGTATGCTGACGGTGTATATAGCATCTACTGTAGCATACTGACGGTGTATATAGCATCTACTGTAGTATACTGACGGTGTATATAGCATCTACTGTAGTATACTGACGGTGTATATAGCACCTACTGTAGCATACTGACGTGTATAGCATCTACTGTAGCATACTGACGGTGTATATAGCACCTACTGTAGTATACTGACGGTGTATATAGCACCTACTGTAGTATACTGACGGTGTATATAGCACCTACTGTAGTATACTGCCGGTGTATATAGCACCTACTGTGGCATACTGAGGTGTATAGCACCTACTGTAGTATACTGACGGTGTATATAGCACCTACTGTAGTATACTGACAGTGTATATAGAACCTACTGTAGCATACTGACGGTGTATATAGCATCTAGTGTAGCATATGACGTGTATATAGCACCTACTGTAGTATACTGCCGGTGTATATAGCACCTACTGTCGCATACAGACGTGTATATAACACCTACTGTAGTATACTGACGGTGTATATAGCACCTACTGTGGCATACTAACGGTGTTTATAGCATCTACTGTAGCATGCTGACGGTGTATATAGCACCTACTGTAGTATACTGACGGTGTATATAGAACCTACTGTAGCATACTGACGGTGTATATAGCATCTAGTGTAGCATACTGACGTGTATATAGCACCTACTGTAGTATACTGACGGTGTATATAGCATCTACTGTAGTATACTGACGGTGTATATAGCACCTACTGTAGTATACTGACGGTGTATATAGCATCTACTGTAGCATACTGACGGTGTATATAGCACCTACTGTAGTATACTGACGGTGTATATAGCATCTACTGTAGCATACTGACGGTGTATATATCATCTACTGTAGTATACTGACGGTGTATATAGCACCTACTGTAGTATACTGACGGTGTATATAGCACCTACTGTAGTATACTGACGGTGTATATAGCATCTACTGTAGTATACTGACGGTGTATATAGCACCTACTGTAGTATACTGACGGTGTATATAGCATCTACTGTAGCATACTGACGGTGTATATAGCACCTACTGTAGTATACTGACGGTGTATATAGCACCTACTGTCGCATACTGACGTGTATATAGAATCTACTGTAGTATACTGACGGTGCATATAGCACCTACTGTAGTATACTGACGGTGTATATAGCACCTACTGTAGTATACTGACGGTGTATATAGCACCTACTGTAGCATACTGACGGTGTATATAGCACCTACTGTAGCATACTGACGTGTATATAGCATCTACTGTAGTATACTGACGGTGTATATAGCACCTACTGTAGTATACTGACGATGTATATAGCATCTACTGTAGTATACTGACGGTGTATATAGCACCTACTGTAGTATACTGACGGTGTATATAGCACCTACTGTAGTATACTGACGGTGTATATAGCATCTACTGTAGTATACTGACGGTGTATATAGCACCTACTGTAGTATACTGACGGTGTATATAGCATCTACTGTTGCATACTGACGTGTATATAGAACCTACAGTAGTATCTGACGGTGTATATAGCACCTACTGTAGTATACTGACGATGTATATAGTATCTACTGTAGTATACTGACGGTGTATATAGCACCTACTGTCGCATACTGACGGCGCATATAGCACCTACTGTAGCATACTGAGGGTGTATATAGCACCTACTGTAGCATACTGACGGTGTATATAGCACCTACTGTTGCATACTGGCGTGTATATAGAACCTACAGTAGTATCTGACGGTGTATATAGCACCTACTGTAGCATACTGACGGTGTATATAGCACCTACTGTAGTATACTGACGGTGTATATAGCACCTACTGTAGTATACTGACGGTGTATATAGCACCTACTGTAGTATACTGACGGTGTATATAGCACCTACTGTAGCATACTGACGGTGTATATATCATCTACTGTAGTATACTGACGGTGTATATAGCACCTACTGTAGTATACTGACGGTGTATATAGCACCTACTGTAGTATACTGACGGTGTATATATCATCTACTGTAGTATACTGACGGTGTATATAGTATCTACTGTAGTATACTGACGGTGTATATAGCACCTACTGTAGTATACTGACGGTGTATATATCATCTACTGTAGTATACTGACGGTGTATATAGTATCTACTGTAGTATACTGACGGTGTATATAGCACCTACTGTAGTATACTGACGGTGTATATATCATCTACTGTAATATACTGACGATGTATATATCATCTACTGTAGTATACTGACGGTGTATATATCATCTACTGTAGTATACTGACGGTGTATATATCATCTACTGTAGTATACTGACGGTGTATATAGCACCTACTGTAGTATACTGACGGTGTATATAGCATCTACTGTAGTATACTGACGGTGTATATAGCACCTACTGTAGTATACTGACGGTGTATATAGCACCTACTGTAGCATACTGACGGTGTATATAGTATCTACTGTAGTATACTGACGGTGTATATAGCACCTACTGTAGCATACTGACGGTGTATATAGCATCTACTGTAGCATACTGACGGTGTATATAGCACCTACTGTAGTATACTGACGGTGTATATATCATCTACTGTAGTATACTGACGGTGTATATATCATCTACTGTAGCATACTGACGGTGTATATAGCACCTACTGTAGTATACTGACGGTGTATATAGCACCTACTGTAGTATACTGACGGTGTATATAGCATCTACTGTAGTATACTGACGGTGTATATATCATCTACTGTAGCATACTGACGGTGTATATATCATCTACTGTAGTATACTGACGGTGTATATAGCACCTACTGTAGTATACTGACGGTGTATATAGCACCTACTGTAGCATACTGACGGTGTATATAGTATCTACTGTAGTATACTGACGGTGTATATAGCACCTACTGTAGCATACTGACGGTGTATATAGCATCTACTGTAGCATACTGACGGTGTATATAGCATCTACTGTAGTATACTGACGGTGTATATAGCATCTACTGTAGTATACTGACGGTGTATATAGCACCTACTGTAGTATACTGACGGTGTATATAGCACCTACTGTAGCATACTGACGGTGTATATAGCACCTACTGTAGTATACTGACGGTGTATATAGCATCTACTGTAGCATACTGACGGTGTATATAGCACCTACTGTAGTATACTGACGGTGTATATATCATCTACTGTAGTATACTGACGGTGTATATATCATCTACTGTAGCATACTGACGGTGTATATAGCACCTACTGTAGTATACTGACGGTGTATATAGCACCTACTGTAGTATACTGACGGTGTATATAGCACCTACTGTAGTATACTGACGGTGTATATATCATCTACTGTAGCATACTGACGGTGTATATATCATCTACTGTAGTATACTGACGGTGTATATAGCACCTACTGTAGTATACTGACGGTGTATATAGCACCTACTGTAGTATACTGACGGTGTATATAGCACCTACTGTAGTATACTGACGGTGTATATAGCACCTACTGTAGTATACTGACGGTGTATATAGCATCTACTGTAGTATACTGACGGTGTATATAGCATCTACTGTAGTATACTGACGGTGTATATAGAACCTACTGTAGCATACTGACGTGTATAGCACCTACTGTAGTATACTGACGGTGTATATAGCACCTACTGTAGTATACTGACGGTGTATATAGCATCTACTGTAGTATACTGACGGTGTATATAGCATCTACTGTAGTATACTGACGGTGTATATAGCACCTACTGTAGTATACTGACGGTGTATATATCATCTACTGTAGTATACTGACGGTGTATATAGCACCTACTGTAGCATACTGACGGTGTATATAGCATCTACTGTTGCATACTGACGTGTATATAGAACCTACAGTAGTATACTGACGGCGTATATAGCCCCTACTGTAGCATACTGACGGTGTATATAGCACCTACTGTTGCATACTGGCGTGTATATAGAACCTACAGTAGTATCTGACGGTGTATATAGCACCTACTGTAGCATACTGAGGGTGTATATAGCATCTACTGTTGCATACTGACGGTGCTTATAGCACCTACTGTAGTATACTGACGGTGTTTATAGTATCTACAGTAGCATACTGACGGTGTATGTAGCACCTATATATACATATAATTGATATTTATTAAAAACAAGTTTACCTGTTACTAACATGCCTATTGTTGATACTGTGGTTGTTATTATTATCAGTCGCATCATCATTTTATGGCTAAATTTGATTTCTTTGCTACTTCCAGGCATCACAGAGTGGCACCAGATCCGGAATTCATGGACTAGATCTGCTTATGTGCGTTTGTTAGGGTTCCGACCTGTTGATGACCTTGGGATTTATGTACAATCCCTCGCCATTTTTAGTTGTTGTTGTTATGTATAACAACTTAATGCAATCTTTAAAGACATACTGCTCTAGACCCTGAAGCAAAAAAGTGCAGATCATAAACGTTGTAAAGTCTCAACCTTGTTTTGGATGTCATTTTGTAAACGTAAGAAACTCGGCAGCAAATAGTGCAGATCTAGATGGGACATTTTCCAGCAGGAGTTTACAGATCTGTATCTACACTATCGTATAGAAGTAAAATAAGACCTTCATGATCAGCAGGATAGAGGTGGGTTTAAGGAGGGAGGAGAGGGAGAGGGGGTGAAACGGCATTAAGTCAATGGCTCCCGAGTGTTTACAAAATAACTGACAATGCCTAAAATTCTATATCTTATACAATGATTCATCAGTCGTGTGGTCGGAATTCCCAAATGTACAGGGAAAACATGCCGAAAATTGTTATTCCTGTTTTCGATTAGGCCTAATCTTTGTTGCAACATTTATAATTTAACACTATAAAAAGTATTGTTTTAATTTTATCTGTTATGAATATTAATGATTAATATCACTTTTGTAAATATTTCACTTTATTTGTTGTTTAGCTTTGCAAGCATATTTAAAAGCACTTCGTACACCTATTATGTTCTGGTAAGTATATTTACTCCCCAATATCCCTGGGATATTGCCAAAATGTGTCTACTTTTGTTAATAGCATACATTTATATTTCGACTTTTGCATTTTTAAATTACAATTTTATAATTGAAATTACTGTTAGTGAAAAAGTATGTATTGCAACCAGAAAAGGATGAATCTAAAAAAATATGATTGCCATGTGGCCCGCTTCAAATATATTTATTTTATTATTATCTTTGTCTTATTATCCATAGTAAATTTCATCACACTCTTTAAAATTTAGAAAAAAAAGTCCTAAAAATAAGATTACATGCACTTCATGTGGAGCATTAAATGGTTGAAGGTCAAGGCACAAGTATGAAAAGATGTCCTCACATGAATTAAATTAATAATAACAAAGGGCAATAAACCCTATGTGAATTAAATCAGTGCTATCTCAATGCCTTTATCAAGTTACACATCAACATCAATTATCTATGCAAGTATTAAAAATTCCCACAATTAACACAAGTATTAAAAATTCCCACAATAGACACAAAAGCAGTTGTCCGCACAAGAATTTGTTTGGAAAACAAAAGGTATCAATTCCAGAATAAAAATTAATAACAATCAAGATATCTTGCATTCATGCACTACTACACAACATTATCCAGCATCCATGCAAATATAAAGAAATTCTCATGTGTAATGAGGAGACATACAGGCAGGCAGAATGACAGGCAGGCAGACAGAATGACAGGTGGACAGAATGAGAGGCAGACAAAGTGACAGACAGACAGAATGACAACCTGCTGTGTCATGCTATAATTAAAACCGCCAAGCTTATATAAAGATCTATATTACAATATAAGAATTATTTTAAATGAATACCTTATGACCAGGAGCAACAACTAAGAAGTCAGATAAATTATCGTTACCATTAAAGTGGGCTGTACAAAGATCTTTACCTATAACATACTAAATATTGTCTTATTCCTTTTGTTAAAACAAATCTCACATCAATTTTTAAAGTAAGGCAAGGACATATCCCAACTACTTCATACAGGGTTTATAAAAGTATAAAAACTTCTTGAGAGACAAATATAAGAACAATGGCTAAATTACATAATTTTATTCACAAAAATACCTGCATGGTAACAACTCAAAATAAACCAAAACACCAATCAAAAACTATTCCAAATTTATGTGTTCTGTTTGTGTTCTCTTTAGATGCCGTTTACAAGTTATTAAGTGCTGTTAATAAACACTTCATTCTGGCCATTCAGTTGCTGACAAGTATCTTGTACCAGTTTGGCATGTCTGATCAAACAGATAACAGATGGTTTATGAGGATTCCAGTCTATGATGTGTGTTGGTCTATATAACACAGTCTATTTGCCTAAAGTGCCTTCACATTCCTGCTTCAGAGCAATCATGGACACTGAAATAGATATAAACTCAGTGATAAAAAAGAATTTGGATTTATAAAAATAACAAAAATATTGAAAATCTATTTATAATTCATCTTAAAGTATCTCAACATGTTCATAATATAGGGAAAAATTGTTTATTGGGTTTATCGTCGCACCAACAGTATTTCAGTTATCTGGAGACAGTGTCCACTTGAAGCAGGTATAGTGCTGCCTTCACTGTGTATAGCATGCCATGAACACCTGGCATGATACCACACCCAGTCACATTATCCTGACACCGGGCCAACCAGTCGTGGAACTACCCTAATATTTGCTTGAGCGTTAGCTAGGGAGCTATACCACTACCATTTTTAACGACTTTGGTATGTCGCGGCCTGGGATCGAACCCGGGGCCTCCCGTACCTGGAGCTGACGCTCTACCGATTGCACTACCAGGTCCAGTAATATATGGAAAAAGCCAACACTGATTATGAGTAAAAAAAAAAAATGTTCAAATTAAAAAAATAAATCTAATTGAAAACTTTACATGCAAGTAAAAATATTCTATAAAATATTTTAATTAATAAAATGTCAATATATTAAGCACTTGTTTGTACCAAGCCACTTGGTTCACAGCCTCATAAAACAGAGACTACCAGTATAATGATGCTCAAAGATCAATCAAGAGTTTTTTTTCTGTTTGCAGATTACAGTATATTGCTTTACAATACACTTGCAACTTTTTTTTCATAATCAGATTGTTTCATGACTTACACTGTTTTACCATTGAAAGAGTGACTAACATCATCCAAAATTTATTCAAGACCAAGAATTCTCAAATACCAGATAAGAAAGGGCACTTCCTAAAGGACCGACCAATATTGTTGGCATAAACATGTTTATTCAATCAGTATTAGAATAAAGCACATGGTAAATGATTGACCTTCATCCACACAAAAAAATGTAGGGAGGTGTTATAGTACAGAAAATTTGAACATGGTTTGCCTTGTTACTTACATTTGGTACATAATAAAGACAAATTGTCGAATAGCACTTTAAATTGTTTACAGGATCTTGGATTTATTTATTTTTTTTACCCCTGGCAGACATAGTTAACCAGACAAGTTATTGGGGGATTGTTTTTTGTGTGTGTAACAATGCACTGATACAATTATGGTATTAATGGTGACGTCCAGTTAATTATTGGTGGAGGAAGACTCCAGATTTATATCTGGTAAGACCACTGGGGCACTGTAGGTTAGTTTGTTTATTGGGTTTATCGTCCCACCAACAGTATTTCAGTTATCTGCCTGGAGACGGTGTCCACTTGAAGCAGATATAGTGCTGCCTTCACTGTGTATAGCATGCCGTGAACACCTGGCATGATATCACACCCAGTCACATTATCCTGACACCTGGCCAACCAGTCGTGGAACTACCCTTATATTTGCTTGAGCGTTAGCAAGGGAGCTATACCACTACCATTTTTAACGACTTTGGTATGTCGCGGCCTGGGATCGAACACGGTACCTCCCGTACCTGGAGCCGTCACTCTACCGATTGCTCTACCAGGTCCGGTCACTGTAGGTGAAAAACCTTGTTACATGAAAGTTCTCACCACAATGGGGATTCAAACCCACCCAACGAGGGGTACATCAGCTACTCTAACCGCTCAGGTATGGGTTCTCAAACATAAGCTTAGAATGCTAATACAAATGATGATATTGCACTTACAGTTGGTATCTCTCTCCTCAATGAATGCCCTCTTGGCTCGCATATACTCCAAGATTCTCTTTTCCTTGGGAATAATCTCAGCATGGGACTTCTTTAGGCTTTCTGTAATGAATAAAAGTAGAAAGATCTTAATACTGCTGCATACTTTATTCATAATAGAATAAGATCAATATGTACAGGTACAACTACTCTTTATCTAAAGTAGTTAAAAAGAAATTTCATCGTAATTGACTTACAAGCCCCCTTACGAAGCAATCACCTTAAATATGACCTTGAACATGAGGGCTCCACTTGTATGCAGGGCATATGTTCAAGTGAGTGTCTTTAAGATGGTGAAGTATGACTGAACACCTGTAAAAATGTTGAAGTCATGGCTGTTAGAAACATACAGCATCAGAACCCATAAGGAATGACCTTAAATAATACTTTTATATAACCTTGAACTTAATGGGTGCACTTACAAATATTACTGAGTCATGACAATTACAAACAGGTGTACTGACTGTACAGTGAAACTGATATACATGTGTATGTGGCCCTTCAGGGGCACAAAACAGCACAGTGATGGCTTTACCATCCTGCCAATGGAAAACCAGCAAAGAAGGTTTCAAACTGAGCTCCACTAACCTAATCGCCAGGCACCATAGAAAACTCCAGCCACCAGGAAGCTCCACCTCATCAACTGAAAATAGTAAGAAACACATTAGCTATCAGCCTGTGTTGCCCTAATACCAGGGTAGATCCAGATCTGAGTGTTCCTGCTTGTGTTGGTAAAAGTATATGTGAATTACAGTGGTTTTGTCGTCTAGCAGATTCGATGACCTTATATGTAAGAAGAAAGGCGTTTCTAGATCATCGTACTTAATTTCTAATGGTGATCAATGTCTTACTAGGTTCGCGCTTATGACATTATTTGTTTTCTTTGTATCATGTTGTAAGTTCAATCATTTCATAATATTAATAAATAAAATAAACAATAATAAAAATAATATTCCTAGGGAGGCAGTGTGTTTTTTATTTAATCATACTGTGTGTGTATCTATGGTTTTCAGTCACTTCGGTAAATGACCACTTTGGTAAATTAAGCTTATATAGGGATTAGTCCGGTCTTTTCGGTAAATAGGTAAACATATAGTATAATACCTGATTGAGACGGAGCATCATCATTTATTTAATTATGGTCTCTTTGTTTCAGCTAGCAGAGACACGCTTCAACTAGAAAATACTAACATCCGGGACCCATTACAACAGCGTTGTTTCTCATTTTCAATGCTCCAAAAACTCAGGATGTAAATAAAATAAATATGAATATTTATGTATGTATTGCTAGCTGAAATAAAGAAACAATAAATAAATGATTAAATTATCTGTCTTGGGCTGAAAATATTTAAACAGAGACGTATCAAACTCTCTGTCTCAATCAGGTATTATGCAATATGTTTACCTATTTAGAGAAACGACCTGACTTATCCCTATATAAGATCAATTTTCCGAAGTGGTCATTTACCAAAGTGACCGGTACCCGTATCTATTTAGTGAATTAAATGATGCTACTGTGTGTAATGATTTATCCGTTCTTTAAAACTCCCTTGCATTTCCGTCTTCACACTTCAGTTACCATGCAAATAGCATCACTAGTCAACCTATATTTTCACACGTTTGTATTCATTTATAATTAGAAATCGGGTTGATGAAACCTCAAACCCTTCTAAGCTTATACAGGTCCACATACTGAGGTGTCGGGTAATCTCTAGGATGAATTGCTGAATATTTTTTCTTAAAACAATTAAGCATAAAACAACGCTAACGCATCGTTGAATCGTTTTAACAGAAATTGTATCAATGAAAAAAAATGTAATGCCGAACTTGTTCAATGTCGGTTTAGGTTTTGATTGAAATAGAAGTGAAAATAAATGGAAACCCAACGTTAAAACTTTAAACACTTCTAGACTAATATTAAAAAATTGATATAATTTAAATTAGCTTACGTTGTGCAACTTTGACGGGGCCTTTGGGGCCAATTGAGTCAAAGGATTTGGAGTTCCGTACGGCATGATTGTTGTTGAAGGTCAACTCGGTGTCCCGTGAAAAAGACACAGGCGTAAATCTATGAAATTCCGTTAATCTCCGGGGTTTTCCGTGACACACCCGAGAAACTTGCCCTTGATATGCTAGAGCACGAATTTGTTCTAGATATACACATACATTTCTGTGACAAGACATTTCTGCAACAATAAGCTCCTAACATTAGTTAGAACAGACGATAAGAATAATCAGAATGACGTTCAGATTGGGGCAACCGTTTCTGCGGGCAGCAAAATCTGGACTTTTTAATAGATATTTAATTAATCTAGATAGTAATATAACACAGTGTGCAAGTTTTTCTATATCATCAAGAAGGAATATGGATGTAAGTGGAATCTATCCCCCGATTTCGACACCGTTTAGTTCGGACGAGTCAATTGCCTATGATAAGTTAAGAGGAAACATAGAAAAATGGAACAAAATTCCATTCAGAGGTAAGTCTCACTGTCTGTAGTGAAGGCCTGACCATCATCTCTGATCTACTTTCGGTTTGGTAAAGCCTTGGACTGCTGCTGCTGCTGTTTTGTGGTGTCAATAGACCTACTTAATTCTAATTCGTTATATATGAAAACTCAGATGTTATGCATACCACATAACTATTAAAGGGACATTTTGAATAATACTTGGCTGTATAAAAATAAGATTGTTTTTACATACATGTGTTGGCAGTCGATTTCTACCACATAGATTGTTTCTACCACATCGATCTAGATGTTTGTTTATTTGTTTGTTTATTGGGTTTATCGTCCCACCAACAGTATTTCAGTTATCTGTAGACGGTGTCCACTTGAAGCAGATATAGTGCTGCTTTCACTGTGTATAGCATGCCGTGAACACCTGACATGATACCAGTCACATTATCCTGACACCGGGCCAACCAGTCGTGGAACTACCCTTATATTTGCTTGAGCGTTAGCAAGGGAGCTATACCACTACCATTTTTAGCGACTTTGGTACCCGTACCAGGAGCCGATGCTCTACCGATTGCGCTACCAGGTCCGGTCGATCTGGATGTATGTACTGTTGTCAAAAGCTTACCAAGAGTATAATACTAGGGCGGAATTTCTTTAATGTGTTTGCTTTTCTAATTATCATAAAACCCTAATTGATTTTACTTTTTATCATATAAAATATTGGACTGTATGCAAAGGTAAATAAGAAAAGGTCCTATCAAAATTTCCACAGATATTTAAATTTAATCTACCTGCAGACAAAGGCAAACAAGGTAAATGTAAATGTGACAAAAACACAGAGACGAGACATAACACACAAAAAGAAAAAAACATCAGTTACCACATCAACATAACTCTTAACTAACCTTTTGTCTCCTCCTTTTGTCCAAAACAAGACTTCTGACTTCACTTTAAGAGGCTTATTTGATGACAAAATCAGCAAAGCTGGTAATGAGGTCAGGGCATGTCATTAGTGATCAGCAAAGCAGGCAGAAAACAGTCTAAAACTCAAGGACATAGTTAACACAACTACTAATGGTAAAGAAGATGTACAACAACAACATTGGTTGGAAACAGCTAACTATGTTGAAAGAAGATCAATGGTTCAAGATAAGATCTGAAAACAGAGGATGAGATTGTCAGATGACTGTTAGAAATGTGGAAATAAGGGAACTTTTCTTCACATACTTTTCACTTGCAATGTTGCTTTAACTCAAGGATGTTACCATTGGTACCATGGCAAAGTATTGCAAGTTATTGCTGATACATAAGAGAATGAAAGGAAACATAAAGAAGCCATAAAGCTGCTGGGGCAAAATAAGTCCCTTGTCTGAAAAATGAAGGAAAATGCAACCATAAACTTGTGTAAGCCCGAGCCTATTATAGAAGTCAAATGAATGGGAAATGCAGATGAACATTTAAAAGAGAAAGACTTGTATTATCCAACATTGTTCAAACACTCCTCAGGCAGGATATATTGCTCTGGTCTAAAACCCTAAAAAGGATGGTTTTGGTAGAGATCACTGTGCCGTGAGAGCGCAGGACCTGACTGATGCTTGCAGCTGCCAGAGTTGGTTAGCATTAGACTTTCTAGTTAAATGGGTGGAGGGGAAAAGCCTCCACCCCCACCCTTGGACAAAAGGCTCCTCGTTAAAAAATGACTTGGTGGACAAAAGCCCCCCCCACCCTATATATTTTTCAGGTAGGACAAAAGCCCCTTCAATAATTTCTAAAGGTAAGACAAATCCCTAAATACTTAATGTAAAATACTTCTTTCTACTCCTAAATTTACCAAGGGTATTTCAACTATGAGGTGCATAGTTAGATGTTGAATTTATTACAACTAATTTTATGTAGTTATAAGCACATTTTTAACATGATCTCACTATCACATCACTTTACTAGTCTTATGCATTGCCCAATTGTATAGAGAAACTCTGCCAATGTCTTCTCCCCACCTTCACAGTGTCACACAGTGTCTTGATGCATTTCTGGTGGCCGATGGTATTCATTTTCACCCTCTTTGGATCTTGCTGTCCCTGTTCATAACGAAGAATGCTAGTTTCTGCCATTGCTGCATTCTCCTGTAGACAGCTTATAACAGTCTACAGCGATGGATTGCTGTGGCCAACCAGGTGCTTGAAAGAATTGTTCCAACTCTTCCACATGTTGTTTGTCCAATGTTGGTCTGTCAGTGTTGCTTGTCTGACATCACACGCCACTGGGGAAGTGTCCTACGAACCTCATCCACTCACCTGAAGCTCCCTGTGACGTATGTGCTGTTGAAGTAAGGCTTTTGTCCTACCTTTAAAATTTATCGATGGGGCTTTTGTCTTATCTGTAAAAATGGTGGGGGAGCTTTCGTCCATCAAGTAATTTTTAACATAGGGGGCTTTTGTCCGGGGGGGCTTTTGTCTATCCTCTGTTTGAAACCTTGGGCATCAAGGAATAGCCAAGAAAAGCTGCTGGTCAGGAAATCAGCAGAGCTGCTGAGCGGTCTTCCAGTTAAGATGCAACAATTTACTGTGGCAGCTGTCGCAAACTGGCAGTGCCCAATCACCCCTACTGACACGCCATCTTGAGGGTGTTCTATGATCTGTGGTAAAATTCCTGTTGACAGGTGGAAAATTGGTTAATGATGTTTATAACAAGTAGTCCTAGAAATGTATTTTGACTTAGTACATTTTACTTTTTTTTACACAACTTTAGTAAATAGATCAAGGTTATTAATTTTGAAACTGTTTTCAAGTATTTTAAATTAATATTATATTATATTTAAAGTTATAATACTGAACTTGAGGACATACTCTTAAGGCACTCTCAAGCTTACTGCAAATGACACCTCAATTATATTTTACCTGCAGGCTATGTGGTTCTGGGATCGAATGGAGAGTCAGCATTTTTAACCAATGAAGAGAAAGTAGAGCTGGTGCGTAATGTGGCACAGATGGCCGGGCCATCAAAACTATCATTGCTGGATCTGGCTGCTGAATGTAAGCTTTTTTGCATTTTGTCTATTTCAATGTAAATTGTAAGTTTTCTGTTTGACTTGGACAGTTTCTGTAAAGTTTGCTCATCACCAAAAAAATCAAAAGATGAATAATTGATGTAGAACAGGTGTGTTTAAGTTTGCAGGTACCACAGTGCATAAGGGCATCATATAGATTTCTTAATAACATGTTTGATAAGATTTAGCTTTTTATAAATAAAAGTTAACTTTAATATTAAATAACAGTTGTACAATATAAAGAACTTACTAAAGCATGGTTAGAGTTGAAAAGAAAATTAATATAAATCAACTCTTTAGCCTGCACATCACAAAATGACTGGCTTAGTCCAATAGTGTAGTTTCATGTCAGCCAGGTCTTTCACTATTTTCTACAGAGTTGCAGGCATTATGTTCAGTTATTATTTAATGTGTCTGTTAGCAAATTAAGTAAAAATAATATAGGGGTTCTTAAAAGTGGTATCCTTCAGTTTAATCCAAGTTGTGTTTTTTTTCAAACAATCCATTTAAATTATTGTTACTGATCCCACAAAAAGTTGTTTATTTAAATAATTCATCTATATGAAAAGTGAAGCATAACACAGTTATTATTATTAACATGTATTTCCTACGTGAGCCTTGCAAAACATGTGACCACTTACTTTTAAGATCACATGACATCATCATCCTACACTCTTACATTGATATTAATTTTAACAAAAACCCCCCATTATGCTTCTCTTTTTTTCTATTTGGAAAGATTAAACATTTAGAGCAATTTATTTCACAATTGTGGAAGTGATTAAAATCATCTTTACAATAAGTACAAATTTGTGCAGAAATAATTACAAAATGTCTCTAACAGGTGTTAGATATTGTTACATGTACCAGTATTTAATATAGTCAAACTATCGGGTACCTCCCTTAATAAATGTAGCTGGTTATGGATTTAAAATGTAGATTATTTTTATTATAGCCACTAGAGACACAATCCAGATGGGAGAAAAGATGGCAGCTGTGGGTGCCAATGCCCTGCTGGTGGTTACACCCTGTTTCTACAAAGGCCTCATGACCAATGAAGCCCTAATCAGCCACTTTGCTAAGGTAGATAACTACAATGCCTGTTTTTTTTTTGTTATCATAATCTTTGATAGTATAGATTATTTATATGACCATACTGGGGTACTACATTGAAACTAATAACTGACTTCAAAATATCCCTATTAATGAGCATAAAATCAAAATCCTTATATTTAAAGTGTTGTGACAGTTACAAGTGACTAAAATACTTTTTGAAAAAGACTTTGCACACTATGTCCGGTGGTGGTAGCAGTTGAAGTTTGCAATTAAGCATCTCCATTTAATGTAGCTCACTAGAGATAGCAACAGTAACTAAGGATGTGAAACTGTGATAAAGATGCATAACATTATTTAAATGTCTTATAAATGATAGAGAATGAATACACTATGGTGATTGCTTGGTTACTTTTGGTAGTGTCATTTTTTCCATGGAGTTGAAATGAAATTGAAAAATGAATGTCAATACCCCTTATCTTCTTTCAAAAAAGAATAAGAGTGCTAGGCCTATAACATCATCACATGGTTTGAAATTTCTCAGGTTGCAGATGTGAGCCCAGTACCAGTGATTCTGTACAGTGTGCCAGGAAACACTGGAATAGACTTGGCTATTGATGTGGTGGTCAAACTGTCCAGTCATCCCAATATAATAGGGTTGAAGGACAGTGGCGGAGATGTAAGTAGGTTTATAGGAGATAGCGTAATTAGTAGGTCAGGGTCACTGATTGTGATTGAGTTTAAGATTTCGAGATCCAATTTTTCAAGACCATGCAGTTACTTAAATTTGACCAATCAGATGCTTAAGAAATTATGTGCTTAATAAATGATACAGATTTGATTAGTAAAGATATATTGTGACTGACAATTTGACCAATCACTTGAGAAATGATATGCATGGAAAATTAACCAGATCTGATAGGTCAGGGTGACTTGATTTGACCATTCAGATGAATGGGGATAGTCTTAAGCGCCAGGCTAATATTTTACATTGGACATAAAGCTCCAAAGAAAGTGTTTATATTTTCTTTGATTTATGTCATAGGTATTGTTATCAGGTTATATTTCTTTCCAAGTAACTTTTGAAAACCCTGTTGATTTTTCAAGTATTGAAAAATGTAAAAGCTGCTTAGCAAAATTTTATCTAGTTATCATCCAATAAATTGTGTGTTCACTTTCATTTTACCAGTATGTATGGTTGTGTTTCTATGAGTTTTTATGCAAGATTACATTGTCTGCAGGACAGACATGCTTATTGATGCATCTGTTGCTGCTGATAATGATGGTGATAATGATTATGATGATGATAGCTGATCATGCTGGTGACAATGATGACAATGTTGATGAAAATGCTATATGGTGGTGATTCTTGTAAACGTTGATAATGATGCACAATTGTTTTTGTTATACCTTTTTGGCCTTATTCACAAAGACCTTTTTCAGATTTCTAAACTAGGGGAGATCGTGTATAGGACACAGGGCAACAACTTTCAAGTTTTAGCAGGTTCAGGGAGCTTTTTACTGGCTTCTTATACAGTTGGTAGGTTTAATATTGTTTTTATTATTATTTTTTTTTAATTACCACACACCGGTATTCATGCCAAAAAATAAATAATAACTTGTCAGAAAAAAATGGGGTGGTTGTTCGTCGGAGCAGACAGGCAGTCACAGGCCTCTTCACCAGTTTACATAATACAGTTTGGATTTAAGTTAAACATACTTGGTCTTGATGAAGGTCATTTTTAAATTCTGTAAAGAAAAACATGCAACAAGACAAAGTATAGACCACAAGAACTACAAGAACTATTTGTTTATTTTATTTTTAATTTCCATTTCACTTGTAGTAGACTGTGTTTTGGTATTAAATACAATTGTATATATCTGCTGGAGACAAATTAAGGCAGATTTTTGGAGCTTTCTGCTAAGTATGAGCATCATTAAATAATGAACTGGATAAGCCTCATCTCATGACGAGGCTCTATGGGCTGCAGCAGGGCTTTAATTGGAGCTATGCTTAAACCTTTTTGTCAAATATCAATGTTACACTAATTGGTACATTTTTTTTTTATTCACAAAAAAATCAAAGTGATAACGTGCTGTTTTTGTTTTCAATTTGCAGGATGTGTTGGTGGTATCCTTGGGGTTGCTAATGTTCTTGGTCAGGAGTGTTGTGACCTTGAGAAGCTATTCAAGCAAGGCAAGATGGAGGAAGCAAAGGCACTGCAGCACAGACTTATTCAGCCCAATATGGCAGTAGGTCATGGCTTAAACAGTTGCAAAAGGTCCCCTGTGGCCAGGCAGTTTTAGTCGCTGATTTTTTACTCCTCAGCTTCTCATCACATTGGTGCAAGTCCGTGTTGTGGGTGAGAACTTGTATCTGTGGAGGTTGTTCAGCTGACCTTGCCGACCAGTAGACTGCCCAGATATTTGCAGTCTTCTTTTACACATTATAACTAAATGTTGCCATTATAGCCAGAATTGTGTCAGTGGTATCTTTTTTCTTCTTAACAAACAATAATAAAACTAGTTAACACTAACAGTATTTCAGCAGAATGTTTTCATTCTGTATGAGGCTTTATAAGCCTTATATAATAACACTATTAGAAATAAGTATTAACTAAGTTCATTGCAATGCTCAATGTGTATTTTATCATAAAGGAAGATGTCACAGAGTAGCAATAATTCTTCAGAACATACCTTTTGTGTTTTTCTTTTTACTTGA
The DNA here is from genome assembly GCA_007844125.1 of Sinonovacula constricta. Lineage (NCBI taxonomy): Eukaryota > Metazoa > Mollusca > Bivalvia > Cardiida > Solecurtidae > Sinonovacula > Sinonovacula constricta. The sequence goes on from CM017569.1 coordinate 6,582,044, forward strand.
TAAGGAAAATTATAGGCAACATCATGTTATAGCCACTCTTTAGTTATGTACTTGGTAAATACAGTGAATATGCAAATAAATATTACTTTGTAAACATATATGTATTATTTCCATTGTCAAGGTAACTCGCCGGTTTGGTGTTCCTGCACTGAAGACCAGCATGGAGTGGAAGGGGTACTATGGAGGACTGCCTCGCTCACCTATGCTCCCGCTGTCTAAACAGAATGAAGCCCTTCTGAAACAAATCTTCACTGAAAGTGGATTTCTATAACATTAAGAATCCACTAGGGTTTTTTGCAACCATGGAAACCAATTTTGCTTTTCTGTAATCATGGTCACCATCAAGGATTTTATGTTATCATGCAAACCAGAAGATTTTGCAAATTTAGGCACCAACTAGTGTTTTATGTTTGTAACCATAGCAGACAACTAGAATTTTATGTAACCATGGAAACCACCTTGGAATATCTGTAACCATGAAAACAAGATAAAATCCTCTCCAACAGAAAAACTGAAAGTTTGACAATAAAGTGGTAAAATTACTTTCTAAATTTATAAATTAGAATTCTGCATTTGATGTTTTCATTTAAAATTGCATATTTTTCTTAAAGCCAGGTGCTGTAATTTATAAATGGTCTGTATTTTATTTACATGGATGGTATTTATAAGTATGGTATTTACATGGAGGGTAAATATTTTTATTTAAATTTCTGCTGTCTCTAACTTACATAAAACTTTACATGGTAAAAATAATTTAAACATATTCTTGCAATGATTTTAACACCTGTACTCATTTTTTTCTGCTAATGATTTAATGGTTGTGGCAAAAATTACTATTTTCTCACTTATAAGACAGGATTTTTCCTTTAAATTTTATGTTCAAAGTGTGGGGCTCGTCTTATAGGCGGGGTCTAGCAACCTGGCAAAAAGTTTTCACGTTGTTTTTGGGCGAAAGCATACCACAGTTACAAGTCCTATTTTTGACTTGTTGTTTTCCTTTTTTCAATTATAATCAAGAGGTTATCGCATAATACATTAAGAGATCTGATTCATTTTGTTAAAGATTATTGTATTTCATATTTTTTAATGAATACAAGATTATAACTTAATAAAAATGATTAAACCATATTGTTTTATTTATGATTTCCCTATAAAGTTTTGTTTCATTTTTCCTTGTTTCCATAACCTGGAAGAGAATTTATCTCCCTTGTATAAGATTACAGACTTATCGTCTCATGGCATGGTTTCGAGTCCCATCATGGGCGAAGGACTTCATGTAGGAAGGTCATCTGGCTGACCTTTAGTGCACTGATAATTTGTCCGTGTTCTTCCTCCACCAAAAGAGCTGGACCTCACCTACATGACCATAATTGGTCGCTGCGCTGTATTTAAAGAAAACAGACTTATGTAAAAAAGTTATCAGTCCAGTTACTCGTGGTACCATGACATAGGTTCTTGGGTTCTTTACTAAATAATAGCTGCTAGTATAATTGTGCAAACAGGCAAAATATTGAGTAGTGAGTCATTGTGAAACACCATTCAGCCAATCTAGGATCCTAATAGTTATTTGAGCAAGTGAAGGATTAATACATGTTTCAGTACAATACTTTGTTCCACATCCTTAGGTGCTATTGCTATCTGCCTACATCTTTCAATGAAGATGCCAATGGCACCTGTACATCACTACCAGACACAGCATGCTAAGTCATTTTCCACAGAAATGATATGTATTTTAGCCATTACTACTATTCAGTATTACAATGTTGCATTTTGTACTAATAAACTGAAATCTTTAGAACTGCTTCTTCACGTTACGACCTGTTCAGAGCGTTGTTTACTTAACAAGCTGTTGGTTGCATTAACATAATCCTTGTTCACTTGAGAGCTCTTCTTTCAGAGAAAATAAATGGCCGCTTTCTGATTGGTCAGTTCAGCGGGCTGGGTACAGTCCGTTGCTTACATTACCATGTGTCCCAATGGCAAATTCCATTCACAGCTTATTTAAGTTGAAAACATGCAATATTGCAAATGAATTTATGTTAACTCTTTGATGACCTGCTTAATGTTTAAACAGTTATCATAGGCAACATTTGGACTACTCTCATTTCAAGTGTTTAAGTGGCCACAAGTTTGGCATGGGTACATGAAAGTACCTATCAAATGCAGGACCATCGAAAGATATTTGTTTAAATTATTAAATCTCTCTGAGTCAATCAATGTACTTTTTTTTAATGGCCTATACACATGATGACTATTCTCGTCTGCTTCAATATAAACTAGGTTTTTAAGCCTATAATAGCTCAAATATATATATATATATATATATCGGCTGTGGCCTTGTGAAATTCACCTCTGACAAGTTATATTAATATTGGCTACCAGTGCATATTATTTAATTTTCTTTTTTGTTATATTTATCCTGAACAAAGGTCATAATAACTTAAATATTAAGGATAATAAAATTGTCTAAATAAAAGAAAAAAAGTTAATGCTACGCTTAACAAATTATTACCCACTAGGATACCTTAGATGCTTAGGAGGATGGTTAGAATGGATACGCACTTATAATATTTTTGTTGTTTTTTTCATCCATTTTTTTTTAAAAAAACCATGCAGCTTGAAAATGCCTTGCTATATGTGAGAGTAAAGTAATCTTGGCACAATGCAGGCTCCAATATTTTGGGGGAAATTACAAGTATGTAGATCGATATCACTGGACTGCAGCATCTAAGAATAATGCATCATCTCACTTATTCATACTTGTTGACGCAGACTGGTTAAAACAAAAGCATGTGACTTGTGTAAACAATTTTCTCTGCAGTATTATTGATCTTCCTACTGTTTCTGGTAGGACATGGTTTATTTGGAAGAAAAATCTTATTTGACAGCTGGCACACAAAGGATCTGGATCAAATACATTTTTGTTGTTACATTCCCCACACGATAATTCCCAAAATCCTCATATCATTAGAATATTATTTTTGAAGCAGAGTTGCAAAGATGCTGTGATTTGTGTCTGAATGCATGATCATACTTGGGATTGAAAATGCAATAAAACGTGGTTGTGTTACAGTTTATTACATATATACCAGTAACTGCTAGGCTAAGAGTATTACAAAAAAAAAGGTTTCTAAAGGAGGAACGTAAATATGAAATGTTTATGTCAGTTTTCCATTATTCTTAAATACTAAAGCATAGTTATATGATTAACATTTGAAACAAAATTTAATTTTTCTCGAAAAAGGTAAAGGAATATAAGGGGAAAAAACAAACTTTCAGAACAGAAGCATTCTGATTCATTGTGTCTAAATGACTCTAAATTCAATTATTGAGCTTTTGACAATAAATTGGAAAAAAAAAGTCACTTATTATTTTGTGTGATTAAAACTAAAAAGTTTATACAGATTATATGATGTAAATTCACTCTTCCACATAATGAGTACATTTTAACATACAAAGGCAAGAAATATTGCAAGTAAAAATAAGGTACTTCATACCTTAAAAATATCACATATGATATAAATTGTTCAATACAACTTGCAAGCCAAGTGTTATAATTTACATATCAAGCTTATCCCACTGAATTTACAGGCACAAGGTTAATAACTTCGTTGTCTATTATCTAATTATCCATCAAAAGCATGCTACACAAGCGGCATTACAAATAGAAAAATGTAGGTAAACATACAGAAGTGAGATATTATAGATTATAAATATAAAAAATAATTTTGAAAGAATGAAAGCTTCAGTAATGAGGCTTAGGCATAAATATAGATTTTAAACAAAATATAGTTTAACTATCAGTCAAATTCTTGTGAAAAATCCTTCCACATTAATATACTGAAATATGAAGTTTAAAAAGTTAGTTGAGATGACATATCAAACTTAGAAATGCTGGCTTAAATGTTCACATAAGTTCAGTAAGCAATACAATTGTACAAAATCAGTCATAACAGTCACAAATAAAAAATAAACACACAATAAAATGGAAGACAATGACAAGCAACAATTTAAGAAGATGCATGGAGAAATATCCAATTCTTACACAATATCATCGAGTAAGGTAAAGAAGTAAAGTAGTAAACACAGAATTAAACTACATATATGGTACATTGTAAATAGAATTTAAACTTTTCTTTTGCCCATGTTACACAAAGTTGCAAATGCAATCAATCTCACTAAAGTGACTGCGAAGTCATTTCCAGGATATGGTTTTAATCAGATAATTTAACTTTTAACCTGCTTAGAAAAAAAACACAACTATAATCAAACTTTGGCAAGTAAACAGATCAGCCAGCTCTCTTGTATGCCTTTCCTTGTTTTAAAACATTGCAGTGACCAATTATGATCATTAAAGCGGAGACCCCAGACAAATGTCTGGTAGAATCACCAGCACTATTCAAGTCTGCTGGAAGACCTTCCCACATTAAGTCCTTAGACTCAAACCCATGTGGTGAGAGGCTAAGTAGGCTAAGAGAAACAAGACAGCCACTAAAACATGAGTGCTCCTCTGTTGAATAAGCACAACAGTTCTAATCAAACAAGCTTCAAGGTCACGAGATGGAATTTGTGTTCATTTTTAGTATAAAATTTATAAACTAATTTGACTGACTTTAATAAGCCTTAAAAAAACTCCAAAAAGAATTATTAAAAAACAATTCAAGCCATTATATTTTTTTAAAGCAAATTTCAAATAATATATTCATGTATAAGTATTGACAGAAAAACTTTAGGGAAAACTCTTCATCATGTTTCATGATTTTGTTGACATGATTTGCTTTAATAAATGAGATGATATTTCCTGCTACCATTTATCAGAAGCCAGCTCCTTTTTAATGGCAGACGTCTCTGTGGTCCTTAACCGTTTGTAGCTATCTGTGACTTAAAGCAACAAGTGCAGCTGAAGTTTGTTAAATCATTCTATGGGATTTTAAAAAAAACTTTGAATTAAGAAAAATCTATACATCAAATACCAATGGAAACTTGTTTAAACAAATGTTTTTAATATTATAATTTATTGATTTAAGTTTTCATGTACAACATAACTAATTATTTTCATATTGTTCCTTGTCACCTGTACAGTTTTTACCTTCTATTGAGAGCAGACACAACATAAAACATGGCAGATACAGTAATTAAATGACTTAAAGCCGGGCTCATATTTCATTCAGATATTTCACTTTGCTTTCAGTACTCCCAATATACAAGCAGAAAAGATATTTTTACAGTCTATAGTAGTCCTCATTTAATGTTACATACAACACTAATTTACAATAAACTTTTAATCTACAACAGATCTATGTGTGCAGTATTAATTCAACATATGATACAACCATTTAAAAGTAAAAGAAGTTTTCAAGATTCTGTTACATGTCTATAACACAATATTTATTGGTAGTTCTATAGTTCAATTCACACTAGCATAAGCTGAATATTTCCATGAACTATAAAACAGTAATTACACTCTAGACCTTGTAGCTTGTGCCAGGTATCATGTCTAGCTCACCAATGGTGACAAGTCAATTGGAAGATGTTCTATGACAAAACATTCACTGCGGGATGGAATACATTGGTTGTTGTGATTTTTATTTTGTTCCCATAATCCAGGCTGAAAAGTTTCCCTGAAATAAACAAATATATGTAATTAAACCTGGGATCTAGTTCAAGTTCAATCATTACATTGCCGGATAAAACTATTACTTACTTAAGTGAGATTATTAAGATTAATAAGATTAATAAAATATTTGTCTGTGTCTGACTTAACAATATTCTGTACATTGATTGTTTTTTGTTACTTTGCATCGACACAATTATGATCATATTGGAGACGTCCAGCTATTTAGCTGACGAAGTCATGGTAGAACTACCGGTGCACGGCAGGTCAGTTGGAAGAACTCTCCATTTAAAATCATCAACAGAGTACCTAAGCAATAAAAGCTAAAATGATATGATAGAGACTGCTTCCTTAAATAGCATGTACACATAAATTACAAAATGCTTTATAAATTTTGGTACATAATACATAAAACATGTAATGTACATAAAGACAGGATTTACAAACATGTTTGTATTTGTTCAAACTTGTAACCAAAACATGCCTTGTGGATTAAACTAAGTAAGAATCTCTTCCATGATAAAAAAAGCTTGACTTAAATTGCAGATGACTTTACATTGTGAAAAAGTTATGCTTCAATGAAGACAGTTTTTCTTAATGTTAGTTTATCAATAAAAGGTTTGAATAAACATTTCTTGCAAAGAAAATTGACCCTTAGGTTAATGACAATTTTAGTTATATTTACTTAAGCTAAGAAACCTCTTAAAACATCAAGAACACTAAAATGACATTTTTGGTGATGATAAGAAAAAACTCTACTAAAGTTCCTACTAATAAAAAATACAATAAGAAGGTATACTTACAGGGAATGAGTAAATAAAGAGGAAGATGAGGAGGAGGAGGAAGATGACTATAAGTGCGATGATGAAGTACCACTTGTAGTTGGCCCAGATGATGTAGCGGAGCGTCTTGAATGGTGAGGTGAACCACAGGAACGATGTCTCCGGTCGGCTGTAGATGTAGGGTAAAGATTATGAAAACTGTTTTATCATATGACATTCAAAAACCAACAAATTTATGACCTAAGAACCATGTCTCTGACAGGCTATTTTAGGTTATGTTGTAGGTAGAGATTTGTAAACTAAAACCTGTTGAATAAGAATCTAATATATGGTACATCTGACATATATCTTGTCAGCCCCTCAACCAGGTGCTATCACAGAAACATAGAAAACTAGCTTGGTGTTATGAAATTGTTATCAAGTAAGCCTATTAAAACCTCAATCACAAGGCTTGGTCAAGAGGTTTAAGTTTGTGGTCTTGAGATCAGAGGTTCCAGGGTTTGAGCCTACACTTCACATGAGATGTCCACAGGTAAAACTTTTCACTAAGCATTTCCCCACACATAGTTCCTGAAAATAGGTATTGCTACCTAGGAATAACTAGGTTTAAAGATATTAACTTTACCTATCTTTAGGAACTATGTGTGGGGAAATGCTTAGTGAAAAATCTTACTTAAACCAAACATTACCAACTACAAACAAAGGAGTTCAACCAAATTGTGATAGTGAAAGTAACATACTTTGGTGCCTCTAAGGCTGGGTTCATGTTGGGCTCATCTCTTGCTATACCGGCTGGTTTCACTTCAGCTTCTTCCTTCGTGATCAGCTCTATCTCCATCTCAACCTTGCCCTGAGAAATACAGAGGCCAACTACAGCTATTATCTGACAAATTCACACAATCATCAGCACAGCTGTAAGTAGCCACAATGTTAGCAACATTTAACAACTTACCAATATTAAGAGCAATGGCAAAAGAAGCATCTATTTATTTGTTGATTTTCTATTTGCCCATCTTTCACACTGACAAATGTATCATCTGTGGTCATTGGCTTAATGGTTGTAATATTAGTGTCTATGTTCATCCCCATTACCAGACATGAGATGAGTCTTTGGGTACAACTATTAACGCTACTGCACAATGATCCAGGTAGTCACTGGCCCAAGTACTGGTTATACCCAGACCGTAGAAAGTCAATGAATAACTTAAATGGGAGAACCTAGTTTACAAATCAGCTAAGAAATAGACTGAAACTAAAACATTTCACAGGAAAATAGTAATCCAGGGTTTTATAAAGAATTATGTCAACAATTATGCACAAAGAAATACTACCTTTGATCTGGAATAAATTTCATCCCAAAACAAAGGATTACAATCCAACAATTCGACTGAGAAAGATTCCATATATACTGAAGTTTTGTATAATCCCACTGACCGTGAGCACTCTCTGTCCATCCTTCTCATCATAGACTGGCCAGAAGCCTCGAAGATGTTTCTGCTCAAACAGTGACACAGTGGGCACTTTGGTGATCCCCATGTTGATGTCCGGTAGTTGTTTCAGGGAGCACGATGATGCTCTCTTGGCCGGCATTGGCATGTTGTTCAGGTTTAACTCCAGGGTGCCTTCATAAGATACATTATACATGATAAAAATATGTAGTAGGTATTTCATTATATCCAGACACCTACAAAAGCAAAGGAAGTCATAAGATTTTTTTGTTGCTTACTGTGAAATTGTTGAACTTTCAGAGAAACACTAGCACAACTTTTACAAAATAGAAAACTCAAAGAAAAAAATTGATTAATTATGTTAAGGTTTCACTTAAAATAGACAGAGGGAAAAGTCTTGCATTCACTGTTAATAGCATGCTATGAAAGCCTGGCATGATACCACCCTATCCTGACAACAGGCCAACCAATTCAGCATGCTATGAAAGCCTGGCATGATACCATCCTATCCTGACAACAGGCCAACCAATTCAGCATGCTATGAAAGCCTGGCATGATACCATCCTATCCTGACAACAGGCCAACCAACTCAGCATGCTATGAAAGCCTGGCATGATACCACCCTATCCTGACAGCAGACCAACCAATTCAGCATGCTATGAAAGCCTGGCATGATACCACCCTATCCTGACATGTTATTAAAGCCTGGCATGATACCACCCTATCCTGACATGCTATGAAAGCCTGGCATGATACCACCCTATCCTGACATGCTATGAAAGCCTGGCATGATACCACCCTATCCTGACATGCTATGAAAGCCTGGCATGATACCACCCTATCCTGACATGTTATGAAAGCCTGGCATGATACCACCCTATCCTGACATGCTATGAAAGCCTGGCATGATACCACCCTATCCTGACAACAGGCCAACCAATTCAGTTGTGGAACTACCACCTATTGTGCTAGGGCATCTATTATGCAAAAAAAACTAATAAAATACTAAAAGAAATAAGTTGCTGTGTCTTTACCGAGGAAGTCATCGAAGGAGAACTTGTCGTTGTCCCAGACCTGGACCATGTAGATAGGAGGAAGCCTTTTCTCTGTCTCATCCAACTTCCAGAATGCTTCCTGTTAAGACAAAAAAAATGTTTAAAAAATGGTGTAAGACATATTTAATAAACTAAAGCCTCAAAAGAAATACTTAATAACTCTTTTGAAGGTATATATATATATATATATATATATATATATATATATATATATATATATATATATATATATATATATATATATATATATATATATATAACTAATGCTTATGTAACATAAAAACTATAGGTTCAACTAAGAATATATAGGTACCTTCTTCTTGACAACCATGCAATTCTCAGCAGGAACATAGTCAAAGGGGAACACCATTCGCCAGTTAAAGTTTCCTTCTCCATTCAGAGACCTAAAACAGATGGTAAATTGTCTAGTGAATACATGACCTAGCAGCTAACAAATATTTTCGAAAAAAGTAGAGAAAATACAAATATGAGTTTCGTTTCAGAATGTTAAAGGATTATGTAACTGAAACTCTTATGAAAATCTAATACAGTATAAGGAAAGGTTACTTAATATTACAAAATTCTAAAACTTGTAAGCACAAATTGAGCTGGCCTAGGCTGTAGTGTAGATTCAGATCAGTTACACCCAACTTCCACTAGTAGCTGTCAGATCAGGATCTTCACAATTTTCTGCTAAGTATATACTCAAACATACTGTTGCCTGTGCATGCAGTTTATAAAAATGAAATTAAGTTTATATTATTAACAAAATATTATATATTTATGAATTTATGAGCAATTTTCAATAACTGCCCTGTAAAATAAAATGAAAAACACAATAATGACCAAGAGTACCCTACCTGTAATGGATGTCAGTTTTCTGTTTTTCGTCCATGCCCTGTATCCATGACGACACATAGATATCACTCATTTGCTCTCCTGTGATGGAGGTCTCATCCATGATTACATCCACAGTATTGTAGATCACTGTACGCAGTACATACCTGGTACAAGATTGTGTTGTTAATGTACAGCTTAAAACTACACACACAATGTGTATTTTGGTGAAAATTGAATTCCACTGCTTACTGTCATCATATCAGAAATTTATAATAGTAGAAGTTCTTGGACTCGAAACAAAAGATTCTTACATGGGAAACATCTTGTTTATCAACAATGTTCATTATGTTTTTCCATTTATTTTGTACAGGACTTAAATGCTCCAGCATTATATAAACATTTAACAGACTGGACACTATGTTTACACAAAATTTCACTCAACACAAAATTTCACCTAAACATTTTCAATAGTTCTATAAACTCAACATAAACCATTGGCAGGGTCAGTTTACACAAGGATTTTTATATTGCCCCAAATCAGATTTAAATCATTGGCATAACAAAGTGTTTTCACTCGTAATGCATGAAATGAAATACAAACTGTATTTGATTGTTTATTTGCTAAATTATTAATCTAACCCTTACAAATTTGAGCTGCATTAAATATGTGCTGGATTTGACAATTTATTTGCAATAGGAAACAATTGCTTATTCAATATGTAGAGACAAAATAAAATACATTATCTTTACACTAGATTAAACCAAATACTTGCAACAGATGACCAAACTTCAAAATTTTTCCACTTACTGTTTGGGTTTCCTGGCCTTGATCTCAAATGGTGGTCCAGGATCTCCCAGGGACTTGGGGAAGATGTCCACCCACATCTGAAGCTTGCCCTGAATTAGACATATGTATAGATATATGTATTATATAAAAATATGAGCTATAAATAGCATTAAGTAAGTAAATTGTTATTTGGTTTACACAAATCAAAGCTTTGTGAAAGTAAGGAAAACATATTTGTGTCTATATAGACTTAAGAAAAATATCAATCCACATAAGCTGTTTGCTCTAATGTATGGAAATACAACATGTTTGTGTTAAATAACTTAAAAAAGGAACCTAAGACATATTGAACAAACATAATATTTACAGGATTTGCTCCTTACAAATATACAAAGGGTTTGTATCTTTAAAGCATGTATTTTGCACATATTTGTTTTTACTGGACAACCAGCTAGTTACCAGCAGTTTATACACATATAGTATAAAATACTGTTCATGCATCCAGTTATAATGATGCTGTCTTATATAATATAAGTCTAATATGTAGGCCCTAATATCAAATGCTCAGAATACAAAGGCCTGTGCAGAACCACTGGCGCACTGTAGGTCAGCTGAAAGAACTTCCCAATTCAGTTTTGCTCCAAACCAAGCAGTGAGAGGCCAAGCAATCAAAGGAGTTATAATATGACAACTTTACCACTATGCCACAGATACTTAAAAAACTTGTCTACATGCATTTACTGGTAGACCAACAGTATACCTGCTCGATGCCAGGCTGTAATGGGTTGTACAGTGGGCGTGTCTCCACATGTTCCCTGACTACATCAGTCGTGTTGAGGATGTGCAAGGCCAGACGTTGATCAGGTGGGCCCAGGTCAGGGGATAGTACTTTACCATGCTCTGAAAACATACAAGGATAGTACTTAACCATTCTCTGGAAACATACAAGGATAATACCTTACCATTCTCTGGAAACATGCAAGGATAGTATTTAACCATTCTCTGGAAACATACAAGGATAATACTTTACCATTCTCTGGAAACATAAAAGGATAGTACTTTAACCTTCTCTGGAAACATGAATGAATAGTACTTTACATTCTCTGGAAACATAAAAGGATAGTACTTTACCATTCTCTGGAAACATTAACACCATGTCATTGAGTAAAGTACTTTATTGTTTAAGTGTTAATACATGTACTACTTTCCCAAAGTTAAATCCTTTTCATAAATAATTTATAACTCTGTTTGCTTTATAAACATGTATATCAATTATGTTTACACCATTATTATCATCATAACTGAAGAAAATATCAAGCTTAAACAATTTCTCATTTATTGCTTATCTCTCTGTTTTGTCTTAAAAGATATATATGCAAAGTTAAACTTTATAGCTCATTAAAAAAAGTAAAGAAAAAGTAAAAATAAAACACTTTTAGTATGTTTGGATTTCAAAATAACACCAAATGTCTTTAAACAAACATAAAAAGTGTTTCATTATCATTATTATTTATTTACATTATGTTCATGGGAAATTTAACAAAGTAATTATTAAAAATAACTCCAAACACAAAGCAACAGTAGGTAAATAAAACCATATTTTCAAACATAACTCCTTACCTCATATCAGATATACCCGAAACTAAATAAGCAAACAAGTCAAATTATACTTCGGCGTAAAAACACTCATTATATCAATATAAATAAATTGCCCAGAAAAAACAGCAACAAAACAAGCTTTTAACAACTCAAGATAATAATCATTTTCCACCAAACAAATATTTTTCTACCAAACAACACATCTATTGAATGAAATATTAGTAAACAGCTAAAACTTAAAACCAGACCCAAATTAAGCATTTTTTTTCAAACGACAAAATACTTTTAGATCTCATCCTCCATTTAAAAGATGACTGCATGCTTATAACTTCATCCTCAGATTCTGAAAATAGCAGTTTTACAATATTGTTTCCATATAAAAGTTAAGAATCGGCCAGTTGTTATAACATATCAAAGCAGCAGGGGCAGTAGTAACAACACCTCAAAGCAGCAGAGTTTACTATTGATCTGCATGTAATTTGATGATGCCTGTTGTTTTTTCTAATTATTGTGTACTTTTGAAGGTCCTTTCAAAGAGGTTGATCCAACTGTCCAAATTAAACTGCAATTACACAGTAATTGATGAATAAAAGTCAGTAAAACTTTTTTTTTTGAATGAAGAACTTTTTAACCTGCCAAAACACCATCTACATATTTAAGCAGTATTACATTTTGAAATGTTTAAAACCTGCTAGGTTTGTTACTCAGTTAAGTGGACACCATGGATATTTCTTTCAGCAAAAATATATGTAGTCAAGACATTTTGATGTTAAATAATGAAGATATTGTCCAGAAAATATACAATTGTGGCTTAACTCAATGCTTTGCATTTATAACTGTGTAGACTGTTGTAATTTTTTCATAGCGGTAATTATTGTAGATAAACAAGACATGTGATGAATTTATCTGATCACCCCACATGTGGCTGAACACATGTCTAAACAACTTGATGTAGTCTTTGCTTGTTTGTTTGACAAGTATGCACAAAACATGTTTTTGCACTATTTGTCTTTTTTTTTTCTCTCTTCTGTTTTTTTTTAAATTTTAATTAAACAGAGCCACACAGTTATAGACATCATGAGACATGCAGCTATTTTAGTAGAGGCAGACCTCCAGACAAATATTAGGGTAGAACTACAGCACACCACAACTGGCTGACCTTCCAACCTTTGAACCTTTAGACTTATGTCCAATCAGGACGCAAAGCCCAGCAGTGAGAAGTGAGCCAAGTTTTACAAGTGGCTGAAGCAATTACATCTAAATAATATTTTGTAGTGATTAAGTATTTCCTGCTTAATTTCAGATAAATTGTATAAGCAAATGGGATAAAAGTAAGACATGTAAAGATATATTAAAAATAAAAATATTTTTTTATCCAACTGATTTTTTATGAACAGCAGACTTCTGCAACTGCCTTGATAGCCTAATTGTTCGGATGTATTACCCGTAATTTCGGGAAATGGTTCAAATCCTGTACTTGATTCTTAATGGAGATTATTTTTTCCCATTTGTTTCACACAGAGATAATGTAATCAGTTGTCAGATATTAAGATATAAATATGACAACAACTGCTAGTCTGGACCTTAAACATTAAACATAAACATTAATACCTGTACACTGTCCTAAATACCGACCTACACAATATTGCTAGGATAAGAAGAAAGAAATCAACCACTGAATTCTACAAGGACGAGCAAAATGCACAATGTCCAAAATCAGCTGTTAAATACAATCTTTGTAACTCAAAGTCTTTACCAAGCAATTTTATTGCAACTGCGCAAGTAATTTAGTATATGATAGAGATTATTTGGCAGAAAGTAAATCCTGAACTTTGTGCAGCACTCCTTGAAAAAATTGCAACAACATCTGAAGCATCATAATGATTAAGTCAAAGCTATCGTCTTTGTTGTTTATTGTTTTGCAATATTGTTATGGATCAAGACCTTAGTTGAAAAAACTAGCTATAACCTGATTATTATTACTTATGTTTAGCCTTATTGTATTCAATGCTGTATGACTTATCAAGTGTGTATGCTGTTAAATCCAAACTACAAAATACAAATACAACCAGGTGTAGTAATGAAGTGCATGATTTAAATGAGCAATGCCCATGATAAGGACAGAAGTTGAGCAGACATGGTTGTAAAGACGGCTCATCATGGTCATTTTGGACATTGGCTTAGCTTGATGATGTTGGTGGTGATAGACCAAGAACTTACCAAATTCGGACAGCTTGTAGACTCTGTTGCCCACCTTGGCACCTTTGACACCATAGTACTGAGGTGGAGCCATGTGCCTCTTCTTGCAATAGTCCTCAAGGATGTCCCGTGGCTTCATGGAGTCACGCCATTTGTTGGGACCATTCCTGTTTAAAATAACATGACCATAAAGTTGTTGTTTTTCCAATCTTACCATAATCATGCTACATTCATTAAAAAACAATTCATTATTTTGTTATTTTCTTAGAACTACATGTAAAGGTAGCATTACATAATGCTCGAGACTCAGCAGCATATCATGCTCGAGACTCAGCAGCATATCATGCTCGAGACCCAGCAGCATATCATGCTTGAGACTCAGCAGCATATCATGTTTGAGACTCAGCAGCATATCATGCTTGAGACTCAGCAGCATATCATGCTTGAGACTCAGCAGCATATCATGCTTGAGACTCAGCAGCATATCATGCTCGAGACCCAGCAGCATATCATGCTTGAGACCCAGCAGCATATCATGCTTGAGACTCAGCAGCATATCATGCTCGAGACCCAGCAGCATATCATGCTCAAGACCCAGCAGCATATCATACTCGAGACCCAGCAGCATATCATTCTCGAGACCCAGCAGCATATCATGCTTGAGACTCAGCAGCATATCATGCTTGAGACTCAGCAGCATATCATGCTCCAGACTCAGTAGCATATCATGCTCGAGACCCAGCAGCATATCATGCTCGAGACTCAGCAGCATATAATGCTTGAGACCCAGCAGCATATCATGCAGATCCTGATTAGTAAGGCTGGGTAATCTGGAACCACACTTGTGCTTTGCATGCTGTAGAATTATATCTATCTGAAAACTTGTATCGGAAATCATGAAAGCTCTCCTACTCTACTGAAAATGTTTAAAATCAGAGACAGTTCTTACCTTTGACAATGTGGTCAACAATTAAAGAATATTGGTAACTTTGAACAAGAATCCTTCTTTTTTAAAACTAATGTTATGTTTATTTAATATTAAGGGAGATCATAATTGTAGTTTGCGACCAACGAAAGGTTTGAAAGAGTCCTCTAAGGTACATACAAACTATCATATAACTATTAATAGTTTTAAACACACATCTGATATGGTTATGTTTAAATGCCATCTAAATCTTACAGAGGAAGCCTTGGGGAGTTTAAACTCTACGTGAGTAACTTACACATAGTATGACTTGGCTATCCCGCAAGTGGCACGGTATTTGGACAAAAGTCTATTCTCAAGGTCAATCATGGTCTCTCCAATGACATCATCACTGCTGATGAGGTCATAATCCATCACCTGAATGGTGAGATCCTTGAAAAGGGGCAGCACAGTGGACAGCTCAAACATCCTAGAGGAGAGAAGTAACAGCTGTTACACCTTATCATGCTACATGTACATTCAAATGATCCAAAATCCCAAAACAGCCCACCAAGGTTACTAAACATGTTGTGAAAGGTTCTGCAGCAAACAGTGCAGATTAGCTGTCAAAAATAAATACTTTGCATTCACGTGTTAAAACAAATGCATTCTTTATATTAGTTGAAAAAAACTTTTCACTTATTGATGATAATGCTCCCTTGATGACCAGTAATTAAATGACATTGACCTTATTTTTACAACCATATGTTCTATCAAATAAGATAAGATTTTGTTTAAACCTAAAAATTGTTAACCAATTTCATTCTAAATAAATGATCATATCATATTAAAATGAAAATATAACAACAAAAAGAAGCTGAACACATTGTATTATTTCTTGTTTATAAGTGTAATGTTGTTACTTACTTGCCAAAGACAGGGTTTAATGAGTTGGGGATGTACTCATCTCTGCTATCAAGCTTCTGTTTGCCTAGTTTGATTATAACGTAAGGGTCAGCCTACAACATACAAAAAAGGCACAGTGATTAAGTACCAATGTTTTCATGGCAAAAAGAAAATCTGGTATATAAATACAAGCATTTTTTATTAAAAATAATTCTACTCAACTGTGTTTGTTGAGACATGGCAGTTCTAACGATGACATATGAGGGGTTCTCAAATGAAACCTTTTGGTATTGTTTAGAAACATGTCATAACAAAATATCCGCCTCTTAATCCAAATATGTTCCATTCTATGAAGAATGTCCAACTATTATTGATGCTCATTAGCTGAATCCGCATGAGTTCACAACAATCATGAAAAGAGTTAATTAAAATCATCTAATGTCTGAAAAAACTTGGACATATAAATCATGTAGGTAATCTTACAGTCATTTTTAGCAAAAGTATGCTAAAATTTCTGTTAATTTTTATGTCAAGTATGAGATATACGTATGTGGGCTGTTACTCCTTAATGATAAATATTATTGCCTAAGGTTATACAAACATGAACTGCAGACTTCTCAAACCTAAGTGGTCAAACTTGAAAAAAAGTTTCAACCAATACAATGCTTGAGAATGGTTAAGACTCATGCCCATATCCATCAACCATTCTTAATCCTAAGTCATGACTTAACTATGTTAAGCCCATGTCACAATTTACATACCAACAAAAATAAGCTTCTTTACAAAGTTTCAATTTGATTTTAAGCTCATAGTAGCAAAGTTAAAGTGTCATGCAAAATACAGACATGTAGCAAAATATATAATGAAGATATTGTGGATTGAAATCCATGACTTGAGCAACTCTTACTTAAGAATGGTTGGTGAATACCGACCCAGAGCTCAATACTCACCAACAATTCAACATCAGATAGCCTCTCAGCTGGATCATTGGATAACAGGTAAAAAAAGGTTAGCTAAATTTTTAAAACAGACTCCTGTCACAATAAATAATTAAGCAATCAAATCACAGCTGATTCTTCAATGACCAATCAAATCACAGCAGTCTCTTCAAGGACCAATCAAATCACAGCTGATTCTTCAATGACCGATCAAATCACAGCAGATTCTTCAACGACCAATCAAATCACAGCAGATTATTCACTTACCAGACCAGTGGGATCGTTGGGTTGGAGGTCTATGGCTTGGACGCAGTAGATGCGTATTATACATTCCTCTGGCTCACTGGATGGCACAGCAGTCAAGATTTTCTCTGGCATCTCTTCTCTGGGGTCCATTGGCAGGGGGTATACCTTGAAGAGGCCCTGTGATGGAGAAAGAGATAAAAAAGATAAACAAATGTTGTTCATATAATTTTTACTGTTGTTATTATTAGATCTGATGGAAGGCTTTCTAGTATGAATTTCTCACCTTGACAGGGAAAAAAATGATTGTTGGTATTACTATAACAAAAATAACTTTAAGTGGTCCACTGGAAGAGGTAATATGTATAGGCCCTGTAGAGAATTAATTATGATCATATTGGCAAATTTTATTAGTAATAAAAGACACTTGGCAAATGTCTGGGTAAAACCACCAACTCACTGCAGGTCAGCTTGAAGACATTAACATATGAAAATTCATTTTTGCCTTAACTTACACTTAAACTCACATTGAGAGAGGCTGGGGTCAAAGACTCACTGCTCGGCCACTAGCATCCCTGGCTTATGTTGGACAAACACTTAAGATTTTTCAGCAACTTCAACTACATGTATAACTGCTTTGGTAGATCCATGGATGCATCTCAAGCTAGATATATAACAACATGGTCATAAATAGTAAGTACCGATACCAAAAACGAAAAGAAAAAATATATTACCAACCTTAAACTGTCCAATGATGTTTGACTCTTCTTCATCATCATCCTTGCCTCTGTTTAGGTCGAAGGTCTCACAGAAATCATTAAAATCCTGGTGTACATCTGACTTCTCCAATTCAGCATCATAAATCTGGATAAAAAGATTAAATAATTTCCGAGATAATTGTTTTGTAATTACTTACTGACAAAAATCATGTTACATTAAATGAATGAAAAAAATCAATAAAACACAAAAGTATTTTGTTTACAAATCAACCTTTAATATGTTTTGATGCTTATAAAGTTGGACATGCCTGAAATACTTTGAAGCATGTATTGTTTCCACCTTTAACCTTGTGTGCTGTTTTATTATGATATCAATTTTTAAAGACACAATTTGAAACCTTATTTCGAACCATTATAACACAGTGATGTCGGAACAACTCTTTAAAGTGGTATATGTCTGGAGCATAACTCCATTAAAATTACAAACATTTTGAAATATGTGACTTGTTCATCCTTCAGTCATCTGATAGAACATTTTTAATGTCTGAAGTTCAACAAATCTGATGCTTGAGAAATTGAGAAATGTGTAAGACAAAAGTTAAAATGAATTAACCCTTTTCGCTGCCAGGCACTAACCTTCCAATATGTAATTTTAACCACGTATCTTCATAATGAAATATCATTGGTCAAGTATTAGTCAAATATATATATATAGAATGTGTGATGTCAATCTATTTCTGAATTATTTAACGTATTGAGGAATTGAAGAATAAGAACTGTAGAACTAAAGTAACATAACACTTACTGCTACAGTGTCCAGTCCTCTATCAAGGTATTTGGCACATTTCTCACGGTCTCCAATGGAGGCATAGTATTTGGACCACCAGTCAATGTCAGTGTAGTCAACCTCCTCCTAAAAACACACAAACATTCAATGGTTAGTGAAGTCCATGCCTGTGAACATCACATGAAACAAACATCTATTCTGGTGTATATATCTACAAAAACAATCATCTATTCAGTAGGTCAAATGTATGCAAGTATACAAGTCTAATGATACATACAAACATCTACATGGTTAGTACTTTTAAATTTCTTAATAGTAAATCTGAAAACAGATGAATTGCCAATTATATGCCTGTATACATTTTTCCTCTTGAAAACAGAGTTTATTATTTTATAAGTGGAGGCTTAAGTTGCTTTTTAGCATATTTTGTAACATGTAATTCCATATATACAAAAGTGGAAACATATTGCACAAATACCATAAATTGAAGATCAAAATCACAGATTGCTAATACTGCAAATGCTGTAATATTTGACCTCAATAAAGCTTTGATACTATTTTTAAAGAATTCTTCCTTTAAAAGTTCTTTGCACATACAATTTTAACAATTTTGAAGATAAGAGTACACTTATAGATGTACTGTTTATGTTGAAATTACAATGATGACCTAATTCATAATGAAAGAAAAGTGCAAAAATGCTAAAACAGAAGCATTTATTTTACAAAAGCATGCATAGTCTGCCGAGAAAATTATAAGCTGTGTTTTTGATGTATTCTGCTTATATACTGTGCTTGACAAAGCAATAAGCAACTTATTTTTAAACTTGCCAGTAGTAAGATAAGTAAAACACCAAGTAAGTAAAAGATAGGTAAAAAATTATAATGGCTTACAACATTGCCATTAATCATTTACCACTCAATAAAACCCAAAGTAGGTAGTCAGTATTATATATATGGACATGCTGACCTGCAGTGGACATTATGTTTGTTTTTTGTTTATTAAATACATTACAACAACACAATTACTGACATTGTAGCAAAGTGCAGCTATTTTGGTGGAGAAACACCAGGGCACTGTCTTGTCCACATATATTACCCGGACCGGGACTTGAACCCATGTGGTGAGAAATCAAATTGTCTGAGGAGTAACAGTTTAGTAAATATACCTCTAGTGCACAAGTGCACACTGACCTTTATGCTTTTGTGCACTAGCTCTTTTGAAATTCTTTGTTCATTTCATAATGGAAAATTAAAATAGTAATTGTAAGTTTAAGATCATTTTCTGTTACAATTCAAAGCCTAATGCTACAATATTATCATTAAAATTTGAACAAAGTTAGGCGACTGTTATTGTATAGCAAAGATCAAGATTGCAAAATAACGTGAAATTCGCTTACACAATTTTTTGGAATGAGTGAAAGGAAACAAAATAGATGAAAGCATTAAAAAAAGCTTTTGATAATATAATGAATTAGATAATAAATAGAATCCTGGTCTGTGTAAAACAAACGTGTTATCCCACACAGGATAAATAATATAAATTGCTCAGTAAGCCCTATAGTTTGGATTTGTGTCAGCCACATGCGACATTATTTTCTTAATTTAACACTAACCACAGAGCATAAGTTAAGAGGAGTAAATCTGATTTTATGTTGACGTATATCCCATAATTCCTAATGAAACCCTTAAGTGTGGGTACCCATAATAATTGTCACATGGAGACAATGGCGTTACATCATATAGCACAAGATGTTCTCCTCATATCTCGGGCTCTGCAGTGACCTAGTATACTCCATTGATAAAAATATGTGCATATATAAATACAGGACTGCTTATGACTTCTAGAAATTCATTGTTGTGTAAAAACATTGATGACTGTATATAATATATATAAATATAGGTAAGGAACCATTATATAAAAGGAACATAAAATAAACATGAAAAAGTGTTGATATACATTGAGTTAAATTGAGTAATTTGAAATTTGTAATATAAAACATGCATACATACAAACAAAAGGAACTGACAATATTTACTCCTTAACTTATTCCCACTTACCAATTCAAATAAATAAAGCCACTATGATAATTAATTTTGTGTACATTTAAATCAATGAAGATAGTAAATTACTACCATGTTTTGCGTATTATAACCCCACTTGGTGTATACCCTGCTATGCCTTTTTTATGATTATTTAAGTTGGATAATCAAGAATAGAAAGAAAAAGTATTTTAAATGATGTCCGAATTATACAATAATTTACCATAAATATCTAAATGTTATTTGGTGAGTTTATTGCTGTCTAAGCTGCATGTATGCTCTCAATCAAGTTTATAATCATACATGTGAACTTTTCTGAGGCCAAATTGGGAAACTCAAAGAGGAAGAAGTTATCTGTTTCCAAGTGGGGAGATTTCTGTAAATGTGTAAAACACCTGTCATTTTCAAATAATTTTGAACCTTAAAAGAGGGAGTCTCCCTCCAAAAGAAGGATAGATCACATGTATATATAATTGTACATGAATGTTATTTTCTGATAATTGATATTGTCAGAAACACTCACTGGTATATTATCATCAAAGTAAAAAACTAAAAGTAAAGTAAAAGTTTTTACATGTTTTGATTACACTGCCAGGAGATAGATGAGCATTTTTTTCTATCTATGTTATTGACAAAGCAGAAGCTCTCTTGCAAAGAAATCAGCTTCTGTAATGTTTAGCACAAGTAACTACTGAATGGCAAAACCAACACCCTTAGATATTTTGTACCTGAAAGGTTTTATGAATGTTTTCATGTTGAAAGAAAACAGAATTATGTCTTGTCTTTTCAAAATTGCTATCCATCTAGACAAATGAAAGCAGTATTAACAAAAAAAATCAAAATGCACCAGAGGAAAAATGACAAAAATATTGAAGTATTAAAGATAATCAATAAAGTCTCATGAAATTGAAATAGTAAAAAGTCTTTCCATCCAGAAGGCTCAAGGTTATAAGAATTTAGTGTCACAGTAAACTTTTACTGATTGCTTTGCAAAAATATCCCAAAGATTAAAACCAGACTGCCAAGGTGCACGCTTGTTTATACATTACAAACAAGTTTATTTGTTTTTAACCAACCTCTCGCAATGGTTTTTTCAGTGGTTTAAGACCAGGCAGTTCTTGTTGTGGATAGCTATAGATGCGATCACCAAACATCTACATGTGGGACATGCAACAAAAGAATTTAAACAGTACATGCATCAATGAACTAAAATTTATAGCATACATCAAAAGGACAGATATTTTCACTTTTTCCTTAGGTGAAAATTGCTATGTTCAGTTCAGCAAGAATGTTCAGCAAAGCAAAAACCCTAAAAGGATATAGTGACAAAATATTTCTCAACATGAAGCTAGTATTTGTAAATACTAAATGTATTGATAAAATTTTACCATTTTAAATTATGTCAAAATGTTTATAAAAACAGCACACTAGACTTTCATGAATCCCATTTATCCATAATCTACATCCAATTTATGTTATTGTAATGTTTGCTCTCATAATTATGCCCATGCACTTGAATTCAAAATCAATTAGGCTGTCAAATGAATAAAAAAACCTACATTCTACAGATACTAAAAATAGTAAAATGTAGAAAAAAGCATTCTAAATTTGCTTTAAAATCTCCTTACTTCACCAAAAAAGTATCTGTATCTTTTAGGCTGGAATAATATGTCAGGGATAGTTAAACAAGTGCTATAAAAACAGCAGCATAATTAAAACATTTGTTTATAATTCACCTCATAAATTCATGGTAAGTCAGTCTGCAAAGACTTTAGATGGCTTTGAAAATTGAGAAAAAATGTGATTTACAAAACAGAAAATGAACAAAAATCAACAAAAAAGTAAACTCAAGTATTTATTTTTGTTTCAATATGCATGAATAATTTCATCTATCTTAATGACACTTTAGTCTTTTTTTTATTATTAAATCTTTCATTTGTATGATACTGAATGAGATGGTATGTAGCTTTTTCTTTAAGTATTTTCTTTAATAATTTTTTTATTTATATAGTTTAATGGAAGAAAAATATTTTCAAAGAGTCCCTTCTCTATATTATTAAACATTTCTTTTTCAATCAGTATTACAAGAAACCAATTTCCCAGTCCTACCTTATATGGTGCACATAGAAACTAATCAAATGTGTTAATTAAGCAGGTACAAGTACATACAATACATAAAGCAATGTCACATTGTGTATTTACCACTTCACTTGCGATATGTGTTCGGGATATGGGAATACAGAAAGCTCTTTTCACCTCAAATCTCAGTCATGACAGGGCAGTGAAAGTGGTAATGAAGATGGTCCTATAGGGTGAAACCTGACCAAACCTGTCTGAAGCTGTTCCTTAACCCATACCTGGTTACTTTATTTCAATAAAAATATTCTCTGCTAACATGGCTGCTAAGAAATGCTTTTGCATTGCTATATTTAACAGCTATGTTTGCATAAGAAGCCATTAAAAGAAGTTGTGTGCAGAATTCTGTAAAAATTGTGTAAAATTGTTTTCAATATTAAATCAAATTATAAACTATACAATTGTTTAAGTAAATGTAGATACAAAGTTCTTACATCTTTGAGACTGGCTGTACATGCCATTAAGTGATACTGTGGTATGAGATGATCAATGATTTACACTGGTGTGAGACATATTTATGTAGTCATATGACAAGAAGTCGGTGTTGCCATAGTTACCTTAGGTGTGGTCTCCTCTCCCGGCATCTCCACCACATGTTCACCTCCAGAGCCATTGCCAAGGATGGCTTAAGACAGATTAACAGAAACATGAGTGTAAGGAATAACGAAGCTGTTGTTAAAAGTCAGAATATAATGGGGGTGGTATATACTATTTAAAATAGCTTCAACAGCATCACAAAATCTTACATATTCAAAGTTTTTATATGATCTTTTGAAGAAATTCAGTGTATTTACAAAATCATACTTAGAAAAATATGTAATTAATTTCAAGAACATGCAAGCTGAGTTAGATAATCTACTGTTCAAGTCATACTAAAATGAGATTTATCATAATTTATGTAGTTCCAACATGAATCATGCCAAAGGGGCAGATGTGTTTTATTCTATAATCACTCAGCTTCCACCATGCTCTCTCATTTTAACAATTCTAACACCCTGCATTCATTATCACTCTTCTCACACATCTCAACAATCATCATCAAACTACTCCGCTCACCTTGTCCATCATCCGCCTCCAAGTCCCCTGCCATGATTGGGTCGCATCGGTACTTTTCCAGAGACCTTAGTATGTGGATCCCTACCGTTGGTTTACGGCCAAACTGTCGGTGGTCTCGCACTCTTATATTGACTGGGGGCATGTACAGCTCTTCTTTTGGCAGCATCTGGTTAGAGCAATATTATAAATTATTACCAAATATCAATTGTTATCAATATAGATTACCAGCTGTTTTATTATTGCATTTGGCTGGAGTATGTTTATATTTTTGTCATTAATTTTTTATATAATATTATAATTATAATTTATAAGACAAAAACAGGGACCTTTTAAAGTTCATAATAACAGCTAACAATAATGTCATTTGTCTAATTATTTTAATGTGTTTAATTATACATCAAATGAAAGAAAACATATATAACACATAAATGTCAATTTGCAAATGAAGAAACAATCTGAAAATGTTGAATGCTTTAAAAATGATTATTTTATATCAAATAAAAACAAAGGGTATTCTGTTAAAAATACTTCTCATTGAAAAATATACAACAATCTCTGACAGTCTTCTTTCAGTATAAACAGTTAAAACAGTAAACACTGTTCTAGAAGACTTACCACGTCAAAGAAGATATGGTTGATTGTGAAGTTGGGGTTCCTGTTTGTGTTCTTAATGGTTGTTGACTCCTGCACATTGCCCGAGATCTCAAACTCCATACTAGGGGAGGTAACTGAGGCCAGCTGGAAACGCTTCATGTTCCTGACGCCCCAGCATAACACCTGCAGCGGAGGGAATGGCAAACTGGTAATGTTACATTCATTAATATGCAATAAAACTTCCATCAGGAGTTGGCTTATTAGCTTATATTTACTTTAACCTAGCCATGTCATGCTAGCTAAGCAGGTAAAGAGGAAATACAGGCTCAGCAGTACCCATCCCATTTTAAGGTATGGAGGATGCCATATTAAGACCCAGACCACCACATTCAAAGTTGTAAAGAATGTTAGTGGTACAACTCCCTTGCTTATGGTCTGCAGTTATAAGGCAAGTTAAAAAACTGGTCAACCCTGTGTGATGATTGTCTGTGGTCTCATTTCAGGTTTGCAATGCAATATTTTTATATAAAGGGAAGCACTAAATCTGCTACAAGTGACCACCAAATAACTGAAAGATTGTGTGTTTAACCAAACAAACCAAATACATCAAATGACATGTACAATCTCAGATGGCTTTGCAGGGATAAGAAGCCAGTTTGATATAATAATAAGCACAAGTCCCATGCTATATTTCTTTTTATATTTTCTTCAGGACGTTTTTTTTAAATGATTATGGGATAATCATATCTATTTAAAAAAAATACTTTTCTTAAATGATATTTTTTTATAGATATCTCAGATAAACAAATTGACCTGGCCCCTACAATTTATGTTCATACCTCAATGCCAGTCCTCTGCATGACAGGGCGGATGCCATTAGGAACAGAAAAAAGATCTCCTTTCTTTGGAGGCATGAACGGTAGGTCCTTCCCAGTCATCTAAAATAAAAAGTATTTATATATATATATTTTAAATACATCACAGCAACCAACTGTATTCAATATAAAAAAAATCAGCTATTTTAGTGGAGAAAGACATGGGCAAATGTCTGGGTAGAATAACCAACACACAACAAGTCATCTGGAAGACCATCCCACTTTAAGGCCTTCACAGCAAATGGGACTCAAAAACATGTGGTGAGAGGCCAAGCAGTCAGACATGACTCTATCACTTTGCCTAGGACGCCGCTTATAACACTGTATAAGTTAAAGTTGAAAGACTAAGTGATTGAATAGACATATATCTACAAGCTGAAGTTATTACTTGAAAGTTACAATAAATCCCAATTTTCTTAATAAAGTAAAGAATGACATATCCTAAGATTAAATAGAACTTAAACTTGTTATGCTTGTTATAACAATGTAAAAATATGCAAACTAAATGTCTATAAGAAAGTTTGAGACCAATGGTTAAAACATAGAGCTGTCATAAAAAAAATAAAAAATTCAATGATCTTAATTTATCAAAAAATTTATAATAAGAAATAAAATTAGAAATAATAAAAAAGAAATAATTACTATATGGGATAATTTTTCGAAAAAGGGAAAATTGATTGAACCATATATTAAACTGCGCATGCTATGGCTTTTAATAAGAACAAGCCCCAAAGCTGTATTATAGTCTATAGATTACTTACAGGAATTTTACAAAACCTGACAGGTTAAGTAATTTATTTAACATCTGTGTATATAAAAGCTGCCTGTACTGGGGCAGTGCACAAAGCCTTGTAATGTGAAAGTAATGTAATGGTATCTTGCCAACATACAAACAATAAGCATTGACTTATGTTTATAGATAGCATCATGTTGTTTTTTTTACATTTAGTATAACACATTTCTTTGCTCCATCAATCATCAATAAAATAACTTAAAATGCAACAATATTTCGGATACAATTTCTAAACACTGTTCTTATGAAAATTTTACTTATGTAGGTTGAATGTACAAATGTAAATTGCTGTTATATGAATGTGTACCATCATTGGATATGCTCTATTCTTTTAGTTAAAAGACATGCATTGTAAACAATATGTACAAATGATAGACATATTCTGTTTCGATAGAAAACAATGTTAAACTGCAAGAATATATCAAAAGATAAATTGAATCAGGCTACAGAATACTACAGCAAAAACTAGTGATTATTTATTAAATGTTGAATGAACATAAGATAGAAAAAAGTGGCAAATAGTCTTTGTTAGTAGAATGCTGGACAAACTGGACATTCTAAGAAATTAAAAAAATAATATGACAAAACATTGAAAGCTTTATAAAATTATAAACAACAAAAAAAGAATGAAAATTGATTTAACAGTGTATCTGTCTTTATCCTTAGTTGAATTATGTTTTCATAAAAAACGGTGAGTTTTTTTGTTGTTGTTGGTGTTTTAATTCGATATCTTCTTAAACCATGTTTATTAAGTACCTAAATTTAAATTAAGAGATCAGACAAAAAAATTTAATGGTGTAGAATCATAAAGTTTTAAAATACCAATTTCAAGTCTCTCTAAAATAAAAACACTTGCCTTGATTCAAAATTACTTAAAAAGTTGCACATCTATGAGAATTCAACTATAAAATAACAGCTTAATGAAAATGCCAGTTTGCATCTTCATAGCTCAATTACAATTATCAGTAAGTCCAAATCACTGCAAACATGACAAAAGTTAGCACATATCATTAAAAAATCAGTCTTTTTATTATTTATTTGAAGTCTAACTAAACACTTCAATGAATATAAAATCACATTAACCACACTCATAAATACAAACTTAGAGATGTTTCTGATGAACAAATCTAAAATTCATATTCTGTGTTCATGTAAAACTAAACCTGATATTTGTCATACATCATTTCATTACTACTTAGTGTAGGCTGAAAGTTTATATTTCTTACACCTGTCTACCACACCCCTCCAATTTTTTACGAAACTGTATCATTTATCCAGCTAAAAAAAATATTTTTCACCTCATTTGTTAAAAAAAACAGAATTGAATGAAACTACATGTCCACCCCAATATGTGTGCAAATGCAGGAAAGAGATCTTGTGTTCAAAAGCAGCTTATTAAGCATTGCAGTGATCTCTCCTTAATTGCTAGCTATTTACTACTGCATTCAAGGCAATTAGTATAGACAGATTTAATAGAAAATCAAAACATACCTTGGTCTTTAATGAAGAAAATGAATAACACAAAGAATAAACAGATTATAATGGAATACAAAGGGTAAAATATGGCCAACAAAAGCGATGACATATCAAAGTGATAATACCATGCTCAATATATTTTTTAATGTACTTAAATATGAGAGAGTTTAAGAAAAAAGCAACAAGAAAAAATCCTCCCATTCTTATAGTACTTCATGTATATGGTAGCTAACATCTCAAGATTAATTTTAATATAATGTTTTCAAAATTATTACAAAAATCAAGAGAAGTACCCTACGCTAAACTGGAAATTTCCTTCAACAAAAATTAGATTACTTAGGTATGTCTTCAATTAAAGTTCTGACTGATAGGTTAAAAGTTCCATCAAGGAGTTTCATGCTTAACTCCAAATGAGACAAACTGTTCAGTTTTTTTAATACATCATAGTGATGCAATAATGGTCATTTTAGCAATATCCAACTTTTATGATAGAGAAAGACTACACACAGCATGCCATCTGGAAGGTCTAACTACAGATGGCCCTTTACTACTACTGAGACTTGAACCCAGGCGGAAAAGAGGCAGAGCAGTCTGGAGTTATAAATCCAGGACTCCACCACACAGACGGCACCTAGAGGCAAACTGGTGACTGGTGAACAATTATTATTGGTCATATAAAGTTAAGTTCCATATTGCCATTACAACTTTCAAGACAACATTACTCCAAGTTTCAACTCAAGCCTACACTAAATACAAAACCTACCAAGAACAGTTCAAAGGCTGCCAGTAATTCTCCTCCATCGTCCTTTCCTCGTTTGATCTCATACCACTGTAGGACAGGGGACCGGGCGTCATTGGGGTCCAACTTTACCAATGGGCTGGCGTAGGTTCGTCCTAGGAACTCTGGGGCACCCTGAGGAAAGATGTCAGACTTGCTACAGATGTAGAAAAGCCTTTCTGCTTATTCACAATAACCCTTCCTGCTTATATACATGTAGCTTATGGAATATAGCATAAAACCATTATTAACCAAGTTAATACAATTCATACAATTTTGCAAATTCCAGACACTTTTGCAATTCACAAACCATAAACATTTGTGTACTTGTAAAGTTCATATATGTTTACTTTTTTATATCTAGAAATTAAAAATACACATTTAGCAGATATGTTCATATATACATACATACAATTATCCTTTTTGAGCCATTTGAAATGAGTCTTTTGTAATCATGTAAAAAAAAAAAGAAGTGTACTCACAAATGTATCATGATCAAAGAGCTCGATGCAGATATCTGGGGGCTGTGCCTCTATGTTGGCAGGGTTGCCTTCAATCTCTATCTCCCCGAAGATGAGGGTTTGGTCCCATGTAGGACACAAACTCTTCTTAATATTCTCTGTCCTTAAACTCTGTGTCAGGAATGATACTCGTGCAAATGGATCTGGAGTGAAATAGGAGCAAATGTGTGAGATATTTATTTGGTTTTTATTTATACATACTCTTTAGAAGTGGCAGTAAATGAAGGATATTTATTTTAATTTTGTTTTTTATTGACACATATGAAAATGAAAGAACATAAGAGGTATTTACTTTTAGTTTGTGTTATGATAAAAACATATGCGGAAGGGAAAGAACATGAAAGATTTTTATTTTTATTTCAGTTCTTTAGTGACAGCTTTTTAATTTGGCTTTTAATATGAAAAGTAAAAGAATAAATGATTTTTTTATATATATATTCATCAGATCTGTTGCTCTCCCACTCTCTCTCTCTCCCTCTATCTGTCTGTCTGTCCATCCCTCCATCCGTCTGTCCATCCATCCATCTATCTATATTGATCTGTCTATATATACATATGTAAGAAAAAGAATAAAAACAAAGTTTATTTCTGATATACACATATGGAAGAGAGAGAGAGAGCATTTACAATATTTATTTCTTAATTTGATTTATATAATTACATGTTTATATATATCATATATTCTTGTATTATTCTTGCTGTAATTATGGCAACTTCCAGTGGAATCTTTTAATATCTACATACCTTTTCACATATTTTCAGTACCATTGACATCATATCAGTATGTTATTCATAATGGAAGACTTAGGAAAATGCAAGGAAATTGAGTATACTGATGAGGTGGTAGTAAAGAAAAAGGTTAATGAAAAAGAATAAAAGTAAACTTCGTTGATGGAAATATTGAATGACATGAATAATTAAGGGATGTAAGTAATTCACAATACAAAAATATTTAAGAAATCAAAAAAAAAGATGATGTCATTATGCTTAATGAGTCATTATGAAGCCAGTGGATCATTTCCCTGTTTAGGGGTCTCTATTTTCATGTTGATTATTTATGTTATTGCATATTATTACACTTTGGACCTACTATTTCTAATTTAGTTTACCTTAGTACAAATTTAGGCCAATTAATTAAATTTTCTTTTCACAGTATGTTACTCTTCACCTTCCCCTTCATAATATTAACTATGTTACCTGAGAGTCCAGTGTCATCCATAGCCAGAATGTCACGGGCCTGGTATATGTATGCTCGCAGCTGGTACTTGTAGGACTCTGAAATCAGCACAGAACAATATCTAAGTCTGCTTCATTATGTGAATATCCTGTACAAATAGCTAATTATTCATGAATGACATTATGAAATAAAAACAAGTGAGACAATGGTAAAAATAAAATAGATTCAGTCCGGGCATCTTCAAAGAGCGATCTGGAACTTATTACTTTACCTAAGCCAAGGTCATCTCATCAGGCAAAGTGATGTTTATCATTACAAAACAGTTCTCTTGTCAAACAACTTAAAAACTGCTGACTTAGATGCACAGATAAGCTACAATGATAAAAATGTGAAAGTTCCCTGTTATGTAACCATTACAAAGGAATAAACATCTGATCAATATAACAACATTTTTAATTGACAATCTTGTTTCTATTCTGTTTTTATTTAATTTAAAATAAAAACAAAAGAAAAGTAAACTTAATCAGAATATTTAAATAAAAATTATGACAAAAATGCCTAATGAGAAATAGAAATAAAAGTAATATGGTTACATTTCACTGTAGTTGAAGCCAATCCTAGACCTAAAATCTATCTATCATCTATCATCCCTCCAATGTTTTGAACATATTTATGCATTTCTTTTCCATAAAATTCTCATTGATAACAAATAGAAAACAAGCTATATTTCCATTACTGTATCAGACATGTAGCAACACTAGTAATGACAAATACAGTAATGTCTCAATGTTCCTCCAATAGCCTTTGAACAAAACAATTTTACCATTCCAAAGTACTTTGCAACCCTTTGCCCAAAGATTAAAGGCACATCCACACACACCCACACTGCATTTGAATATATTTAATTAGGCTTTAAGATAAGTAATAAAGAAACAAAGTAGATAAACCCAACCTTTGAAGACGATGAACATTCTTGGTGCTGCCAGAAGACTCTGAACTGCCTTCTCTTCCTCATCATCACTATCCTGCAACAGAAACATAAACCATTGGTTAAAACTTGCTACAAAAATCTACATTTCATTAACAAACCACAATACTTTCAGTTATATACTAACAACTTCAGGTAATGGACACAAGGTGTTCTGATAAAGACTCAGCAGGAATAAGTTTTGATTCTGATCTGACAGCACATAGTTGAGAGCTTGGCTGATTTGGATTCACACTATTGGGCTGTAGGACAAAATCACACTGTGAGGAATATACAATAAAAACAAATGTGTGATTAGCACATTATATATATTTAATTATCTCTTGCAAAAAATATGTGTCATTTATAATGCAGGACAGCACACTTGGGGTTTTATCCACCAAGAAGCTTAGTTAGTTTTTCTAATTTAAACTAAAGAATTTCCTTCAAATTTGAACAATAACAAGAAATTTTTAGATTGAATGTTTTCATAAATGAAACTTCCTCATATCTAAGAATATATTTTAAGACTTAATCTTATATTTTAAGATAACTTAAAAAATTAGTCTTAGTTTAAAAAAGTATAAACAAATTAGAATTTTTACTGAAACAACCCGTGCTTCACATAGGTATTCATTAGAATCACCTTAATGAGATTTGTTCACTGAATGCCCATAATGTAAGGTGTATGAGAAGTCAATTGTACAAAATAATGTAATCGTTATGCTTCATTCAAACACACGCCCCTTATAAACAATCAGATGAATTCTGACAAAAAAGCATTTCTGATCACTCCATCCATTAGCTCCATGACAATGGTGACTGTTTTTGTATGTTTATAGAATAAGACCATAAATCTGTTTGTATATACTACAGAGGTAAGGGATTCCCCACTCTCCCCCCACACCCCCCCCCCCCCAAAAAAAAAAAAAAAAAAAAGTTATTTCTTGATCAAATATACCAAGAAAAATGTCTAGAAACCAACTGATGATAAAAATTATAATATTTTGAGTAAACCTCATCCATAAACAAAGGTGATGACATAAAAAATAAAACATAAGGATCGACAGGCACAGTTAAAAAAACACACAACTAATTACATTAATGAAACTTTCTTTGAAACATTAACAATGTTATCGTATTTT
The DNA here is from genome assembly GCA_007844125.1 of Sinonovacula constricta. Lineage (NCBI taxonomy): Eukaryota > Metazoa > Mollusca > Bivalvia > Cardiida > Solecurtidae > Sinonovacula > Sinonovacula constricta. Next base: position 6,614,423 of record CM017569.1, read on the forward strand.
TCCAGATTTTGCAACTAAATATTGTTACAAAAAGGCTTGAAGTTAGATTACATAAGACATAGATAAACATCTACCTATTAGACAGAACATGTATCTACTGATTGTATCTATTGTAAAAAAGATCTGAGGATGCAATTTAAACATTCAAATACTAATATCTGAACAAGAGCTATAAGGAACTTTAATGCATTGAAAGGGTCTTTGATTTGTAGCACTTATAATGCCATGGGCTGTAAGTGTAACAAATAGTAGGATAAAACATTTTCTACAATAATGCATTGTTACTGTAACACATTCATGAAATAACCTTTCAAAATTTAGTTATTTTTTATGAGGCTTGGTTATGTTCATTTACAAATTAATACATTCATATCAAAATGTGTTATTCACATTCATATGTCATGTACACTGATGCAATTAAAAGGTAGTATAATACCACAAGTTTCATAATAACAGGGTAGCCATGTTTTGTTGATAAATTCTCCAAGAAGTGGCCAGCTGAAGTTATGATTTCTAGTTATGTTATGAATGTACTGAGAGAAAAAAAGGAAAATATGAAAATAGGCTGTTCATAGATTTACAGAACCATTTTGTGACACAATATACATGACAACCCTTCCAGTGTATAAATAGTAGTCTGAAGACAATGCAAAAGATAGAACACTGAAACTGATACCAAGATTATAATAGTGAGAAAGGTAAACATTCTGGAAAAAGTCTAAGAAAACTTGTGCTTGATTTTAAGCATCCACAAATTGCATATTAACTTAAAAGCTTGATTCATAAACCATATTTAAATGACTGAGGCAGTTTTAACATGCACCAGGACAGGTTAGGTGTCAGCTCTAACATTGAACTATGAATGCAGGGAAATAAATAATCAGCACAATTTTGTGCAGTTTTGTTGATAATGCAGTAACTGTTTGTTTATGAGAATTAAGTAACAGAAAGGAAACAGCATGCTTATATATTATAAAACTAACTTGGAAATGTTTATTTCACTATCTTCATGGACTGTTTATTAAAGCCTGGTTTGATCCAGAGAACAATTCAAATCATGATTTACACACAGCACTTTTTGTCAAAGGATCTATACACTGTTGTAAACACAATTTCCAAGAACAAATACCTTCCAATCAAGTGACACGACAACTCCAGAACATGCTATTACAATTGCTTCATTTGTCAGAGATGTCAAAGGTAAACTAGTGTTTCAGTCAAATGTACATAATGACCTAAATTATTAGGTATCTATAACTTATACAGTACATGCACATTCCAACATAGCATTCAGACAAGGTACTTTTCCCCCTTATTTTGTTCAATTGCAGGCAGCAAAAACAAAAGTTTGAGAACATTAAAATGAGAACATCCATGTGAAACACAGAATATTAAAAGACGTTAAAAAAGTTAGAAGCATATCCAAAATAAAATAGAAACAACCTTTTTTTTCTTTGAAACCTGTTGAAACAAAGGACAAATAATGAACAACTGATGAATAAGTGACTAAGTGAATGTGTTTGCATCATAAGATCACATCATATGTACAATAATCTATTAATGATACTTTAATTGATAAGTATGAAACAATTTCTAAGTTGATTAGTATAAACAATACCATTAATAAACATATTTTATTATCTAAGCTTTATAATATTTACAACAGTTTAATATGTCCCTTGACACAGGCCAATGTTAAGAACTATCGACCAGTCATGAGTATAAACTGTTGACCAGTCATGAAGATGAACTGTTGACCAGTCATGAGTATAAACTGTTGACCAGTCATGAGTATAAACTGTTGACCAGTCATGAAGATGAACTGTTGACCAGTCATGAGTATAAACTGTTGACTAGTCATGAGTATAAACTGTTGACCAGTCATGAGTATAAACTGTTGACCAGTCATGAGTATAAACTGTTGACCATTCATGAGCATAAATGGTCATGAGTATAAACTGTTGACCAGTCATGAGTATGACCAGTCATGAGTATAAACTGTTGACCAGTCATGAGTATAAACTGTTGACCAGTCATGAGTATAAACTGTTGACCAGTCATGAGTATAAACTGTTGACCAGTCATGAGTATGACCAGTCATGAGTATAAACTGTTGACCAGTCATGAGTATAAACTGTTGACCAGTCATGAGTATAAACTGTTGACCAGTCATGAGTATAAACTGTTGACCAGTCATGAGTATAAACTGTTGACCAGTCATGAGTATAAACTGTTGACCAGTCATGAGTATAAACTGTTGACCAGTCATGAGTATAAACTGTCATGATTATAAACTGTTGACCAGTCATGAGTATAAACTGATGATTAGTCATGAGTATAAACTGTTGACCAGTCATGATTATAAACTGTTGACCAGTCATGAGTATAAACTGTTGACTAGTCATGAGTATAAACTGTTGACTAGTCATGAGTATAAACTGTTGACCAGTCATGATTATAAACTGTTGACCAGTCATGAGCATAAACTGTTGACCAGTCATGAGTATAAACTGTTGACCAGTCATGAGTATAAACTGTTGACCAGTCATGAGTATGAACTGCTGACCAGTCATGAGTATAAACTGTTGACCAATCAACAGTATGAACTATTGCTTCCTTATGGCATCATCATCATTTTTTTTTATCTATACTGTGCAATACAATCATTTTAATTTTTACAAAAAACAATACATAAGGTTATAAAACCGTAATTTGATGCCTGCTTATGTATACAAAACTGTTGTCCCATGGTGTCAGGGGTGACATTTTGAACTGTTGCCACAAATATACTGTTTCACAAAAAGGCATGAAACAGCTGTATAATTAGGCATTATATTATTACTGACATCTTACATCAGGGACACATACTTAAAGTATATGCTAAAATAAAAAATAAAAAATTGAAACAGCAAGCAAAATTAAATACAAAACATTCCATTAAAAAAAATTCCTACACCATATTAATTATAGCTAATTTATTTGTTTTAAACAATCGGAGTTTATACATGGACTATAATCTGAGTCTCAATTACAAGTTTGCCAACAAAACAAATGAAATAACTTAGAGCACAGAAGTTGTCATTTAAAAACCTTATCCTGCTTTATTTTCTACTGGACCATTCTGCAATTTACAATGTAGCTCCTGCCATTACTGCTTAATGTTTTCAAAAGGCAGTTTCACTTTCTGTCTGTAACTCCCTATGCCCCCTGCCCTACTGCTACAGTTGCAATTGGTATGTAACTCCATACGCACCCCCAGCCCCCCTCCAAATACAACTACATTAGCAAAGCGAGCTTAAAATGGAGGATAGATCATTCCAGAGATGGTGGTTACATACCAATGCCATGAGAAATCCTTCTTTTGGATCCTCCTCCTCCTGTCATTTAGTCAGTGACAAAAACAAATAAAATAATATATTTAATAACCTAAGGGGATCACACTAGTGCATGGCTGCAGGATTTACTGTGTTTATTATGGTAGGTATAAGTCACATTTTCAAACACAATTATTATCCTTTTGTATTGCACCTACACCATATATCCATATGGTGGTAACAGATATCTACCTGTTTAACTAGTTTACAGGCATCACACAAATGTCTTAATGGAGCCAGAGATTCAAAGCAGGTCAAATGGAAGCCATCCCCGAAAGTTAATGAACCAAGAGGACTCAAACCCAAAAAGTGGGGGCTGAAAAATCTTTATCAAACAGCCACAAATACCTACAAACAAGCATTTATTGTTACCGTAGTGATCCATATTAAATGTTGTTCTGATGTGTATGCCAGTCATTTTTTCTAAATAATATTACTCGAGGAGCTCCTGTGCCATTATTTTGTCTATCATTAAAGTTAAGACAACACAGAATTAAAACATAATATCTGTTATCCTTTTCCTAATAAACTGACTTGTGCAACCCTTATTCTGTCAATTGTAAACAATACTAGATTTGACTGTATGTACATTTTCAAGCAGAAAAAATTCACACATGACACAGTCATAATGTTATTGTTGATGTCACATTTCAGTGCATTAAGAACTAAACTTGTTTGATATGACTCATATGTGTGTATAGCTCTATAAGAAGGCATAAGTGCAATGCAGTAATATAAGGTATAAAATGTATCCACACATAAGTATTTTATGCTTGCTTATTAATAGGGTATATAAAGCTAATACCTGCATAGTGTACAATTATGGACTGTTCACCTGGTATATATGATGTGATGGGCATGGGAAAAAATCATCATTGATCATTGATTAAGGCGTTAAACTAATCTGAAGTTAAGCAAGTATATTGGATCAATCAATGTTGATAATGTAGATCTAATAAATAAATTGGATTTTTTTTTAATGGTTGAAAAGGACTTAAAAAACTTAAAACAATACAAACTTAATGAAAACAGCAACAGCCTGAAGGTTTATGTGCCACACAAATCATTGTCTAAACAGGTAGAGCTGAACAGGTAAACAAATAGCAAAACAATATTAGTAAGGTAGGTATAAGTCACTGTTACATCAAACATGAAACTAAAATCCTAATAAACCAAGTATGCTGCAAACATGATAAATGACAGAAGGTTGTTCAGCTAAAGGCCCTACCAACTATCAGCAGTAGGTAACCTACCTCACTCTGCATGCTGAAGAAGCATGGCTTCCCCTTCTCGGTAGACACCATCTTTCGGTGCCAGCGTCTGCGTCGCACCAAGTCTGTGGTACGTTTTAAATGATGGAACCTGGTGTTGAACAAAGGAGCATACTCCCAACCCTCTGTAGCTGCTTGCATGGTGTGCTCCTGTAGGAGAGATAAAAAAGAGTAGCCATTTGCTTTTGTTTTAATTTATGAATCATATTTTATGCTTATGAAGTCTACTCTAAATCCACTTACAATAGTATATTTAATGGAGCAAATTTTAATATATACAGATGCTTGGTTAAATATCTCACATTTCAAAATTCTGAAGAAGACAACAAGCTTTACTGACAAACTTATTGATTGTAAACTGTTGTTTAAACCAAATCTGAAAAGTTTAAAGGGTCATTTAACCCACCCATATTAGATCGTTTAGTTGTACTTGAATTAAAGTCCATGTATAGCCACATTTAAAAACAAAGTGTCTAGATGCTGTACTGCGTTAATTACAATCAGTGGGCGTATATATTCACAATAGAACATATTTTAAAAAGTATTAAAACATTCTTTAACATCATGTTTATGTTTAATCAGAAAGAAAACAAGTCTTATAAAAGTGCTCAGTATCCTGCCATTACTCTGATAGCAAATAATAAACAAAATGTGTTTTACTCTGATAGCAAATAATAAACAAAATGTGTTAATTTAACAGTTTTTTATATAGCTGCATGCTTTAAACACCTACAGCACTTAAGGGTTTTGAGACAATCTTGGAATAACAAGCTATATTTCCAGTACAGGTATGAATTAGAAAACAATAACAACAATCTGTGTTGTGTGTCAGTAAATAAATAGGATTTTTAATCCATTAACTACTGTATTTATTGAAAAAAAATTCAAGGCAGTGTGCAGTATTTTTCTAATTTTCTAAAAGTCACACTTCAATTTGGGCTTTTAATCATATGATTTTTTTTTAAATTTAAGCTGAAGATCACAAGCAAACATGTTACACTTCATTCTTCATAGCAGACAGGTTTAACTCAATAGTCATCCATTTAAACTTCAGTATGCTTGGTTTAAAACACATTTTTAAAACAAAGGAAGGGGAACATTCAGGAAAACTACAAACATATACATAACTCCATATTCAAATATACTTTGGTCATGCTTATTACCTCCAAATGCTTAAAAAACAAATGAAAATCATCAAATTCAAAACACCATTATAAGCAAAATAATATTTCTGTCAGGATAGTTAGACAGTCAAATTTTGTTTAATTTTGCTAACTGTTCAGCTAATGAGATGGCAAACATTCAAAAAATGTAATCTGCTTATGTTTTATAAATCTATAACATCATTTCATGATTCAATTTAAGATTTACATTCATCATAATCCTTTGCATTTCAAATGTTAAGTGTTTTTCCAATAGATAATATTTTTGGAAGAATAGGAATAAAAAGAAATGCCAACAAAATCCATAAAAGTCACAAGATTTAAAGATTTGTATCAATGAAAAGTACAAATTTAGCTTTGTAAAATACTTTAAAGCCTAGTTGTTCAAAATATTGAGCAAAACATAAAATCTGTGAAACCATCTAATTTTAGTAATTTCAAATTACCTTTGTCCTTCTGGATTTTTCTATCCTCAACCAATTTCCTGGATCTGACCCATCGCCGTCTACGACAGATATGGTAGGTCCTTTCAGTTGGTCCCCAACCTCCCATGGTGGCTTCCACACAGTACTCAAACCCTGTAATACAGGAATATAGGGAACAGGTTGAGACAATATCTCAAGAGGGTGTGGCTAACACAACACAAGACTATTGGTGCCAACCGTTAAAACTAAGACATGGCACAGTTTTGTATAATGTTATTTGACTGAGCATTTTTTGCTCATGTAACCCTTCTAAGGTATGTGTTTATATAAGGTGAAACAGTTGTAGGGTCTTTGTCACTTAGTTTGGTATCATAGCAAGTATTCATGATGTGGTATAAGTTTGTGGGGAGCAAGAAACTATGTGCAGTGAATACATTTCTTCATGCTAGAAAGATTGTTGGTGTTGAAAGTACATGTAAATCCAGAAACAATTCTAGAAACAATCAGTCAGACAACACCAATTTCAGATTTGCAGGGATTGTTAGCAGTTACTTAAATCCAAGATACAGATAAATAAATAAATTCAATGGTTCAGTTACCTTCCTCATCCACAGCCCGTCCTAGATCTATCTGCCACTCATCTTCCCAGATCCAGCCTGCTGGCAGATTAATTTCGTTCTTTGCTGGCATTACATCTCCCTTCTGCAATAATGATGACAGAAAACCATTTTTGAAGCCCTTATACAGAAAACCATTTTTGAAGCCCTTATACAGAAAACCATTTTTGAAGCCCTTGTACAGAAAACCATTTTTTAAGCCCTTGTACAGAAAACCATTTCTGAAGCCCTTATACAGAAAACCATTTTTGAAGCCCTTATACAGAAAACCATTTTGCCCTTATACAGAAAACCATTTTTGAAGCCCTTATACAGAAAACCATTTTTGAAGCCCTTATACAGAAAACCATTTTTGAAGCCCATATACAGAAAACCATTTTTGAAGCCCTTATACAGAAAAACATTTTTGAAGCCCTTATACAGAAAACCATTTTTGAAGCCCTTATACAGAAAACCATTTTGCCCTTATACAGAAAACCATTTTGCCCTTATACAGAAAACCATTTTGCCCTTATACAGAAAACCATTTTGCCCTTATACAGAAAACCATTTTTGAAGCCCTTATACAGAAAACCATTTTTGAAGCCCTTGTGCTGAAAACAATTTTGGAAGCCCTTGTACAGAAAACCATTTTTGAAGCCCTTATACAGAAAACAATTTTTAAAGCCCTTATACAGAAAACAATTTTGGAAGCCCTTGTACAGAAAACAATTTTTAAAGCCCTTATACAGAAAACAATTTTGGAAGCCCTTGTACAGAAAACCATTTTTGAAGCCCTTATACAGAAAACAATTTTGGAAGCCCTTGTACAGAAAACCATCTTTTAAATCATTGTAATCATTTAATGTGTAACTAAGAATTATATTATTTTTTATCTCACTTACAACATAACTTTAGCATATGATCTTTAAACTTTGCATGGAAAACATATCAGGTAACCAAGGAATGAAAAGGTATACATTCCAATTGCTAACCACAATGAAAACCTACATAAGGTAAAATCAATAAATAAATATATATCAATTTTTTTTTCTACAAATAATAATAAGAAAAGGTTTGGTGTTTTAAGTTTTAATTCAATAAAGCAGAATTTGATTAACTGGAATCAACTGTACATGTATGTGTCATGACTTGAACTCAACTCAACATTTCATCACAAACAAAATAAGTAGCTTTATTTTTTTTAAATGGTCGTCAAACTAAAGTAACCAAGAAAATGTTCTACAATATTTTAAACATATATCTTAAATACATGATAATATTTCTGTAATCTGAGACTTAAGCTATTCTTATATTAGAATGGTAGGTGAATTTAACTCTGTTCTAAGTGGACTAAGCTTTATATCTGTCCAAAATCTACTTTGTAATAAACAGAAGACTGCTTTTACGAATACTGATCAAAAGGCTCCAAGCTACATAAGCAGATATATTTAGAGATGACTTGACGTGAGTAATATATTAAACAAGATTGAGTGGAAAGATATGAAACCAGGCTCTACTTAAGCTTGGTATCATTTAATCCAACTGTTTAATATTTTTGTCACAACATAACTTGATATCTAACTAGTGGCCTATAAAAAAACAAGCAATTTGTTGAATTGATACATGTATCCTCGCCAAAGGCAAATGACATCCAATAAAAATCAGTCATGAGGTATTCCTATCCATACCTGTGATATGGCTCTTGGAAAATGGAATACATGCAATACATGTTGGCATCAAATTTTTGTGCTTGTTTAATTTCCTTCAATGCTTTGAAAGATAAATGGCTGAAGACTGATTTTTTCTATTTTTCATTAAATAAAGGGCAATAACTCTGATGCAAATTGACCGATAAAATAAACTTGACAAGCATCATCACAGTATGTTGGTTCATATCAATTTCAAGTTTCCAGCTAGTTACCCAGAAATGGCAGCAGACGGAAAAGTGTAAAGGATGGATGGACAGACAGACAAGGCCATTTTAATATCCCCCTTCCGATTTCATTGGCGGGGGATAAATACGATGGGTGTTACTTAATGAATGACATAATCATAACAAAAAAACTAGTTTTGATAATGTTTTTATTTTTACTAGCACTCTGATACAAATGAATACTAATGACTTCTAGCTATCAGAATTAGAAGGCCCCAGACAAATGTTGGGATAGAACTTACAATGCACCACAGGTCAGTTGAAAAATCTCCCCACTTAAAAGTTTTCAACCTGACTGAAGAAGGGATCAAAATTCAAGCAACTTTTAGCCTGATAGACTTTGTCCCATATGGCGTGTTAACCAATGTGACAAGATACAGTATGATTTCAAGACTTACATAATGCAAGTTTTAATGACATTAATGATAGAACTGACTTAATTACACAAAAGAAACTCACCACATTTGCCCATGGCCTCTTTGGCATAGCAGTCCACTGTGTGCCAGGCAATCTCACCTGACACTCGTAAACATCATCAATAAAGGTCTTGTGGCCAGAGTCCTTGTCGTACATCATACTGGAAGTAAATAAACAAGAACAATATTAAATTCCATGCCAAGCAAAATGAAATATGCCCTTAACAATTAATGCAGATTGTAAGTGACTAGCATTGGAACACAACCCTACATCTACAAGAAGTGATACGAAATGTACAAACTAAATATTCACAATTATCATTAGCATATTATGGCTCTTGTGTATTGAGATCACCCCAAAACTGGGGGCAGAAATAGTGGGAAATTGATTTGTCTTGCTGGACCCCAACTTGACCCATCTGGGGCTTAATGCAATAGAGACAAATTAAAATCACCAGTCATATGCTGCCTGGTGTATGTATTTTTTAGTTATTATTATAAGTGAGTCAGCAGAATGATGTGAAATGTAAGGCCTCTTGTTTGTAATGATCCAACACCTGCCAAAACCTATATTTCACCAAATCATTGTACTAATGTGAGACTATGAGCCATTTGTAATGATCCTAGACCTGCAATAACTATACTTTAGCAATAAATTTTACTGATGTGCGACTATGTCTCATTTATAATGATCCTGTCTTTCAGTACATGTAGCATGTGTTCCTGTTTCCTGCCCTAGCAGGGTTGATGGAAGAATAATGACACCTACTTAAGGTCAGGGCTGGTGGAAGAATAATGACACCTACTTGAGGTCAGGGCTGATGGAAGAATAATGACACCTACTTGAGGTCAGGGTTGGTGGAAGAATAATGACACCTACTTGAGGTCAGGGTTGGTGGAAGAATAATGACACCTACTTGAGGTCAGGGTTGGTGGAAGAATAATGACACCTACTTGAGGTCAGGGTTGATGGAAGAATAATGACACCTACTTGAGGTCAGGGCTGGTTGAAGAATAATGATACCTACTTGAGGTCAGGGCTGGTGGAAGAATGATGACACCTACTTGAGGTCAGGGCTGGTGGAAGAATGATGACACCTACTTGAGGTCAGGGCTGGTGGAAGAATAATGACACCTACTTGAGGTCAGAGTTGATGGAAGAATAATGACACCTACTTGAGGTCAGGGCTGGTGGAAGAATAATGACACCTACTTGAGGTCAGGGCTGGTGGAAGAATAATGACACCTACTTGAGGTCAGGGTTGATGGAAGAATAATGACACCTACTTGAGGTCAGGGCTGGTGGAAGAATAATGACACCTACTTGAGGTCAGGGCTGGTGGAAGAATAATGACTCCTACTTGAGGTCAGGGTTGATGGAAGAATAATAAACCTTACAAAATTGAAGACTGATGAGAGAACAATGCCACCTAACAGAGTCCAGGATTGATGGAAGAATAATGAATCTAAATGAGTTCAGGATTGATGGAAGAAGAATGACACCAAGCTGATTCAATAGCTGATGGAAGAATAATGAACCCAACTGAGTTCAGGATTGATGGAAGAAGAATGACACCAAGCTGATTCAATAGCTGGTGGAAGAATAATGAACCCAACTGAGTTCAGGATTGATGGAAGAAGAATGACACCAAGCTGATTCAATAACTGGTGGAAGAATAATGAACCCAACTGAGTTCAGGATTGATGGAAGAAGAATGACACCAAGCTGATTCAATAGCTGGTGGAAGAATAATGAACCCACCTGAGTTCAGGATTGATGGAAGAAGAATGAAACCAAGCTGATTCAATAGCTGGTGGAAGAATAATGAACCCAACTGAGTTCAGGATTGATGGAAGAAGAATGACACCAAGCTGATTCAATAGCTGGTGGAAGAATAATGAACCCAACTGAGTTCAGGATTGATGGAAGAAGAATGACACCAAGCTGATTCAATAGCTGGTGGAAGAATAATGAACCCACCTGAGTTCAGGATTGATGGAAGAAGAATGACACCAAGCTGATTCAATAGCTGGTGGAAGAATAATGAACCCAACTGAGTTCAGGATTGATGGAAGAAGAATGACAACTCTCTAAATTGTGGGTTAGTGGAAGAATAATGAAACCTCACTGAGTTGATTGAAGAAATAATGACACCTGCCCAAGTTCAAGGTTGATGGAAGAATTCAGTTCCCTGATCTCTGCATTGGTAGAAGAATCATGAGACCTCCCTGAATTTAGGGTTGATTAATAAATAATGAACCTTAAAGAAATTAAGACTGGTTGAGAACAAGCATTTGATAGTATTGCAGGCAATACAGAAGTCCCCTACCGGTCCCTCAAAAAGTTCTTTATTTATCATACACTCCTGTTTATTGTCATTTATAATTAATTTGAGGTTGAAGTCTGTATTTGTATAATTATGGCTTAAAAATGAAGTAAAAAACAAGGAAATCTACAGACACATATACTAGTCAGCCTGAGCTAAGGGACACCTGAGAACAGCAGACACCTGCTTTCAATGGACCCATCAATATTCCCCAAAGGAAAATCGTTCTATAATTGACCTGTAAACAAAGGACACCTGTCATCTGTGGACAACGGACCCCTTTTTACCCTGAACAAAGGACACTTGACCGATTGTCTGTTTTTTTACCTTATCTAGCATCATTTCAATATGCCAATTTGTTATATTATTAACTGATCTTATTGTTTTGAAAACAATGTCAATAGGAGTGAATTTGGCCCTATCATTTGATTATTTGCAATTTATGTCAGATAAAGACATGAAAATTTCGACCACAAAACATAAGAAAATAACAGATTTCTTTGTTTGTGAAATTGAGAAATGGGTTTACTGATAAGGGTATTTGATGGATAAAGTGACATATAGTTTTTAAGGGTAAAGTTGTCTTGATGAGAGTATATTCTCATTAATCTGTATTGTCATAGAATGCACTATCCAAAACTTCACGATTTTGCTGCAAGGTCATGCTGTGACCTTGACCTTCAAGGTAGCGACCCAAATGTTGTGCGTGACATGTCATCTCAATATGGTGATCATTTCTGTGAAATAGTTGTAAAATCCGACTTCAAATAATAAAGTTATGGGCCGGACACGATTTTGCTGCAAGGTCATGCTGTGACCTTGACCTTCAAGGTAGCAACCCAAATGTTGCGCGTGCATATTGTACACATTGCTACCTATTAACATACCAAGTTTCATGCGCCTAGCTTTAATAGTTTTTAAGTTATCAAAGGATCCAGATTTTTAGCGGACAGACAGACAGACTGACGGACGGAGGGTAAACCTATAGTCCCCTCTGGTGTGAACACGGGTAGGGGACTAATAACGACAGCCACCTAAGTTTAGGGTTGATGGAAGAATGATGAACCTAACTGAATTTAGGATTGGTGGATGAATTATGAACCTAACTAATTCAGGGTTAATGGAAGAATTATGACACAAGAGTTCAGATTTGATAGAAAAATAATGAACCTAACTGAGTTCTGGGCTGATGGAGGAATATTGAACCTGAGTTCAGAGTAAATGGAAGAATAATGAACCTCCCTGACTTCAGGGTAGAGAGATGAATAATGATACATATATGAATTCAATTGTTGATAGAAGAAAAATGACACCTCCCTTAGCTCAGGGTTGACAGATGAATAATGATACAAATATGAATTCAGGGTTGGTGGCAGAATAAGGACACCTGCCTAAGTTCTGGTTTGAAAGATGAATAATTAGGGGTGTAAAAAATGCTACCCTCAGGATACAATACGTATCGCGAAACATACCACACGATACAATAAGTATCGTGATACATAATATTTTGGTACTGATGATACTTTTTTGCTTATCACATAGGTACAGTATTACAACATGACATATATAACAATATCTTAGCATAGCTACTTACTGAAACTAAGAACTTGTAAGACTATAAGTCTATAATCAGAATGTATGACATAAAATATTATCATACACATAATTAATTATTTGACTATTTGAATAAGCTAAAACTTTAAAATGTTAGGTCTTAAAAAATAAAATGTAATATAATATTTCTTAAGATATTTTTTTCTCATCTTTATTGTAAATTGTGAATGTCCATCACAAATAAATATACAACAGTTTGGTACACTATCAAAGATTAACAAGATAAAGATTAATAACAAAATGAAGTGTCAACACAGTCACCTAGTAAGTAGTTAGTGCTTTGTGTGACACATCAGAGAAATAATGGTGGCAGGTTGTTAAAAGGGGCTCTGTATTGGTCAGAATCATTGATATGATATGTGTACCAATACAAAAATGATTGATATTCAATATATCATATAGAAGAACATACATGTAAGGGCTTTTTATTGTTTTTTCTTGTGTTTACAAATTAATCTCAAGTATTGCCAGCAGTATAATATATACAGTCATTCTACTATAACATGGTGTTAAGTATTGGTCAAGTTTATACAAAGGAGGCTGTTTTCTTTAAAATTAAAAACATTATTGTATCTGTAGTATATATATGACTAAATAAATACTTTTCAGCGGGATATTTGTTCCCTGGTATCAAAACATTCATATCCTTCTGATGAGGCCAGAGCATTCGGATATTATTCTTTTTTTAAAAAAAGTGGTCTGTATTGATGCCCTTAATTGTGCTCATGATTTCACATTTCTCATGCTTTCATTTTCATCATCACCTTGGATACTTTTCAGAAGGTCTTGGTTTTATTATTTCATATCAGAGAATTAACAAATAAGGATAATGCATTGAATGTCATTTCTTTTCAAAATGCATAATGTCATAACATAACCACACCCCCCTCTAAAATGACAATTTTTGAACTTATCTAAAATAAGGCCAGCAATGCTTTAAACAAGTTTCTAACTACTGTCACACTTGTATTAAGCAGACAACCAAGGGACAACCTAAATTTCACTGCTTAAAACTAGTTGGCTGCTTATATATGACATTATTGATTGTTTGCCTATAACTGTGAGTGCTTACCAATAAGTATTATGTGTTCTTAAATAGTATCTCTACTGGAAAGTACTGTTCAAATAAATATTTACCACAATTATAACTGCTTTTGGAATGTCAACATATAATTCAGAATATCAGAAGTTTCTCTCTAAATCAAAGAAATTTTGCAGCATTATTAGTAGCCTGGTCATGTAGGTACAAAGCATACCATTTTAAATAAATTAGTCACATCACATTTAAGCTGAGAGTACCAACATATTCGTCAAACTGTAGTTCGACAAATTACCAAAAAGTGTATATATATTTGGATGGCCATTTTCCGGATTGTGTGTGTGCTTAACTTTTCTTTAACAAAAACAGCAAGCAGTGTGTTCATAGTCGAAGTTAATAATTTTAAACATCATTTTAACAAGGTTTGTATCAACAAAAATCAAAAGAGCACCAATTTTATGTACATGTAGTCAAGTAAATTTTGTGGTGGCAATCTAAGCATAAATTAACTCGCTCATAAATTTACGCTTCTTTCAGAAAATCTTAGTTTCATGCAAATAACAAATTGTATCTGCTTAAGACTATATCAGTTCTTAATATCAGCGCATGAAAACATACATATAATTAAGTATCAGCGCATCTTTTCAAAGAGCAATGAAAGAGCTTTCGCAGGTAGATGCAGCAGATGACATTTTTAACACCTCGGTTGTGGTCTGTTGTTTTATTGCATACAAGAGTATCACATTTCAGCTGCATCGCCCCAGAATGTACATTCATTAGAGTAGTTTAGGTCAGTCTGTTAGCAGGGCTTAGCGAGCCATGTACAGTGTGAGTTAGTCATTGTAGCATAAAATTTAATATTGATTTTATAGCCGTTTGATTAGTGTTCACAAGATTTCTTAGTTGTCATTAATTTCACAGACATCCCCATTTTTCCTCATAGTAAATAGAATTCATGTTGTTTGGTTTTATGTTTAATTATCCATCGTTTTTTTCTTATGTTTATATTAGTTGTTGTTTTAATTAATGTCACTGACGCCTTAGTGCCAGGACCGTTTTTTTCACAATTTCATTAAGACGGCAATACAGTTGATTAGCCAAAATCTAAAGAGCCAAAGATGTTACCAATCATGCCAAAATCTACAATCTAACAATGGATTTCTTTTTGTAATATAGATTGTCCGACTCAGTCAGTGGTTTCTTAAACAGCGATTACAAGTATTCTACAGCCGCCATTTTGAATACTAATGAGCTTTACCAAATGCGCCTTACCGATCCAAGATAAACAATATATATATATATATATATATATATATACCATATATATATATACCATATATATATATATATACATATACTATATAGCTAACAAATTTAACTTTCTTTATATATTAGATTTAAGATATAAATCAGAATTAAGAATGACAAAATACTGTTCTGAATGATCAGCTACTCTTGAAAACAAAAATGCTTACATCTTGGCAAACATTGTCATAAAAGTGCTATATCTTGATCCACTTTGTTGTTATCCCATTGTAAAATCATTGTCCAGTACTGACTCAACAGTGTTTCAATGTGAACTCAAGAGGACAATGTAGGATTTTTACTTAACTGTATTGCACGGTTCGTATCGTAATTCTTGAGAAGTGAACCATGAACAGAACAGTGCATATAAAACCGCAGTATATCATCATACGGTAAATCGTTACACCCCTATGAATACTGATAAATATATGAATTCAGGGCTGATGGAAGAATAAAGACATCAAGTTGAATTCAGGGTAAGTGGAAAAATAACAACACATCCCTGAATTCAGGGTTGATGGAAGAATAAGGACACCTACCTTAGTTCTGGGTTGACGTACCAGTCTCCATCCCACCGCCAGCCTGGAGGTGGCTCAAAACTCTCCTTGGGTAGCTTCACCTGATGCAGTCATCATGCAATTATTGGCATTAATTCATGACTTAAAATTCATATAAATAACAAAAGATATTCCTGTAATATATAAGCCCCCTCAATACTTGGTTTTATTCACCAGTTGAAGACAAGATGACCTTGCCATGATCTCAAAAAAAATAGGGGTCATCTCTACTCATCATGACAAGTGACCCTACCAAGTTTAAGCAATGTCAGTTCAGGAAATCTCTGATTATTAATCAGAAATGAAGTGGTCTACTGACCAAAAGAATGAATTCTGCAAGACAATATGCTCTTCTCCTTCAATGGGGGATAAAGGTAGCTGCATATTCTAACATGATCTGGACATATTTATGCAGAATTGCATGCCGTTTTCTTTCTGCTCAAAGCAGCTTTGTTATATCTGTTATATTTCATATATACATGCATTTCTTCATATGACAGTATTTTATTAGGTTCAGAGATATAGTGTTTGTTTCAAATATTCCAGCCATTTGAAGCTCAACAATTTAGTATAGTTCAGCATTAATGTTTACACGAATATCTGCCATGTGTAAAAATCACTCATAAACCTTACACTATTTAGTTTAAAAATAAGGCAATATTTAAAATAAACATGAAGTGCAGATAATGTGATTTTATTCATCATGTACATGCAGATATGCTTTACTGTGACAGGCTGCTTAACTTCTAAGCCTGCTCAGCACCAATTCATCAGGATTATACTAAAAGTGTTATGTCCACTTCAACCAGCTTCCACAGTGCATGCATATAAATCTATAGGAATCTTTCTTAGCTTCTTTGGCCAAAAGTCCTTAGCATTAACAAAGAATGGGGGACTGTTAACCAAGGTATAAGGTTAAGGGCAAAACAATGATAGGAATATGTAAGGCAAATTAGCATTTAATAAACAGGCCTGCATGTAACTATTTAGATAATAACAATACAAATGAAATTATCATTCATTTAATGTTAGTTATTTACATAGCAGTAAAAAAATCATACTAATGGCCTAGTGGTTATGAAGAAGGACAATAAATAGATGGGTCCATGCAGAGCAGGTCAGCTGGAAAACCTTTGCATGTTAAGTCTTTACCCTAACTGATACCCAATCCCAAATGATTAGAGGCAAGCAATCAGAAGAGTTACAAATTGGCGACTCTACGACTAGGCCATGGATGTGCCATTTTAACTGCACAACGCCACAGGAAGTTACTGTTTATCTGGTTCTACCTAGGAGGTGAGTAGTTGAGAGAGCTTGATATAAATTGTGTTAAGTGAATTCAAATTGACTAAAAAGAACACTTTACTATTAAGAATGTTTACCTTGCCCTGACTGTCAGACCATTTGGGTCGAGTAATCACAAATGTCTTAGACCAATCTGTTGTAATTCCTTTACTTTGATTCTCATACTGGAACAGAAATATACAGTTTAAACAATCTAAATAACTGGAACCAAGGTTATAAAACTTTAATCATGAGGCTAATCACCTGATTGGTGGGATTCAAAAGTTTACTTTTTAATCTGACCAATGAGATGCTTTGAATATATATAGTTTTTATAATTGAAGTTTAACAATCAATTGAGCAACAGTGAATTATGACACAAACTCTGAAATTCAAATTTACTTACTGTAAAAAGTAAAAAAGGAAAGAACGTTGAAAATCCAAAAGAAAATGGGCAAGATAAATTGCATGAACGTTAACAACCTTAAACTGAATATGGTGATTTTGTCTGAATATGTCTCATATTTCTATTGTTTTATGGTTATTTTTGCTTTTTATTTTCTTTTAAAGCTTTGCTTTTTTCTTTTGTTTTAGTTAAAAATGTTTTGATATTTTGTCTATTTTCTTTTTTTGTAAGTCAGGGCATTCAAATATTTTATTCATAATTCAAAACACATGTCTAGTTATTGTGTCAGAGATATAACTAGAAAGGAACAAAACAATTCACTGATGAACAGACAGACAGAGGAACCTCAATAGGCCTCTTCACTGTTAATAAAATATTTTAGCCAATCACTTACTGTTTCAGCAAACACAGCAAGCTCTCCTTCTTGTTGCATTTTATGCCATTCTTCTTCTTCTTTCTGCAGACCAAACCAGAGCTTAAGTCGAACCAGTGCCGGAATCTCTTCGTTCTTTTCTCCCTTGTGGCCTGGGAACTGAAAGCAATACAAACAAGATAATAAAGATGTAAAAAGATAGATACTTGATGCATGAAAATCTATCAGAAATAACAGCTTTAGCAATTGCCATGATTGTTCAGAACAACTTAGTTCTTAGTTTTGCACTTTTTGTTACAGTTTACATTGAAATGATTTTAGGTGAGAGGTGAGACCATATTTTTATTTACAGTGAATCTGGACAGTATTCTTAGGAAACTCTTTTAAACCAAAATTGTTTTTAATTTCTGTTCCTTGTCTTAAAACAACATTATTGATAATATTATTTATTATCCCTACCTTCATACGTATAGACTGTATCTTGCCACAGTTACGTCCTCTGAATGCTGGATTGTCCGAGTACATCAGAGTGTTTGCTGGCAACCGGTAGTAGGCCATGCGCTTGTCTCCACAGATCATCCAGATTATCACATCAGGCATGCTGTTTTGGGGCTACACCAAGGAAACAAGAAGGAACAAAGATTAGCTTGAGTAAATCTTTGTTTATTAGGTTTATTTCCTCACCAACAGTGTTTCAGTAATTTGGATAATAGTGTTCAAATATAGTGCTGCCTTCACTGTGTATAGCATGCTGTGAACACCTGGCATAATACCACACCATCACATTATCCTGATACCATGCTAACAATCAATGAAAATACCCATCACATTTGCTTGAATGTTAGCAAGAGAGCTATACCACTATCATTTTTAACGACATTGGTATGTCACGTCCCAGGTCAAACCTGGGACCTTCCCCTGAGAAGACACTCTAATAATTGAGCTACCTGCTTCAGTGGGAAATTTTTACATGGAACATACTACAATGAATATGTAAAATATGAAACAGTATAAAAACATAGAAGAATGTTTGACATTTATCTTCAAAGTAAGACAATTTATTTTTCATTTTAAGTAAGATAATTAGATTACAATCAAAACATGGCTATTTAGTTATTACTATCATATTATGACAGTTGACGATCACTTAAGCCTCATGGGCCATGACTAGTAGTTTTTGCAGCCAAGCAACAGATTTCAAAAGGTGGCCAGTTGAATGTCTTGTTAATTTAAAAATATATACGGTAAATAGGCTTATAATTATATCTTATAACTTTTTCATGAATCTTGGTTGGTGCTATTAGAAAAAAAGATCTTCAACAAGCCTTCTACTTTTGAACTAAAATTATGATATTTCCTATTGTTGAGCAACACAACATATAGGTGTGAATTTAAGAACATTTAATATTCTTTCCACGACTTATGGTATATCATGGGACCTATTGACGTTATGCAGGACCCGTTGGTTTATCAAGTGACAGATCACATTCACCACCTTATCATTTCAGTGAATGTCTAATCATGGCTTTGCACTTTGGATACACAAATACACAAATTTAAGTAACAACATACAGTTGACATGTTAAGATTTTTTTTATTTTATTTTTTGTTTAAATATGTTACAGCTACAAATTATGGTCAATATCGCAATGTCCCATTCTGGTGGGAGAAGACCCCAGACCAAAGTCTAGGCTGAGCCAAAGGTGCACACTGGGCCATCTGGAAAACCTTCCCACATTTAAGTTTTTTGCCTTCATTGGGATTCAAACATTTGAGGTGAGAGACTAAGCAGTTAGAAGCGTAACAAGTCAGTTATTCTACACCTATGCCGTAGGCACCCCACTGTAAATAAATTAATAAAACAATAGATATCTTAACATGGCATGATCATCCAACTTGCCAGAACATCTATCTTTAAAAAAATTGCCACCATGTTATCAGTGCCTGTAACAATAACAATAAAATTCCTAACCTCTACAGCAAGGTTCTTCAGTATCTGGAGGTAGTTTTCCACCTCGTTCAGGGCTTCACTGATGTCAGTGGCATTCTCCCTCAGTAAGGTGGCTTGCTCAACCAGGTTGTCTAATTCCAGGCGCCTATACTCGGCCAGCAGTCCATCCAGTTCAGTAGGCACATGGCGTGCCTTGTCTGGCACAGGCAGGGGCTTCCTATACACATGTCATACAGTTTTTCAAGTAAATATCCTAAGATAAATTTTCTTCATTACATATAAAGATACTTATTTTTTAACTTTCATAAAATTTAAGATCGACAGTTTACAGGCACATGGTGCCTATTGTCCAGCAGTGAAGGCCATCTTTTTACATATAATATAAATATTTACATAGTTATGTATTAAAGGTGAAGATGAATTTTTTTATGCTTTGCTAGTTTTTGTCTGTTGATGGTGTGATTTATTTTTAGGTTACAAGTTATAAGAGGCTTATTGTCAATCTTTATAGTCAGTGGTTCCAAGCTGTTAACAGAAAACTATCTTGAGTCATAAAAAATAACAACAGAAATATTGATGGAATGTCATGTATTGTTCGAATTAAATCATGTATTGTGTATAATGTCCCACTTTTGTACACAAAAACTCAATGACAATTAAGGATGTTATTGTTACTGTTCTTTTACATGATGTTACATGTTTAGAAAGAATTATACATTATTTTATTGGCACAATACATTTTTACTAGCAATTAACATTAAAAGCTCTTTAATTATTTAAAATCCACTTTTAATTATTTTTGTCACTGTATACATACTTGCAGTCTGAGATGAGCTGATCCAAAGCTGAGATGAGAAGCTGTGCCAATTCTGGAGTGGGCAGTTTGGCCTTCCTGCCAACCTTGACCTGTTCCAGGTTACCTTCCTGTGATTAACAGAATAAGGGGCAAATGATGAAGCTGTGGCCAGCTGAGTAAACCTACTCTAGTTATGACACTCTACACTTCTGAACCAAACCCTGCAACTGTGTTGAGTGTAGACACTTTACATCTTTCGATATATCTTCTATTACCTTTACCATATACAAATCGGTCGCTCAAACACCCAAGGGACCTACGCTTGAGTTCGACCAAGTGAGATGTTTGACCGATCAGCATTGACATCTGGTCATCATTTAGAATGACTAAGAAATGTCACGGTAATACACTGTTTGTATCTGCATATGTACACATGTCTATATGATGTTCAGTCAGGTTTAAGTTGGATTTACTGAATCTTCTGAACAATAATCCTGTTTGTATCTTTACATGTATGTATTTGTTGAATATATTTGACAATTTATTTGATTGTTTAATCTTTTTACGAGAATACACAGTAAAGTAAGCAAAAACAGTTTTAATTAACAGTTTAATTTTGAAGTCTTAATAAAAAAGCAATCAGAATACAATTCTTTAATCTGGTGTCAATTAGTTGTTATCGCTCCAGTAATAATATATGTGACGCCTGGTGGGGGTAAGTTTCATAAATGTGTGAAATACACAACCACCCGAAATAAAAGGCATGACAGTCATCGATGAGGACTGTTTAAGCATAAAAGTGTGAAAATACAGGTAAATGGGCTGTAGAGGTAATCAATTAGTTTTAGTTACCCAACAAACCGGTTTTGTAGCGATCAAGATAGAACTTATATACAGAAATAAGGACAAAAACAAGGGACCAGCGGGTAAGTTCTACCGAACCAATGAGTTATCATGATCCCATGTTTGAGCAACCGAGGTTTGACTGTACATGTACTTTCACTGGTTAACAAAAAAGCTGACCAGCCATGGAACTACCCTTATATTAGCTAGTGTTTTAGCAAGGAAGCTTTACCAAAATCATTTTATTGACTTTGATATGTCACAGCCTAGGATTAAACCAGTGATCAACTAAAAAAATATGTATAAATGTTAGTAATCACTGACCAATGCCATCGTGATATCCTCAAACACATTCAGTGTCTCTAGTCTCCAGCTGATATCCTCCCACTGCGCGTCAACGTTAACACATGGCTTTGTTTTGCCCCATGGCAGGAAGTAGTAATGTGAGCCATCAAACACTGCATTGGTTGGCTGGGTGGTAGATGCACAGGGGGCTATGTTTTCATCCAGTTTGTTGCCAAAGTTACCTAAGTAGGAGCAAGAAAATATAATTTTGTTACCATAGTGATGGCAGAAAGAGCAGAATCATTAACGAGATTAAAGCTAACAGAATTGTTTCAAGTCATTTTCTTTTATTGCAAGTATGATTAAAACAAGAGGGCCATGATGGCCTTGAATCGCTCAACTGCGGTCCCTGGCTTTCAGTATATTTTAAAATCTAATTGACACAGAAGATTTAATGCAGACAAACATTCTGACAAAACTTGGTGAAGATTGGGACAAGAATGTGGCCTCTAGAGGGTTCACAAGCAAACTGTTGAAGCTCCATAAAGGACAATGCAAAACAGATAATCTAGTATTTAAGAAATACTTACCAATGCTGACTTCGAATTCCACAGGTCCATCTATAGCACTAACCATTGTGGCATTGAAGAAGGCAGCATGAAGCTTGTACCGTCGCTTTCTCATGAATTTCTGGAAATTTATTTAAACATCTTAAATATCAGGAGATAGCTCAAACTCTGCCTATCACAAGTTGAATACACAATGGGCAAAAACTGTAGATCCAGGTCAGAGTGTACCCATTGTACCCACTAAAATTAGCAATGAAATTTCACTTTATCTGTATCTTCAGTACTGCTTTATATGCTATGTTTAATGAAGGTGAACATTTAAGAACTCCAGTTTTAAACTCTGACAATTTGTTTAACCCAGTTGTATTTCTTTAAGTTCTTGTTAGTTCTGTATTTTTCTCAGGCAAGTTTTCAGGTAAGTTTTATGATCTTGATCTCATTTTTTTAAGGCAGTACAAAATATCAGTTTACTGTCATCATTTTCTTCCTGTAAATTGTTTTATGGTAAACTAACAGTTTTTTTTCCAAAGGGTTGAAATAAATTAAATAATAGACTTCCAATAATTTTTCAGCATGTTGTACTTCAAATGACTTAAAATGATCGTGGTATGCTAGTCACTTTCTGCTTCAAATGCTTAGTACCATTGTAATTCCATTCCCCTCACCTGTACTTTCAGCACTTCCTCTGGGGCTATGTCCTCGTATGGTATAGTAGGCAGTGCCCCTAGACCAGTCCTAAGCTCAACCATAGCACGACCACGGTAGGCCACACCCTCACCCTGGTAAAGACAGTTCCAAAAGAAGTTAATAATTTGTTTTGTTTTTAGAAAGACACTGCAGCAACACAATAATGGTCATTAAAGCAATGTCCAGCTACACTGGTTGAGGAAGAATGTTTGGGTAGAACCACTAGTACATCACATGTAAGCTGGAAGACCTTCTCACATTAAGTCCCTGGCCCTGACAAGGATACAAAACCTTCAGCTTGAGAGACTGCAGTAAAGTTGTGTGGCAAAGTTGTGTTAAAACTTGATATCGAAAGCAGATCAAATGACTTAGAATGACCTTGCAGTAATTACACAATTTTTCAGTCTTCAAATTCAGGAGAAGTAGAGTGAGTAAAGAGACAAATATGACTGTTGAAGCCGCTTATATACTAATGATATGGGACAATTAATGTTGTCTTTCTTTTAAATCTTTATTTTAACATTTTAAGAGGTTTCTATGACTTTTCAATGGACATTTTTTACCCTTAAAAATAGCAATGTCACAATATTAATGCAATTTTACATTTACAGAATGCATTTGCATATACATGATCAACATGATACATGTACCTATAGTCGGGATTATTTTAAAATATAATGCATACACAGAAGAATATTACGAAACAATGAATTACACCTAACAATACATCATTTGACAACTTATGGACAAGTTATATGATAAGGTACCCACCTTTCCCTCGTTAAGGGCTTCATATTCATTAGGAAGTTCGGAGAATTCTCGCGGGGAGCCATAGAAGTTAATGAAGCATGGACCAAATGTAGGCAGGAATCCTGGTTAAGGGGATATACTTAATAATCAAGCACTTACTGAGAAATATGAAGACATAATTATAGATGGTGTCTTTTAAAAAAGTTGGAAAATTAACCAGAGGAAATGTTGTACTTTGTAATTTATAGAAATACATGTGTTAGTATGTAAATAAACGTAGTGTTATTTTTTTTAATGATGTGATTAAAGTCAGTTGAATTAACCAAAATAAACTTTGTTTTCTACATAATCAAGATGTTAAAAAGGAATAAAGAAATACATTTGGCAGTATTTCATTTTATTTATCAATATGCTTTAAAGCATACATTGTCATCATTAATTATGTGAATTTAACACTGTAAGACTTCAAGTTAAAGACCGAAACCCTTTGTAATATTAAAACAGCAAGATGCACTCTGAGTAAAAACGTTCTAACTATGGTGAAATAAAATAAAAAATGAATTTGGTAACTTTTCAAATGATGGTAGAATAAGATGATGCCAGAATAAGATCTTTCTGAAATTAAGACCAGATAACACGGTTGACAAACTCATACCTATGTTCATAACTCTGTTTAACTCTTTACAGTTTATATCTCAAAATTTGAATTAAACAAAGGAAAATAATAAACTTTTCTCAAATTCTTATAATACCATCAATGTGACTTTTTCGAGATTTTTTTTTATGTGTGTATTATATTATAGATATTACTTTTCTTTTCATTAAATGTTGTAGAAATTATATATTAATCAATTACGACATGAAGTATTATTAAATTATTTCAGTAAAAAATGCTTGTTTACAGTGTCCTACTGCAGACATATAGGACATTTAACATCTTTTTTTTTAAAAATGAAAATAAATAATAAAATAAACTCTAGTAAAAATGGTGACATGTTCTTGTTTCAATAATATTTTCTGATTAGTTTTATAATCCCACAATACATTTACGTGAGCTTGGGTGTGCAAGAATTGAGTGTCAACTGGTGAAATTTTACCAAGAAAAATGTATCATTATTGTTGTTATTGTGACATGTGAGGCTTGGCACATGTAACCAGAGAAATATCTTTAATATTGTTTTCCTTACATCAAGTTATTGTTGTTATTGTGACATGTGAGGCTTGGCACATGTAAACCAGAGAAATATCTTCAATATTGTTTTCCTTACATCAAGTTATTGTTACATCTTGCATCATAGTAAGTTAAACTGTTTTTATTGTTCGACATGCTAAATTTCTACATTGTACTCTTTTCACAACATTTTACCTTTTAAAGGAAAGACAATGAAGTTTTAGATTAATTTTTACACAAAACTGCATATTTAATAAATTTCCAAAGTCTCTTAAAAGTCTCAAAGTCTCAAGCAATTGCTTAAAATTAACATTAAAAAAGTATGGGATTACACTTGCAAAGTATAAATAAAAGATAAAAAAAAATAAAAGTCTTTAAACAAAATATTTAACTGCTTTTAAACAAATAAAATGAGAGAACCTAAGAGTTAAACATCTTTTACAAATGAATTTAAGATCAGTTTAACATACTTTTTTGAAATATGGAATGATTTAATAAGTAAAATAAAAAAATAAAAATTTGAAGACCTCTCTTCAACCATTAGCACTCAGACAAGAAAACAGAAGTGCAATAAAAAAAGTTACCCTCATTTTTATCTAAAACACAAAATAGACATCATTATAATGTGCATATACTCCAATCCTTTGTGCATAAAAGCATAGACTTGATACATATTTACTCTCAACATGTTAGAGTTTTAGAAAAACATTAAGTTTGTGCTTTTAAATGAATAAACAAATTTATGTTCATTTAAATAATTATTTAGTATGTATTTTTTTTAAACAAATTTCTTCAATTAAATTGCTTTTTCCTGTTACTGGGCACTTCAGCTACAATACTACCTTTATAAATCATTTAAATAAATAAATATAAAAACATTATTTAATTATTAATACTGCTATACAAATTGTTAGTACAAGTAGAACCAACATTTTTTACTATGTCTCAATGTTAACAAAGCTTGCAGCATTCATCTCTCAAATTTATCTTCTTCAACTCTCAGCCTGCTTAATGTAAACTGATCAGTCTTATGGAAATGATGTAGATCCAGATCAGCAAGCTTCCCTTGGGAGGGGTCTGATATGGATCTGCACTGTTTACTTGCAAGTCTCTAGCAATTTATAAGCATCTTGTTACAGGTTTAGGTAGCTGTTAGCAAATGTTTTAGATGTGTATTGCTTATAAAATTAATGATTGTTACTTGTTAATGGGTTATAAAACAATTTGTATTTTTGTTTTTAGAAATATATTGCAGCAACACAATAATGATCACTATAACACTGTCCAGCTATTTTAGTGGAAGAAGACCTCTGACAACTGTCTAGAAAGAAGCACCTGCATGTGACAATCGGAAGTTTTGGCGGAAGACCTTCTAACATTAAGTCCTTTGCCTCAGCGGGGACTTGACGCCACATGGTGAGAAGCATGCAGTCAGAGGAGTTACAGTTCTGTACCTGTATGTCAAAGTTGTATTGTACATAGTACTTGAAAGAAAGGTGCCTTGGAGATAGATAGGGATAGAGTCTCGAACATGTCTCTGGCTCTTCAGCCTCTTATCATGTGACTTACAGTCAGGGTGAGGGTCTAACTGTGAGAAGGTCTTCCAGCTGATCTGTGGTGCAACATTGTTTCTACCCAATTATCTCTCTAGGGTTTAGGGTTTTATACCGCATCAATAGCCAGACATATATACACATAATTATGTCACTGTGATATATTCCTATACAATACTAAAATAAATTGATGACATTTAAAAGACTCCAGACCAGCCAAACTTTCATTCTTTGCTCCATTAAAGTGATCTCTTTCTTTTTGTTATACATTTTTGTTTTGGTAATTAATTTTATTTAAACATTAAAAAAAATCTCATTGTTTATTTTTAAGAAAGTGCCTACAGTTGTACTGATGTTACTTTTTCTGTAATAAGGACAAGATAATTAATAACTTTTAGAGAGATGAATGCTATTGTTAGAAAAAGCATAAAACATATACCATGTTCCCCTGAGGAAGATATATCAGAGATGGAAATAAATCCTGTCCCGATGATGTCATCTTCGGTCAATCTATCCCTGTTAATGACAAGTCACATCTCTCAAGAATTAAACAGTGAAAATGATATTCCATGACGTCAACATGACAACAATGGCACCCATTGAAGCATGCAGATTCTAGATTCCATTGGTGATGAGATAACAGATATTTTCATTCTAATAAAGACTGTTTCATAAAACTAGTTGTTTGGTAATAGTGACATTTGAGTTCTAACTCAAACTCAATTCAACATATCTTCCTGCTGCCACAGGTTCAAATTTATGACTGGCTGATTGCTGAGTATTGACTGATCAAACTGCAAATTTCAGTTCCAATTTGAGCATCAACCCAGGAACATTGACAGCAGTCTGTGGGACTATCTGATTATAACTTTGAGTAATACCTAATTATGGCAAAATATGTTCTTGGGAGCTGGGTATGATATATGATACATGTATTAGATGAGTAGAAATTTGAAAGGTATTTATATTTGTCTGAGTCTTTCCAATATTATATTATAATGACTGTATATACAGTTGATTGTAAAATAAAGATGCTGAAGACGACAGATCAGTTTTCGAGTCTGAAGTTATGTAAACATAAATAGGTACTTTTTCTTGATGGATATTCCTTCTTGTATTTAGATTTTATTTAAAATAAGAAAGCTTTGAATAACACAAAAATAGTTTACCATCAATCCAGCCAGTATAAATACCCTTCATTTCTCATCATAAAGGTAGGGAGAACAAGTTGTTCTAATATTTTAAAGCAGATTACAAATAGTAGTGTCAACAAGAATACAAATAACTGCATACAGTGTACAACATAGAAAGTGGTAATAAAATGTAGAAGCATGTAATGTGTATTAGACAATACTAAATCTACAATATTAAATAAAAGATAATGGTAAGCTTTGTTGTACACATTCTTACATTCACAGTATACAATACTAAATATTATATATACTACAATACAAAGATTGACACAATACTAGCTGAAAACTACTTCCATACATGAACACAGTAAAGAGAATATGTTTCAGGAAGCAGATTTAAAAAGTATGTATACAACAAAGCCTAACCATTATCTTTTATTTAAGCATTTAAAGTGATTTAGAAAGCAACCAGAAATGTTGTTGTAAACAGACATATTTCCCCAAAGTCATGTCCAATAAAGCGAATATTGTAATTCTCATGGAGGTATTTGAGTTATCAAAAAGACAATAGCATTAGATTTACATATATAACCATATTGAATTTTTTATCCTCCTAACATTTTTTTTAGACTAAATGCACTATCATGATAGGTCTACGGGCCTGCAAAACTGTGTCACATCATCTGGATATGCTGGTTCTTGCACAACATAAGTCGTCTTCATGTGTTTGACATTTCAGCCATGTTATTTCAAAATCCCTCCAGAAATGGCAAAAGTTACTTGGCATACATGACCACCAATGCACTTCTAGGAATTATGACTCTGACCTATAAGTGTGACCTTGACCTTCAAGTAACCTGACCTAGGTCATCTGCTGGACATGTCATCATCATGTGTTTGACATTTCCACCAGGTTATTTCAAATTCCCTCAAGCAATGACAGAGTTACTGAGCGAACACGACCACCAGTGCACTTCTAGGGATTGTGACTTTGATCTGTAAGTTTGACCTTGACCTTTGAGTAACCAAACTGGGTCTTAAGCGCAAGATGTCGTCTTCACGTGTTTGACAATTCTGCCAAGTTATTTCAAAATCCCTCCAGAAATGACAGAGTCACCGAGCAGACACAACCACCAGTGCACTACCAGGGTTTATGGCTCTGACCTTTAAGTGTGACCTTGACCTTTGAGTCTTGTGCGCAACACATTGTCTTCAAGAGTTTGACATTTCTGCTATGTTATTTAAAAATTCATGAAGGAATGACGGAGTTATTCAGTGGACATTAGTATATGACAGACACAGACAGACAGACAGACAGATGGACGGTTTGACTCTAATGTCGGCCTTCGGGTGCAAAAAAAGTTTGGCAAAGATGTTTATATTAAATTAATAAGTTCAATAAAAGGTTAATCTCTACAACAATATAAAACAGCAATTATTATGTGACATCGTATATGAGAATGCAGCCAACTAAATATTTAGGAGTTGTGTGTTCATAACTAAAAAAACACAAGAACCAAGATGAATGGACAGATGGGCAGGGTGATCCTTTTATACCACCCTTTAGGGATGTAAAAACTAAAAATACATGAAAGAAAAATATAAACGTGCAGGTATTTAAAAATGATATATTGGTGCTACCTGTTTAATTAAGTACAGCAAGCAACTAATGGACAGGTGCTTGAAACTATTGCTTTATAATTGGTTTCTAAACAAAATGTTGTCCTCTATGGTAAAAAGTAATAAAAACTGTAGATAATTTGCTGCTTCAGATAAATGTCTGTAGTTGTTATATTTTTGTAATATTCAGCCAGTTTCAAAATAAACTACTAATTTTCCATTTGTTATCTGCTTTCAAATTCACCTCTTTTATTCAATTTACTGACATTTTTTGCTATTAATTTTTTTCATACCAATAGATTAATTCAATAATGTTAAGATGTGAACTTAAGAAGAAGGGTACATCTCCAAGATATATGTTTCTATAGTTTTATCTCAAGCACTTGACCAAGGTATTATATGAGCTAGCGAAATTGTATTTAGAAGCAATTAAGCATGTTTAGTTGTCTAACCATTTTCTCCTAGCGCTGACACACTGTCAGTGGAAAGCCACGTTGTACATATTGTATCATCTTGGGTCAAACGATCGCTGTTTAAAATCAATAAAGTTTGGCTTCCATTTAGTAAACAATGCAAACTACCTTAAAGTGAAGTGAAAAAACGCAAAAAAAGTAACTGCTCTTTCTATTCCAAAGTAAACAAATAATGTTTTGTATGAAAGAAAATGCAAGTTACGGCAAGCATTAGCAATAGCATAATAAAAGTGACTCTAAGGCATTTATTTCTCAATAAAACAAGACCTGTATGATCATTTTATGATTTCTGAGCATGTTGCATAAAGATGCAAGGAAAGCAGTGACTATCTATCTTAAAAGCAAAGAAGAAACAGACAATTGAGTAATATGACAAATAGATTTTGACTTCCCAATTTACAACAATCTGAAAACAGTTGAATCAACGTGCAAGAAAAGCAGTGACTTCTTTTAAAGGTTTTTTAGTTTAAAAGCAAACAATAGAAAAGAGTTCTGGGCAATGACAGTAAAGAAAATCATTATTCAAGACCACATACATTCACAAAACACATCAGAAGGCAATTTATGTGCAAGGGTGCACCCCCACTAAAATTCCAAGAATATATTTTCATAAAAACTTGGTCCAAATACATGTCTGAATGCATATCCAGCACTCCAGAAATCAACATATTTTTGAGCATCATGTCCCAAAGCCTTCCTGAAACAAATCTGTACAAACATACAATCACAAAACTTCAGATCTGCCATTTTCTGAATTTGTAGGAGTAATTTTACTGTCTTCAATATGTAATAAATAGCATGGACAGAGTAGAAATGAAACAGTCATATATTGAAATCATTAAAACATGTTCCTTCAAGATACCTGGCATTTAAAAATATTCATCCCCTATTCCCTCCCTGCCAAGGTAAAGGCCTAGATCTTCCCCTGCACAGGAATACATATGTACAAGCAACTATGATTCTATAAAACAAAAATGTCAACTATAACTATGCTGGCATATTTAAACAACAAATCAAACAACAAGCTATGTTAATGTAGTCTACCTATATCACTCAATTGAACTACTAATCAGACAATAGTAAAGTTCATAACTCTAACAAGCATAAAAAGCAAAGTATGGAACTCAAAAATGCAAATAAGACAGTTCTGTGATATATTAGGAACTCAAACTGTGCATATCTTAAGTCTCTAGGTAAAAATAATTTTTATTGTGCAACAGTCTTTTTCACCTTCATTTAAGTGTTTTAAAAGTTGTATATTAAGAATTTTTTTTCTAGAGAAGCATGGACAATTTCAGACTATTTGTCTTCAGTGATTTAAAAAAAAGACAGTAAATTTATTGGTTACATCCTTCAACTTTTAACTATTAATCAGGAAACATCTTAAAATTGTGAAATGTGGATTAGATGCATTAGACATCAAAAACATAACACTGCCAAGTTTATGAGCTCATTGAATTTTGTTAACATGAGACACAGGAAGTAATTAATTGAGATTTTGGAACAAATTGTGGACACAAATCCAATTTTTCCCCTTATATGGAGCCCTAGGTAATCAAAATCATATAAGTGATTTCAGAAAAAGAACTACATGTATTAAGAAGCTTACACAAATCTCTGAACAGCCAAAAGGACAATGACAAGCAGTATTTTTATCACAGTAACTTATCTAATATAACTTCAAAATGGAATTTGATTTTTGTCATAAATCCAAGTTAAGATGTAAGTTTCAACTTCATTCCTTAACTTCATTAAGATTATATGATAACATAAAATACTGAAAACTGATGCTGAAAATTGATACATGATGTTAGAGTGTGCTGTCAGAAATAAAAAAGTCTGTCAAACATGATGAGTTGAAGATTTTAGAAACATACAAAAGTTGCACCTTTTCTTTAAACAGATTATAAACATCTTTAGAATGTAAATGTTAAAAGTATTTAACATAGGGGAGTTTCACCCTTCATAAACACACAAATCTGAATGACAACTTAATGAAAGCTATAAAAAAATTAGGTACCATTGAACAAAGCACATTATCGTATTTAGTAATTATTCAAAATTAAAATATAACAACTTGGCCAAGTTATATGAGACATTTAAAAATTCTTACCAGTCTTTCATGCTCAGTTTGATTCTCTCACACATTGATGGAAACTGTAAAAAATGCAGATTTTAACTTGATTTAATATGCAGTATGGGTAGATTAACACTTTAGGGGTATTTTATCATTTAAAATTAAGATCTCACGGACATATGTGGTTATATTTTAACACAATTAAAGATCAATAACTACTACAGAAGACCATTTTATACTGATCAATTATTAACATTTAGTCACAGCAAATTGTCTTTTGGCACACTGGTGGCCATGTGGTTAGATTTGCTGAGATGTGAATCCTCAGTCCCTTACTACATGGGTTTGAGCCCTGGTTGGGGTGAGAACTTTCATGTTAACAAGTCTTCTAGTTGACCTGGGGTGTGCCTATGATCCTTTCCAATAATTAACTGGGCCAATATGACCAAAAACTAAGGAGGGCATGGTGCAACATACAAAATAAAACTAAAATGATAAGTCAGATAGCATAGTAAAGTGAGCCATTTAGTCAGTTAGCAAGGTAAAGTGAGCCATGAGTCAGTTAGCACAGTACATTGAGCCATGAGTCAGTTAGCACAGTAAACTGAGCCATTAGTCAGTTAGCACAGTAAAGTGAGCCATGAGTCAGTTAGCACAGTAAATTGAGCCATTAGTCAGTTAGCACAGTAAACTGAGCCATTAGTCAGTAAGCACAGTAAACTGAGCCTTGAGTCAGTTAGCACAGTACATTGAGCCATGAGTCAGTTAGCACAGTAAACTGAGCCATTAGTCAGTTAGCACAGTAAACTGAGCCATGAGTCAGTTTGCAAAGTAAATTGAGCCATTAGTCAGTTAGCACAGTAAACTGAGCCATCAGTCAGTTAGCACAGTAAACTAAGCCATTAGCCAGTTAGCACAGTAAATTGAGCCATTAGTTAGTTAGCACAGTAAACTGAGCCATCAGTCAGTTAGCACAGTAAACTGAGCCATCAGTCAGTTAACACAGTAAACTAAGCCATTTGTCAGTAAACACAGTAAACTGAGTCATTACTCAATTAGCACAGTAAACTGAGCCATAAATCAGTTAGCACAGTAAACTGAGCCATAAATCAGTTAGCACAGTAAACTGAGCCCTAAGTCAGTTAGCACAGTAAACAGTCATTACTCAGTTAGCACACTAAACTTTGCCATCAGTCAGTTGGCACAGTAAACTGAGCCCTAAGTCAGTTAGCACAGTTAACTGAGCCATTAGTCAGGAAACACAGTAAACTAAGTCATCAGTCAGTTAGCATGGTAAACTGAGCCATCAGTTAGTTAGCACAGTAAACTGAGCCATCAGTCAGTTAGCACAGTAAACCAAGCCATCAGATAGTTAGCACAGTAAACCGAGCCATCAGTCAGTTAGCAAAGTAAACTGAGCCATCAGTCAGTTAGCACAGTAAACTGAGCCATCACTCAGTTAGCACAGTAAACTGAGTTGTTAGTCAGTTAGCACAGTGAACTTAGCCATCAGTCAGTTAGCACAGTAAACTGAGCCATTAGTCAGTAAGCACAGTAAACTGCTGAGCCATTACTCACTCAGAAAAATTCAGTTTGGTTTAAACATAAAAGTACAAAAGTTCCCATGGAAAAACTATACAATAATTCTGGCTGTTATCCGTCAAACATCCACCTATACTAATACTGTATGGGTTATTTATCTGGTAAAGTGTATTATTATTGACCAAAAGCTTACCTGTAGACCGATATTCAGTTTCTGGTTGTACTCTGGATGGTCACATGTGTGAATGATCTTAGTCTGCACCTAGTTCAAAAACAAAATGGTCTCTTTGAAACAAAATGGATTGTTCTTAAATAGTTTACCTGGTGCACAATTAATTAAGTATATATTGTTGACAAAAATGAATTAAAAAAAGTAGAAAAACAAGTAATAATAATTGACATCATAAGTCTGGTGTTTTGTTTTTTATACTGTTCAGGGTTATTAGGTAGTATCCATGATATCTTACCTAAGACATGTCAATGAATATAAACCTTACATCACAATCAATATCACAATCAATAAATCAAGAAAGATTACCTCTTTTCCAGCAAAGTTGAACAGGAAGTAAGGGTCTACAAGTTCCTTGTTCTCTGAACCACCAAAGAACTTCTTCACTCCTTGCAGGAATGCTGTGTCCACTAAAAGAACATACAAGCGCAAATATAATCTTCTCTATACCAAATTTTTTTTTAATTCAAAATTCATTATTCTACAGAAAAGCTGTTTTTGATAACAATCAATATTATCTCCCATGTAAAGCCCAAGTACATGTAAGTTAGTGTGCATGATAATAATGATCTGAGAAACCGGTTTAAGAAAAGATAAAGAAAAGATCATGATTTTCATGATCCAATAAAACTTTTCAATAAAAGCATTTTAGGGAAAACTCACACACTTTTATTAAACAATCTCCATGAATAAAATTTTAAGACAATGGAACTTTGGTCCACCATGCTATCAATATCTACTGGATGGGACCAAATTTTACTGGACCAGAATGATTTTGACATTGTAAGTGTTGTGTTCATGCAGGAATTTGAAGACTCTACCTTGCCTACAACTTTTTATCTCTCATCAGCTGTAACTGATGAAATGAAGGGTGCTGCAGCCTTGTCATGTCAATAGCTTGTACCTATGTCAATACCTTTGGCCTCAGCCTAAGCATGACAGACAAAGCAGCCATTTTGCAACAAGTCTGTCCTGCTCTGCATTTGTTAATGTTTACTAAGCAGTTGCCAGCCTCATTATGACATGCAGGTGCATATTGAATTGCTGCATTTTTCAAGTGCAACTTTGAAAATGCATGCAATTTGATAACATACATGTATATCTTGACATTGTCCAAGCCTTTCAAATACGGTGACTACATGTCATCTGGATCTAAACTGCATGCGGTACAGAACATTTTTTTCAAGCCCTCGCCATACATAACCCAAGGAAAACTCTTCTTTCAAGACTGTCAAAACATTGTCTTGCGCTTGTTGTAGTCATGCTTTTGCAATTGACCATCAATGTCATTTTGCACTGTCAAGTTGCCAAAGGAATAACATTTTTGATGTTTACAGTACACTGGAAATGTACATCAGTATAAAACATGGTGGCATTGCTTCCATGTTACAAACCGGGGAAACCTTACTGGTAGATACTTAGAAAAAAATATTGTAAACGTGTGTTATTCTAAACCCAAACTAGGTCAAATTTTTTTCATTATTTGTTTTACTAACTAATTATCCAATTTCATATTGCCAAATAGTAAATGTTTATACAATTGCTTTCTGTCCTGCGATGTACACAATGCTAAGACCTAAAATAGACTGGATGTGTGCAGGCTATATGTGTAAGTGTCAATAAAAGTGACGTTTGTCAAAACATATCAGCAGTCTCCATAAAAGGTTGGTAAGCTACCCGAGGGGTCAGAAGTGGTTGGGTTCAGTAAAGGCTTTAAGGCATTGTATAGTATATGTTTGCATAATTATTTTTGTAAAACATACTGGGCTGACAGAGATTTTGGTGGACTTGGGCCATGGTCCACTGGGTCATGATGAAGACTGTTTAAAACTTGACAAGCAATCAGAAAAGTCTTTTAATCGAAATATACAGTCAATGTACTATCTGAAATATAGTCTTCAAAACCAGTCATTAATTTGAGCTCTAGTTTACATAATACAATTGTAGACGAGAAGCAGTTGTTACTCTATCTGACTTACTTCTTGGGATATCCTCACATCTGTATACATTGAGGGCAAAGGTCGCAGGTTGTAGCTGGACTCCAGCTGGCCGCAATAGGTTACTGTGAACACAAAACATAGTATGAGTATCAGCAAATACATTTAATGAATTTAACTCACACAAAAATGTCAGTCATGTGATGTTTTTTTTTGTTTCACATTCTAATTAACTACACAATATTAATCTATTTTATAACCATGTATTTTTTATGATAGAATAGCAAATAAAAAAGTAGAAGCAAGATCTTATTAATCATTGTATTTTAAGTTAATTCAATCAAAGTAAAGTGAACAAAGGAATGATGTGTTTTACATTTGCAGTTCCTGAAAGAAACAATGTGTTTTATGTCTGCAGCTGCTGAGGTTCTGTAAGAGCTTATAAAAAGATGGGTTGTTAGGATTTTTTACCTTTCAATATCTTCAACATCATTGGTTGTAGTATGTGCCTTCATTGACTGAAAAACAAAATGTAATACATTGAGAAAACCTGGTAGTAATGTAGTAATATGTGTATACAGCAAGAAAATAGTCCGAAATGAGCTATTTTTTTTTAATTTCATGATATTTCAATATATGTTTTGTGACAGTTAGGAATTATAACCCCTTTCTTGAAGTGTTATTCATAGTCTATAAAAAAATGTATAAAATCTATATAAAAAAGTAAAAATTAACTTTAAGGCTATGAACAACATATATCCTAACAATCATCATCTTCATCATCATCATCACATTCATCATTATCCTCCTCCTCCTCATCATCATCATCAGCAACATTATCACAATCATCATCATCATCATCATCATCATCATCATCATCATCATTATTACCATAATATTTATCACACTAACAAACTAAACAAACTAATGATTCTGTTCTTACAGGAGGGACAT
Source organism: Sinonovacula constricta (assembly GCA_007844125.1). NCBI lineage: Eukaryota > Metazoa > Mollusca > Bivalvia > Cardiida > Solecurtidae > Sinonovacula > Sinonovacula constricta. Next base: position 6,651,079 of record CM017569.1, read on the forward strand.
CCCCTGGACCTAGGACGATGGCAGCAAATTTGAGGTAACCCTTAGCGCCTGCCAAACTGTCCTCAGGATTGCTCAGCAACAGCCATTTGTTGATAAAGGCGTGGCTGGGTTCGGCATACACCATACCAATGTCCATCTAGAGAATTTAGAATGAAGAATTAGTTTTGAGAGCATTGTACATCCATTCTGGTGGTTAAGACATTGTAGCCTAGTTCAGAGTGTCCCTGGTTCGAACCCCAGTTGACAACATGATGTCAGTTTGCGGGCAAGCCTATTCATTACACATTGTCCCAGGCAATAACAACTTGTGTACTGTTTCTAGCCAGACAGAAGGTAGTTTAAAGGAGAATAGTATGTTGAAAGATATTGCTTCCAACAACTAAAAACTAAAAAAAAAAATATTGTTTATTTGAAATACTAAAAAGTAGTTGATATCAGTATTCAACATCATTTAAATACATAGTGTTTACATTTAAATACATTAACATTTTGTAACTACATGAATCTTTATTATAAGGTTGTTGTTTTCAATCTCAAAAAGCTTTAAACATATCTATATTGATTGTAAAAGACTTAAAAATGTACTAATGATACAATTCAGCAAAAAAGTATGTACAATTAATGAAAAAAATCAACATAGTGCTACCCAGAAAGATTAAACCTTCAAAAAGGTTTGATACATATTCAATATCTGACTGATAAACAAACATTCCCTGTAATTAAAAATTATACACATAAACATAGTATGAACTTACCTTAAATGAACCAATCATTGCATCAGATCTCAATTTCTTTGAGTTGTAGACTGTAAATTCCAACATCTCATCAAACAGCTCTGCCGGAGAAGCGTGGAAGTTGAAGAAAAAAGTTTCATTCCAGAAGGGGGAGTTGGTAGACTTTTGCACACTGGTTTGTTTGATCTGGTTGTAACATGAAACCTTGCACACTGGTTGGATGTTTGAGCCCTCGATCTGACGTCCCTCAATTACCTTGACCCGTATCTGAGATAGAAGACATAAAAGAAGAATGTTACAATGTTATACAAATTGACAAAAAGCGAGAGGAACAGATTTGAAAATATGATAATGTTAGTCTTTTCTTTTCAAATATATTCTGACTCTTAACAAGCAAAAGGTAAGCATGTTGCCCTTTAACACCCTAATACCTGAAAGCCCTGGCCCCAAGCTTCAAAGTCACAGGTTCAATCCTAAGAAGAGACATTTTTATTTGCATAATATAAAAAAAAGAAAATATATAATTTGTTTTTATTTAAAACCTTACTTATACATATATTTAGATAAGAAATATATGTACATCACAAAATCCCAAACAATTCAAATACCTGGAAATCCTGTGGTTTGTTTGACAATTTTCCTCGGAGCTTCCTGCGCCCCATTTTCTTTTTTTTCTTTGGTTTTGGGATGACAGCACCTGTAACTGGGTCAATCTGAGGGGGTCCAGGATCAGCCTCCTCCTCTTCTTCGTCCTCCTCCTCCTCCATTACACCAGTGTCACCAATTGTGGCACCAACTTCCTGTCCAGGGGTTACTGCAGATGTTGCAGCTGCAGGTGCGACTCCCGGAGGTGGGTTATATGTTACCTTTAGCTGCACTTTGGACTGCAGTAAAGATAACACAAATAGATTAGTTGTAGAAGACTTGTTTCAGTATTTACAAATCACTGTGAACTGTTTCAAAGTCTGAGGTTCTCAATAATGAGGCTCTATACTCAAATAAAACGAAGTGAGCCTATTTTGACCATTGATCTCTCAGTGTGACCTTGATTTTGGGCAGAAAAGTAAAAGTCACGCACACATTTTAAGCTAACTTACAATTCCAATGCACCTTGGATTTCTTCAGCAGACTAACAAACTTCTGGAAATTAACACAGCTGGAGAAGGTGAGGGATGTTTACAAGGTTTACAATCACATCGCAATTTATATTACCACTTTTTTCCCTGTCTACTAGGGATTAATATAGCAGGATGAGTAAATGTTTATATGACTTAAAAAACACATTTATATCACAGTTTATATTATCAATCTCAATGGCTGACCCAACAGTATCCTACCTGGGGTAAGGGATTGCCCCCTCCATCCATCAGTATAGTGTCTACATCCTTGGTCTGAGTTCCCCCACGGGTCAGCTCCATCAACTGGATGGTCACAGTCCCAAGCAGTCTGAAACACAGTGACATCAGAAGATTTTATTTTTGTTCTTTGAGGAAGACGCCAGATAATTGTCTGGGTAGGAACACCGGTGCACCACAAATCTGACAAAAGGCCTGCCCACATTAGGTGTTTCACCCAGGCCAGCATGAACCCCTTAGGTGAGAAGCTGAGGAGTAAGAGGAGTTACAATTTGGTGACTCTACTATTTGGTTATGTGCACCTAGCTCATAAGAATATTAGTAATTATTATATGGCTTAGCACAAGTTTATCAGACTTGGGCAAACAGTGCAAATAAAGATCAGACAGTTGATCAAGATCCACATTATTTGCTGCTGTCACTAGAAATGTGTCAGGATCCTGTCCTATGTGATTGTTCAGCAAACAATAAATATTTTACACAGGTTGTTAACAAAGGCAACAGTACGAAAACAAAAGCATATATCCTTATGCTTATCTTACTATAAACCAATTATACAAGTTAAGTATTACCAATCCTTGTTATGTTTATTTAATAATTGTTAAGTAACAGATAAAGGTTTATAAGTTATAACATATCTGACAGTAACTTTATGTCAAGGTAATAATTTTACAGATAAAGACTTAATGGCAAAAAGTAACAGTGCAGATCCTGATCAGGTGGATCCCAGCAGGAGCTGGCTGGTCTAGACTTTCCAGTTCAGGTGGATCTAGACCTTCCTGATCAGGTGGATCCCAGCAGGAGCTGGCTGATCTAGACCTTCCTGATCAGGTGGATCCTAGCAGGAGCTGGCTGGTCTAGACATTCCTGATCAGGTGGATCCCAGCAGGAGCTGGCTGGTCTAGACCTTCCTGATCAGGTGGCTTCCAGCAGGAGCTGGCTGGTCTAGACCTTCCTGATCAGGTGGATCCCAGCAGGAGCTGGCTGGTCTAAACTTTCCAGATCAGGTGGATCTAGACCTTCCTGATCAGGTGGATCCCAGCAGGAGCTGGCTGATCTAGATCTTCCTGATCAGGTGGATCCCAGCAAGAGCTGACCAGTCTAGACCTTACTGATCAGGGAGATCCTAGCAGGAGCTGGCCAGTCTAGACCTTCCTGATCAGGTGGCTTCCAGCAGGAGCTGGCTGGTCTAGACCTTCCTGATCAGGTGGATCTAGACCTTCCTGATCAGATGGATCCCAGCAGGGGCTGGCTTGTCTAGACCTTCCTGATCAGGTGGATCTAGACCTTCCTGATCAGATGGATCCAGCAGGAGCTGGCTGGTCTAGACCTTCCTGATCAGATGGATCCAGCAGGAGCTGGCTGGTCTAGACCTTCCTGATCAGATGGATCCCAGCAGGAGCTGGCTGGTCTAGACCTTCCTGATCAGATGGATCCAGCAGGAGCTGGCTGGTCTAGACCTTCCTGATCAGATGGATCCAGCAGGAGCTGGCTGGTCTAGACCTTCCTGATCAGATGGATCCAGCAGGAGCTGGCTGGTCTAGACCTTCCTGATCAAGTGGCTTCCAGCAGGAGCTGTCCGGTCTAGACCTTCCTGATCAGGTGGCTTCCAGCAGGAGCTGGCTGGTTTAGACCTCCCTGATCAGATGGATCTAGACCTTCCTGATCAGATGGATCTAGACCTTCCTGATCAGGTGGACCTAGACCTTCCTGATCAGGTGGACCTAGACCTTCCAGATCAGGTGGCTTCCAGCAGGAGCTGGCTGGTCTAGACCTTCCTGATCAGATGGATCTAGACCTTTCTGATCAGATAGATCTAGACCTTCCTGATCAGATGGATCTAGACCTTCCTGATCAGGTGGACCTAGACCTTCCTGATCAGGTGGCTTCCAGCAGGAGCTGGCTGGTCTAGACATTCCTGATCAGGTGGACCTAGACCTTCCTGATCAGATGGATCCAGCAGGAGCTGGCTGGTCTAGACCTTCCTGATCAGGTGGCTTCCAGCAGGAGCTGTCCGGTCTAGACCTTCCTGATCAGGTGGCTTCCAGCAGGAGCTGGCTGGTTTAGACCTTCCTGATCAGGTGGCTTCCAGCAGGTCTGGAGCTGGCTGGTCTAGACCTTCCTGATCAGGTGGATCTAGACCTTTCTGATCAGGTGGCTTCCAGCAGGAGCTGTCCGGTCTAGACCTTCCTGATCAGGTGGCTTCCAACAGGAGCTGGCTGGTCTAGACCTTCCTGATCAGGTGGATCCCAGCAGGAGCTGGCTGACCTAGACCTTCCTGATCAGGTGGATCTAGACCTTCCTGATCAGGTGGATCCTAGCAGTAGCTGGCTGATCTAGACCTTCCTGATCAGGTGGATCCCAGCAGGAGCTGGCTGGTCTAGACCTTCCTGATCAGGTGGATCTAGACCTTCCTGATCAGGTGGATCTAGACCTTCCTGATCAGGTGGATCCTAGCAGGAGCTGGCTGGTCTAGACCTTCCTGATCAGATGGATCCCAGCAGGAGCTGGCTGGTCTAGACCTTCCTGATCAGGTGGCTTCCAGCAGGAGCTGGCTGGTCTAGACCTTCCTGATCAGGTGGCTTCCAGCAGGGGCTGGCTGGTCTAGACCTTCCTGATCAGGTGGATCAAGACCTTCCTGATCAGGTGGATCCTAGCAGGAGCTGGCTGGTCTAGACCTTCCTGATCAGGTGGCTTCCAGCAGGAGCTGGCTGGTTTAGACCTTCCTGATCAGGTGGCTTCCAGCAGGAGCTGGCTAGTTTAGACCTTCCTGATCAGGTGGCTTCCAGCAGGAGCTGGCTGGTCTAGACCTTCCTGATCAGGTGGATCTCAGCAGGAGCTGGCTGGTCTAGACCTTCCTGATCAGGTGGATCTAGACCTTCCTGATCAGGTGGATCTCAGCAGGAGCTGGCTGGTCTAGACCTTCCTGATCAGGTGGATCTAGACCTTCCTGATCAGGTGGACCTAGACCTTCCTGATCAGATGGATCCCAGCAGGAGCTGGCTGGTCTAGACCTTCCTGATCAGGTGGATCTAAACCTTCCTGATCAGGTTGCTTCCAGCAGGAGCTGGCTGGTCTAGACCTTCCTGATCAGGTGGACCTAGACCTTCCTGATCAGGTCGAACTAGACCTTCCTCATCAGGTGGACCTAGACCTTCCAGATCAGGTGGATCCCAGCAGGAGCTGGCTGGTCTAGACCTTAAGTATTTGCCTTAGCAAGCAATAGAGTTCAACAAAGGCCAGAGGATGCACCCTGGGCTGAACAGTTTGAGTGGTACTGTTTTTCTTTTCACTCTCACCTTATTTTTATTGTCTTTTTACAGCCTTTTTTATTGGTTTTTGAGAACAGTCTCATTACTTTTGATGTTTTTTACTGAATGAAAGAACAAATCACAAAGGTATGTAACTAATACATATTTAAAGTTAAATCCTGTAAAAGTGTTACTTCCCTTGCTAGATTCATTACACCTTGGGGCGACAGGGCCATAAATATTTTGGATACACACTCTCTGACCACATTTACACATTGTGACAGCTTAGTCAGGCATAACATATCCACCTTTACATATAAACCCCCCAACTGTTTGCACCATTTATATTTTATTCATGTCTCATGTACCTACAGTCCATACCTCTGAGTACACAGTACATATGACTGTTTTTGTGTTTTAACATTTCTCTCCATTTTGTTTTCAGATCTTTATCATCTAGTCTCTTTTGTTTACTGTTGCAGCAAAGTTACTGTTGTGCAATAACAGGTCATATATTTGCCAAATGAATACACAACACAATTCTGATGTTTGGAAATGTCAGTTTTACCTCATTTTTGTCACAATTTATGCATGTTCCTCTTGAATGCACAATAAATTTCTCAACTACTTCTACAGTCTACTCTCTGCACTAAAATTTTAACTTGCACTATTTAAATACGTTTAAGTTCTTGGTGTTCAAAGCATTCTACAGTGTGTCTATTTAACAAATAGTTGAAGATTATGGGACAATACAATCATATGTCTCAGAGCATACATTTTTTTTTAAATTAACACATCACAGAGACCAAGTTATGTTTTATATAGTGACATCTATATACTTTAACAGAGGAAGATCCCAGACAAATGTCCCAAATGGCACTCTGCAGGTCAGCTTGAAGACCTTCCCACATTAGGTCTGTCCCCCAAACGGACTTGAACTCATGCAGAAAACAAATATTTTGTGGGTTTTTTTACTGTTTTTCCCCTATTGCTGTATGTTCTCATTTCTTGGTTGAGTAGCTCTTGATATGTGGTTCCTCAAAACCTTTCAGCTATTCTGTTTAGAATATTTTTAGTTACTGGTAAACCTTTTCAAATATATATGCAAGATTAACCTGAACAATATCACTAATTTGTATCAGTACTTAGAATGAGATAAGCTAATTGAGGACATTATTGGTGCTTCCTGTTCACCTTTGCAAATCCTATCAACCCAAAGATTTGTGCAATACATGTACAAGGTTCATTAACAAAAATTGAAATGAAAGTTAATTATTGGTAGTTTATAGTCACATGATTTATTTTTAGTCTTTCTCCAACAATGATAAAAGTATAACTCTTGTACATAATTTTTACATAAATTTATATGAATGTATCAAACTTTAATTTATAAACTCTTCATATTAAACTAGACATCATTTTGTTCAATTTTTATACTTTAAAATTTTTATGAGGGATCTTAGGAATTGATTATTAAATTTATATTTACTTTTATTTATTTACCATAACAAATTATCAATTTTATAAGTGGATGCTTAGAATATCATATGAGTGTACAAAGAAAATGTTTGTATTGGTCCCGTCTACTTAACAGTTGTACAACATTAATGTCTTTTCACATACTGAGCGGGGGCATTGTGAATTTAATAGGCAGATATCAGGACTTATCTTTAACAGAACGACACCCATCCTAGTCCAGGTAAATTTGTCAAAGGCTGACATGCACTTTTGTATTAAATGCCTTTTTCTCTCTATTTTCTTTTTATCTTCATAATGACAAGAAAAAAATCCTGGTTACCGCCACTTGTGGAAATGTCCACAGTATGGAGAAAGCTGAATTTTGGAGGCATGAAGGATTGACCCTGCATGGCATTAACTACTCATGGTCAGTCATCATGCCTGGGCAGAAGGCCATGTACAGAAATAATTATGTCTGTCTGAGACTAGATGTCTCAAATATGTCAAGATATGCTTTTAATGTTAACATTAATATTATAATCTGTTTAAACAAGAATTTCAATTGATTTTATTGTGTAATGCAGACATACATGAAATACAGATGTATGAATGAACAATCCCTTCAAGGGGTATCACACAGTGACTAGAGGAGAGGGTCACAACTGGAGAGCCAACTGTTATTAGAACGAGTGTTCCACTGACTACACATTATCTACTTGGCCAAGATATTTGCAATATCCTGCAAGGGGCTCCACTGCCCCTATGGCTCTGCACTAGGTTATTTATGATAGGGGTCATATCATTTCAGCATCTCAGTCTAAAGTTACCGCGCACATTCAGAAAAAAATGACACACTCAAATTTTCACAATCAGATCACAGAACTGTACTGTCATGCTGCTGAAAAAATAACCAGGAGTTAATTTTAAACCATTTTTGGATTGATCTGGTAACATTCATGAACATTTAATTAAGACCTAATTTAAGTTAAAATGCAAATATATAGAAAGTAGTGTACATAAAATAAAATAGTTTATATTATCAAGTGTTAGTTACAGCTGTAACATTGGTCTCAATGTATAATCAATGTTTTGTGTTTGTACAAGCTGGAGACTTGCTTGCTTTCCAATGTGGTGTACATCTGATTTATCACAGAATAACTCTGACCATTATTTGCACACCTTTAATCAATTACAGGGAAATACTTACACTGCCCAATCAACACTTTTCAATTCTTAATTTTAAATGTCAAGGTTACTGTTGCTGCTTACAGCAAAATGACTTTAGGGGTTGTTTATTTATTAATTTGATGTTCATTAGGTTTTGCATTTAATAATCACATTGGCTTCTAGTTTAAATGGGCTGGGAAAATTAATGTCCCCATTTGATTTTTCTGCTAGAAGAGTTAAACAGTGTGCTAATGCAGTCAATATATAAACTAATATTGTTTTAGTTTTCTCAAGGCCGACTTTATTACCATGCACACCAAACCCTTAAAGGTCAATGTATACACGTCTGTATCATGATTGCACTCCAACATACGTTACCATTCTGAATGTTAGCTTTTCTAACCACCAAAAAAGTACATTGAGGAAACTATCATGCCATGTAAATGCATTATTCACTAAATTATGATGTTTTATCATAACTACATATATGCCACAACAAATGATTTGATGTCAGATTTAGATTAACAAATTTGATAACATGGATGTAATTTGTTATATATTTATTCACATTATCAAATACAAACAAGACATTATATGTAAATTTAGACAAGTAAACAGAAAATATAGCTTTATTTTTAAGTACAAATAAAATTATCATCAAAATGAATGATGTTTTTGCGCAAGTCTAATATCTTATTAAGTTCAAACTTTTAAAGGTGGTATCTGCCATTTTGAGCTAGAAATAACATAGAAGAACATGCTTACAAGGGATTTTTTTTAAAGGTCTTGCTTAAAGCTGTGTGGTGCTGTTTTTATTTCAGGGGGAGTTGCCTTTAAATATCACAAACAATATTTCAGTGAGGTAAATTCTATCCTTGCATTTCTTTATAGCTGTCTTGTTTGAGAATCTGTCACAAGCAGTTTCAGACCACTTGGTCACAAAACATAGAAACATATTATTATGTGTAAATATTCTTGAATAGTACGTTGATCTGATGTCCTTAATGAACAAATTCATGATGTCTAGGTCCTTACTGTAGTGTTTTCTGTGGTGATGAGATCACTTTACTGAAGAAGCAAGTAGTTCCCTCTCTGAGCAGTGATTTGTTTCTCAACAATGGATTACTGTCAAAATAAGCCTTCCTTATATTGATGTACCAAAGCTCTTAATCACATTACAGATATGAACACTGGCCTTCAAGTGCAAAAGGTAAAGCATTGGCTCTCGGTACGAAAGGCCCCAGGCTCGATCCTGGGCCGTGACATATCAAAATCATTTAAAAGGGAAGTGGTATTGCTTCCTTGATGATGCTCAAACAAATACATGAGTAGTTCCATAACTGGTGAGCCCAGTGTAAGGATAACATGCTTCAGTGTTCAGGGCATGATAAACAAAGTGAAGGCAGCACTATATCTGCCTCTAGCTGTCTCCAAATACCTGATATACTTTTGGTGGGGATGATTAAACCAACAAACAGATGTTTTTGCGCAAGTCTAATCTACTGAGTGCTCATCCTCTTGCTGTGCAGGTTCAACTACTGATCAGTACAATGGATTACATGTCTTTCAGATGACCTGCGGTGGAGCATTTTGTTGCTGTTTTTATCATAGAATGACATTTGTCTAGAGTCTTTCTCCACAAAGGTTGCTGAAGTTAACATAACAATTTAAAATACTGAGCAAAAAAAAAATGTAGCTCAATGTAGAAGTCAAATTAACACTTCTGTCAATGATGTTTATATGACAGAAAAACTATACGCCCCTAGACAATCAATCATCAGCAAACATGGCAAGGTAATTAAATCTTTGAATCGTAGTACTACAATGAAATATATCAGCTGTAGTCTACGTGTATCAAATGTTTACATGTAAAAAAGATATTTTATTATGCTATACTCTTAATTGGCCTGAAATGTTCAATACATTTAGGAAAATAGTGTCAATGTTTTTTTATAACAAGCCTCAACTACTGAGTGCTCATCCTCTTGCTGTGCAGGTTCAACTACTGATCAGTACAATGGATTACATGTCTTTCAGATGACCTGCGGTGGAGCATTTTGTTGCTGTTTTTATCATAGAATGACATTTGTCTAGAGTCTTTCTCCACAAAGGTTGCTGAAGTTAACATAACAATTTAAAATACTGAGCAAAAAAAAAATGATCAGTCATAGAACTACCTTTTTTAAACAGCTTATGCTTAACCCTTTCCTGTATGTATATAAGCCATTATACGCCTCTACAAACCATTCGCACTTATCAGCAGAATCTAAATGACTAAGAGTTTATGTGTAGACTGGTTCAGCCTTAAATTTATTAATACAAGGTGAACATACATTTATTCAAATCCTTTTCTCTCTTTTAAAGAAAAACAACAAAGTCAGGTGAATTTTCAAAATTATAGACAAACTATGAATGAAAGGGTAAAAGATGTAGTTCTACAATTTGTTTGATCTATACATGTGTGACTTAAGTCAAAGCTTAGCATTGATAACTGCAAAATAGGTAGCAGTTTTGCAATAATAAATGTAGGTAACAAGGTATTTTATGAATTATTCTGATGACCTCCATGTAGGGGATGTTTGCATAAAAAATCTGTTGACATTCCTAACCTGGTATGTTCTGAATTTACATCATTTGCCAAATTCTGAAGATTGCCAATTTAGCTTTAGCTGATATAGCTATATATACTCTATGTATATGTATTATTTGTTTAAAGGGCATTTGTTACAACGATGTCTTGTGTACAAGTCTAAAAAAAATGACACTCTCTTCCGTTCAATTCTGCTAAGGTTTAAGATAATTACTTACATTGTGAAAAATAGACGACTATAAATGTTCATTCTTTTCAAATATATAAACAAAAAGGATGGGAATATAGCTGAAAATAAAAGACTGTTAATGTAGATAATGTTATAAAGTGATTTCAAAAGTGGTCAGGTAGTTCTCTTAGTTTAAAAAAACAATAAACTGTGCAGCATGCTTCAAATAGGAAATACATGAAATGACCGGTTGAGTGTTCTGCTTCACTTTTTACATAGATGTAGGGTATTAGTTAGTAAATATCATTTCACATGATCTTTTCAGGCAACAATAATTTATCTGGTGAAAGAAAAATAACTGCGTAAAACTATCGGATATCACCTTCAAAAGACAGTTCTCTATGCTATGACAAATATTTCAGCAGCCCTGGCCAAGCAAAAGGGAAGACAGTTTTTCATTGTATCATAGATAAACGATAACAATTGCTATGCCATCTCTTGTCCATTTATCCTTCAACCATGAATAACAGCTCATTTTGTTAATTACAAACTTCATGCTTATGCACAATATATATTGCAAGATTTTAGCAGCACAGACTCTGATCAGACAGCTCCCTACAGGATCACAGTCTATACTATTGGCCTATGTGTTATTGATTTGTGGTTAGCAGGTTAAGAGTTAGTAACCACAGGCCTTCTATCACTTGTTCATTCACTCTTCACCCATGGTCACTCTTCATCCATGGTGAAGTGGTCTCTAAGTGAGAAAGGATGGTATTACTTCATAAAAACACTGAGCCTTTTAAGTGGATATTTTACAATAGTAGCCACTGTATAGTAGTAGAATCTGTTATGATTATAGTATGACTGGTTACTGTTTTAGTCTTCTATTTCTCATTTAGCACAATAGACTGCTTCATGCTTATATCATGCTTTTACAGTGAAGTCAGCAATAGCATCTGTTAAGAAAAATCAGTCTCCAAGTTGCTGCAATGTCATGTGCAAGGTGCTCAAAAGTAAAATCTGATAATACATGACAATTTGAATGAATCAAATGATATCCAGCTTTTATTGATGGAGGATGACCAAAGGCCAATGTGTTGGTAGAACCACAATCTGTGGATGAAAAGAAAACAAAACAGAAATATCCCATATCTAACCTTGAAACTATTGATGTTGGACACAATATTATATGCAGTATACCTAGGGTTTAATAGCTGGCAGCGATGCAGATCATATGACGTTCTGTTTTTTCATAAATTCTCTTGTGTTTGTGTACTGGATGTTTAATCAGCAATTTCAGCCTCACACAAAACACAAAGCAGCTAGGTAATTATATGGTATATATACAGTAAAACCTCTCGAAGCGACACCTCTATGCAGTGGTTACCTCTAAGCAGCGGCAGTTAAATTTCCCCCAGTAGTTTTCAGCGCATTTTAACCTCTAAGCAGCAACTTCTCCGCGAAGCGGTAAGCGGCCGCGTAATTCTCTTTCCTGAGGCTAGTTTAACCTCTGCGTAGCAACACCGGTGCAGCCATTTTTAGATCAGTCTGTCGCGTACACCAAAAATGTTACGCGGTCGGCTAATCATTGCTTGTACCCTGTTAAGAAAGTGTTTATTGAAATCAAGTTACAGTTGGACGCGAAACCAGCTGCATGCTACAAACATGCCGTTGTAGATCTAGGGTATTGCGGGAACGTGTGAAAGAAGTGTCAACTATTGATGCTCTTAACAGTAGGTTTGTTTTCTTTAATTGATCGGAAGATTAAAAGATATCACTGTATTGATTGCTTACTTAAAAGATGTTTACGTTAGTGCTAAATGCAAACTGTCATTGTTTTAGGATGTTGCACTATAAATTCAACGACTAAATGGTGCAAAACAACTAAATAATGCTGAACTTACATATACAGTATGAGTGTACATGTACATACGTTTACAAGTTTTTTCTATGTTCAACAGCTTGCTTTTTCATCATGTACATACATTTTTAAGTTTTTTGTGTTATACAACTTGATTTTTCATCATCAATAAATTATTTAAAAAATCATCTTCTGTTATCTCTTATAACAATATATTGCATTTTCATTACCAAAGCAAAATTAATTAAAACATATACTTATGAAAATCTAATATCAGTACAAAACTATTTTAAAAAAAACAAAAACACATTTTTTCTCGTCTTATTGAAACCTCTGAGCAGCAACACCTCTGAGCAGCAACACTTTTTCATGCCTACGCCAGATGTTGCTGTGGAGAGGTTTTACTGTATACATAAAATCATTTAACACATACCGGCACCCTTATAACACCTACTGATGTCATTAAAAAGACTAACAGAGGCAGGCTATATTAAGAGCAGGATTTAAATCCAGTCATTTCAAATTAAGTTTAAACACAAAACAGGTTCATATTTATATAATTATACATTTAACTGCAGCTCCCCCTTACAAAAAAGCATGCTCCCACAGGGCAATGGGGATAGGTAGTGTTTGTTATATGCCATGCTCGATCAGCCATCACACACATACCCTTTGACAAGCCATCAATACTGCTGACAAAACATAATATATGGGATATAAAATCTCACTCAACCTGTTGGGAATGTAAATATTTTGTTATTGCTTATTTACATCGCATATATCCATTAAAGTTCTTTACTTGTTTAGTGTCCACCTATCAAACAGGTTTGTTGCTACATGACTCAGACTGGGGTGTTTGTTTATTGGGTTCATCGTCCCACCAACAGTATTTCAGTTATCTGGAGACGGTGTCCACTTGAAGCAGATATAGTACTGCCTTCACTATGTATAGCATGCCGTGAACACCTGGCATGATACCATACCCAGTCACATTATCCTGACACCGGGCCAACCAGTCGTGGAACTACCCTTATATTTGCTTGAGCGTTAGCAAGCAAGCTATACCGCTATACCACTACCATTTTTAACGACTTTGGTATGTCGCGGCCCGGGATCGAACTCGGGGCCTCCCGTACCTGGAGCCAATGCTCTACCGAATGCGCTACCAGGTCTGGTCAGACTGGGTTGTAATTTATAACATGAAGGGTACATACAAAAAGAATGTAGGGATTTTTATTTTAAAGAAATGTCTATTATAAGTATAGAAACTGGCTAGATAAAGCAGTACTCTAAATATTTGATAAATATGATAAACGGCAAAAAAGAAGACAATGATAACTATGATGATTATGATGATGATGGCAATGATGATGATATGGTTGGTAGTGGTGGTGGTAGCGCTAGTGGTGACGATGATGATAATGATGACGATGACTGTAACGATAATGATGGTGATGATGATAGAAACAATACTAAGAGAAGGAGGAATAAGGAAAATTATGATCACAATGATGTTTGTTTATTGAGTTTATTGTGCTACTAACAGTATTTCAGTTATCTGGAGATGGTGTCCACTTGAAACAAATGAAGTGCTGCCTTCACTGTGTTAAGCATGCCATGAACATCTGGCATGATACCACACCCAGACACATCATCCTTACACTGGGTCAACCAGCCATGGAACTACCTTTATAAATAAGCATTAGCAAGGGAGCTTAAAAAGATCTGACATGAATTGTCATACAATACAAACATTTACTAAATGAGTTCAGAAAAAAAAATAGTACGCTAGCCTATGGTGAGCTCACCATCATTTTTCCTAGATGAGTTTTACAAATGTTTGTATTAAATGACAACAAGTGTCAGATTCTTCTAACCTCAAGATTTCATTGCCAATAAAAGATTTTATAAAATTTCAACAACAATACTTAGTGAAATAGTGGTAGGAGATGATCTGCGTTATGATGACGTCAATGACGTCATCAATCAAAAAGCAGTATTACACTAGTGTAATAGAACAAAATATGTAATGGGTGTACTGAATGGAAAACAAGGGGAATCAAGTGATAAATTCCACTACCATTTCTAACAACTTTGTTATGTTGTGGACTGGGATGGAACCTGGGGCCTCCCATACCTTAAGCTGACGCTCTACCAATTACACTACCAGGTGATTAAAATGAAAATCATGATTATGAATGTTTTTCAAATGTGTTGGGGTTTTTTCATTTGATGCCACAATCTTGAAAGTTTACCTTTCAAATTATCCTAATTTTAAATCTATTTTAAATTCTGTCAATGTAAAGCTGAAGCTACATGAAACATTATATATAAGCATTTTCACTACATGTCATATAATTATACCTCCAACTTTATAAAAACATTCAAGTGTTGTATAGGAGAAGATTGTTTATAAACATGCAGTGAAGTCTACCCTACACTACCTGCTAAACTAGTATAGACACACGGTAAATGTGAAGGCTAAGCACAATAAACATTGGTCTTATTTTTCATTTTCTTGTATGAATCATGTTGCTAAACACAAGCTAAACCAAACAACAGTCTGTTGCTATGGTGAAGTTAGATTTGAGTACTCCCCTTGAGAAGCTTTAATAAAGAATGACCCTAAGTACCCTCATACACTGTATGACCTTGACCTTAAGGGTTGCAACTGTATATGTTATAGCCTCTAAGTGTATTGTTTGTTTTATCAGATGGGCACAATTATAATCAAAATAGCAACATTTATGGGGGGGACTTAGAAAAGTATAAAAAATAAATGATTTTAGCAAGCATTTATCAATGTTGGTAGCTCTGGTGACAAAACATCATTAAAATTCACACACACACACACCTAATCAGAAATCCTGGATCTGCCACTGACTGGTCAGCTGAAAGATCTCCCATTAAAAGTTATCCCCAGAATAGAGAACATATGTTTGTAGAGGCCTAAAGGCTGTATGACTGCTATATGCTGGGGACAGAAAAAGACCAAATGTGCAGTTTCTGATTAGATGGCTTTCAGAGAGATTGTAGAGGTGTATCACCTGAAGAAGCCAACTGCATGCTAACATGAAATGCCTATTAATGCAAATAATTATTTTCATGAAAATGATTCATCGTAGATCATGGTGGAATGTTCATGGCATTATTGATTTCTGTTTATTGCCTCTGTAAGGACCATGAAAGGCTTGTATGTAGTTTTCCCTTAATAGCTTACTATTTTAATAGAAATTACTATTCATTATGTGGTATAAAATTTACATACAATAATTATAGGTGGGAAGGACAGGAGAATGCATGGTTTTAGGTAAAACACAGAGCATAAGTTGTTACTATTTTTATATTCTACATTATTTATGGCTGATTAACGAATGATATAAGTTATTATAGAGATTAATTTCATACTTTCTCTTGCCAATAGAAAAAAAAGTTTCCTTCCAAAAGAAACTTAAACAAACCGTGTAGGCATATGGTAATTATTAGTCAGGAAAATTTCCTCAAAATCCTACCAAAAAAAGCTGAAAAATAGAGCAGATAGATATTGTCTAACAATGACTTGACAAACTGACCTGACGAACCAGCCAACATAACTCAAATACAGTTACCATATACAAACTTGGGATACAATAAATTGCTAATGAGAGCAATATTTTAGAGGCATCTCAAAAGCCTTATATAAGTGACCCCCCCCCCCCATTTATTGCCCCACCCAGCATGTGAGGGCATCTGTTTTCTGATAAGCCAGGCTGCCACAGTCTGTAACGATGTGTCTGTCACACAGGTATTGTTCAAGATCCAAGTGTATGTATGCTATATCTGGGGGTTGAACATAGTCATTCACAGTTTGTAAAGGAAACAGTTGTGAATATACCAATTACGCAATCTAATATCTATATATATATATATAAATCTTTATTTGTTTTCTTTCTTACTTTGTTGGTTGATTTTGTTATTTCTTATACATTTTGTTATTTCTTTCATTCTCTTAGTTCTCATATATATTTAAAGTTATATTTTATTTTGATTTGTAAAATGTAACGAAACGTTTCTAACAAAAGCAATTTAAAAAGTCATTCATTGTCAGAATAATGTCATTCAGAGTCATTTAGAATACTAAAACTTGCATCTCTCATGTATTTTCAAAATTAAATATTTAGCTATGAAATAAATACATAATCTTGCATACAAAATTGACACCTAGTAATTAATGCAATAAAAAAATTGTAAGGGATCATATAGTAAACAACCCACATTATCACTAACAATAATGTTTGTGGCTTTGTGTAAAACTAGCCTACTGTCTCACATCCATACTAGCAGGTAATTTAGTTTTGCATTAACCCATCAGAGGTATTACTGTGACAGATTAGTACTATGTTGGCTAAAGTACTATGTTGGCTAAAGACTCCCTGCAGTGATGACCAGCAATTAGCAAGTCTGGTCATAGCATGTGGGGGCCTGGCTCAGTGGGATACCACATTCCTTTCGAGATGCCTTTAAGCTCTAAAGAATTCATTCTTCCTCTGTAAGCAATTTTCATAAGCCTAGATAGGTTCAGACTTAAAGCTAAATATGTATCATGCTTACATCCATACTTTATTCATTAGGCCTTTTATCACTCTGTCCTGTCAACAGTCAATACTATGCAAGAACCACTCCCAGTCCTTGAGTAGCACACTTACTCATTGACAATTCTGGATTATCTGCATATCTCCATGCACAGGTAATGATCCTACTCATAAAGTCGAAGCAGCAGAAAGTGTAGATCCTGCATATACAAATTTTATCTAAGCTAGACTAATTATTGCTAAAAGTTAACCAATGGTTTCTAAATCCCATATAAAATCCAACTCAGTGGCAATTTGAACAAGTAACCACACTATTTTGGCTTGGTTGAGAATTAAAGGTTTAGGCTGAGCTTCTTTCACTTAATATCACCAGGTAAAGTGCATGGTGTGTTATGCTACACCTTCAGGTCATGGCTAGGCTTAGGAAACCTACCCCCACACATACCAACACATGTATCTGACCAGACAAGTGGGTGAGCCTTGCAGGCAGGAACAAAGAGGATCAATTTCTGATAACAAGATGCTTGTGAGGTAGGCAAGTCATTGTCTGTCATTATCAGAATACATCTGATTGATTGGAGTGCCTGTCAGGAGTTCTGGTAGCAAAATATTGAAGGCATTCATAGTTCACACAACTACATGGACAAGATTTTATTTTTTTTCTCTTTCTGTAAGAATTGTAAAATTGCAAATTGTCATCTATTACATCTAAGATAGAGTGAAAAGTGTGTTTGATCAATATTTTTTGCTGTTTTTCGTTTGTTTTTGAAGTACATTGCAGCGACCAGTTATGTTCATAATAGCAGCATCCAGCTTTTTGGTGGAGGAAGACCCAGACAAATGTCTGGGTAGAACCACTGGCGCACCACAAGTGTTCTGGAAGACCTTCCCACATTAAGTCCTTCACCTCAAACGGGACTCAAACCCACATGGTGAGAGGCTAAGCAGTCAGATGTATGAGGAGTTGACACTGAATAAGTTTTCAGTTGTTATGAGAATAGTGCTGCAGTGAGTATGAGAGTAGATCTACTCAGATATGTACAAATGCTATCAGAAAACTGGGTACAAATATTTGCCATTGCAAAAATCATTGAATCTCGATCTTTTATGAAAACATGTCCATCAAGTAATTATTTACAAAATGTAAATGAAAAATGTAAAATAAATGAAAAATAGCAATATAACAGTCCTAGTGTTAGTTACTGGCATCATTTATTCATCTGTAAACATGGCAGAGCCTGTAGACTACAAAAAATCACCAGCTAAATACACATGTATGGAATGTATGGAAATACTTCGGTATTTCAATTAAAAATGACAAAAGTACTATATTTAAAACATGCTGCGCAGATGTGGGTAATACTGGTAGGACAACAAATGTGGGCTTTCATGTTTGTGACAAGATCCTTATAGAATTCTGTATTTCTTGAATTATAATTATCTTAATTTCTCAACATTATAGTTCTGTTCATTATATGGCTCTTTAATCATTTCAGCTAGTGATTTGTGGTTCGATCTGTAAATTGTTTGTCCTAAATCGTGGATCGGATCATACCACCACGTGCCCGATGATCCACAGCCCTACAAGAGAAGGTGTAGCAATGAAGCTGTCTCAATTGTAATAGAATGCCATCATCATGTAGCATGGGTAAATGCTATCAATTTATTCATAGTGTGACACATCACCCTATAAATCTGGGCGTTAGTTAAAACATATAGGTAAACACCAGGCAGGCACAAAACCAGTTAATGATGTTAATGTTGTTGCTACTGCATTAAGTTGGCTGAAGCAGAAATCTTTAACCAAATACACTACAGGAATCCAATCCAACCCAAGAAGGATGCTTTGGGCTCAGGAGCTCTCACCCCTCAATGACAGATATATAAACAGATTTGTCTGGGGAGAGCCAGCTTTGTTACTCTACTCAAGGTTGCAGGCTACTTACCCTTAGCTTGCCAAATTCTGAATCAACCTTCCTTCAACTTCAAGCCAAGGTACCTTAACATATATCTAGAGACTCAGAAGCATAATCTGCTAAACAGTGTAGATCCCAGTCTAAAAGCTTCCTCAGAGAGCGGGCTGTTCTGTATGTACACTATTTTTCATTTCTTTATCAATAAATGCTTAGAAGGTAATATGAACAATTATGTTAAGCTGACGTTTCAGTATAAAACAAGTTATCTCACATGGCTGCTCATAAAGGTTTGATCTGACAAGAATTGATCACACATACTTTCCCAGACATAAAAACATTACAAGAATGTTTTTGTTTTTATACTAAAGCAACAATGGGCATAATTACTAATCTTAATTTATCCATTTATATGCTAATTATCCTAACAATATATATTCTATGACAATTACTGCTATCATTTTTCCAGACTGACATTTCTCACACTACGTGGGTGAGAAACCAATGTTTTCGGAAGAGTATTTCTATATTTTAGATGCAGTTATTTGTTTTTAATTTATTTGTTTTAGTAATGTAGAAGCAAGTTCTTTAAATGTGTATTAAAGTGACCAGATAGAACCAGTACCTAAATGGCAACTATCTGATGTAATGTTAATGTAAACAGAAGATCTGACATGTGCATATTTATTGACTACTGAAAACATTGAGGAAGTTGGCTTTCATGATATTAAATGAGGCTCTGCTGAGTTCAGCATTGTTTCATCGAATTATTTGTTTTTAGGATTTATTGTCCCATCAACAGTATTTCAGTTTTCTGGAGATAGTGTCCACTTGAAGCAGATATAGTGTTGCCTTCACTGTGTATTGCATGCCATGAACTACCTAGCATCATTTATCCTAACACCTGGCCCACTAGTTGTGAACATACCCTTATGTTTGCTTGAACTTTAACAAGGGAGCTTTTGCCATTTTATAATGTGCTTTTCAAACAGTAATATTAGTAACTAAATTTTGAAGTTCCTACTAGTAAATTCTGCTAAGCCAAGCTCTTCTTGTTTTTTCGCAAGATTTTGTTTTTTGCATTTCATTGGAACAATTCCTATTGTTTATTAAGTTGGTTATACTTCTTACAAGATGTATTAACACTTCTTATGCTTCATACATTTGTCACTTAAAATTGATGTTGGTGAAAAGATTTTGCTCTTTTTCTTTCCATTTTTTCTCCATATCATCAGAATATTAAAAGTTAAGTTAATTGATGGTAAATTTTTGAGAATTTTGACATTTATTTACATTTTATGTGTAAATCTTACCTATTTCTGCCAACCCGCTCCCAGTCCTTGAGTATCACCTCCAACGTGTCATTGCCAGCAATGGGGACGCCTCCCAGGTCAAACTCCAATGTCTGGAAGTAAAATTAAAATCTTGATCTTAGTCTTTTAGTACTTTAATAAGGATTCAATTTATTGTAACTGTCTGTTAATCTTTCATACTGTTGCTACAAATTCAGTATGACACAAGACGATTCAACATATCTGTTTATTACAGATGTGTACATCTTCTCCCTTTAGCCATAAGTTTACATTTACAAGTATTTAGGAATTATCTCTGGGATGTATGATAGGAAGACCCTTCAAAAACAAACATGTCTAATATGTTATCAACACAAGAAAGATGAATGTTTCGGTTATCTTGATTGCAAATACAGAAACAGTTGCATGTGTAACAAAATGTGAACTGTAAATTGATAAATGGAACATTATAGGCCACATAAATCCTAAAGGCTACACTAACTGGTCTTTTGAAAACCTTTTTTTATCTAATGCTCTACCTCTGGCCATGTCACAAATCTGTGCATATCATTTCAGCAGACCAAGAGATGAGGATGGAGTTTCCCAAGAAGTTCCGATGGAGTCACAGCTTTACAACAGAAGCAGTGCAACTGACAATACATGTACCTGTCTCCAAGCCAACAAAAACATAGTTCTTTTTAAGTTCTATGATTTGATGTGGACCAAAAGTCTCACAGATAAAATTCAGCAGTGTACAAAAATTGCTCAACATTTTCATAAATATTTTTTGGTTTACAGTCCCCAAACATGTATGTTAAATTTTCAGCAATTACTCTAAATGGACAGTTCTACAATGTACGTGCATCTAACTCCTCCCCCTGTCAATAATGAGAAAGTTTATAATAAAACCTTGAACAAGTGGTCACAAACTGTATCAATCTCCTCATCAAGAAATCATGTGCTTTTAGAATTACAGTAACCTATGCTACCAAAAGGATTAAAAAGGATGTAAGATTTTAATGAGGCTGTAGTATCTTTGGTTTCATTTTAAGAATGTTCACACCAATCAGTTTTATTTTAACAATTAAGTCTGAGGAATGTTTAAAAAAAATAAATAATATAAATTGTTTTGAATTTATTATACTTAAATAATTTGTATTATATTTACAATGACAGAGGTATAGATGTATAGAAATATGGTCTACACTATGGTCATTTGCTTTTCGAGAAGCCAGTGGTTACTGTAGCATGCTATATTTATATGGTGAGAGAAGTGTGAAACAATATCTTAAACAAACAGCACATGTTTTTAGGTGGTGTTGCTTGTGACACAATTTGGATTTATGAGAAAGCTGAATTTAGGAAGCACAAAAAGGACCCTACATGACCTTGACTAGTGGCGGACAGTCATCATGCAATAGGAAGAAGTAGCATATGTACAGAAACAAATATGTATGTTAAAGGAGACTAGAGGCATCAGTGGTGTCCAGGCAGAATTATGAAAGAACATTGCACAGGAATATCACCTCATGCTTAGAGGAATGGATTGAACTGGGAGCAAACTGTTACTAGTTCCACTGACTATGCATTATCTATTAGGCCATTATATGTTTATGATATCTATGTAGGGCCTTACTGCCCTTTGCAGCTCTGTACCATGTCACGTATGTCAAGAATTAATTTCTATCAGCATCTCAATCTAAAGTTACTGCAGTGGTAAGAAAAGAATGGTGCACTCGGGATTTTTAGATTCAGAACACAGGGGTGTAGTGTTGATGAACTAGATAAATGACAGTTAAATTTAATCTCACTCTAGTTTGGTTGTATTTAGAAGCCTTTATGAGCATTCATTTTAGACCTAATTTAAGTTAAATGCAGTCATATTGAAGATCTTGAATGTTTATATCATCAGATGTTAATGAAGATGTTTATTTTGTCCCAATGCATAATCTATATTTTTAGATGATGTGTTTTTTCATAGCTGAAGACTTGCCTGCTTTCTTATGCGCTGTACATATAATTTACCACAGAATAATTTTGACCATTATTTGAACAACTTTAATCACTTGCAGAATTAAACTAACACTGGCCAAATCATCGCTTTTCAGTGCTTTGATTTTATGTGTAATTGTAGGTTAACAGTTCACAATGTGGTCACCAGTGTCCTGATTGGATAAACTGTAAGTATGTTAAACATACTGAACTGACAGTCTTCCAACCTTTAATGGTGTCTAGGACAGATAAACGGATTCTTAGCAAGGAATCTTAGCAAATCATGGAAATATTAAAGGTGGTATCCAACAGTTTGGACCAGTTTTCCCTCTAAGATCCAAGCATATTATCGTTGCCTGAAAAGTTCTTGCCAAATGCTAATTATTGATGTCCTATATCTATGTGAATAGTGAACCATAACACATCACTTGTCATTAAAAATAGGTATTTCCTATCTAAGCCATGCTACACAGTTAGCCATTTTTTAAACTAAGAAAACCACATGACCTGCAACTTTGTATAATCACTCGGGTAATCCACTCTGATGTCAATGTCTATTTTTAGCAGAAAGCACAATCATGCTTCTTTATAGTTTAGAAAAAATAGGCATGTAGAGTGATTTATTTCATGATTTCTACTGTCTTACAATTTAGACAGTGTTCAAAATCGTTCAAAATTTGTTAGATTTAAGTTTGACTTTTGCAGAATTTATGCCCCAATTCCCAGAATCCAGGTTTATGTGTATTTGATGAAGACAAACCATCGGATACAACCTTTAAGGTTAATTGTTCAGACTAACTCAGTATGTTACAAAGCAGAATTGGGTTTTAAATTGGCTGCTGGGTTGAAACTAATTGAAATAAATCTGTTGCAGCAGGAACAATAATCTTAATCCAGGTTTATCAAGCCAGCAGCATGAATAAATGATAGAGAGACATTGATGTATAAGTCCTCAAAGCTATGTAGGACCCAAGGCTCAAAGTGAAAATTTATTCTTACCTTCTAAGCATGAATGTTTTGACCAGGGCTGTGTGTGTTGATAAAATTTCACAAACTGTTCAGACTTATGCAAATGATGCAGAATCAGGTCTGACATCTTCAACATTTTTTTTAAAACCAGTCAGTCCTTCTTTTTGTTTCTTCAATGAATGAAATAATGTAGTTGTGGCATAATAGAAACATTTTTTTAAGCAAAACTGGTATTTAATTTTATCTATATTTACCAGATCAAGTACTAATAACATTATTAACACATACAATTACCAGTGGAAAACGAGTGATTAATCATTGGTGCTACATGTATTTATTCTGTAAATGTATGTCATTGTGAGTGATTAACAGAAGTTACTATTAAGTAACAAGCGTTAAAGGTGGTAATAGACAGTTTGCCTGTATGAAATAGATGTAACAATATCTGACTCCTGTTGGTGGTATTTGTGCATAATTTCTGCTGAAAGGCATACTTGATTCTCAGCTACATTCACTATTGTGAACACTGACTCAATTATATGACAGTAAAACTCGTCAAAAATCTCAAAATGTTTATATTTTTAAAATCTACAAATACACATCACGTGGATTTCTGCTTAAAACAGACATCTACATCAGAGCGAATTATCCAGATGATGATAAAGTGATCATAAAAGTAAGTGGTCATGTGGTTTTCTTAGTTTAAACATTGCTTTGCAGTGCAGTGTGACTTAGATAGAAAAAAGTTGTAACGATGATTTGAGTGTACCGTTTTACTTTTCAGGTAGATGTAAGACATCAATGAACAGAACTTTGTAGGATCTGTTCAGGCAACAGACATTTATTATGATGTTTGGGTAACTTTTTTAGTCCAAGCTGGAGGATTCCTTCCGGAAACTTAAAAATTGTGGAATTTGGTTTTGTTTTAAATAATCAGATGTATTTTTGCACATACTGTGTTTTGGGATAATTGCTGAACATGGCTGACTTTCCAAGCAATTTAAAATGGTGAATAGAAGTGGTACGTGACTTGCTGAAGAATCCAGTCCTGCAGGATTTTACGTGTCCTCTATCGCAAAACATTTTTATAAACCAGAGTAATTTCCAAAACTGTATCTGACTTTCAATGAACTGAGTATAAGAATAGTCAAGACCACTGCAAAAATTCCCATTCACAAATTGACGTGTTTGAGTGAATGTCAACCTCTGTGCTATCTTTGACAATATCTAGCCAAATGGTTTAACACAACCCCAATAATTAAGGAAGAACTACAGCTGCACTTCAAAGATTGAAAATTTGCTTACCCAGCTGGGCCATGTGCGCCAATACATAACATGTGTGCCAATATCTTTAATTTAAAGGTGGTACTTGATAGTTTGCCTTATATCTTATACATGTAACAAGAGATTATATACTGCTGTTCTGGTGATTTTCTGTAGAATTCCTGCATATACTTATACAATAGTTTAAGTAAAAGCTGTTAATAACATTACCTCAGGCAGTATAAACCACAAAATATCACTTGAAATGTCCATTATTTCTAAATCTATAAATACGCATATCGGGGATATAAGCTTAACATAGATACCGATGTCAGAGCTGATTACCCCGGACAATTATTTAACATGGTCTCAAAAAGTGGTCAATAAAATTACTGTGCAGCATGGCTCTGGTAGGAAATACATGTTTGTAATGACAAGTATGGTGTTATGCTTTACTTTTCCCGTGGATGTACGGCAACAATAAATACCATTTCACAGGATTTTCAGGTAAAAATAATTTATTTAGTTGCATGACAGAATAACTGGTCCACTCTGTCAGATACCACCTTTAAATAATACAGACTGTTTTACAACCAATCTCTTTCTGGGTCAGTCCATTGTGTTAATCAGTGTTTGACAATAACCACTGCATTGCACAGAGACATTTCTATTTACAATGAGCACTATAAAATGTCATTGTTATTTGCAAATAGATTACCACAATCCTATTTAATTAAGTAACTCAAATGCCTAATTTGGCAAAAAGGTAATGCTTGTAGCAATTAGCCGAAGGTTGGAGCCTGGGGATGTCTAGTCTTGAATGGTTAAGTTGTATTTCTATTATGATGTAAACAGGTGAACAAATGTATTTAAATGATGTGTTAATGTTGATATTATCAATTATCAAAGAAATTTTTACAACAAAATCTTAACCATAAGTGTGTTTTTAAAAACCCTGTTAGTAAAACTTTATATGCAGCAAAGATGGCAGTACATGATATACAATTAAAAAACAACACTATGCAATGCTTGATCTACTGAATCCTTAAAGGGTATAACATTTATTTTAACATTTATCTAAAAAAAGAACACTTGTGACCACATCTGATTATGTCAATCTTGGATGCATAACTTAATTACATGATGCCTTACATATGTTTCAAGAAGCTGCTATGTTGAATCAAGGATAATGTAACCTTTAAGGGAGGGTATAATTTGTCTTTCCTTTGTAACTTTGTTGCACGATGGGTATGATTAACAACCTAATGTTATTACTACTGTGTATAAAACCCAAATACAATGCATCTACTGGTATATCATAGTAATTTGTTAGTTGCAGTATTTCAAATATATGGAGATAATCCATTCTGTTACATATATGATATACTGACATTATCCATTTAGTTATCTACATGATATACTGACATTATCCATTCAGTTATCTACATGATATACTGACATTATCCATTCAGTTATATAAACAATATACTGACATTATCCATTCAATTATATACATGATATATTGACATTACCCATTCAGTTATATAAACAATATACTGACATTATCCATTCAGTTATATACACGTATATGATATAGTGACATTACTTTTTCATGAAATTTTGTTTACATATAATAATTAATGTATGATATGGGAGTATTTTTGAGATGGCACCTGTCGGATATGTCTCTGCCCTTCCCAACTTCTAAATATGCTACCGAGCTGTATTATAGAATTACTGGCTTAATGACAGAAAATAATCATACATGCAATTAGCTAGTTATTGTGTAGACTAAATAGCTTGTGATCAAAGGTCACATCAAGTAGGAATCAAGAACTAACCTGACCAAAAGTTGGGTCTGTACACGACAAATTGGTTTAAAGCATTTTAAGCACATAACTTAATTATAATTGTGGATTATGCGATTGTGTAACTTCCACTAACAAGATATTAGTGGAATCGATGGATGCTCCCCATGGTATTATGGGGACAGAGGGAAAAACATGTAGCTAAGTCAAAGGGCTTTAGTAAGCACAAACTGTCACTTATTGCTTTTCTTATAGTATGTAAATCTTCACTAACAAGTTATGCTCCTTTTATATAGTTTTGTTGAAAGTAGCAAGGGGTTGCTAAAAAAAGTCCAAGGACTGGTGCTACAATATGCTGTATGAGCATGACCAAAGTTCTTTAATGCAGAAGCAAGCAGATATATGCACCAAACTGGAAAAGATTGTACCAATTGGATAAAATGTTTATGAGTGTATTCATTAGACTGGATGATGGAGTATTGCTTTTTTATTGTTTCCAATTCTAACATGAAATATAATACAAAAGAGATGTGTCATTACAACAAGGCTTGCAGGTTGATTCCAATCCAAATAAATTGATGATAATAGGAAGTATGGAGTGGAGAGAAGGACCAATTGGAGACTATAATCTTCAACACATAGACATGGTCCATAGCTCAGTGGAATCGTTAAGTTGGTTACTTTCACAGCAATCAGTTCTATAAGCTACCAATAATTCTGAATTCCAAATGGCGTTTGATGAGAAATAGCCTGGACATGATTGGTCCTATATCTTATTTGTATTTTCGGTTTCATGTCACGCCAAAACATAACTGGTCATACAGCGAGTGCCGAATCTGTATCACATTATACAGAAATTAAAATGGGCAATAACTCCAGAAAAAAAATCATCAAAACAGAATATGTTGATAATAAACACATTTCTTTTTTTGCTGAAGCTTCCAATACAGTCTCATTGAATACAAGCCAGTAACTGCTGAGATACAGGCCAGACAAAAGCATGACAGACTTGACAGAAGGATGGACACACATGCAGACAGACAGAGGAATGGATGAAGCCATATGCTCTTCCAAATTTGTTTGGGGGAGCATATAAATGTCACTGCAAGTAACTATGGTAACACTTTGTTGTAATATGTGAACATTTTTTTTATTCAAAATACTTTTTGTCTAGGTTGGGAGAATTATAATTATGATTTTCATGCAAAGATAGCCATTATCACTAGTACTTTATCAACTAAGCTTACACAAGAAGACCACAGGTGTAGCTTGAGCCAACAGCAGAACAAAGAATGGCTCAATAGTGACATATATTAGATATAAACATGTACTGGTCACTTGCCTCTTAAAGTAATTTGTTAATTATAAAACATGTCACAACCCTGGAGGTCTACAAACTTTATAGATAACCCCTTGATCTTCTTGTTTCTCATTCATTCATGTCTACAACAGTACATATCTCTAAGGTATGTGAGGGAAGATAGTTACACTATGGTAAACTGCCTAATGGGACTTTTATGTACAGTTAATGCATGTTGTGTATCATGTTGGGGATTTAAACAATGGCCAGGACAAACATGCCCTAGATAGAGATGTCTCACTGCATACCTTGTCATACCAGTTTGTTCAACGCTTTACAGTCTTCCTGTTAAAGGTTATGTTTGTTTTTCGAAATACATCTGCAGTGTCCTATTCTGGTCATTATATAGCAACATCAAGCTATTTTGGTGAAGGAAGACCACAGATAAATACCTGGGTAGAACCACAGGCACACCACAGGTCAGCTTATAGACCTCCCTACATTTTAAGTCCTTCACTTCAAACAGGACTCTCTGCCATGCAATGAGAAGCTAAGCAGTTTTGGTTGTAAGGTATTTTGCAAAGTGTTAACACCACACAGGGAAGAATGTGCCACTACTGGGACTGATATATACATGGGGAGGGGAGTCAGAGACCCCAACCAAACATCTGGCCAGTTATTAATATCTTTACTTCATTATTTTTTTTTAACTTAATTGTTAGAAATGATTATTCATGCTTATACACAACTCAGTGATTAGTATGTAACTATTAACTTAATTAGACTTGGTTATCAGGATATTATTAGGAATGCTCTTCTTTTATGACAGGCACTCTCTAAATTAAACACACAAATGCATGCCCCCACGCACCCACATACACACACACACATCAATTATTATTCTGTAAGTGTATGGTGTATCAAAAAAAGATTAGCCTATCAGATCTAATCATAATCATGATACACTATCTGCCTTGATACACTGCTGACAGCTGGCAGCATCAGTTTGAATGACACATGTCATACCTCTTGTTACCTCTTGTTCAATACCTGCAAGGCATGGATTGTTTAGGCCAAGGCGAATAGTGTAGGCCCAGATCAGCCAGATTTGATCCTGGATGGGAGCTGACGGAATAGAATCTTCACTTTGATGCTAATGATGGCGTTACTATATATTTGTTAGTTATGCATAATGTTTGTAGAAAATAATAATAAAGAATAGGTAATTAACAGATGCAGTCTGTAGTAATCGAATGTTAAAATATCCTGCCTTGAAGAACTCATTACAACATCTGTTAACAGCCAAATGATATTTTACATTACATTTAGGGATGGTGTAGGTGGAAAGAATATGTACATATGTTACAGCTTGCTGACGTGGGTAGGAACCAAACTAAAAATAAAGTATACAACAAATGAATTACAATGAAAATGCCTCAGTTGAAAATTAAGGTATGTGTAGCTTTCCTTTGGCTAATTAAATAGCTTGATCAGCCTGAACATGAAGTCTGAGTTTTGATTTAGTGTAACCTAACTCATGAGTGTCTTTAAACACAAAGTTTGCTGATAATGTTCTTGCAAATATAGCTGTGTGACTATGTTTATTGTTTCACATCAAATGATCAACATAGAACTACTTTTTCTTGCACAGGAAACAGGAGTTGTCAGGTGGCTGGCTCCCTGATATCAAGCTGTAACTAACACTGTGTATGCAAGAATAAAAGGTGGCTTTTCAGTCTTTTTTAACTGTACAGGTTGGGAATAAGTGTATAGCTGTTTAATCATAAACATGCATGTTTGTTTTTAGTTTTGTTTACAGAAATACATCCCTGCAACACAATGATGGTCATTATAGTATGTCCAGCTATTTTGGTCGAGGAAGATCCATGGCAAATATCTTGCTTTAACGTCTGGCACCCCCAAGGTCAAATGGAAGATGTTCTTGCATTTCGCCTTGCCCCAACCAGGACTGTGGACCAAAACTCGAACCCTCATCATGGCACACCTCCTTATCAAGCTGTCTTCATAAGGCTTAATGTAAAACTACACAATTTTGGGGCATAGGAACATATGGAAGATAAACACTAGATGTCCATAAACAAGATATACTGCAGCTAAGTGTTTACATTAACATTCCTCTTGCATGTGGGAGACAGCCTGAATCTGTGGCTGTAAATATAAATGATAATAAAACAATGTTGGCTTTAACTCTAGCTAGCACAAATAATCCATGGCTGAGGCAGTGTAGATCCATGTCAGCCATCCCCACTACCCCTTAGTATATATATAAGTTTGAGTCGGGGAAATCTTCCTAACTAAAAATAAATGGATTTAGCAATAGCAACCATAATTCTGTCACTACAATGTCATAAAGAAAACAAAACAAAACATAAGATATAAGGTGTAAATCTAGTAGTCTAGAAATAAAGCAATCTAGTTTTAGACAACCCAACAAACCTATGTGACCATTCCCCAAGGTTTAAGCACACCAGTTGGTCCAGTTTCCAATTGACCGTTCGATGGCAGCTATTGTTAGTTTTTCTCTGAATTTTTAATGTCCTGTCTATGTGTCCATTTGATTTAATTTCCATTATTAATAATTTATAAAGGATATTATAGTTCTTTGTTTTCAATTGTATGTACACTGCTTTGGAACCGTTTAACCACCCAAATTGGTCCCTTTGCCAACTGATTATTTCAAGTTGGTAACTGTTGGTTCGTCTCTATGTGCATACTGTGTCATAATGGGTCATCTCAGTTTTTCTGTCATAAAATTTGTGTGTGTTTGCCTTTGTGTATTGGTTGTTCTCAAAGGACTTTTTTATATTTTCCTATTTGCATAAAGGGTTATGAAAATATATAGTTTGAATGAGAAATTATACATTTACCAAGTGACAATCCCTCTAATCTGTAACTGTGGACTAGCATGGCTCAAATGAGGACTAAACCCACAACCACCTTTTCCTAAGGGCTGACAACTCTTATCTTTTCTATAAAACTTTTTTTCATTTGTAGTTTTTTATTTCCCTTTCTGTGAATCATAATGTCAGTGTGTGTATTCAAGGCTATATACACTGGTCCACATTGTTATTTCCTAAACTGTGGGGGATGCAATACAGACCACCTCCTCTGAAGTCTTCAGTTCGTGACCACACCTGTTTGCTAAGGTGGGCCAGAAGAGACAAAAATGTAGCCAGAAAAATTATTTCCTGGCTGACAGTGTATTAGTTTGTTCATTTTGATTAAATTTTGTTTTTCTTTATACATTAATATATGCTTATTACTATAACATGCAGCTATAATTGGTGGCAGAAGACACCAGACAAAAATCTCGTTGAACCACCAATGCACAATAGGACAATAACAAATATTGCTAGTGAAAAACAGCCAAAATTTAATGTATACACATGAGAAAATGAGTTGACTTTTGCTGCATCTTATGTTTATTTAATATAATGTTAAACATGAATTATCTTCACAATTTGTGACATCTAGCTTTTATTAGTGCAGATGACCCCAATGGAATGTCTGAGTCAAACCACTGATGCTGCAGATCAGTTGCAAAACCCCAACCAGGTCTCAAACCCATGCAGTAAGTGGCTGATGTTATAAGCCAGTAAGTCCAACAAATTGACAAAGGAAAAACTGTATTAAGGTGGCTGAAGAAATAGACTGCTGCATTCACTGTGAAAATGTCATGAACATTTGAGACATTAATAAACAGTTTTCATGTAGATGTCACCAACATAAACAAGATGTCATTGAGTCAAAAGTCATAGATAACCACTGTAAATTCATTAAAAAAATAGTTTTTTTTTTTAACTAATGTAATTATGTTAAATAACAAGAGGGCCATGATGGCCCTTAATCGCTCACCTGATGACACAGGCTTTACGTAGGCTCAAATCTGGCATTAAGTAATTAAGAGTTAGGCCATGCCAAATTGGAATTTTGTTAAGCGTCAACTCAAGTTTGACAAACCTAGGTACCTATTCACAAAAAAACACAAACCGAAAACGAAAAAACAAATATTTTACGACAAAAAAAACCCAATGCATTATATATATTTTTATTGGAAAAACATCATCATAATAGGAAACAATGGTCTGAATTACTTAAGAAATGACTAGTGTAAGCACAGATATAAAATATATGGTTTAATATAAAATGACTAGTGTTTTTAACAAAAAAATTATATTGTAATTATGGCATAACTATGGAAATATTGTCACAACATATTTGTAAGTAAGAAGGAATGTGGAGTAATGTGTCATGTACAATGAACCAATGCATGAACTATATTATACTGGTTATACTGTCGTAATAGAATTAAACAATATATAAATGGCAATCTGAGACAAAATACTTTGGAGATCTATGTTGCAAAATTTTATAAATATAAGGGTTCGAGCATTCCTGGGGACTTCCAAACAAAGAAAAGGTCCTCATTCGGACCACCACTACAATAGTGGTAGAATGTAATGTCAAAGCTCAACTGAATGTTTTGAACATAGTAGTACCCTTTCTTCCTATCAAATGGATAAACATCATAAAGTGAAACTGCTTCATAGTTGTCTTTTTCTGAAAGAAGACTTTCAAGACTGGCATACTTTTCTGCGACTACAGCAGATCGAGGTTGACCAGGGATATGCTTGATTCTTGTATGTATGCCATCATCGGGGGACCTAGCTGGGTGGGTAGGTTGGGAATATCAAGGATCCTTTTTTTGTTGATCACACATAAAATCAGAATACTTTAAAAAAGAGCTTGCTAGGCAAAGTACAGCTTCTTTTAATGGCTTCATTCTCTTACTGTCAATTACAAGGGTAGGTAAGAATACGAAAGAGCGATTGGGAATGCTCACTCAACTTTACTTGCTCTATGGCCTTAACTTTGTGCTTATACTTTGATGGATCGTTAAAGTGTTGTTCAAATGTTTGACCATTGAAAAAAATGAGTGGAGGGGGTGCTAATCGAAAAAGATTAGCTTACCAGGCATAGTTTTTATGTTTTCTTTTGATTGTCATCTTAAGGCCTTTCTTACTGCTGGTCTATGGGAAAATATCCTTGGCACTTTAAACCATGTTTTCCTTGACTTGGCGGTGGGGGAAAGGGGGTGGTCTTCAAAATGACATAATTTGGAAGATAATTTCAAATTTGATTGGAACTAAAGGCTAAATGACAACGTATCCATTTCTCCAATTAGTCAGCCACGCAGGTCTGAGCTTTTTTATCGTTAGGAATCTTGTAAAAATTGCATGTGGCACCTCGAGATCTCTCGTTGTTACAACCTTCAGCACAGTAGAAATCGTTCTGTCCCATAGCAAAATAAAATTATCTCAGCAAGTAAATTCATTTAAAACATATAAATACAAGTTCTGATGATTTGGTTTATCATTTTTATTCACTTTGTCCCTCTTTTTGTGTGTGAAGAAGAAACGAAAGTCAGCTGTTCTATGTTTACACGCGAGCACATAAACGGAACCCCCGTGACCTCAAATCTCGCGGAGCGTGATTGCGCGAGATTTCGTGATTTCGAAAAGGTCAATAATTTTGCTTGCCATGAGGACTGTTACTCACCAATACATGTTATTCACGAGCGAACTGTTAAGTTCGAATTTATTTAAGACAGAAAAACCAAAAGAAAAAAGAAAAGAAAAAAAACACATCGTGGTTCCAACGAACAGTTTGACTGGATCAGTATCTCTGAACGCTTGGATTTCGCGTTATTCTCTTATTATCAAGCGTCTACATGATTACGGTTATGATAAATTGCATACGAGTAATATACGTCGTTACCGAACACATTTTCCCCGAACGAAATTGACGTTATCGATTCACGGAACATTGGAATTATTTAAGAAAATTTCACTAACAAAATTGTTTTTTTTTTGGATTGTGGACTCCAAAACCTACGCGCACGCGGACGCTTAACAGAATTCCGATTTGGCATGGCCTTATTTACTTTAGAAATCTTTGGTGAAGATTGGACCATTAGTGTGGCCACAGGGTTGATAACATTTTCTAGAATTTTACCAAGTAACCTACTGAATCCACATGACTGCCTTCAAAACATATGTAAGATTTCATACTGGCAAACATGATGGTCAAGTTAGGTGAAGACTGGGCCATCAATGTAGCCTCTTAAGTGTTTTCACAAGCTTTTTCTAAGATTTGACCTTGTGACCTACTTTTTGACCCCACAAGAACCAGTTATGAACTCATCCAAGATTTCATGCAGACAAACATTCTGACCAAGTTTGGTGAAGATTGGGCTATAAATGTGGCCTCTAGTGTGTTCACAAGCTTTTTCTAAGATTTGACCTAGTGACCTACTTTTTGACCCCACGTGACCCAGTTACGAACTCATCCAAGATTTCATGCAGACAAACATTCTGGCCAAGTTTGGTGAAGATTGGGCTATAAATGTGGCCTCTAGTGTGTTCACAAGCTTTTTCTAAGATTTGACCTAGTGACCTACTTTTTGACCCCACGTGACCCAGTTACGAACTCATCCAAGATTTCATGCAGACAAACATTCTGGCCAAGTTTGGTGAAGATTGGGCTATAAATGTGGCCTCTAGTGTGTTCACAAGCTTTTTCTAAGATTTGACCTAGTGACCTACTTTTTGACCCCACGTGACCCAGTTACGAACTCATCCAAGATTTCATGCAGACAAACATTCTGGCCAAGTTTGGTGAAGATTGGGCTATAAATGTGGCCTCTAGTGTGTTCACAAGCTTTTTCTAAGATTTGACCTAGTGACCTACTTTTTGACCCCACGTGACCCAGTTACGAACTCATCCAAGATTTCATGCAGACAAACATTCTGACCAAGTTTGGTGAAGATTGGGCTATAAATGTGGCATCTAGTGTGTTCACAAGCTTTTTCTAAGATTTGACCTAGTGACCTACTTTTTGACCCCACGTGACCCAGTTACGAACTCATCCAAGATTTCATGCAGACAAACATTCTGACCAAGTTTGGTGGAGATTGGGCTATAAATGTGGCCTCTAGTGTGTTCACAAGCTTTTTCTAAGATTTGACCTTGTGACCTACTTTTTGACCCCACGTGACCCAGTTACGAACTCATCCAAGATTTCATGCAGACAAACATTCTGACCAAGTTTGGTGAAGATTGGGCTATAAATGTGGCCTCTAGTGTGTTCACAAGCTTTTTCTAAGATTTGACCTAGTGACCTACTTTTTGACCCCACGTGACCCAGTTACGAACTCATCCAAGATTTCATGCAGACAAACATTCTGACCAAGTTTGGTGAAAATTGGGCTATAAATGTGGCCTCTAGTGTGTTCACAAGCTTTTTCTAAGATTTGACCTAGTGACCTACTTTTTGACCCCACGTGACCCAGTTACGAACTCATCCAAGATTTCATGCAGACAAAGATTCTGACCAAGTTTGGTGAAGATTGGGCTATAAATGTGGCCTCTAGTGTGTTCACAAGCTTTTTCTAAGATTTGACCTAGTGACCTACTTTTTGACCCCACGTGACCCAGTTACGAACTCATCCAAGATTTCATGCAGACAAACATTCTGACCAAGTTACAGACAAACATTCTGACCAAGTTTGGTGAAGATTGGGCTATAAATGTGGCCTCTAGTGTGTTCACAAGCTTTTTCTAAGATTTGACCTAGTGACCTACTTTTTGACCCCACGTGACCCAGTTACGAACTCATCCAAGATTTCATGCAGACAAACATTCTGACCAAGTTTGGTGAAGATTGGGCTATAAATGTGCTCTTTAGTGTGTTCACAAGTTTTTCCTAAAATTTGACCTCGTGACCTACTTTTTGACCCCAGGTGACCCAATAATGAACTCATCCAAGATTTCATGCAGACAAACATTCTGACCAAGTTTGATGAAGATTGGATAAAAATTGTGGCCTCTAGTGTGTTCACAAGGTAAATGTTGACGACGAACGACGGACGCCGGACGACGAACGACGAACGTCGAACGACGGACGACGGACGAAGCGGTATCACAAAAGCTCCCCTTGAGCACGTTGTGCTCAGGTGAGCTAATAAAACAAGCATTTGATAGTATTGCGGGCAATACAGTATTCCCCTACCGGTCCCTGAAAAAGTTCTTTAATTATCATACGCTCCTGTTTATTGTCATTTATAATTAATTTGAGGTTGAAGTCTGTATTTGTATAATTATGGCTTTAAAATGAAGTAATAAACAACGAAAGTCAGCCTGAGCTAAGGGACACCTGAGAACAGCAGACACCTACTTTCAATGGACCCATCAATATTCCCCAAAGGAAAATCGTTCTATAATTGACCAGTAAACAAAGGACACCTGTCACCTGTGGACAACAGACACCCTTTTTACCCTGAACAAAGGACACTTGACCGATTGTCTGTTTTTTTACATTATCTAGCATCATTTCATTATGCCATGTTTTTATATTATTAACTGATCTTAATGTTGTTCGCGACACATCATCTCATTTCTGTGAAATAGTTGTAAAATCTGACTTCAAAAAACAAAGTTATGGGCCGGACACGATTTTGCTGCAAGGTCATGCTGTGACCTTGACCTTCAAGGTATCGACCCAAATGATGTTTCGCGACATGTCATCTCAAAATGGTGTTCATTTCTGTGAAATAGTTGTAAAATCAAACATGTCGTCTTATTATGGTGATCATTTCTGTGAAATAGTTGTAAAATCAAACTTCAAATAACCAAGTTATGGGACGGACACAATTTTGCTGCAAGGTCATGCTGTGACCTTGACCTTCAAGGTAGCAACCCAAATGTTGTGCGTGCATATTGTACACATTGCTACCTATTAACATACCAAGTTTCATGCGCCTAGCTTTAATAGTTATCAAAGGATCCAGATTTTTAGCGGACAGACCGACGGACTGACTGATGGACAGAGGGTAAACCTATAGTCCCCTCCGGTGTGAACAGGGGGCTAACAAGCCCTTTCTAGCACTCATGGTATTCCCTTGAGCTTTACAGCAACAGGTATTTTCCATACCATCTAGTAAGACCAGACTTGTATAAACTATAATCAAAACAGATTAAATATATATCCACATTGTTTCCCTGTCTGGGAAGATGGTCATGAGCAGAAAATATGCTCTGCATGCATTCTCGAATAAAGTGAAAAATATACATAATTATTAAGTTCACATGTGACATGTGCCTGTGATAAATGTTTATTTATTACACTAAGTTCTTACAAATAGGTAAAGGTAATAAGAGGCATTCTTCAAGGCTGCAAAAAGCACAGCTAAGGATCTGTCAGCTTGCAGACAGAGCTTAAAATACTGGATATACACATTTTGCCAAAGCTCTCATCTGTTCAAGCTTACCACATATATTAATGCTTATCAGAGAAAATATCAACAAGAAAAAGTTGATGCAGAGCATCAAAGTTGCCCAAAAATAATGTAAAAATAAAATGTTGTAAATAGAACATTCAACCAAAGAAACTGTTTTTCGTAGTTGCATAATATGAGCCTTTGATAATTTTCCCATGTTAATGACCAACTTTCTTATATGTGTTTTAATAAATAAAATATCATCAAAATCAACCATTCATAAAATATTCTTAAAACACAATAATTTACCCTCCAATACTAAGAAAATTTTCTGGAACTGTTGGTATATGCCTGTCTTTGTTGGTTATTTTTGGTCATTACAATGTTAATTGTACTGATATTGTTTCATAAATATGCTCACGTTTCTTTGTATTAATCCAATTATGGGCACATTTAAGTTGTTGAAACTGGTCATTAAATGCAGACATTATGTAATACCATATTAAATGTATCCCTCTGTTATCCATAGAACATCAATTTCTGTTGGAAACAATCTGAACTAGGTAACTATGTGTAATGCATGTTTGGCACATTTTACATAAGCATCGGCCGTGTGACCAAGCATGCCAATGTAAAAAGGGTGACCAAGCATGCCAATGTAAGAAGGGTGACCAAGCATGCCAATGTAAGAAGGGTGACCAAGCATGCCAATGTAAGACGTGTGACCAAGCATGCCAATGTAAGACGTGTGACCAAGCATGCCAATGTAAGAAGGGTGACCAAGCATGCCAATGTAAGAAGGGTGACCAAGCATGCCAATGTAAGAAGGGTGATTAAGCATGCCAATGTAAGACGTGTGACCAAGCATGCCAATGTAAGAAGGGTGACCAAGCATGCCAATGTAAGACGTGTGACCAAGCATGCCAATGTAAGACGTGTGACCAAGCATGCCAATGTAAGACGTGTGACCAAGCATGCCAATGTAAGACGTGTGACCAAGCATGCCAATGTAAGACGTGTGACCAAGCATGCCAATGTAAGACGTGTGACCAAGCATGCCAATGTAAGACGTGTGACCAAGCATGCCAATGTAAGACGTGTGACCAAGCATGCCAATGTAAGAAGGGTGACCAAGCATGCCAATATAAGAAGGGTGACCAAGCATGCCAATGTAAGAAGATGACTAAGAATTAGTTTGGGTGATTTACAAATGTACAAAGCCAAGGGTTACAGGCTATTTCAAGACTGGTGAGACCAATGATTTCAACTGTAAGGCTTACACTATCAGGACAAGTATTCACATCATGAAAGCAAAGTTAAGGCAGCACTATATAATACAACAACCAGGCAGCACTATATAAGATAACAACCAGGCAGCACTATATAAGACAACAACCAGGCAGCACTATATAAGATAACAACCAGGCAGCACTATATAAGATAACAACCAGGCAGCACTATATAAGACAACAACCAGGCAGCACTATATAAGATAACAACCAGACAGCACTTATATAAGATAACAACCAGGCAGCACTATATAAGACAACAACCAGGCAGCACTATATAAGATAAAAACCAGGCAGCACTATA
Organism: Sinonovacula constricta; assembly: GCA_007844125.1. Classification (NCBI taxonomy): domain Eukaryota; kingdom Metazoa; phylum Mollusca; class Bivalvia; order Cardiida; family Solecurtidae; genus Sinonovacula; species Sinonovacula constricta. Next base: position 6,689,667 of record CM017569.1, read on the forward strand.
TAAGATAACAACCAGGCAGCACAATATAAGATAACAACCAGGCAGCACTATATAAGATAACAACCAGAATTGAATAAGTTCCTCATGATCTGGCAAATATAAATATGTTAACCTTACACTTGTAATGTATGCTATATGAGTTATGTATGCCATTTAATGACTGAAAGCTGGGTTGGCCTGTAGTACATTTCCATGTAATAAAACCAAACAAAATTTTATCTGATGGTCTACCATTAGCATTCTTTGATATCTCTTGGTCTGAAATACCTGGAATACTTGACCCTCACAAAGCGGAGAGGAAAGCTTGATTCATAAACACTCCTTGCTTCAACATATATACTGGTAGTCAGAAAAATGTGCAATAATTTGTATTTTTTGTTTTTACAAAGGGGCAGCAATGGCCAAGTGTTAAGGTTGCCTAATTGTAACTCCTCTGACTGTTTAGCATCTTGCTGCATTGGTTCGAGTGCCAGTCTAGGTGAGGGACTTAATGTGGAAAGGTCTTCCAGCTGACCTGAGATGTGCAGGTGGTTCTACAGACATTTGTATGGAGTCTTCCACCAAACCGGCAGAACATAAGGACAATAAATGATGCACTTCAAAAACTTTATTACTGCTTCATGTAATATCCGGGATAGTAAAAACCAATGATAGTCTGAATAAGATCAATAAATTCATATCCTTAAAATACTGTTAATTATGTTCATGTAAAAAATATTTTGTTCTGTTCTTCTTTCTTAATCATAAGTTAGAAATATATTTCACCAGGACATATCTAATTAACAAATTAAGATCCAATTAACATTCCTCATTATTAAGAATCTTGAAAAAAAAGTTAAAGGTATTAAGGTATGCTAGTACATTTTAATAATCCAGAACATGGTCCTACAATTTATAACCATGTGTAAAAAATGTATTTAAATTTTAAAATGTGTAAAATTACTTCAGTACTGTACAGAATAATTTTTAGCATTTATGGTGCACTGTCTTTTTATGCCAAAAAATGTATGTAAAACTATTAGATAAAATATACACAAAATAAAGTTATTTTCAAAGTGAAATAAAATCAAAATAGTATCTTATCTATCTTAAATGAGATTGTTATAAACAACAAGAAATCAATTTCTAGAAACATAACAAGCTCTAAATACGAACATACACACATGCAATATATCAACATGCAACTCTATCAAATATCCTTTTGTGAAAATTGCCCAATGGTCTATATCGTCATTTTTTACCGTATCATGTCAAGCAATTATGTATTATATTGATGAACTATTCATATGAATGTGGATGCAGTTGTAACATGAAAAAATTTAAGACAATAGAGTTCTTGTATCAAGAGGAGTAACATGCCTTTAAAACTCTAAGATAACACCATGTGTGGGTGTGACAAATGATCATCCTTACTGGGGTTAGGTCAGATATATCAGCTGCTTTAGAACATCCCTTGTTGACATATACCACAGCATATAGACATCAAGTTGTAAGTACACACCCATTTACATAACTGCTGACATGTGCAAAAAAAAAAACCTTAAATGAAAAAAATAGATGGTAACATTAAAGGTGGTATCCGACAGTTTGGTCCAAAAGATTTGTCTCAAATAACCAAGTAAGTCATTGGTAAGAGAAAAGGTCTTGCAAAATGCTGTTCAATGATGCCAAAGACTTTTGTGAACAGTCAAGGGTAAATCCCCTCTCATCATTACAAACGGGTGCTTCCTATCCGAGCCACGCTGCAGAGATTCCTATTTTTAAACTTAGAAAACAATGTGACCACTTACTTTTTTATATAGTCATTTGTGTAATCTGTTCTGACGTCCATATTTATTTTTAGCAGTTACCACTATCGGGCAATTTATAGAGGTGGAAAGACAGGGACATTTAGAGCATTTTTATTTTTATAAGTACAGTCTAACAATAAAGTTAGTGTTTAAAATCATCTCTATAATGACTGAAGTATTAATTTGTGCAAAAAGTTTGACCGAATTCCCCAAAGCAGTGGTTAGATATTGGAATGTGTATTTAATAAAGGCAAACTGTTGGATACTACATTTAACAGTTAATGACTCTCTGACTTAACAGTTATATGCCATTGAAGTAGTTTTATGTATGTATGAGGATGTGACTATCACATAATCTGCAGTGTATATTTTACACTTATTTAACATCATGTTAGCACACAGAAGTATAACCCTTTGAAGATAAACATTATCCTTTTTGTCATGAAAAGCTATGACTGACTTAAGTACAATGTGGATAATTTTATTATCTTATTTTTGTATTACACATGATCACAAGCTTTGCACTAATTATGACCACTGATTAATAACTCCTTATTTTCCCACTGACTTATATGCTTGATATTGCCCTTAAAGAAACTAGGTCATGAACTGTCAAAAGTTGCATTGTTTGTTCTCAAAACAAAACTTTGTTTAAGCACATTGTATAAAATGGATTGGTCACCAAAATAACTGAACATGCTGCCCTCCAAATGACTGTGTTAGGAGAATCAACCAGAACTATCGCTGAATGCGATTCATACCCCTACCAATGTCCTTGACAAAGCTGGTACAAGGGTAAGATGGGTTCTGCACATTGCCCAGTTGGGGTGAACATTTGAGTTAAGTTTGAAGAAAATCCTTCCATTAGTATAGAATTTATAGGGCAGACACAACATATTGTCTAGTATTGATTGTAAGTAAATTAAAAGACTTAAAAAGGGGCATAACTTTGTCAAAATGCAATACAGAGTTATGAAACTTGACCTGCATATCTTACTTGTGATACGTCAAATATCTATTGATACGAGGCGACAATCTCCTTAACGAGGTGAAAAATGAACAGGAGCGTCGACCAATCATGCTGTCTCAACAAAAGGGTTAATTGGTAAACTGTGACTGTATTTTTGACACGTTGCGAATGTATCTAGTCTCAGTCGCACTGCTATCCTGTAGCTCGTGGTGGCATGAAATTAATTTCTTTGATCTACGTCACCAAGTCTGGTATGACAGTACACGATATAACGGGGAACAGTGCATGGAGAAATGTAATCGGCAGCTGCTTATAAAAACACATCGTTCACTCCCTCACTGTCAAACTGCTCCGATCGATATCACCTTGACAACAGCTTGTCTCAGAGTCAGTCACTTGACCTGTGTAATGAGGCAAGTCTACACAGAAACGCCAAGTAAATTACAGCTTGGTGTATTTAGCAGACTGAAGTTGAAAGTTTGTTTGTTTACTGACGAATAATAAGCTGTGTTTCATGCAGAACAAAGGGAAATGTATGTGAGACAGTTAGTTTCAAGCAAATACCTGTGCTAATTTCAGAAATATTCAAGTACATGTTAAAATTTAAGAACATTTTCAAAGTCAATTTTGACCTTCAAGTGTGACCTTGACCTTAAGCCAGCACAAAGGTAACATGGGTTCTGCACATCCCCTTGTTGAGTTGAACATTTGAGTAAAGTTTGAAGAAAATTATTCCATTAGTATAGGATTTATACAGCGGACAGGACATATTGTCTAATACTTGATTGTATGTAAATTTGAAGACTTAAAAGGGGCATAACTTTGTCAAAATGCAATACAGAGTTATGAAAATTGACCTGCATATCTTTAAAGTGACACTTCATATATATTTTAAGTTTCAAGCAAATACTTTTTCTAGTTTCAGAAATATTCAAATACATGTTAAAATTTAAGAATATTTTCTAAGTCAATTTTTTACCTTCAAGTGTGACCTTGACCTTAAGCCGGCAAAAGAGTAACATGGGTTCTGCACATCCCCTTGTTGAGGTGAACATTTGAGCCAAGATTAAAGAAAATCTTCCCATTAGTGTAGGACTTACAGAGCCGACACGACAAAATGTCTAATATTTGTTTGATATTTGACCTTCAATTGTGACCTTGACCTTGAGCTGACACATGGGCAATATGGGTTCTGCACATCCCCTTGTTGAGCCAAGTTTGAAGAAAATCCTTCAATTGGTATAGGATTTATAAAGCGGACACGATAATGGAGACAGACGGACAGACCGACGGACGCGACAAAGCGAATCCATTATAGCCACCCCAACATTTTGTGGTGGGGGTATAATAAAGTTGTGATGCTTTTGAAAAAATTTAAGGCATTTTAGGCAAAACAACCTAAAATATATTTTGACCTATACATGCAGAAACATGTGTCATGCACATACAATATAACATTGATCGGCTTGATAGTAAAGCATTTGTATAAATATATAAATAAAAATGATATGCAGAAAGTGTGTGTCTGGTCATCATGTTCCTACTCTAAATACTAACCAAGTTGCTGGAATATGTATATTAGTTAACCACATATCTCAACTTAAATAAATTATGTCATACTTAATTATCATAAGTTATAACTTTGGCATTACTTTTTAAAAATAAAAGTAGCTTTTCTTAAAAAAATTGATCAAAATAAAATTGCCACAAAAAGAGCAAAAGCAGATTCAGAAGAGATTCAACCATTGTAGACACTGTAACAATAAATGACACTCCTTGCATGTGTGGGTAAATGTAAATGACATTCTAAATGACATCCGTTCATAACAGAGCTCAGAATGTATAATGTTCACTAGCATGTGACAGAACAACATTTACTGGTTACTCTGGGCCTGCTAAGCATGAATTCATAATAAATTTAGCAAGGTTAGGCAAATGGTATAGATTTTGATCTGCTGGGAAACTGCCTGATCAGGATGTGGACTTCTTGCAGCTGAGCCCATAGAAATATCTCTTGTTACCTTTGCATTTAGTTATTACCAAATAACTCAGCCTTAGAACTGCTTATTGATAACTAGAACTCCGCGAGTGGGATGTGTCGCCTGACGAAAATTTTGTTAGTCGACATAAAAAATATTAATTAGTTTTTTGTTGTACAGATATTAGCAATGTATTTGCACAAAATTCACATATAAAATAACCTTTTAATTGTCTCATTGCAAAAGACATGCACAACAAGTTATGCCCTTCGCATGAAATGCACTAAAAATCAATCAAAGGGGAATCATTTAATAGAATGACAAGAAATGCACTATAAAAATCACTCAAAGGGGAATAACTAAAAAACGGAAGAAGGAAGAGTTACCATTCTTGTGCACTGCACTTTGAGTCATTGCCAGAAAAATGCATACCAAGTTTGGAGTAATTTGGACTTACGGTGACAATATTACACTCCGGACAATAAATGCTCTAAAAAAAATCAATCAAAGGGGAATAATTCAAAAACGAAACAAGGTAGAGTCATGGTTCTTCTGCGCTGCACTTTGATTCATTGCCAGAAATATGCATACCAAGTTTGGTGTCATTTAGACCTATGGTGACAAAGTTAGGCGCCAGACAAGAAATGCTCTATAAAATCAATCAAAGGGGAAAAACTCAAAAACAGAAGAAGGTAGAGTTACGGTTCTTGTGCACTGCACTTCGAGTCATTGCCAGAAACATGCATACCAAGTTTGGAGTCATTTGGACCTACGGTGACAAAGTTACACTTCCGACAAGAAATGCTCTAAAAAAATCAATCAAAGGGGAATAATTCAAAAACGGAACAAGGTAGAGTTACGGTTCTTGTGCACTGCACTTCGAGTCATTGCCAGAAACATGCATACCAAGTTTGGAGTCATTTGGACCTATGGTGCCAAAGTTAGGCTCTGGACAAGAAATGCTCCATAAAATCAATCAAGGGGGGATAACTAAAAAACAGAAGAAGGTAGAGTTACTGTTCTTGTGCACTGCACTTTGAGTCATTGCCAGAAACATGCATACCAAGTTTGGAGTCATTTGGACCTACGGTGACAAAGTTACACTTCGGACAAGAAATGCTCTAAAAAAATCAATCAAAGGGGAATAATTCAAAAACAGAACAAGGTAGAGTTATGGTTCTTGTGCACTGCACTTTGAGTCATTGCCAGAAACATGCATACCAAGTTTGAAGTCATTTGGACCTACGGTGACAAAGTTACACTTCTGACAAGAAATGCTCTAAAAAAATCAATCAGAGGGGAATAATTCAAAAACGGAACAAGGCAGAGTTATGGTTCTTGTGCGCTGCACTTCGAGTCATTGCCAGAAATATGCATACCAAGTTTGGAGTCATTTGGACCTACGGTGACAAAGTTAGGCTCCGGACAAGGAAATCCGGATGCTGCCCATGCCAACACCGCCGCCGCCACCGCAGACGACAAAGTAATCCCTATATGTCGCCTTTTCAGGCGACACAAAAATAGCATGATGGGGGATAAATGAAATCCAAAGGAGAGGTGAGACCTTACAATGTTCACCAGGATCTACACTGATTGCAGCTGAAATGGTAGAAATATGTCTTGTTTCCTTTGTTTGTAGTTGTTAATGAAGATTTAGCTTTGCATATTGACAACTCTAGCTTGTTCAGGGAGAAATGACACCCAAACTCAAGACGAGACCTTACAATGTTCACTTGGATATGAAAGCACAGCTCGAAAAATGGCATGCCCTAATGCACACACTTTGAGAAAACATCCTGTTTCAACAACCATTTAAATGTCCTGCTTTTTATAAAAAAGCATATGCAGCTCCAAATGATAAATATACAGTAAAAGCAATTTATTATGAATAAATTTTTTAACACTTTTGATAAAAGTACTTCAGTATCAGAATTTGATTCAAGTTAAATGATACAGAGAAGTATTGAAGGAACAAAGTGAACTAAAGCCACATCTTCCATGCTTGTTTTAACATATTAATGAAAGACTAATTGCTTATAGTCAATTGAGAAGCAGGTTTTTTTCTTCAAATTGTTCTAAGCCCTTTTGACTGCCTATTCCTGAGTAGAACAAGGACTAAGGTAGTTACCATCTAGGCAATGTGCAATGTATGGTCTAGCTCAGAGACTAATATCATGTTGATCATCAAATTATACTGATTTTACAATAAATTGCATAAATGGTTAAAGTATTTGTTTAAAGTATCTAACAATCACAAAAGGTAAAAAGACACTTGATGATATCTATGCAACTTATAATAATAAGTCTTACAACAGTAAATGTAATAATCAGTCTTACAACAGTGAATGTAATAATCAGTCTTACAACAGTAAATGTAATAATCAGTCTTACAACAGTAAATGTAATAATCAGTCTTACAACAGTAAACGTAATAACCAGTCTTACAACAGTAAATGTAATAATCAGTCTTACAACAGTAAATGTAATAACCAGTCTTACAACAGTAAATGTAATAATAAGTCTTACAATGGTAAATGTAATAATCAGTCTTACAACAGTAAATGTAATAATCAGTCTTACAACAGTAAATGTAATAACCAGTCTTACAACAGTAAATGTAATAATCAGTCTTACAACAGTAAATGTAATAATCAGTCTTACAACAGTAAATGTAATAATCAGTCTTACAACAGTAAATGTAATAATCAGTCTTACAACAGTAAATGTAATAACCAGTCTTACAACAGTAAATGTAATAATCAGACTTCATAAACATTTCAAGAATCATTGTTCAAGAATTAGATCCATGAACTATCCTTCTAAAATAAGCAGGAAAATGTTCAAGAACTATTCTTCAATTATAGTTCTAGAATCGGCCATTTAACGTTCTTGAACATTCTAGAATTAATTCTAGAATTAGTTCTAGACTCATTCAAGAATATTTGTGGAATTTTTTACAGGGGAAGAACAGTAAATGAAATAATAAGTCTTACAATAGTAAATGTAATAATCAGTCTTAAAACAGTAAATGTAATAATCAGTCTTACAAAGGCAAATATAATAATCAGTCCTATAATAGTAATCGTAATAATCAGTCTTACAACAGTAAATGTAATAATCAGTCTTACAACAGTAAATGTAATAATAAGTATTACAACAGTAAATGTAATAATCAGTCTTACAATGGTAAATGTACTAATCAGCCCTACAATGGTAAATGTAATAATCAGCCCTACAATAGTAAATGTAATTAATCAGTCCTACAATGGTAAATGTAATAATCAGTCCTACAATTGTAAATGTAATAATCAGTCCTACAATGGCAAATGTAATAATCAGTCGTACAATGGTAAATGTAATAATCAGTCTTACAACGGTAAATGTAATAATCCGTCTTACAATGGTAAATGTAATAATCAATCTTACAACAGTAAATGTAATAATCAGTCTTATTACTGGAAGTGTTGATCAAGTCATTCACCATCTTTTATTCACATATGTATTAAGAAAACAAAGTGACAACACACTTGTCAAGTTTACATTTAAAGGTGGAATCTCATGATTCATCTATATTAAATATCCAACTTAACATGTTACACTTCCTGGGTTAAAGATAACTGTTCATAGATTGTCTTGATTTAAGTAAAAAGGAAACAACATAAATGGTAAACTTGTGTGAGTCATAAAAAATCTCAATCTGACTTTCCCTCATTTTCTAACCAATTTTCAGATGCAATGAGACGTAGAATCTCACAGAACACCTTATTTTAACTGACAGAATTTTTGGACCAAATAATTGATAAACAAAATTAACAAAAAGAAAAACCAGGATAATATTGTATCTTTATTCCATCTTAAGCTTTGGCAGTTGCTTCTAAAATAGCTATGCTGCATATGCAGAAATGGGATTCTGACAACTAAAATCATCTTTGTAGTGTTACAAGACAATTTCTTTACAAATCTAGGACATTAACAAGCAGCATTTTAGTAAGATTATTTAAGTTAAATACCTTACAATATTCGCTGTAAATATTTCCCAGCTTAATGTGTTTGATACCACCTGTAATGATGGGTTGATTCTGTTTTTATTTTAGAAAAAGTTGAATATGTAAATTCACCACCAAGTAAAAACTGACAGATCATGGATGTAAAACATGCAGAGAGCATGGGTTTTAAACAGGAAGAGGAGTATCCTGGGAACTAGACACTCTCTTACACTGTGTATTAAATAAATGTACAAGAAAAAGTTGATGCAGAGCATCAAAGTTGCAGGAAAACAATCTAAAATAGAACGTTGTAAACAGAGCAGTCAACAAAAGAAAATGTTTTCACAATGCAGTTGCATACCGGTATATGAGCCTTGACAATCTTATACCTCGGACCAACACTTACATTATTAATTAACAGAACCACTCACATAGTTTATATACATGTCCTCTTTTTTATTAATAAATCATCATCCAAATCAACCATCCATTAAATACTCTTAATACACAATAATTTACACTTTAATACCCACATTGTTGGTCTATGCCAGTCTTTGTTGGTCATTTTTTGGTCATTACAATGTTAATTTGTACCGATATTGTATTGTATATATGTTCACTTACTTTGCATGTTTTGATCCAAGTATGTACTTCAGGGTGTATATAAGTCATTATTACTGGTCAAATGTAGACATATGTTAAACCATATAAAATGTATCTTTTTGTTACTCATAGCACATCAATTTCAGTCAGAAACATGGACCTAGGTATCTTTCTGTAAATTCATATTTGGCACTTTAACATTAGAGCCGCTTGACCGCAGTCCCGTGTGGGGTTTGACCGAGGTCACCACTGTCGCATGAGTGTCTCAAAATTCAGAACGGATGGAAAAAGCTCAACGACAGTACAATATGTATGGGAATTAGCTTGTATAACAATCGCGAAATGTCAGACCATTTCTTTATTAAGTGTAGAGGCACTATATACATAGTAACCACTAAAGTACAACAAAACAGTTTAAAACATGGTCAATTTAGTGCTGAAAAACAATGTCAGCATCAACAACAATTAAGACTAGATATAACAATCAGTGCAGAATATACTGAAGGTGTGTATGAAGCCTTGTTGCTGCCTAATCTAGAATCTCCCATCAAAAGTTGTACACTTAAGAATCCAACTAATGTGACAATTTAATAATGTACTCTAACAATAGTTCTTTTTTCCAGATATTTTACCAAAAAAACCTATCGGACATCTTCTACTCATACTGACATGTCTCCTGTTAAAGTAGTACATAGAGAACATGTTCACCAGGGACTGAACCCAGCCAGTCACATAATCCTGACACCAACAAACTAGTCCTAACGCTAACCTTTCCATCCTAAGTGCCAAGGAGAGGTTGTTACTACCAACTTAAAATTCTTTGGTGTGACCCAGCCAGGGATTGAATCCACAGTTTCCCAATCTGCAAGCAGATGTCCTACCACTATGCTATGCAGCTGAACTTAACCAATATGTCTAAAAGAAGTTTACTGGAATTTCTGATATACAGGTTGTACTAGTATGTTTATGCAAATACTGACAGCCCTAGGTAAAAGTATGTTCCATGTAATGTTACCCCTCACAGCTTTCTGTTTTTGATTTATGTAAATGATCCGCCATGCAATGACACATGCTGTACACATGTTTGAAGGCAACTGTGTGTTGTTGATCGATCATAGGCGTCCCATAGGTGACATTGGATCAAAAAACACATTCAGATATTCAAGAATATCCTCTCAAAAAACAAACGTAGTAACATTTCATATGTTATCCAAACTAAACTAAACTTTATATCAGCAACAATAAAATCTCTTTATAAATTGCTGACAACAGTTGTTAAAAAGTTTGTGAAATAACAAGTCAAAATATACAAGAAGGACTTAACTATATTTTATCAAGGTACTGCAAAACTTTGTCACAGGTGGCAAAATTGGCAGACTGACTTTACCTATATTATGCATCATTTGTTAATACTTATGCTTAATATGCTGGTCTACATTTGTCAATAACAACTGTTTGTATTTATTCTTTTGCTACCAACTATATGCAAAGCTTACTTGTCATAGTAAGAGACTCAACAGCCTACGGTCCAAATCTTGATTAGACAAGTTAGTAGGTTCTCATCTTCAGTTTTTGCAACACCAGAACAATTTGTGCTCATACAGGTAAAGGTGAACATTTCATTTTAAAATAAATATCAAAATCGACTTTAAGTATGTTTATGGATTATGCTATTTTACTAACACTCATAAATAGATTTATTTTTACATTTTTTTTTTGCATTAAACATACACCTTTGTGGCTGTATTAACTGCATTTTTGCTTTGAATTACACATTGTATATTAATTAAGTTAGTTCCAATTAAGGAAAATCAAAGTGTTGCACATTCAACATCAAAAATGAGAATGGTTAGACAAAAGAAAAACACCCATACAAATGCAATACCTCCCATAATTATGATATTCAATAAATAGGAGTTAACCTATTCAATCATGACATTCTCTATTGAATGACATTCTAAACATATAATCTATATTCACTACAGGCCAATATTTTCATACATAAATAAATCCTGATTCTCACACTTTGATATTGAACTCTGAGTCTTTTAATCATGTGTAGGCAGACAGTTTAGATCAAGATCAGCCAAATCTCTGCCAAGTCTCTTTATGTAGGTATTAATCTTTACATGTAATATATAAGCAAAAAACAAAGACTGAATTACAAGTATTTAACAAATAGTAGCATGATAAGGGTTATATATACTTTTAATCATTCTCCCATGAATCTGTTTTCCGTACAGTTGTTATTCAAAAAAGGTCTTTAGTTTTGATAAATTAGCAATAGTTGCAGACACCAATATTGTTTGTTTTGTTTTTGTTATTTGTTATGTAACACTGACACAATTATGGTCATATTGGTGGAAGGAGACCCCAGACTTATGTCTAGGCAAAATCACAACATTGCACAGGCTAGAACCAGTATTGCACAGGTCAGAACATACATCCTACAGGTCAGAACCAACATTGCACAGGTCAGAACCAACATTGCAGAGGTCAGAACCAACATCATACAGGTCAGAATCAACATTGCACAAGTCAGAACCAACATTGTACAGGTCAGAACAAACATTGCACAGGTCAGGACCAACATTGCACAGGTAAGAACCAACATCATACAGGTCAGAATCAACATCATACAGGTCAGAACCAACATTGCACAGGTCAGAACCAACATCATACAGGTCAGAATTAACATAGCGCAGGTCAAAACCAACATTGCACAGGTCAGAACCAACATTGCACAGGTCAGGACCAACATCGCACCGGTCAGAACCAACATCATACAGGTCAGAACCAACATCATACAGGTCAGAACCAACATTTCAGAACCAACATCGTACAGGTCCCAACCAACATTGCAGAGATTAAAACCAACATCATACAGGTCAGAACCAACATGTCAGAACCAACATCATACAGGTCAGAACCAACATCATACAGGTCAGAACCAACATAGCACAGATCAGAACCAACATCGCACAGGTCAGAACCAACATTACACAGATTAGAACTAACATTGCAAAGGTCAGAACCAACATCGTACAGGTCAGAACCAACATATCACAGATCAGAACCTACATTGCACAGGTCAGAACCAACATCATACAGGTCAGAATCAACATTGCACAGGTCAGAACCAACATTGCACAGGTCAGAACCAACATTGCACAGGTCAGGACCAACATTGTACAGGTAAGAACCAACATTGCACAGGTCAGAACCAACATCATACAGGTCAGAATCAACATTGCACAGGTCAGAATCAACATTGCACAGGTCAAAACCAACATTGCACAGGTCAGAACCAACATCATACAGGTCAGAATCAACATTGCACAGGTCAGGACCAACATTGTACAGGTCAGAACCAACATTGCACAGGTAAGAACCAACATTGCGAAAGTCAGAACCAGCATTGTACAGGTCAGAACCAACACTGCACAGGTCAGAGCCAGCATGGTACAGGTCAGAACCAACATTGCACAGGTCAGAGCCAGCATTTTACAGGTCAGAACCAACATTGCACAGGTCAGAACCAGCATAGTACAGGTCAGAATCAAAATTGCACAGGTCAGAACCAGCATTGTACAGTTCAGAACCAACATTGCACAGGTCAGAGCCAGCATCATACAGGTCAGAACCAACATTGCACAGGTCAGAGCCAGCATCATACAGGTCAGAACCAACATTGCACAGGTCAGAACCAGCATTGTACAGTTCAGAACCAACATTGCACAGGTCAGAGCCAGCATCATACAGGTCAGAACCAACATTGCACAGGTCAGAGCCAGCATCATACAGGTCAGAACCAACATTGCACAGGTCAGAACCAGCATTGTACAGGTCAGAATCAAAATTGCACAGGTCAGAACCAGCATTGTACAGTTCAGAACCAACATTGCACAGGTCAGAGCCAGCATCATACAGGTCAGAACCAACATTGCACAGGTCAGAACCAGCATTGTACGGGTCAGAACCAACATTGCACAGGTCAGAACCAGCATTGTACAGTTCAGAACCAACATTGCACAGGTCAGAACTAGCATTGTACAGTTCAGAACTAACATTGCACAGGTCAGAGCCAGCATCATACAGGTCAGGACCAACATTGCATAGGATAGAACCACCATCACATAGCAGGTTAAAGACAACAATAAAGGAGTGAGATTTTTCAAGCAAAATCATTTACGTTGTTCAGTAATTGTTTTAGGTGAGCTTCTGTGTGATGTATGGTTACACTTTGTTTTTTACAGCAGGGTAGGCTAATATGATTTTAAGGAGGACGCCCTGCAATTTTTTTAGGATTTAGGAAAATAGAAAAATAAACAATCAAAAATTTAAAACTTTTGGGGGGAAATGTGTTTCATGTTTTGAATCATGAATGCTTAAAGTGCAGGTCAGCCAATGGTAACAAAGGAGTTTCTGACATAACATTTAATGTTCAAAATGTCTCTTTCTTGCTTCGAAAAACCTTAAAATATTGGGGGGGGTTTTTGGGGGGGGGAGGGGGGGGTTAGGGAGGAAACATGGGGAACACGTCTTTATTTAGCTACAGTGAAAAAGTAATCCCCTGTTTACTGGAGGGAAAAGTGGTAGATTATAAAGACAGCATTCTTAAAATTAGCTTAACCTTAACGTCAGCTCAAATGATCAATAGATACATCATGTAAGATTGACACTTCTTTCATATATATAGGGTCCTGGGTCAGAGATCTCTCTCTCTGACAGTCGTGAGTACCTGTGACATATACATAACTGATAGTCCTACCTGTCTTTACCTGTTAAGCATGAACTGACCAGGCTTTAGGCCAATAGCGTAGATCCAGGTCAGTGGGAGCTGTCTGGTCAGGAGCTACACTATTTGCTGCAGAATTTCAAGCAATGTCTTGTCATCTTTGCATATAGTTTTTAGCAAATATCTTACATTTTATAATTCCTTGATAACATTGTTAGCATTATAAGGGTTACAGTTCTTTATGACCCCTAAGCTTCACCTGTCACATTCTTTAGTCCTGATAAATATAGTACTGAATGACCAACAGTTGAGCAACAGTGTGGACATTTTATATTGATGTAATGGTCAGTCTATGCTCAGTTATGTTGAATCTATTTCACCTGGGGGAGAGAGTTAATCTAATCTTATGACTGTGATACATTCTGTACTGTCACAGTCCAAACAGTGTTATGCTGAGCAGGCTAGTTTGTTATGAAATGAGATTTAGGGTATGCTCTAGGCAGTAGAATCAAACAGGGCGATATTAAATTGTATTGAAATGGTGTAGCAAAAAGAAAAACATAGAATAAATTAATGAAACAACCTCTATACCGTTTACATGCTAAGTAATGTACTTTTTTCCGATGCTGTTTTCACAGATATCTGCACCATGTTTTAAAGTATTGTTGCTCTGTCTCTAATGTCATTAGAACCAGCATTAAGTATATAGAGAATTACCAAAATGCAAAATTTAAGCACCTGATACGACAAATTAGTGAACAAGTATAAATGATTGTTGCAGAATGTGGTATTTTTAAAATCTAATGTGATTGCTTGAAAATAATCTATGACTTAACCCTGATTGTGCTATATTTATTACTTACCAGTTTAGATTATATCTCAGATATCTATAGAGACTATGCAGCAAATAGTGCAGATCCTGATCTAAAACATCAAACTGTTGATGGAAAAAACGTGTTTCACTTTAATTTTTGCTTCCTGTATTGTTTAATAACCCCATGTCTTAGCCATATTCTTACATCTACATGAAATAGGGCCTAGACACATTGCTAGAGACTGTAGCAAATATTGAATTTTCTGGTTAGACAGCTCCCCGCATGATGATGTTCTAGGGTGATACTATTTTCCTAATCACTTAGGCCTTAACAGGTTACGATTTAAGGTAGATTTATGTAAACTAATTTTGCTTAGCATTACCAGATTACAAAGATAAACTGAAATGTGAAGTGAATTTTATCTGTCCCATCTGTTTTGAGTCACTCAAAAATGTCACCTAGTATGTTTAATATTATCTGCCCACGCATATTTGTGTCAGCCAGACATTTCCCTGAGGCAGGTAAAAAATTACATATATGTATTGTTTATGAAGCTAACTGGGTTACAAGTTGACTAATTCATCTTTTATAATCAAATAGTTATTTTGGCATATTAATGTAACATATATCCTTACACTTTTTTAACTTATTTTTTCTTTAAAAAAATAATAATTTAACAGATCTTGACCAAATTAATCTCTATTCTTACTAGAACATGATCTACACTTATTTTGATTTTTTGTAATGTGTAATTCAACAAAATTACATATGTCAATGGAGATCCTGTCTGTATGTATGTAAATATGTGTATTGATGCATGTCAAGGGCTGCATACAAATCTACGGCAAACATGATTTTTAACATTCTTAACAGATAACTTTGGGCTGGGCAAAGTAAATAAATGAAACTTATGAGTACCTCATTCCATTTGGGGTTCAGACTGGACTTGATAACCTTTGTCTTCTTCGACTGACCTGCAAATGCAAAGTAAACAAGGTGTACCAATGTGCTGACAAATAACTTTTTTCACTAAACATGGCACAACAAATTGTATCGATCGGGACATTACCGATAGTACCCAATGAATATTGCTATTTAACGCCTATACATAGGTAGATCGCATGGAACGTGTGTAATGAATTCATACAGAATAAGAATGCACGTGAAATAACGAGCATTATTAACGCAAATCGAAACACTTATTTTATAAGGCTACAAATTTGACAAGCTGAAAAAGAAGTAGCTGTTTTTTACACTTATAGTATATTTAGTGACTTTGCAAAATATATACAAACAGAAAGATGGTGGGTTAAAAATAGAATTGTGAGTATGTTACACCTTACCTTGGTATGTTACAGTAGCATAGGGGTCGCTTTCTCCAAAACTTTCCAAGTTTGGCACATTGGTAGCACTAATAACTTCTACTTTAAGCGACATTGTCGCGATTGCTTGTTATTATCCTTATTGTTAATACAGATTCATCTTGTAGAAGATAATTCTTGAAAAGATAACACGTTCTGCAAGTTATCTGCAATCAATCTAGCATCCCAACACAACGACTGTAGCAGACACACCCTAGTGTTGTGTACGGCGGCTCGCAAAGGATTGTGGGGAAAAAGTGTGGGCGAGAGACAGGTAAATCAACGGAGGCAGTCACCATCAAGGGAGAGTAGGCATACCAAACTACTGTTTTCCAGGAGGAGTTGCTTCCCTGTTTTATTGTTAACCAATTTATGAAAATAGTCTTGATTTGTTTGTTGTTTTTATAAAATAGTATGATTTTCAACTATGTATTGTACATATAATTTTGTTTTTATTTTGATAATCAAAAAGTTGTATATAGCTTGAGGCACAAGCATTGCCATCGTTATAAGTTAGAGTAGAAATTGTGAATTGTGCAGGTCAAGAGTGCTATTGTGTTATTATCTATAATTACATCTGCTTTATATGTGAATACTTGTTGAAATATATATATATATATATATATATATATATATATATATGTGTGTGTGTGTTTTGTTTATTTAACCCCCAGATTCGAAATATATAGGAGCTTTATTTGAGTAACTGGTATGTCTGCTGGTCAGTCTGGAAACAAGAATTGTCCACACTATTTCTCAACTAGATATTGTAAGTACCAAGTCTAGTTGCCCATATTCTTGAAATTCGTGACCAGCCTGAATTTAACAGAGTTATAACCCTTTGTTAAATTTAATGAATGTACAATGCCTGGCAAAGCAGACTATCTGGGGGTATTAAACATCTTCAGTGAGTAGTCCAACTTGTAAACTTCATTCTACATTGTATGTTTTTCTATCTTTAATGTTTAATTTTTCTAGGGTTTAAAGTCAAAGATTTTGTTCTTCTAAATACAATTGTTTACACATGATGATGGACCAATCAAATACCATTTGGGGGAAAATAAGGAATATTGGAAATAAAGTCATAACACAACTTGATAGTTGGAAGCAACATTTTATTTGCATTTAAAATGCATCATGCATGGTGAAAAATACGTATTCATGATATCAATATGCATATCAACATCGTCTGTATAAACAGGGGTATCATCTGTGCCCTAGGATATAAAACTTGTACAGTTTCAGCCTGAAGCCTTTACCATGCATCCGATTGGTCAAACAATACATCTTCCTGATCCAAATCTGACTAATTAGATATGTTATGACAGGTCAGAAACATATGTTCAAAGTTGTATAAGCTCAGACTGTTGGCTTAGTGTTCCAAAATTTATAGCTCAAGTCTGGTTTGTTACTTAAATACTGGTAGGTTAAACTTAAACATCTTAATTTTAAACTGACCAATCAGCTTCAAGCATTTAAAATTATACAGATACCTGATTGGTTATGTTAAATCTGTTAATTAAAATCAACCAATCATATGCAAGAACTTGTTAGAGTGTCTGATTGGTTATGTTTAATCTATTTTTAAAAAGTGACCAATCAAAAGCTTGAGAATGGTTTAATACTCAAACTCAACGTTTTATAACCTTTGACCCAGTGACTAAAAGAGATTTAACTCAGGGCAAAGATACAGAAAGAAGAAACGACAGGAAAAGACTGTCACAACATGAATGTACAGTCTGAGCCAAGACAAGTTCTCAATTCATAGACCCTTTAAGACACCAATAAACTGTTTTTAAGGTAAGTTTATTAGCTTGCATAAACACACATACAATGACTTTCTACAAAGCTTCATCATTAGCACTGAAGCATTCATGATCATTAATCCTACAAAATGAAATTGATATTTATATACCATTTGTTTAAAGGTCATACAACTCTGAGCCTAATATTAGAAAGTAACCAACAATTTGATTTTAGAAATTCATTTAAAAAATTCAAATATGACCAATCAAAGGACAAAAAGGTTTCATTTCTTGTATTCCCCCTTTGATTTGACCAATCATTAAACAGGTATCATTTTCTGAACCAAATCAGGGGCTTGACAGTAATTAAAGTCCATGACTCAGTGTCTTACTACCTTAAGTTCCAAACAATATTACTGCTTACAACTTAGACTGGACAAGAAAGAAGTATAAAACTACAAGAAAAACACAGATCTTGAAAGTTAACAAACATTTTCTCCCTTATAATATATCCCAAGTATTGTGCAAAGATTATGTTTGACTGCAGATGGAGAAAAGTACATTGAACTATTTTGTACACAAAATATAAAAAAAAAACGTTTGTTATTATCAAATACTATTACTAGTCATAGTATGGTATTTTCTACTTGGTGAGTTTTACTTGCTTTCCAAAAATCCATTACAAAAACAAATTGGACAGTTTTTAAAAGACACAACAAAAGTAAACATACATACAATTGTACATGATTATATTGCTGTTCTATACAATCTTCCAAAAAGTATGAATAAAGTAATTTAACTGTGAAAACATTATTTGTATCATATGTTGTAAGTTTTATTAGGCATACATTCAGCACTGGAAAGATAGTCTGTGTACACAGTAAACAGACACATTTGCTAATAAATTATGCAAGTTAAAAAAAAATTTCATGCCTTTAAAGCCTAGTAAAATTCACTTACTACATGTATAGATGTATATTAGAAGTTGAACCAATATCTTATATAAATCAAGATAAGAGTTATAAAACAAAAAAGCCAGCAACATATTTATATAGAAATCATATGAAACATAACAAAAATATCCAGTCTTGTTTTTATTCTTTAACAAAGATATGAGACAAGCAATAAAATGAATAAACATTAACATAAGAATTCAATGCTTCAAAAGTGGGTAAACACAGCCATTAAGTCTCACTTTTAACTAAGTTGAGAACAACAAATCTGAAAATGTAGATTCAAGTATTCATTAACTGTAATGACCAATATTTACACTCAAACAGACACTTTATTTTTCATACTTTTAATGAATATTGTTTAACTCTAACAAGACCAAATGACAAACATACTGGACTTTTCAGTTATAACATCTACAAAGTAAATTCACAACACCAAATTTAGGACAGAACACTGATACCAACCTCTAACTAAACACCATCTTGCTTTAAGATAACTTAACAGCAGAAATGCAGTCATTCTTAATAGAACTGCATACAAGCATAGAACCCTTAATTCTATCATTTGTTAATAGATAATACTATATCCTTAGTTTTACTTGTTCATGCAAAAATACTACAGCAAATAGGGCAGGTTCTGAACAGAGAGGCTGCCAGCAGGAGCAGGACTGACCTGGAGTTACACTAGCTGCCTAACCTTGGACAATCTGTGCATAGCAGCATAATGTTGAACTAAATAATTATCAATTAAAATGATCCTACATAGGTAAACAAAGTTTTATGTTCCATTTACCAAAGTTAAAATGGATGGATAGAAGCAAGATAGATTGCTAGATCTTTTGTAATAAACAGTAAAGTATTCTGCAAGGACTACACAAAAGCACAAATTTAAACTATATTAACAGTAAATACCCAGATGCATTACCCTTTCTTAGTAATTAAAAAAAGCACATTTGTCAACTGATTTTCATTTAAACACAACAATTAGTTTCTTGTAAAGCACTTATTTGTATGCCTGTTATTGAGACATTACATGTTGCTGTAAATTTACCAAACCCAATAGTTATCGAGTAGCTAAATAAACAACAACTGTTATATTGTGCATAACAAACATATTTACTGACTGCAAATAGTAATTTCTCCTTTAAAACAAACACTAAAATAAGAAAGATAAATATTACATTGAAGTAAGTGTATTTTCCTTGTTGGCAAATAATCCCCATTTTTAAGTCAACGTAAGAGTAAATGAATACAGCTCTGGCTTAATAATGATATGTCTAACACTTATTGAAAGAAACACAACCTCAATACAGTAAAAAAACAGCAAAGCAAGCTGACCATGCACCTAAGTAACAAGTAAATTTTATAAATATAATTAACTAGAAAAAAAAGTTAAAAATTCAAAAATATGTAAGGATGGCAAATCCTTCTAGAAAATACACATGCGGTTATTAGCCAATGAAAGTAACAATGTGAATGAAACATCAAAACAAAACAAAAAATATCTATAAAAATTAATAACAACCATAAAATATGATTATCTTCTACTAACACAACCTTTCACATGTAAATCTTTTTTGTTAACTTTTTACCTCTAACTTTTTACCTCTCTCTCCCACTATATGATATGCAAATACAGACAAAGACTAGCAGTAATGATTGAAAAGGACTTGTAACCAAACATTTGTAGCTATATTATATAACTAAACATTTGTAGCTATATTATATAACTAGACATTTGTAGCTATATTATATAACTAAACATTTGAAGCTATATTATATAACCAAACATTTGTAGCTATATTATATAACCAAACATTTGTAGCTATATTATATAACCAAACATTTGTAGCTATATTATATAACTAAACAAAGTAGCGGAATTATACAAGTTAGATGCAGCAGCTAAAAATGTGCACATGTATACAGTAGACAGATAGTAAGCATTACATGAGAAAAGACAAACTATTTGATGAATTGAAAGTGTTCAGATCAGGAATAAAATCTGAAAAGTAAATTTGAAAGCTTTTGAAACTAAGTTTGGTATACATGAGGTAAGACTAGATCAATCAACCATTTTCAACTTTAAGAACATGGGTTGTACAAGACAAATGATGTTTAAGGTTTAATTTTGTTTCACATGTTAAAGAACATGTAACACATAGTTCCTTTCAAGGAAGATTGATTTAAATATTTTAGATAAGTATTTTGTGTGCAAGATCCATATTCTTATACAAAGACTATCTCAAAGCTTAACGATAACATTATTGTACTTTCTTATTAAAGAGTTGAGTAAAAAGTTTAAAAAAAAAAGGGAATTGAGAAAGTTTTCACTTATAAATAGTGACAAGAAAAAATCTACATGAAGCGAAAAATAGGAAAATGTTTTTTATAACACTAATGACTCTTAAAGAAGGTTAATTGAGTAGATTAATATAAATGACCAATTTAGCAGTCAAAAACCCGTAAATAAAAATTCCAACACAAAATGGCGAAATTGAGAGAATTTAAAATCTTACGAGAATTGATACCTTTGAATTATTGCACAAACCTTTACATTACACTTAAAACACAATGAATAATAAAAAATAAATGTAAGCACATTAGCTTAAAATAGATGCACTTGAAATCAAATAAACAAGCCCTAAATTGAAAAAAGTAAACAAATTTTCAAAAAACTTGAGGATAATTTTAACTAAAACGTGTTTAATAAATTGTATTAAGTAAACAACAGCAGTTTATATATACATATTCCTTTATATTTTCCATATCATAATTACATGTATAGTAGTAAATCAATATACCATAATCACTTGTTTAAAGTGTGCGCTCATTTGTGTGCACCCCTAGTCCAGTTGGCAAAAATAGTGGGAAAATCAATTTCTGGTATATTGAGTCCACCTCCATTAAATGTATGCAAGTCGTTTTTTAAGTGATACTTTTTTCACTGATATAAGATCTTTAACTTACTTGAATTTTGGTTTTCTGAGTAAAACCAAAGCATGACTAGATATGAATACACAAAGTTTGCTTAGTTTATAAGAAAGCATAAATAATAACAAAGATAAACAATAATTTTTACAAACATCTAAAACCACCAAGCTGATGATTCCTAGAAACAAAATGATTGTTAATATGTACCTTAAAAATATACTTAAGAAGAATATTTTATATTATGCAATCATTCTGCCTGTATTGTGTACACAAACCTATGCTTAGTGTTTCAGGTGAAGGGTGGTGAGGGCGGGGAGCACCGTGATGTGTTTGGCTTTTGAATACATTGCACCAACACAATCATTCTTATACTGGCAGCATTTAGCTTATTGAAGGAGGAAGACTTCACAAGATGTGTGTCTGGCTAGAACAACAGCTGTGTCAATTGTAAGACCTCCTCATATGAAATATTCTTGCCACAAGTAAGGGGACCTAAATGTTACAAGTAGGAAACTCTTTTTGGCTTGGGTGCCCTGGACTGGAACTGATATCCAACATTTCTCATCCATTCCCCATGTTGTGGGTACTCATTGACATGGTAACAAAGAGATTATTCAAATAAGTACCACCGGTATAAGGTTTGGAGACAATATCTGGGATTTCAATCAATGAGATACTCCCCCTTTACCTTGGACCTGTGTCAAAACAACATTGATAGTCAATTAAATATGGTGAACACGGGACTTAAGTTACAAATTTAATGTAAAACATTAAAGATAAATAAAAATAAATGACTAAGATATACATTTTTGAGACAATATACATTCCTATTACAGGTTTAATAAGCATAATTTTCTTTGGTTCTATTTTTTTTTAATGCACAGAATTTGTGTTTTTCATTTGTATTTTCAAGGCCAAAATATATTTAGTTATAAAGCATTTACATTACTATGTAAATAAAAAAAGAGTATTAGAACATGTTTGTTTTTTAAATAGAATCATTTTTTTTTTCAAGAAAAGGAAATTTGTCTCAGATATTATAACCTGCAACCCAAAAATATGTGAAAAAGTATCCGCAACCAAATTACAGTTAAAATACTTACATATGCAATAGCAATTCAGCTTTAACCTTACGACATTTTAGTTATAACATTTCAGATCAGAATAAATCAAGATTTCAACTTTAAATACCAAGGTTAATGGTGATTTTATTGCTAATTTGTTTTAATTGTTAGATATATTCTTGATGTTAGATAGCTAAAACTTAAATTTAACAATCAGGTAGAATAGGTGCATAATAAACATCTTTAAAATAAAGAATGACATTGCTGTTATATTTTTCAAATCTTTAAACGTTTGCAAAAAATATCAACACCACCTTTAAAAGAGCTTCACTGACTCCTGGACAAGGTAACTAGTGCTCTCTTCCCCAAACACAACCATAAAACAGTCTTGATATAACTAAACATAATTATTTAAAATGATTTATACAGAAGGCATTCTCGTTCACTGATAGGCTTATAGCATTCAGTAGGAAATAATGTAAATATGTTGCTTTTATAATCTCTATCTAGATAGCATACATGTGACCTCTCCCACTTTTGGAGGAAGACTTCCACTTTTGAGGTTCACCAATATTTGAAACAAATTTTCATGAATACACATCTATGCCTAAATATATTTATTGAACAACTAATTAAAATGTCAACAAAGTCACCACTGAAACCATGATGATAATGACTGATAAATGATAATGGAACACCATATCCAAAGCTTAAGCAACAATCGCAAGTTGACGGAAAAGGTTTTAACAAGTATCACATAATTGATAAAATTGATGAATTAATTTTATAACTTAAAAAACAATCTATTTACAATATAGTGGTAAAGAACTATGGAAAGGGAAATAACATAATGTTTTCAAATGTTTAAGAAAGTTATGACTGATGCTAAAAGGGGTACAGTGCATATATTATGGGTATTAATATTAACTCTTGTGAGTTCTTTTTTATGACAAAAGGACTTCCAATCACAAAAAAAAAACAATCTAACCCTTAATTTCCAACTTTGGTTAAAACCAATACCTTTTCTTAGTCCTCTTGGTGCATGTAAGTAGAAAGACTCCGACACATACTGCTAGAGGCTCAGTAACAAATACATAAAGTGCAGATCCATATCAGGTTTCAGCAGGAGCTGGCTGATCTGGGTCAACAATTTGTGCATAAGCCTGTTCATTTCGTGATAAGCTGGCTGGGTGTAATTGTTGCTAATTGATGCAACATGTCAAACTGTCACAAGTGTGTCAACTATTTACAAGGATCTAATCTTGTCTACAAAGCCTTGGATATTGTTTTATGCACAGGATGCCATAACCATTGTAAGATTCTGGGTTGAAAAATAAATGTATTATTTTCTATTTATTTGATTAAATAAAAATCTAACAACCTATATTTACTAAATAAAAATGCAAAACAAAAACAATTTCAGAGATTACAAAAACAGACATGTCATACTTATAAAACACTATCGGTTAAATTAAAAAGAAAATGGGAAAAGATAAAATCTTTATTTTTTTTTTGTATTGTAAAATTGTGACTTAACATTTTTATGTTAAGAAGTTAATTTTAGTTTTATGCCTTTTTGTCTTACAATACAACAGCAGAATAGCACAATAAAACAGTTGTTAAAATTATCCATAGTATTATGCACAGAAATTTGTTCACTGAGACAAAAGAAATTGTTCAAAACTAATAATAAGAATTAATTAAAAAAATTACATTTATCTAAAAGTCTTCCTTACTTTATAAATGTAAATTACATATGCTATTAATGTTTTTATACTGTACAAATAACTGACACATTCAGTTTCATATCAAACTAATAATTTAGTTTGTATTTGGTAATGCAGTCATTTTACAAAACTGTAACATAGTTGCAGATGACCGTCCACATATCAGAGCATGAAGTATCATAAAAATTAAAAAAAGCCACAAAATGGATATCCAGCTTCCTGGTTATATAAATGATATCAAAGATATACAGCCTTTTCCTTTATAACAATATTCCCTTAACACCATATGGCCAAGCAGATTTTTATTCAAAATAATGAGAAAAAATATTTATAAAACACCTAAAAATACACTAAATAATGCTAATATAGATCCTTCTTGCGTTTCATGTCATTTCGTCTCCACTCTGGTAGGTGGCTGAATTCTTCGCTAGACATTCCGAACACACCCTCAAACTCCTCCTTGGTTAGATGGATCTAAAAACAGATAACAGACATGGTAAGAATAAAATTAAAACAATATGTCAATTCAATGTATTTATGATACCTGGGGATACTTGTATTTCCTGCATTATGACAGTTTTTGTATTTTAGACTTTACAGCACATGGACACTTGATAGGTCATAAGGTGTAAAATACAATGAAGCTTAATGAGAGTATAATCAGGTTAAAATTAAAATATGTGAGTAGAAATATAAAAATCTATTAGATTATACCAAAAGGTTGTTGTTGCTCTTTCCAAATCAAATGGGTGGAATTTTACTATTAAGGAATTAATCTTTAAAGGAATATTAAGGAATATTAAGGAATGAAACAATCTGATAAAAATCATATCCTGAAATCTGCTTCGCTATCAGGATCTGAAGATGAGTCAATAAAACCTTCCCAACCATTCAAAAATTGCAAAAGTAAATGATGATTCGAAGCATTCTGAACATATAATTTTAATGGCTGCGCCCATTTACAAAGAACTGTAAACATGGACACTCTGAGCAAGACTTATGTCACTGAGGATAGGTGCACTGTATGTGGTATCCCATCTGTTTCAACAGCAGTAACATCTTCAGGTCGAAAGTTAACGAACAAGTAAATTCCCAATTTTGTCAAGTATCCAGTTTGCGACTCTTACCAAAAGCGTTATGCATTACGCTGTTCGATTGGCTGTTATAAAAATAGTAATTGGGAAAAATTGGGAATAACTAGATGGTTCTGCTACACCACACATCTTTACCGTGTAAGGTATTCATGTTTCAAGTTCAGAGTGAATCCAGGCAAGTGTTAAATTTATGTTCAAGACAAGGACGTGCGATGCCAACAATGATGGACTGAGCAATCCCTACCTGTCTGCTATGCTGCACAGGCAACAATAAAAGTTTCAAAAACTCTAAGAATTCTTTTTTAATAAATTTGATGCATAGTTGTTTCCCAATTTCCATTACAAAACAATGGAAATGTGTTTCCAATATCAAAGCTAAAAAAATTTCAAACATTTTTTTAATCATTATGTTTCTCGTAGTTATTCTTGTTTTAGAACAATAAGTTGTTTGTTTGTTTTTGTGTGTGTTTTCTTGTGAAGTAGAGTTACTCTATACTCCAGTTTATACCTCTAACTGGTTTCTGTCAACATCTTTGGGAAGATCGAAGTTGGATATCTTCAGCTGGTCATAGTTATATACCTGGAAAACAGAAGAAAATGTTAACATTTCAAGGTAAGTGTATTTCAAGATGAAAGCAGTAATTGAAATCATATTTGTAGATCAGTTGTTGGTTTGGTCTTTGTTGCTTTAAATAATATATAGAAAGTAGTGATGTGGAAAGTAATTCCTGAAACAGTGGTTTGTTTTTCAGGTACAGAAATGTTAATGTATGAAATGGATGAAAATGTTAACAATTGATGTAAAGAAAATGGAAATTTAGTTTATTCCTTAATTTTATATTCTCTGACAACAAAATATTGATAATTTCATTAATGTCTTTTGCTTAAAACTGTAACTTAACAACACTTTACAACTTAGGACAAATAATTCAAATTAAAATGTCTTTTGAACAGCGAACAAATGACAATGTTATATATTTGTGGGCATCGTGAAAAACCATGGTTAGAGCTCTGTAAAACCGGTTTAAGCACCCCAGTCGGTCCATATTGCCGACTGACTATTCCAAGGCTGTAACTGTCGTGTTTGCTCTTTTTCTTAAATGACTCATCACAAATTTGTTCTTACTTTTTGCTTGGCTTGCATGTGAAATACCTTTGTTCTGTGCCTTTACGGAGTTTGGTATATGTTGCAATACTCATAGGACTTTGTCATATATTCTTTTACATATAATGATTATATTTATCAGGAAAAAACATGAAATTATACATCTTTTGGATAAGAAATGTCTGTTTTTAAGCAAGGTGTGTTTTTTAGTGTTTTTGTTATAATTTCTCAAGAAGATGCATTATAATTCAAATTATTAGAAGGTGAAATAATAATAATAAATTTAAGAACAATGGTTCTATCTATAAAGAATTTTTCATATTATTCTAATAAAAAATTTCCTTAAAAATGTATTTAAGATTTCCTTATATATAAGAATGCATCCATAAAAAAAATACTTTATTCTAACTTAATTGTTATGAGAGACTAATTTTATTTAGAGAAAATTTCTTAGTTTAAGAGAAAAAATAAGATATTTCATGAATATGACCCCTCGGCTTTGTGTTTGTGTTTATTGTTTTTCTCAAAGTGTTTACCAGTACTTGCAGCATTATACAGTTTGGTTATAATATGCCACAAAAATATTGACCAGACTGAAAATATGGTGTCTTTTTCTGAAATTCCTTGCATTTACCATTCTTAAATAAATTCAAGAAAGCATAAATTATATTTTTTGTTTAAAGGGCATGATTATTTCATGATGTGCCCAATAATAAAACCAGCCCTTACTGGAGGTTTGGCTTCTGTGTGCCAAGAGCTCTTCTGAAACGTCATCAAAGACACTCCAGGATGGTCAAACACTGTACTGGTTATCTGCAGAAAAAAAATGATGATGTATAAATAGCAGCCACATATTCAGTGATACAAACATAGAGCTCCAGATAATAGGAGTAAAACTGGTGCTGTGTTGCAATATATCCCATAATTCTCAACCAAACCCTAAATTGCTGGTACTCACTGAAACTATTGGGATGATTCTAACGAGTACCAAGTAAAACAGTTTGGAGATGTAATGCAGTTAGCAGGAACTGTCCTTCTCTTATCTAGGGCTTTATATGATACCGTACCATGCTGCACCATACCACACATTGCACCATATCACACACCACACCACTAGGGCTTTATATGATACTGTACCATGCTGCACCATACCACACATTGCACCATATCACACACCACACCACTAGGGCTTTATATGATACCGTACCATGTTGCACCATACCACACATTGCACCATATCACACACCACACCACTAGGGCTTTATATGATACCTTACCATGCTGCACCATACCACACATTGCACCATATCACACACCACACCACTAGGGCTTTATATGATACCGTACCATGCTGCACCATACCACACATTGCACCATATCATACACCACACCACTAGGGCTTTATATGATACCGTACCATGCTGCACCGTACCACACATTGCACCATATCACACACCACACCACTAGGGCTTTATGATACTGTACCATGCTGCACCATACCACACATTGCACCATATCACACACCACACCACTAGGGCTTTATGATACTGTACCATGCTGCACCATACCACACATTGCACCATATCACACACCACACCACTAGGGCTTTATATGATACTGTACCATGCTGCACCATACCACACATTGCACCATATCACACACCACACCACTAGGGCTTTATATGATACTGTACCATGCTGCACCATACCACACATTGCACCATATCACACACCACACCACTAGGGCTTTATGATACTGTACCATGCTGCACCATACCACACATTGCACCATATCACACACCACACCACTAGGGCTTTATATGATACCGTACCATGCTGCACCATACCACACATTGCACCATATCACACACCACACCACTAGGGCTTTATGATACTGTACCATGCTGCACCATACCACACATTGCACCATATCACACACCACACCACTAGGGCTTTATATGATACTGTACCATGCTGCACTATACCACACATTGCACCATATCACACACCACACCACTAGGGCTTTATGATACCGTACCATGCTGCACCTTACCACACATTGCACCATATCACACACCACACCACTAGGGCTTTATATGATACCGTACCATGCTGCACCATACCACACATTGCACCATATCACACACAACACCACTAGGGCTTTATATGATACTGTACCATGCTGCACTATACCACACATTGCACCATATCACACACCACACCACTAGGGCTTTATGATACCGTACCATGCTGCACCTTACCACACATTGCACCATATCACACACCACACCACTAGGGCTTTATATGATACCGTACCATGCTGCACCTTACCACACATTGCACCATATCACACACCACACCACTAGGGCTTTATGATACTGTACCATGCTGCACCATACCACACATTGCACCATATCACACACCACACCACTAGGGCTTTATATGATACCGTACCATGCTGCACCATACCACACATTGCACCATATCACACACCACACCACTAGGGCTTTATGATACCGTACCATGCTGCACCTTACCACACATTGCACCATATCACACACCACACCACTAGGGCTTTATATGATACCGTACCATGCTGCACCATACCACACATTGCACCATATCACACACCACACCACTAGGGCTTTATATGATACCGTACCATGCTGCACCATACCACACATTGCACCATATCACACACCACACCACTAGGGCTTTATATGATACCGTACCATGCTGCACCATACCACACATTGCACCATATCACACACCACACCACTAGGGCTTTATGATACTGTACCATGCTGCACTATACCACACATTGCACCATATCACACACCACACCACTAGGGCTTTATGATACCGTACCATGCTGCACCTTACCACACATTGCACCATATCACACACCACACCACTAGGGCTTTATATGATACCGTTCCATGCTGCACCATACCACACATTGCACCATATCACACACCACACCAATAGGGCTTTATATGATACCGTACCATGCTGCACCATACCACACATTGCACCATATCACACACCACACCACTAGGGCTTTATATGATACCGTACCATGCTGCACTATACCACACATTGCACCATATCACACACCACACCACTAGGGCTTTATATGATACCGTACCATGCTGCACCATACCACACATTGCACCATATCACACACCACACCACTAGGGCTTTATATGATACCGTACCATGCTGCACCTTACCACACATTGCACCATATCACACACCACACCAATAGGGCTTTATATGATACCGTACCATGCTGCACCTTACCACACATTGCACCATATCACACACCACACCACTAGGGCTTTATATGATACCGTACCATGCTGCACCTTACCACACATTGCACCATATCACACACCACACCAATAGGGCTTTATATGATACCGTACCATGCTGCACCTTACCACACATTGCACCATATCACACACCACACCACTAGGGCTTTATATGATACCGTACCATGCTGCACCTTACCACACATTGCACCATATCACACACCACACCAATAGGGCTTTATATGATACCGTACCATGCTGCACCATACCACACATTGCACCATATCACACAACACACAATATACACATACAATTTCTAAATATACAACTTTTTTTCTTACATTACGCTGGGAGTATAATAAACAACAAGCAATGAGAAAATGATACACTATATACAAAAAAGCATTTTCCTACACAAAGACATCATAGTTGAATGAGTTAATGCTGTAATACACATAAGTAGTCTTTTGTTGTAGGAATTGATTTTAACAACAGAAAAACCTTATTTTTTAAGCATTTATAATGTTATCAGAAAGTTAACATTTTTCTTCCAATATTATACATATTATACATTACTGTATTACTTGTATTATTACTGTATATTTTCCTTTTTTCTTCACAAGGTAAATACAACACAGTACACACTCAAAATACTTAATAGATGGATTAATCTTTTTGTTAAGAGATTCTGACACAGATTTTAAGGGTTGATATGTTCTTTACATGCAATTTCTTTTTTTCCAAAACCCAAAATAATCTGTAACACTGTTATCAAATAAAGCAAACATTCTGCTGCAACCAACTAGGCAGCACTCAATCTACTGTCACCAGCAAGCCAAGAAAACCTGTGTATTACAGCAGATGAATGGAATACAGATGAAACTGATAAAATACAAGCAGAATGTCTCTAATGATTTGGATGTAAGACACCATTAAGGATGTTAAGTATTCATTAATGTGAAAGTATATCACTAATTGGAAAAAATCAACAACATGCAACAATTGATCAGAAACCCTTTACTGGAGAGATGGGTTTTGGTTATTGACAATAAGATCTGTTGAATAGGTTTCTCATTTATTTGAAACATTCATTTACAGTAAGTTTCTGGTTTACAGATTAGTTTATATCAAAATTAATATAACTGTTACATGAGCAAAAATTACCACATCCATAACTATGACAAAAAAGAAAACTATTTCATTGTATATCTGGACAAACTTTGGTCATTTTATTAAAAAAATAAAAAATAAAAATGCAAACCAGACAATTTGTATCCAATGCACCTTAACATTCAAATGACAAAAGGGACAATACAAAAGGATGAGAAAAGCCATGTTCATACATACTTTACTTGTGTCTGTGCTAATGGATGAATTGGACACTCTTGATTCATGCGTCCCCTGCATAGCTAGATCAAAAAACTTCTGAAACATGGATAATGGTCAATGGTCAGGGCATGCTGGTTACATGGTCATGGAATGAAGTGATGATGGTTTGAGATGGAGTTTGAGTCCATTTCAGAGCATGTGATTGGCCAATATAACCTGTCATTCAAATGTTTTACATCAAGGCCTGGGGTTATGAAATATTACGTTTGAAATTAAGGTCATCCTCAAGCATCTTATGGGTTGAATTTAGATAAAACATGAAAACATTGCTTATAAGCTGTATGAAAATAATTTTAGCCTCAATCTTAAAATTGGATAACCCTCATTAATCAGCTGCATATGGTACTCTAACTTAACAGTACCAGGCTCTTGCTAATAGCCACAGGATCCAACTATAAGCTTCATAATCTAATAGTAATGCCCAGCTAATGATTGGTCGCGTAAGACCCCAGAAATATGTCTGAGTAGAATCAGAGTGCACTGCAGGTCCTCTAGAAGACTTTTCCACAATAAAGTTCTTGCCTTGACTGGGACTTGAGCCCACTGTGGAAGGTTTAGGAGCTATCAAAGTACATTGAGAACCACAAATTGGATTTCAAGAGAAACAAGAGATGTTTCTAAGACAATTATTCCCAATTGCTTCCCTGTTTTACCCCAAAACCAAAACAGAAATCACATTCAATACATATGTTACTCACCCCAACTGGGGTCATTTAATACTCAGGATTAATGTCTCTATCAAGTTTGAGGATTGCAGCCTCATGTGCTCTTAAGATTTTGATTAAAAAACAAGTTGATCTACTGACTGACATCTGCAAAACAATAAACCCCCTATTCTTTAAAGGTAGCAGAACAGAGGTTATCATAACAGAATAACATCTCTTATCTAGATCTCTATAATGAAGATCCTAGACAATGTACTAAGTTTAAAGTGTAAAAAAACCCCTCTTATATCCTCCTTCACAAACCATGTTAAAACATCTAAATGACAATCATGAGTTACAAGTCAAAACCAACCAATCAGCATCTTAGAAACAGTGTTTTACCCTCGTTCAACATCTAAATACATCAGGCTTATGAACTTGTATTCACCTAACACTGGTGAATTCAGTTTTAACTTTTAAGCAATTATAATATTTTTTTAAGTTTAGATGTCTTTGATCTGAATGTCAACTGATTAGTCTGAATACAAGACACAAAAGTTCAAACTCAAAGTTATGCTAAGTAAAGCAAATTTAAAGTCTAAAAATTATGTGTATGTTAAAACATGTATATGTTAAAACAACAATCACAGTCCTGTGATAAAATGTGATGTTATTTATATACTATGCACAACAACGTGACTTTGTTATTAATTTTTGACAATTAAGCTTATACAAGAAAACATGATAAAAAATCATGCAATGCCTGACATACTATAAATCATTTGAAAGCACCTTTCTTGTTTAACATATTAAAATCTAATTAAGGCACACAT
The DNA here is from genome assembly GCA_007844125.1 of Sinonovacula constricta. Taxonomy (NCBI): domain Eukaryota; kingdom Metazoa; phylum Mollusca; class Bivalvia; order Cardiida; family Solecurtidae; genus Sinonovacula; species Sinonovacula constricta. Next base: position 6,722,710 of record CM017569.1, read on the forward strand.
TATCATCTCAACTAATAAATCGTTTTGCTTGTCTTTATATAATTCTTAGCAGTGTTACTTGTGACAGTGTCCACAGTTATGAGAAAGAGAAAGATGGATTTCTGAGGACCAAGAATTGACCTTGTATGATCTTGATTACCCATGGTCTGTAAAAGCCTGGGAAAAAGTAGTGCATGTTCAAATATGTAGGTCCAAGGAGACTAGATGCATCAATTGTGTTTAGGCTGCTTCATATTATACCATATATATTGTAATCTGTTCTAACTAGACATTCAAATGAATATATGTGTAATGCAGACACACAAGAAATTTATTAATGAACATCATGGTTTTGCAGCTTTATCTTACAGGTTAAGCTTTTTAATCATCAGGCAGTTTCACCGAAATCAATAGAATTTTTAAAGCTTAGATAAATTATTTAAAAAATAAACTGAAATTGTTGAATTTATCTTTAATATTTGTTTTGTGTTTGCTGCACACCAACCCAATTATCATCATACTGGTGATGCCCAGCTAGTTACTGCTGGAGACAGACCCCAGACTTAAATCTGGGTAGAACCACTGGCACACTGCAGATTAGCTGCAAAACCTTCCCACATGAAAGGTTTCGCTCAGACCAAGACCCTAACCTATACACTGAGTTATCAGTAATAAAAATCTATTAAAAGTGCTAAGTATTTAAGCTTATTTTCTTGATAACAATCAGTAAAAATACATTGTAAGATATTTAAATCCTGTGGTTGATAATGAGAACTTCATATCATATCTACTCCGATGCAAACAGATACTAACATAGTCCAGGGGCCCTCCATATATCCCTGACAGAGGCAGTGTGGCTGCTCGTGGAGCCAGGCCATAGCCAGGCTTTGGGGCTGAAATAGAAATCAGCATCATCAGTATTTTCAGCAGCAACGGAAGAAGAGAACAGTTACAAATTTATAATCCTTATCACATATGTTATCACTACAACCATGTTCATCATCATCATTATCATCTCATTATCATCATCATCAATACTATTATCATTATCACCTTGAAAGTATACAGTAATGCAAGTTTTTCAATATTAACCTTTTACTTGCTGGAAACACTAATAGGGTTGGGGTATGTATTATGTCACTTCCAGTAAGGAACAGTGTTACAGTAAGTGAATATGATCAAGTGTGAGTCAGATGAGAGCCAAAATACAACAGGGAGATATAAGTCAAAGATAATATTGTTGAATAAACACTCCTGGTCATCTCACCATGTCTCCCAAGTGTTACATTTAAATGCCATGGATTATGGATAACACATCAATGGGCATCGGTGATCTAGGGGTTAAAATGGGCATCAGTGATCTATGGGTTAAAATGGGCATCAGTGACCTAGTGGTTAAAATGGGCATCAGTGACCTAGGGGTTAAAATGGGCATCAGTGACATAGGGGTTAAAATGGACATCAGTGATCTAGGGGTTAAAATGGGCATCAGTGACCTAGGGGTTAAAGTGGGCATCAGTGACCTAGGGGTTAAAATGGACATCAGTGACCTAGGGGTTAAAATGGGCATCAGTGATCTATGGGTTAAAATGGGCATCAGTGATCTATGGGTTAAAATGGACATCAGTGACCTAGGGGTTAAAATGGGCATCAGTGATCTATGGGTTACAATGGGCATCAGTGACTTAGGGGTTAAAATGGGCATCAGTGATCTAGGGGTTAAAATGGGCATCAGTGACCTAGGGGTTAAAATGGGCATCAGTGACCTAGGGGTTGAAATGGGCATCAGTGATCTATGGGTTAAAATGGGCATCAGTGATCTGGGGGTTAAAATGGGCATCAGTGGCCTAGGGGTAAAACTGTTATCTCCAGTTCAGAGGATTCCGGAGTAAAACCAAGAAAATGACCATGCAATGTTTGAACTTGACCATATTGTTTCACTGCACACGGCTTACCCAGAGAGTGAGCAGTTGGGAGGGATAATTATAAATTGACAGAACTTGTTTCTCAACCAGCCAGAAATTAAAAAAAAAAGGTTTAACCTAAAACATGTACTAATTCTGCACTCACTAGAATCCATGCTCAAAAAAAGACAGCAGAGTTATCATGTCACTTGGTCATAAAGAACAAAGAACATTGTTACCAAAATAGATGGCTGTGAAGGTAATAGAAAAAAGCATTTCAAAAAGAGATGCTTGCTAGAAACGATCTTGTTACTAGACAATAGTTTTAGGAAGGTGTTCCAGAAATGGTAAAAACAAAACAAAAAGCTGTAAATGGGGAAAAGCATGAGAAAAAAAGCTGTTATCATAATATTTGATTATTAAGGGTATAACCGGCTGTGCTACCATAATATTTGGTTGTTAAAAAAAGCCATATACCTGGTTAGTTGGTTTGTTTTATGAGATACATTAAGCACCACAATTATGGTTAATATAGTGATGGCCTGCTATTTTGACTGAGTAAGACCCCAGAAATTATTTGGGTAGAAGCACTGGCACAGCAGAGGTCAGCAAAAATATCTTTTTACTTTTAGTCCAAGCTCAACTGGGACTCGAACCCACACAGTGAGAGGCCAAGATAAGTTTCAATTTGCTGACTCTATCCCTAAACCACAGGTGCACCTATGTGAATTGGATGCAAAAGAGTTCATCACAATATCTAGTTGCTTAGGAAACAGAAAAGCAATATTACCAGAATAATTGGTTGCCATGGTCATAGTCCGGTAGCATCTCATATCACTATCATCCCATGCTCGGCGACGTGTATGGTCCAGGAATCGTGATGGAGCTGTGAAAATGGTAGTTGGTTTTGTTGTGTGTTTTAACACTTAACATGCTGTACTTATAAATCAGCCATACTTATGCTTATTTGCTAACACATTTATGCATAGGTATCAGAAAATATTACTAGAGCAACTAAAAGTGCAGATTTTGGTCAGACAAATCCCCGAGGGAGCTAGCTGATCAGAATCTACACTATTTGCCTAGGCTTGATCAGTTCATAAAAACAGTTAAACAATTGTATTCACTTAAAATGTAAATCCATATTTTTATGGACTAAGCTTGTATTGTTTATATTTGTAAAAATATCAGAAATATAGAAAATGCTACAATATACGTGTAAGCAAATTATTAATTTTACATGAAAGTATAAAAAAACAATGTTTATCTTGGTTTATGGGGAACAGTAATAATAATAACAAGAAAAGTACAGTGTTTAACTGCCCACTGAAAGCCTTCTATAATGTGTCACCCACATTGACTATGTATGCAGCAATAACTCTTTTGTCTTCGTATGGAGAGAAAAACATCTCTGGACAGTTGGTTATCTAACTCAATTTGCCAGAACTCCAGTTATAGGATTATAAGATTCCCATTGATCAGGTTTTTATAAAATGACTTAATTTGACCAATCAAATACTTGGACACAAATAATTACATTTATAACATTAAGGATAAGAGTTACTCACAAGCAAACATTGGTGACTGGTATCGTGTTTGATACTTTGGCTCATATGCTGCATTTGGAACTCGAGAAGCCTTCCAGGGGTCGAGTAGTTTGGATGGTAAAATCTTTGCTTCCTCTAGTTCTTTATAGATCACATTGCCTATTCCTGACTCATCCTTAAACTTCTTCAGTTCCTCTATTTCTCGTTTTATTTTGGGATCCTCTGGTGGCACATCATCCTCATCCTCCTCCCCTCGACTTTTTCTCCTCTGTCTCACTGCAAGAATAATATGAACATTTTCTTCCTTTTTCCTTTTATTTTTCTTGAAGTGTAAATTTGAAGCTTGCTTTCTATCTTCATTAAGGAACCATGTCAAATGTTTTAGTCATTTGCAAAGATAACTAGATATACTGTAAGCTACTTTGCAGCAGACAGGGTAGGTTCTGATTAGTTGGTTCCCTGCACCATATACAACTTGCCAAAGCCTGATCAACAAACTGTTAAAAATGGCCCAGCAATCTTTATTCAGTTAACATGCTTTCTTTCAAATATAAGACAAGAGAAATAAATCAGATTAATAATATTTTATTATTACAATTTTTATAAATTGTTATTATTCATTTTCATTTATAATTTTTTTCAAGGATAACAAACTAAAGTTTTATCATTTATAATATTTTTCAAAGATAACAAACCAAAGAACACTTAAGCACTTATTGGCCATGTGTCAGGTATGAAGTTTGGACCTGGGATGGCAGGCAAAAATCATTTTACACACTGTCTAAATGACTACCAGAATCATTGTTGGAAATGATTGCTTACACAAATAAATAGGAAGAACAAAGTTTTATAAAATGAAAATAAACAGACACTTACTATGCTAAAAAAGCCAAGCTTATTTTTATGTTAACATTCTGAATGACCTTTAGTTAATATAAAAAAGTCCATTTTCAATGTTTTGTTGTTTACTTTTACTGATACAAAATCCACAAAAATCAATTAAGGTATAATCTGGCCACCTTAAAAATGTGTTTTAATCTGATTTGAATTTTGTTAGAATAAAAAAGCACAATGGCTGACATACATATTTCTGGCAATATGGCAGCAGGTGATGGAGGTGCTGGCCAATCATCTCGCTCTATTTTTGCAATCTCCCTGACGCCTGGCGGTTTGCCTCCTGGGAAAGTGCTCAACTTGATGGCCTCGCTGTTTTTACGAATGCCTTGGAGACCTGCAGGGGAGCTGCTACGTCTTGTCTTTACCACTGTCTTACCTTGAGCTAAAAACATAACAATGCAAAATATGATAAGCCTTTTCATGCAAAATGGCCTCAGACACATGATAATCATTCATAATACTGGGACTAAAGTTTTAATTATTAATATAAAACTAATGTCAATCTGTATTTTATCATCTCCAATGTGTTTAACACATATCAACTACAAAAAAGTAAATTAGCAACAGTAGGCTGATTAATTAAATAAAATTTCATTCATCAACAGATAACTCTTTTTTCCTAAGAAGACAGAATTATCTGTGCTATTATTACAGAGCTCACTACCTACAAAGAATAAGAACAAAGTGATACACAAAAGTAGAGAAATGTCTATTCTAACTTACCTAACTTCATCATGCCTCCTGAAATAAGTAAAAGATCATGAAATTTAGATCATTGGTGCAATATGTTATGTTATATCAAATGCTTTTGTTGCTAAACAGTTTTTCTTACAATCTTTTATTTATGTGTACCAAACTTTAATTGTCTATGCAAAAAAAAAAGAATTTCAAGACAATTTCACTGAGGATTTTTCAAAATAATGCAAACTTGAAAAGAACACAAAAAACCTTTATGTTTATTTAAAGCAGACAACAAAATGCTTTTACAAAATATTTCACTAGAATGAAAGTATAAAAGTCATTTAAAGTATGACACTCAAAAAACATACATGATTACAACTTTATTATCTACACAGTGATGAATTAAACACTTCATTAACACAAGCTGTCTGTATACAGCCCACACAAATTTTATTAGTGCTGGCTAGGAAAATAAAAATTCTAAGATGAGGCATAAGTCTGTCAAAATTTATTTTAAGGTTAGCTGCCATTTGAAATGCTTACCTCTTGATATAATCTAAGAAATACAGGTTTTAAGCGAAAACCTTTGACAGATTTTGAGAAGTAGGCCTTTATTAAAAGGTTAGCGAAGACCAAAGAGGACAAGAGTAATGTCAATAGCTCCACTTCTTTTCATTGATACATGGAGGTAAAAATTATTTTCATTGTCTGTTACTGACTCATCCTGGAATTTATTTTGAATCTTGTTTTGCTGTGGTAACTTACCTTTCTTAGGTTTCAAGAACTGAGGTGGTTCCTTTGAATACGAAAAGTTAGCTGAAAGAAAATATGAAAACAATCTGAAAAGTGTAGGCTCAATGGCTTCATTTTCTCAATGCACAAAGTATGCTTGCTGGGAAACACACAGAATATATTTGTTGTAACAGATCCCTCAAGGTTCTAAAATGTTCGGCACTTTAATGTTTGTTAAAAGCTTGGTTCCATCATTTTTTTATATTCATAATTGTATATATTTTAGACATCATTCAAAAACTAAAACATAGAAATGATATAAAACAGCAAGAAAATGAGCCACCAGTCCAAGACTTAAACCTGGGACTCATTGCAGACTGGATAAATGCTTTACAGACTTAGCTAACTTAGCCACTTACACATTCTCTCTCCATCACCAGGCTACATAAAGTTTGGTTAAAATGTTAGTCCATGTCACAGGTTCAACTTTCAGTAATCACATCTTCTCTATTTTCATATTATGTTATATTAGAAAATATCACTTACCCTTTGAATTTAAAGCATTTTGATTGGTCAAGAGCTGGTCATGTGTGAGTCAATATAAAGTGATATTGACTCGAGAATGTTTTTAATGAGCACTGAGAACATATAACTGATGGTCTTGTTCTTGTTAAGCGTACTATTGCTACAACATGGTATCTAGTAAAAGGAATGGACAGTTTGTCAATGAGTCTAATGGTGAATTGATAACATTAAGGAAAAATGTAGGAAAGAAAAGAACAAAATGTATAACTTCGCTAGAAGTGAATGCTTTTTGTGACTTTCTGTCGGGTGAAAAAAGTCAGCACAGATTGAAGAAATGACTGCTGGTGAATTGAATCAACATCTTTTACAGTATTATGTTGAAATAAGAATGCACATGGTCTGTTGTTAAAATGCATCAACAGAGCAATTTAATAGGCTATGCGATATAACAAGTAAAGACTAATGCTTTGGTCTATATACAGTTTTGCGGACCTGGCTAATGTGATAATGACCTTCGATTGTATCCTCTGTCAATATCGCATTACCCAGGTCATAACTACATACTGACCTAAACACAAGTCTTTATTGCATAATATCTCATACTGAATTTATGATAATGAATTCTTAGTCTTCTCCTAATATCTTCATGCATAGGTTATATTATGTATCGAGAAGTAACTTCCAAAAGTAAAGATCCTGATCAGACAGCTCCTACCTGTACCTAACCTCGATCAATACATGCTAAGAACATTAGGTATCAGCTTCAGTTACTAACCTGGTCTCAGAAAGTGGTTGATGTTTGGGGGTTTCGTGTCTGATTGGGCACGACCTCGGCTAAGATACGTCTGTGAACCCTGGGTCTCCAGGTAACTCCGATTGTAGAATTTTCCATAATTCACTTCCTGTTTCCGTTCATACGAGGAGTCCTTAAATGAAAAAAAAAAGCCAAATATGATAAATCTTATTAGAAATAATACTTTAAATTTATCTTAAATTTTGCAAAAAAGAAAAGTAGCACTAAGCATTTTGATTTGTTCAGAGATAGAAATAAAATTAACGGAATATTCATTATGTATATAACAATGGATCCAACAATTGTAATTCACTTATAAATTTAAGTTCTTTCATAATGTTTGAGACTTTTAATTGATAAAATGCCAACAATTGGTGTTGATTATTTAACTAATTTAAGTTCACCAAGTAATTAGATCCTTAAACTTAATACTGATCACAAAAGTTATCAAATTACAGATGGCTTATTTAAAAATCCTTACACATTTTACAATTTTGCAGGAGACGTCTTTTAGCTACAACAGGTACAGAAGCATTCATAGGTCACAACTCCATACCTACAATGTACAGCACAGGAAAATAGCACAAGAAAATACAAAGTAATGCCATTAAAAGTTCATGTATCTTTCCTCATTTGTAGCTGATTAATTTTTAATTTCTGAGGCATCACATTTTGGCTTTGTGAAAGCATGCGATACAATGGCATGGACAGACTTGGATAAAATACAGAAAGGATTATAGACAAGAAGGACAATATAGTCATTTTGTAAAAAGAATAACAACATATTAATCAATACTGCCTTCGATTTAATTAAATTCTGAATAGATACAAATATAAACAATGACCAATGTGATAATGAGTTAGTAATAGTTAATATAATCAGTGAAACATGAACCATATTAATATAACCCCTGTAATTGATGCTTCTGGTCCTCAAGGACACACATTCAATTAAGTTTCAACAAAACATTAATATCTCTTGTTCCAATTTACCATGTATCTGCTAAATATAAATTGATTAAGCAAATGCAAATTGTGTAGATCCAGATAAGCTAGCCCCTGGTTGGAGCAGTCAGTGGTAAGGATATGCACCATTTGCTGCTGAGTCTGTAACAATATATATGACTAGTAAATTTTGTAGGTATTTCTTAGAAGCTTGTGTTTATTGTGGGTATGTAATTATGTTTAATAACTGTAAAAGAATCCTGTCACACATGTGATCTTAACCAGACCTACAATGGTAGGAGTTTCACTAACCGTGCCACTTTCCAACTCTTACGCTGGTTACTGCTGTTCTTAGGACTTTGTGTATGTTTAGTTGAACGACTGTTTGTTACAGTACCTCAATGTATAGACAGCACAAAATGTGAAATATATTGCTTTCAGATGTACACTATTTCTTATTCTATAAATAAGCACAATAGGGATTTCAGCTAAAAATAAACTTTCAATCAGGTGTTGGAGCTAATTTACACCTATGGTCATGTCACATGATCTCAAAAGTGGTCACATGGTTTGCTATCACAAGTGGGGTATGTGATATGCCTTAATTTTCACATGGATGTAGGCCACCAAAAACAGCATTTGGTGTGATTTTTTCAAATAACTATAATTTACTTGCACGAGATAAGCAGAAAAGGTCCAAACCTTTAACATGTTTCAGTTGTTATTAACCCAATACCTAATTATTATTATTTTTGCTTAATACTACAGGTAAGTCATATACACAATGACTCGGCAACAAATGTAGTAGATTCTGATAACTTCCAGTCTTTAACAACAAAAATAGTTTCCTTGGTACTTACATTTTATGTCAAGTTTCACCAAAACTACATCAATAAGTATGAAAGGTCCATATACACAACTTAAATTCTCAACAGGTGAAGCACCAGCTGGAAGGTGTCTGATCAGAATCTGCCATATTTGCTTTCAATACAACTATTAAGTTAATTGAAAAGGTGCAAGCAAATAATACAAAATATGTACTAGCTCAAAATACAAGGCTTACTTAAGGGACGCCTTGAGTCCATTCTTTTTACTTGCCACAATTGAAATCATTTAGCCTAACATAAAGTAAACGGCAAGAGCTTAAACAATAAATCAAAATGCACAGTGCTTAAGAATCAAAATAAAGATGAAACAGAACAAGAAATATCATTAGCATTGACATATGCCACTGGTGGATGCAATGACCTTATAAATACATGAATGACCTTGAATGACCTTGAATGACCTTGAATATGACCTTGATGGTTGTACCTGTAAATGTTAAATGAACCTTCATGTGTAAGGTGGTGATAATTGATTGAAGCGCAATAAATAATAAGGAAGATATGGCTGAGGAACAAAAATGGGATGGACAGGGCAGACTGGACAAAGTTATAATTATGCGACACTTGAGAGGCATACAAAAAGTTTTGAAACTGAAATATTACAAGATTAAATATGAAACAAACATGAAAATATTTATGTGCTGATGGTTTTTACCTTGAGGGAACGCCCCTAGAAATTCTGGTAAAATATAACAAGGTTCAGCTGTATAGTTTATAGTGTTCACAAACAATCCGCCACCATTCCGCACCAACCCCGCACCCCACAAGTCAGCATCTTTTTAGAACTAAATGTTAGAGTCTAAATGGATCAAAGACCAACTGAACATTATTTTGTGTTTTTTAAAGTTTTGAGGTAGTAATGCTTCAACAGTTTATTTTAAAATACATTCAGATTTACAAATTATTGATGACTGAGTTTATGTCTAAGCAAATATCACACACGAATAGTTCTGATCCTGGTGACGACAACCACCTTTTCTTCACTGGCAATGACAAAGAACTCTGTGCTGAGAGACTCAGGAGAGTATGTCTGGGTTAAATGGTCGTCAACAATAACCACTTACTCAAGGACATAACCCACTTTTATTAACCCAATAGACCAGCCAAATATTTAACTAAAATACATATACCACATAGAAACATGAAAAGCAACTAATAAAATAAAAGATAAAAGTTGGATGCATCTACACAGTTGATCACACCTCCTGTAACTATGAAAGCGATTACAAAAGGTTATATAGTTGTAACATGAATGGAACACCCATAAAACACAGATGTGGCTGCTAGGCCATGTTGTAACAATTTATTCCCCCCTGTACACGGTTATTATGAAACAATAAAGGTTAGGTAGATCCCCATAAAATTAGAAGCTGGGAGGTACTACATTTAAGGTGGTATCTGATTGTTTTCCTTTATCAAATACAAGTAACATTGTCTCACCCTTGGATGAACTGAGGGAAAATTTCTGCAAATAGTGGAACTTAAGTCTAAGAAAAGACAATTTTCTTAAATTACGAGACTATACAAATAGTTATATAAATGGCTCAAGATGTTCATTTTTTTAAATCTAGAAATAAGAATGATGAGGATTTCTGTTTAAAATATATATCAAAGGTCAGTGCAGATTACCTGCATGATGATAAAACCTGATCTAAAAGAGGTCACATGATTTTCTTAGGTTCAATTAGGAGCAGTTTTTGACTGGGTTGATAACAATTAATTAAATATACCAAATAGTTTGAGTCAATCCGATCAAGTAGCAAATTAACTTTGTTTTGGTTTCATTCTATTACATGTATTTGTCTCCAAATGATATAACATTGCAGAACACTTCTCTGTTACATGTATTTGTCTCCAAATGATATAACATTGCAGAACACTTCTCTGTTACATGTATTTGTCTCCAAATGATATAACATTGCAGAACACTTCTCTGTTACATGTATTTGTCTCCAAATGATATAACATTGCAGAACACTTCTCTGTTACATGTATTTGTCTCCAAATGATATAACATTGCAGAACACTTCTCTGTTACATGTATTTGTCTCCAAATGGTATAACATTGCAGAACACTTCTCTGTTACATGTATTTGTCTCCAAATGGTATAACATTGCAGAACACTTCTCTGTTACATGTATTTGTCTCCAAATGACATACAATTGCAGAACACTTCTCTGTTACATGTATTTGTCTCCAAATGACAATAACACTTCTCTGTTACTAATTGCAGAACACTTCTCTGTTACATGTATTTGTCTCCAAATGATATAACATTGCAGAACACTTCTCTATTACATGTATTTGTCTCCAAATGATATAACATTGCAGAACATCTCTGTTACATGTATTTGTCTCCCAATGATATAACATTGCAGAACACTTCTCAGTTACATGTATTTGTCTCCAAATGATATATAATAGCAGAACACTTCTCTATTACATGTATTTGTCTCCAAATGATATAACATTGCAGAACACTTCTCTGTTACATGTATTTGTCTCCAAATGATATAACACTGCAGAACACTTCTCTGTTACATGTATTTGTCTTCAAATGATATAACATTGCAGAACACTTCTCTAGTTACATGTATTTGTTTCCAAATGATATACAATTGCAGAAAACGTCTCTATTACATGTATCTGTTTGTTAGTTCACAGCTGTAGTTCAAGTTTGTTATGACAGAATTTGTAACTGTTGGACCTTCATATAGTATATATTCTTTCATTTATTTCAAATCAGACTTCATTGATAGTTCAAATATTTTGATGAGTTGTTTGAAATGTTGTTGTTTTTAAATCATAGTTTAAGTTTTAAATATTTAAAAAGTGAACTTACAGGGAAATAAACATATTTTTTGAAAATTTCTACAATGAATCATTTTAAGTGCTAATGATTGAAATACAATAAGCATTCTTGCAAAATCTAATAAGAAACCATCATAACAAAGTAAACCCTTCTCTGTTTCATTTATGGTCCGTACATTTTTGTGGATGGTTTTCTGAATTTCCAAAAGCTATTGCTTTGTCTACATACATCAAATCTTGACATGCCATAATCAAACACAAAAAGAAACAAAGAAACAAAGACTAACATTATCTTGAAAAGCCTAAACTACAAACAGCATCATCATTAAATGACCTGCGCCATACATCAAATCTCCAAAAATCTCATTAAACTTGAAATAATCTAAACAAAGACATAATGCACCTTGGTGTTCTGTTTAACTCTTAGCATGCTACATTTTGTTAAAAACCCATGCTAAATTCAATATCTTTTTGCTTGAATATTATTTAAGTTACATTTCATGGTTGATACACAAAGACTGCACATCAAATAGTGTAGATCCAAACTAAATTGCCAAAGCCTTATAAATACGCGAAAAGCAGGCCAAGAGTTTACAAACATCCATGCAATCTGTACAAAAACAAAATCCAAAAATATTTGAAAAATTAGGGACTGCTTGTTATACGTCATTCTGTTTTAGATCTGTTTGGCAAGACTCAAAACTGATATTTTTTACGACCCAAAAATAGAAGGGTACATAACCAGACAATAGTGAAGCCTGTGGATCAAAACATCTGTGCCATTTTCAAGATTGGTTGATGTTTTTTCTCCTCTAGACTGGTTACATTCTGCAGTGACTGCCAAGGGGTGGATGTGCCAAGAATTATGAGCTTCCCACCAGCTCAATGTATGGAGCTGAATGTATGAATGAAAAACAGTAATTTATGCTGCCAGTTACCAGACAATATTTTACGTAGGGTAACAGTGAAAAATACCTTTTTTAAAGGTGGTTTCTAAAGTTTGGACCTAAATTTTGTCCCTCAAACAACCAATTCAATTATTTTTATCTGAAAAAATCAAATGTATAATTAGTTACTGATATTTTACATCTATGTGAAAAAGTGAAAAATTTGCACAATTTGCTTTCTTAAAACTAAGAAAAACCGTGTGACCACTTACTTTTGAGATAATGTAATATCATTGGCAGGGTTATCCTTATCCGCTCTGATATCAATATCTTTTTTTTAGCAGAAATCCTGAGCAAAGTGTCTATGATTTGTACTGTCTAACATTTGCAGCACTGGTCAAAATCAACTTCATTTAGACGAAAGCATGAATTTATACAGAAATAATGCTCCAATTCCCCAAAACAGAAATTAGGCTTTGTTAATTGTACTTGATATAGGCAAACTGTCAGACACCACCTTTATCCGTCAAAATGGTGGCACATATTCTTATATATCAACACCAAAGTTTTGGTTATTTATCTGCTTGTAAATACAGCTATAGGCGACAAGAAATAATTATAAAATAGAAGAGTAAATCTTGTCAATCCTGATTAGGCATCTAGAAGTAGATGAAACATCTGAAGATCAACTCTATTTTAACTCTACCCTAAAACAGTCTCCAATCAATTACAGGGAGTTAACTCTAATCTAAAAGTCTCCAATCTATTACAGGGAGTTAACTCTAATCTAAAACAGTCTCCAATCAATTACAGGGAGTTAACTCTAATCTAAAAGTCTCCAATCTATTACAGGGAGTTAACTCTAATCTAAAACAGTCTCCAATCAATTACAGGGAGTTAACTCTAATCTAAAACAGTCTCTAATCTATTACAGGGAGTTATAGCTCCAATCTTAAACAAAACAATCTCTAATCTATTACAGGAAGCTACCTCAAACTAAAACAACCCCTAATCTATACAGGGAGTTAACTCTACACTTAAACAATCCCCAATCTATTACAGGGTGTTAATTCTAAGTTAAAGTGATCTCTAAACGATTATGGTGAGTTTAATCAGAACATTTTGTCATTAACCATTACTAAATCCTCATCAATGACTTAATGTAATTGTGACTGGCATAATGCTGAACACCTGGCAAGTACATCCTGATCATACAGCTCCCTATTATACTTAGCTGCTCTAGATCAAAACTTTTTGCCTATTGAAATATGTTGCAGATACAGAGGTGAAAATTAGGAGTTGAGTGATAATTAAACCACCTAAATAGGATCCCTAATGCCATCAGGCCATAAGCCAAGGCTTTAATAGCATCATCTCTGTGTATCAATCTTGCTAATTAGACCAGCCTGTTGTAATTAGTGAGAATCCATTCTACTAATGAGACTTATTATCTCCCCCTAACTATACTGCACCTGGATTTGTCTGATCATAAATGAGGAGAAACTACAATGGGGTACATTGGTGAAATGGAAATTGTCTCCCTTGTTAGTTAATATTTGGGGTATTCCAAACAGTAGGTAGGTCCTTGTAGTTGGAATTCTTGGATCTTATCGCCTGTATTTTTGTTGATATTGCAATTACAAACAGTGAAATTTCTTACTTTTGTATAAATATAAGCTTAAAATTAATTTAAATACTTATAGAGATATGTTATTTAAAAAAGAAAATGGAAATGTTTATTGATGATGGTTAACCTGGGTATCACTAGAAAGAGAGAAAGGTCAACATACACTCCAAAGAGCACAAGCAAAAAAAACAAGTAAAACAAATGAAAGGACCTACTTGCATTTAGGGATTATTCAGGGGAGACTATTCATTAATGTCTATCATTGTTTTTAAATTATGTGTTACAACTTTGTGATTCAGACACAATAAGCAATCAAGTTGTAATACTGATAATAAACAATTATGATGGTACTTATTTACAATTAGCAGTAAAACCACATTGTTTTTTCTGCACACCCCACTACCCCCCCCACCCCATCCCCTACATAAATTGCCCAATTTTTGGTTTTGAGGTTGTTGTCCCAATTATACACCCATTGTCAGCTGAAGAAACTGTATCACATTTCATTTATTGTTCTGAAAACACTAAAATATAGAATAAGCATCATCTCTTACTTCAACACTTTATAAATAAATGAAAAACATTGCTTTTATTTCACATTATGGTATGTGCGGCTGTTACATGCCACAAGATATAATAAATCCCTTATTTCAGCTGTTCTATGTTCTACTTTGTTCTCTTTGGGTACTTCAAACACCCATATTCCCTGTTGCATCAGGTGGTCTGAAAACTCACATGTATGGGCCATGTTTCTGTTTCAATAACAGCTCATCAGGGGCCAATCATGGAGCAACATTCCTCACCAATGAACTGAACTAATATTTGTCCCAGCCTCCCAGCTACTGAGTCCGTCTCCCATCATAACTGTAGGCTGGGTGATGAAAGATGCAGGGGATGGACTGACAAAGAGGAGGGTGTAAACCAGGTGGGCACCAGGTATGAACAATCTTACAGAGACCCAGATTAGAGGGATCCAGCTCCTGTTTACTCCTTTACAACTCCTCTAAATCCTTCATACAAGGTATTCATTTAGAATCCTCTATATGACTATTTCAATGGGTATGAGAAATGTAGGATTTGATTAAAAATTATGGGATGTATGGTAACACTAAATTAGTCCTCTTATCTGTACCTTTTATCTTAGACCTATACGTGTGATAACAACCCACACTGAAATTTTTAAAATCTTCATCAGTATTTTAAATGCAATCTAGCTAGAGACTTAGCAGTAAAAATGGCAAATCCTGATCAGACTGCTGCTACAAGGAGCTGTCTAATCAGTTTTCTCCATTATTTGCTTAAGCCATTGAGTGTGCTTTAAGCATGCTGTACATTAGAAAATGAATATCTTATCCTGCTATATTCATTAAATTATCCAGTTATAAATATAATGCGTTATTTTTGTATTTTGGGTTTCACAGCACACCTACACATGATACATTATACAAAACTGAATAGAATGAAGTTTAATATTCAGAGAGTATAATCAGGTTAAAATTCAAATACGTGGGTAGAAATATAAAAATCTATTAGATCTCTAACTGTAAGCTTCCTATGTGATGAAAGGTGCAGGGATCACAGATTAACAGAGGCAGGTCAGGGTAATCCAGGTGGATACCAGGTGTGAAACTATCAGACAAAAATGTGGTACCCTTAAACTACACAGCTTCTATTCATTTACCTCCTTTTTTAAAATCCAGCTTTTAAATATTGCATTTTATTTTTTAATTTGCTGCATTTGTCGCACTTGAATTATTTACAAACAACTTCATTCATAAAGATTAATAACTAGAGACTTGACAGCAAGAAGTGCAGGTCATGAACATACATTTTCCGGCAAGGTTCAGCTTTCTTATATCTGCATGTGTTGCCCAGGACTGGAAATTGGTGCATTGAGTTCTACAATAAGTTCTTTAGGTTTCACATATTGTTTATTTTTAAAGGTAATTTCAATTTATTTTAACTGTTAATTGAAAAAAAGCCCCAACTCATTTTATTATCAGGGGCCATAAATCTACAATTTCACCAAGTAAAAGTTAATATCACATCAAAATATTTCAAGATAACTGACTGACAAAAAAACTAACCAAAATAATGTTTTGATAAATGGTATTTGGCATTTGGAATGCCATATATTTGTTGAATATTTACCTATCTGACAAAGTTATTGAATTTTTATCAGTTTATTTACCAAAATAAATGAAGATAAATGATTGCAAGAAGATGGATAACTGTAGCATAACACCAATAATTAATGTTTCCTCATGTTACTTTTCAATTTTCTGACTGCTGTTGTGAAGATTATATTAATATGACTTGCATTAAAAACACATGTGCAACACCCTGCTTATATAAATAAGTACCTTACACAAAAATAAATCTGTGATCATAAACATCTAGATGTTTGTATAAATCTTTTTGTTCAGTTTGTCTCTACTTGACATGTGATTGACATGATGATAGGAGGATCCCAAAGAAAATACAATAGGAGAGACTGGATCAACAATGACTTTTTGTTCTCTCAAAGTGCATCACCCATTTTAACAAAAGCAGGTAAAAGAGAGGCAAACCACCGCAAACAGTTGACCCTCATTATGCTTCATACTTAAAAAACAACAACAATGATTTTAATTAAAAAGAAAAAAATAATGACTTCTAGCAGTGAAAACATGACATGTAATTGCTAAAGACTCAGTCACAAAACAGTGCAAATTCTGATCAGCAAGAAACAAATAACAACAACAAAATGCACATAGCATATTAATAATCAGTTAACTTTAATCTTTAGAACAACTTCTGAACCTAAAGGCAAGGTTATACAAAGCTATGAACTTGAAAATGTTTGACTTTAGGAAGTAAAAACAATGAAAATGCACAGACTTAACAAAGTGTATTAACTGTAGACTACCATACCAAAATTTAATGTTGAAATTTAAGAAAAACATTCAAAAGCAAACCCAATTTTACTTCGTATGTATAAACAAAAAACAAAGACACAACTAAAAGCAACTTAACCATTTCAAATGCAAGGAAAATATTTTTAGTAGAATAAAATAGATGAAAAATGCCAGTGATATACAAATGCATGCATTGGTAGACTGCTTTCTATAAGCCAAACCATTTGTTTATTTTTAATTTATTCATTGTATAGACACATGATAACTGACACAGCAGGTTAATCTTAAAACTGTGCATATTTTTCATGTAATAAATATAAATAATGAAAAACTAGAAGGTTAAAAATGTAAAAACAACCACAAAATATAAAAAAAATCATTTGTGCTTGAAACAATATAAAAAAACCCAGACCTTTGAAGCGGCTAGACAAATGAAAAAAATAAATATACAAGAACCAAAAGACAACAACAGGTAAGACAGTTGACTGTGTCCAGTATACTTGCACCAGTCACTGACCTGAACTTGGTTTGCAGAGTGCCACAGTCTACCAGGAAGGCACATTCCTAAGGTCATACACTGTGGTAGGAAAGATCAAGCTATTAGTCATGCAAGTAAAACAGATTAGAACATCTATCTCAATAACCTACCATTTTTGGATAATAACCAAACAAAAATCGTAACTGAATTGAACACCATACTTTCCACTATATAAGAACTTTAGTATGATAGTTATGATGGAAGAAATTCCAGTAACTGCCCCTAATGAAAAGTGGCCAAATAGATTAACTGACATGACAAGTTGCACAAAAGGGCACTAATATACATATCCTGGGAGAAAAGGCCCCTAGACACTTTTACAAAGGAGGCCTTTAAAAAATTATAAGCCCACTATAAAAAAAATATAAACAGCTCAATTCTTTTAATGCACACCTTTTAGAATCTTAAACTTTTCCATTTTAACATACTAAATATTTCCAATTTAGCACACCATCCCTAATAAATTCCCCTTCCATGGTTTAAGACAACAAAATATTATATTTCCAGTTTATGCATACCTAACAAATGTATATTCCAAAGTCTTCTCAAAGAAATCTCAAATTTTAACTACTGGTAAGTAAGCTATGTTCACTACAGTGCCTTCACAATCTGTTGTTTTTCTAGTGCAAGCACAAAATCTATTAAAAAATACTATACTTAATCATGTAATAATGTGAATCAATTAAAAAGATACTAAGGGCATGTGTGTGTGTAGCTATAATATATATTATGTTAATTGATATTGCCTGTGTTGTATGAGATTTAAACAACTAAAAACTAACCAAAAATAACAAGCTCCTGGTGTACAAAGGTCATACTCACAAATGACAGTGACTAATACAGTCTTAGTTTTATAAAAAAATCTACAAAAATGTTAATGACACAATACAATATTTTTTTTATTAAATACAAACAATTTAACAAAGACAAAACAACACAGACAACCAAGCACTTTGACTTCTACATTTTTCACACACAATTGAAAGCCGGTCAGAAAGAAAACAACAAAGCCTTACAAAATAAAGTCACAATTTGCACATTTTATACAACAGCACTTGACAGAAACATTGATGTGAAATCAAAAATAGTCCTACATTATTAAACTGTTATCATACATGTAATACAGAAGTCTTCTCAAAGAAATCTCTAATTTTAACTACTCTCATAGAAGATAATTGGTAATTGGGCGTAGAATAATGTATGGCAAATAGAACACCTTTGTCTAAAAAGATTTAAAATGTACAGCTATGACGCACTGACTTATGGAATAGAATAATGCCTATGTCTTGAGTAAACTTGATTAAGAGAGTAGTGTGCTTTATCAAAATATCTTTGACACATGTTTGTCTTAGCAATTTAAAAAAAATGCTATGTGTTTTTGTTTATTTTTTATAACAGATCAACTCAGGCTTATAACATTTTCAGCAGGTACCATGTCCATCAGATTCATTGTACGACTTCCCTCTTCAAGCCAGTTAAAAGGTATAGAATAAATATAATGATCAGTAAACTTTATCAAATTGATGATCCTACAACTTAATTGCATAGCATTACACTGAAAGATGAGGGCCACACCCAGATATCTTAATGGAGTTACCAGTAATTCTTCCCATTCACTCTGGAGTATGAAAAAAATGAATCAGAGAGCAGTAAATTTCAGTATATGAAGAAAAATGCAAAATATGTCAATGCGACCTAATTTGTTGATAACACACAGAGCTACCTATAATAAGGAATTTATGTTCAGCAGTGTAACGGGCTTGACTTCCCTCCCTCACCACAACCCCTCCCCATCACCCAGTAGTAAGCCTGAACAGGTGCTAGAGCCCCCAAGGATACCACTGATATGAGAACCTCTTCTCCAAACACACAGTATCTATAAACTGTCAGAACTGTTTATAGAAGCAATCTCATAATGTTATCTCATGTTTTGCCAGAGTAACACTTATACATGTAAACACATAGGAAATTAACCATTATTGCATACAAGCAGCACCACTGCCTGAAGCAGTTTTAATCAATTTGAGTGCTGACTTTTAACCCACTCAGGTTCTTAGGCACCAAATCATGATATTTCTACATTGGTAAATATAACATTTTAAACAGCTGAAATGTCTACAGAGTAATTTTTAGAATAACAATAAACAAAGAAGACAGTGTCAAGTCAAAAGAATAATGTCTCAATTTATAGTATTTACATTACCATGGCTGTCTTTAAGAGGTCAAAAGCATATATATTTTTCTTAATGACTACTTTGTTACACAATCACTCAGAGAACAATAGCTTTACAATGCCATAACTCTGTGAATTCAGAGAATTTACCCAGAAAAAAACATGTTTGAACACAGGGGTGATAAAAATAATTGAAATACTCTTCTCTCAAGGAGAGGCCATTTGGTCTGTCTCATTTCTAGCCTCCAACACACAAGAGTTTCTTCCTGTCTTATCATGACAGGTAATTACACCAGAGATGGAAGATGTTTTGTATTGCTTGTTTGCTGTTTTTTCCTCCTAGTTTTTACAGAGTCCAGTCAGCTATGTCTATTATTATAAATAAAGCTTAAAAAGAAGATATTTTCTATAATATGAAAACATAATTGTAGACACATTTTCTTCTTGTTTTGGGGTTGTTTTTTTCTCACCTTTTAGAAGTGCTGTATGAGGATTATAATATTAATGGTTATATAAAATTATATGTAAAATAGTAAATGAAATGTTTATGATAATTAGGCCATGTGCACTTGAATAGTACAGCATATGTCATAATTTAAGGCATTGTTCGAACATATTTTAAACTCACTTTAAGTTAACGCAGTATGCGGTTTAGTATTCCATGGGTTTCTATTGATATTCAGACAATGTCTTCTACTGTTTAAAACAAACATTGGATGCCCTTTGATTCTTTGCATCAATGCTTTTCTAATAGGAATTGATTTCATCTTTTTTCCATAAGAGTAGACGCAATGATCTGGTACAAATTATGTGGAATATATCACAATCAAGATTAACTTCCCTTATCTGCTATGCAATGCCAGATATTGTTGGGCAAGAACAAAAATCTATAATCATAAACTAAGAACCCTTTTTAGATTGATCTACAAAAAACAACTTCTAACCAGGACTCCAATTATTCATAATCTCAAAGTAGGTCACAGAACTTACAATTTGCTTCGGGAATTACCATAAATTAGTCTGAGAGAATGTCTAGTGCAACAAACATCAACAACTCTTTAAATGGTAACTATATTTACTGGATTGAAGGAGTGGTACTGTCTTGTTACATTAATATCTTGCGATCTTTACATGACAGTATGGCAACTTTAATATTGAACTTGTCATACTATAACTCATCAACAGATACCTATACATGCATGTATAGTGAGATCATTTATGTTCACATTATTTTAATTTGTTTTTGTGTCCCTTTATCAAATTTCATCAATTTCAAAGATCTAGTGTTTTAATTTTAATGACTATAATCAATCATTTACAAAAACAAACAACTATGAAATGCATATCATTGATTAGTTCATACTATTTAAGCAACTAAACAATACAAATTAAAGCAATAACATTTTCTCCTAAATCACCAATGAAAATAATTCAAACAAAAGACTCAATTAAGCAATCTAAAATCCCACAAAACAACTTAAAGAACAAAAAAAGTTGAAACAATTATTGAAAGATTAATAATAATTGCAAGTTGAACAATTATGTAATGAAACAATCACACACACTTGAATATAATGGAAAGAAGATAATTGTCAATGGAAGGGTTCTTAAATCCTTGGAACAATCAAGATAAATGCACAATTGATATGGAACAATCAAGATAAATGCACAATTGATATGGAACAATCAAGATAAATGCACAATTGATATGGAACAATCAAGATAAATACACAATTGATATGGAACAATCAAGATAAATGCACAATTGATATGGAACAATCAAGATAAATACACAATTGATATGGAACAATCAAGATAAATACACATTGATATGGAACAATCAAGATAAATGCACAATTGATAATCTCAATAAAATAATGTCCTATCCAGGTCTTAACACTCATGCAGAGTCAGAACTCAATCCCAAAGAAACAGCTAGAGCATCTTGTCAATGTCATTCAACTCATAGCTATCAATTAGTCACGTTGTAGCAAACAATGCAGATCAAGATCAGACAGTATACTGGAAGCTGTCTGATCAGGATTTTCACTATTTGCTCTAGAAATATGTTCAATTAATCTTATATATGGTTAATAACAAAACAAAATTGAAGGTTGATACAGCCACAGTAGCATTGCGAAAAATTACTTAAACGGGTGTTGAAAAATGATGGTATAATGACTAATGACGCACACCAAAGAAAATTTTAAAAACTAAACTATACTCTGAGGTTATCGAAAATGTATAAATGTTTACAATGAAAAGACAGATGGCCGAGCTGTAATAATAATAATTCTAATTCTTGTATGTTACCCAAGTCCTAGACAAAATTGTACTATTTATTATTAAAATATCTAAGATCTGTGTTTTCCTGGCTTTATCTTATTATTGTTACTGTATAACTGTTTTCTTGAAACACAAAATAGAATTCAGGATTCCAGGTTCTGCTTTCATATTCATTCACTGTTCATTAAATTAACATAAATCAATAGGCATTCAAAATTTAATTATAAATGAAAGATTAAAACTGAGAACTTTAAAACATTGTGATTTCTTAAAAATTTAATAACCAAGTAATGGTGCAGAAAGGATTCTGCTGATGATTAATCATTATTAATTTCAAAATTATCCGATGCATTTTTATTCTTATGGAGTGGTACAAAATGTGTGGGTACGACATTGCAATTCATTGAACATATGCCACGTATTGGCCTAACCTGATTTTATGGCTGCATAAGTGTTTGTTTGGTTAAACTGTTTTTAATCTCAGCTTCCATTTCCATGAAATTTATCAATATTTTCACATTGGAAACTTGTAATTTGAAGAAATGTCAACATTAGGAATCAACAACAACATCAGACACATTTTACCATTTCCCCATTTGTAAAATATTAGCAATCACTTACCACACAAGCAATGGTCATTTTTTCATGTTAAAGATTCCTCCATATATCACACACACCTACATTTATGTTACATATTAAGTCTGCTCCAGAATCATCAAAATGGCTACCATCTTTTCCTGTGCTTCCTATGTTGTTCAGATCAGTTTGAACCTCAATGAGATTCTTGCAATATTTTTGGGCTTTATTATTGTTGCTTCAACCTGTGTGTACTTACAGTTATGTTTTTTTACCATTTCCACTATCTATACTCTAGGAAATTTTAACAGGTACAAAGGCTTTCTTTAATCAAATATATTAGGACATGGTTTCCCGAGTAGGTATGCCTACCACTCCTAATATATATTTGGTCTATTCCCTTATCAAAGCCTTTCATTCATAAATGTTACTGTCTTCTTCCGCACTGAAATAATGTAAACTTATAGTACAAGAATCCTGTATACATTACATTACTTTGTGATATCTGCAATGATCACCATCAGCTAGGTTAAAAAGGTTATTATTAGAATATTTTTGACAATGAACCAGAACTTCCTTTATCTGTCATTCTATAATCTGAAGCAATGTTAATCCTGTCAATAACAGCTATCACCTGACCTTGCTTTACGTCTGTGTCCCTGTGCATTCCTGACATGTTTTATTGGTCACAGATGTTTTCTGTTGTGTTTACAGATATGTGCCACAATCAAACAAATAACATGTCTGAAACTGTCCTTGTCGTGATAGGTTTGGGGTGGGTATTTTCTTTGTTTTGACATTCATGTCATTTAAAGGCTGTATAGTATACACTTATATGTATATGTAGAAGACAAAATGTTAACCTTATTTACAAGTCAAAATGTCATTGTCACAATGTATTTTTATGCTCAGCTAATGAAGCTATTTCTGAAGATGGTGTGATAATGCTGGGGACTGTTTTTGTTGTCGTGGCATATTGCAGTGACATATTGATGATCATTATATCAACCCCAGCTATTCTTGGTTAAGGAATATATCAGACAAACCTCTACATACTAGGTAGAACCAACAATGCAGGTGGAAACCTCACTACCTATGGGTTTTGTCCCCAACATCAGGATGATGAGTCAAGTCCAGTCAATGAGGAGTGACAAGTCAGTGACTACTACTTGGCCACAGGGAGTGATGATGATGATGATGATGATAATGATGATAATGCTGCTGATGATGATGCTGGTGATGATGATTATATTGATGATGTAGGTGGTGGTGACTGTGGTGGTGGTGTTGATGATGATGATAATTATGTTGATGATTATTTGTTTATTGGGTATTTCAGTTATCTGGAGACAGTGTCCACTTGAATCAGATATAGTGCTGCCTTCACTGTGTATAGCATGCTGTGAACATATGGCATGATAGCACACCATGACTCATTATCCTGACACCAGGACAACCAGTTGTGGGACTACTCTTATTTTTGTTTGAGCGTTAGCATATCACTTCCATTTTTATATGGTTTCAAACCCGGGGCCTCCCATACCTGGAGTTGATGTGTTGATGATTACAGAGGTGGTTGTAGTGGTAATGGTGGTGATGATGATGACGATGATGATTTTGATGATGAGATAGTGATGATGATGATGAGAAAAAGGCAAGGTTGTAAGAGTAAAAGGATTTGTTTATGATTAAGTCAATACATCTGCAGACACTATATATATTGTTTTTATACTGCTATTAATGATGATCAAGATAATGCAGAAACCAGTGATGACAACTAGCACAATAACATATTAAATGTTGCAGATTTTAGAAGAATTACTTTCAGACACAACACAAGTACAAACAATGGCCTGCATGAACCTGTCAAGCAGCATGTGTCATTATATTGCCTGTGAATATATCTGCCTGGTGATACAATATGACTGCCCCACAACCCACCCAGAACTGATAAGCCAGTATGGCTTATGTCAGGGGTATCTATATCAGTATACCTGGTAACCATCACCCCATGACAGGCTGTCTCTGTACCAGGCCCTAGCTTGCTACATTTGTTAATAACCCGTACTAAGTTCTCAACTTTTGACTAACAGCTTTATGTACACAAAATTATTAGCAGTCATTTTGTTACAGACTTGGCAGTCAAGAGTGCAGATCCTGATCACACTGCTCCCGACAGTGCCTAGATGGAGTTGGTTGATCTGGATCTACACTAATTACTCTGATCAATAAGAGGACAGCAGGCTCAACAGTGGTGGAGAACAGAAAGCCAGGTCAATGACCTGCAATGTGGATGTTCTATCTTCCATGATCTTTTTAAATACCAAGCACCGATGCAATTCAAAATGGTTATTTTTTTTATGCACATTTATTAATCTGAGTTGTCCAGCTTATGACCGAAGAATGGCCATGGACAAATGACTGTACAGAACCATTTATATACTAAAAGTCAGCTGGGAGACCTTGGTAAATCATTTTTGGCCTTGACAGAGGCTTGAACCCACCAGGTGTGGGACATGAGGTGAGGGGAGGAGCTGAGTAGTTACACAGCCAGCCAATTGAACCTGTAGTTAATGCTATCAATGTCATTTGTTGTAAGCATCAATTTCATGATATCTCCTGGTTATTCAAGCATTGCCCCTCTGCATCATTTGTTCTCAATTTGTGTTTTACGGTGGCTTGTGTTTATATTTCCTCCACTGAACAGTCAATACATTTTTAGCATATAAACTCAAGACCTCTTATGTCATAGTTCATTTAATTTCATACAACTTACTCTAATATTCCAAAATAAATACATGTAATCCATAACATCTAACATGGCTTCAGGCAAACTTTGCTAACTTATTACAAATGACGTAACATTTTAACACATTTCCCTTTCACAATTTACTATTACTGTATTACACTTGTTAATATCCCATACACAATTCTTAGATATGTGCTTATTTTTTGTTTATTTGGGTTTATACGGCACACCGACACTTAACAGGTCACACAGTGCCGAATACAAAAAAGTTTAATGCGAAAAAAGACTAATCAGGTTAAAACTAAACTATGTGGATATTTGCTTACAAATGCAACTACACCTATCACGCCCAAGACAGTAAATTATAGTGCTGATCCAGACCAAGCCCCAAGTTAAAACTGCCTGTTCTGAATCAACACATTTTACCCAAGTGTGATTTCATTATTTGTGCTGTGCAGATTAAGGAAAAAATCTTACCCAATGTTAAGTGAGGAGCAATTTCAACAAAATCTTGTCAAAAAGACAGCACGTGCATAAAACAAATAAAACCCATTATTATCTGATGAGATAACAATTGTTTTATGTATTTAAGTCTTTTTTTTTTGCTGCACTACACTGAACCAGTACAAAAAGGTCACCCATTTAATTTTCACAATGGTTTTAATGCTTAAGTTGTTTTGAGCTAAACAGAGTACTGGTAATATTTCTTGTTAAAAGGTCAAAATTAATGTCCCCATTGAAACTTATTTTTAAGATGGGTTTTGTGTTCTTTTATCCCAGCAACACCCTTGCAAAACATGTCAACAACTTTTCAGTCAGAAAGATGGAAGATAAAACTGTGGTATTTATCTACAGTTTAGGTGTAATACTGGAGTTTATTTATTTGGTCACAGCCCTAGTTTGAGGCTTCACCTTGAGCTAAAAATCTGCAGCTTACACTTTCACATCTAGTTTGAGGTATATCAAAGCACATATTAATATTTTGAATTCAGTGAGTTTCAAATACAAACAATGTTTTATATTGTGTAAATGACCAAATAAAAAAAATACACTGTAATAGACTCTCCCCTTTTGTATTGGATAAAATGGGCTATAAATATGCAACCTCCTATAGCATGTGGACTGTTATGTATTACCATTGATCATCTAGGGCTCTTGAACTTAAAGCAGAGGTCAAGCACTCTTATTGTACGAAATAAATCAAAACTTCTAGCATACTTTCCATGTTATCAACTTCTCGACTTCTTGCAGCACAAAAGAAACATAAATAAATATAAGCTAAAGGGAACTTGAAAAGGAACTTGAATAATGTATGTAAGGTCAGGGCTTTGTGTGCTATTACAGTTTTGGTGATTTTCTCGCCTCTTGCAGAATAAATATTTCTAGATGATTTTTGGACAACTTTTAAGGCAGAATTTAGACACTTATTTTGACATTGCATAATTTGTACATTAGTTAGATTGAGTAAATGAGGAAGTTTATTTTTTAAGTGACAAAATAAAGGTTTTGCAAATAACTAATTATATCCAGCCTTGTAAATATCTTGCATTTAAATTTGTTCTAAATCTGAAATTATACTTATATAAAAATATGCAACACAATCATCAAATTATATATATTTTTCACTGATTATTGCATTCCTTTTTAAAATTACAAAGTATAAAACATCTTATGGAACCAAAAACAACAGGGCCATGATGGCTCTTAATCGCTCACCTGAGGACACAGGCTTTTAGTAGGCTCATATCTGGCATCAAGTAATTAAAAGTTATTTACTTTAGAAATCTTTGGTGAAGATTGGACCAGTAGTGTGGCCACTGGGTTAACTAGAACTATCGCTGAATGCGATTCATACCTCCACCAATGTCCTTGACAAAGCTGGTACAAGGGTAAGATGGGTTCTGCACATTGCCCAGTTGGGGTGAACATTTGAGTCAAGTTTAAAGAAAATCCTTACATTAGTATAGAATTTATAGAGTGGACCTGACATATTGTCTAGTATTGATTGTAAGTAAATTAAAAGACTTTAAAAGGGGCATAACTTTTTCAAAATGCAATACAGAGTTACGAAACTTGACCTGCATAGCTAACTTGTGATACGTCGTATATCTTTTAAGTTTCAAGCAAATACCTGTACTAATTTCAGAAATAATCAAGTACATGTTAAAATATAAGAACATTTTCTAAGTCAATTTTGACCTTCAAGTGTGACCTTGACCTTAAGCCGGCACAAAGGTAACATGGGTTCTGCACATAATCTTGTTGAGTTGAACATTTGAGTAAAGTTTGAAGAAAATTCTTCCATTAGTATAGGATTCATACAGCGGACACGACATATTGTCTAATACTTGATTGTATGTAAATTTGAAGACTTAAAAGGGGCATAACTTTGTCAAAATGCAATACAGAGTTATGAAACTTGACCTGCATATTCTAATTGTGACACTTTATATATATTTTAAGTTTCAAGCAAATACTTTTTCTAGTTTCAGAAATATTCAAATACATGTTAAAATTTAAGAATATTGTCTAAGTCAATTTTTGGCCTTCAAGTGTGACCTTGACCTTAAGCCGGCAAAAGAGTAACATGGCTTCTGCACATCCCCTTGTTGAGGTGAACATTTGAGCCAAGATTTAAGAAAATCCTTCAACTGGTACAGGATTTATAGTGTGGACACGAAAATGGAGACGGACGGACCCCACATCTTGCGGTGGGGGTATAATAACATGTTTTAGAATTTTACCTAGTAACCTAGTGAATCCACATGACCCACTTCAAAACATAGGTAAAAGTTCATACTGGCAAACATTCTGGCCAAGTTTGGTGAAGATTGGGCCATCAATGTGGCCTCTATGTGTTTTCAAAAGATTCTTATAAAATGTGACCTAGTGACCTACTTTTTGAACCCACATGACCCAATCATATACTCATCTAAGAATTCATGCAGACAAACAATCTGCTCAAGTTTGGTGAAGATTAGATTATGAATGTGGCCTCTAGAGTGTTCACATGCTTTTTGTAAGATTTGACCTTTTGACCCCACATGACCCAGTTATGAACTCATCCAAGATTTCATGCAGGCAAACATTCTATTCAAGTTTGGTGAAGATTAGGCCATAAATATGGCCTCTAGTGTGTTCATAAGTTTTTTTTCTCTAAAATTTGACCTAGTGACCTTCTTTTGACCCCATGTGACCCAATAACAAACTCATCCAAGATTTCATGCAGGCAAACGTTCTGACCAAGTCTGAAGAAGATTGGTCTATAAATGTGGCCTCAAAGTGTTCACAAGCTTTTTCTAAGATTTTACTTAGTGACCTACTTTTTGACCCCACGTGACCCAGATTTTATGCAGACAAACAATTTGGCCAAGTTTGGTGGAGGTCTGGGCTATAAATGTGGCCTCTAGTGTGTTTATAAGCTAAATGTTGACAACGGACGGCGAAGCGGTATCACTAAAGGTCGCCCTAAAAATGAATGCACAGGGCCCATTAAAACAATTTTTTTTTTTCTGGCCTATCTACAAATAATCCAAACAAAACAATGTATCAGACTGATTAGGTTTAATGACATAAATAAAAGAACAACAATATATTTTCCCTGCAATTAGCTGTAACTGTCTAGATTCAGATTATTTATAGCTTTGTTGGGACATGTTTTGTGTAAAGACTATACTCTTGACAGTTTTATATGGTTTTCTTTGGAAATTATCTTTTGTTTGTTCCTCTATATATGGCTTCATTTGAAGTATGTCATTTATTCTCATGTATACTTTTATGCAAAAAATATCTGCAAGTCTGTTAGATTATTTGTCTAAAGCTGAAGCATGACATGTAGATTTTTTAACAGGAAAACTTTTCACCTCTTTGTAACATCATAACTAAATCTGAACAAACTGTTGTGATATGTATATAGTATTGTGCATATGTTTTTGCATACCATCTGGTATAAGTAATATTCTTTCTTTACAAAACAAACATAGAAATGATCTTAGACTTTAATGTTCTAGTTATCAAGTTTTTTTTGGTAACTTACATTTTAAACTACTTTTTTCGTAATTGTAGCATTAACATCCTGTAAAGCAAATTGTTGTTTCATTGTTGTTTTTTGGTGGGGACAGAGAATGGAAAAATTGTAAAAGAAATCCATGCGTTCCTTGAAATGTCATAAAACTATAGTGAGACTGTTTGTACAAAAGGAGTGTTTGGGTACAGAGCAAACATTCCTTAACCATTTATAACAGTAATCCAGATATTAGAGGAGTACAGTTCCTGCTAACTCCTTTATTTCTTCCCCAAACCCTTTATACCAGGTACTCATTAGAATCACCGCCAAATGAGAACTCAAAAGAGTACCAGCAATATATGGTTTGGGTGAGTATTATGGAATATATTGCAATAAACAGATTTACTCCAATCATCTGGAGCTCTGATCTTTAAGAGAGCAAAGCAGCTTCCAGAACATATTTTATTTCGTAATTAGTTTGCCCATATTGGACACCAGCTCACTTGTAATACAACACATTTCTACATTTCAAAATGACAACGGTTTATTTAAAATGACATAATAAATCTGTAAATTTTAAATGAACATTAACAAGGCAAAGTATACAAATACTGAAAAATAATTCCAGCATGTCACATGCAGTGTAGTGCCTAGACTAAGTGAGAGTAGAAACCGGGGAGAAAAAAAGATGATGACATACCGACTTTGTTCTCAATGATGAACTATTTAGTGTGGAGTAGGATTTCAATGAAACGTTGGAAGCAGAAGGGCTTGGTGTTCGAAACTGAAACCAAAATATAAACAAGCATGCCTGATTATATGCAACAGAATCTAAGCTCCAGATGGGAAGGGGTGAATATCTTTTTATCCACTGAGCTTAAATAACTATGGTAGTATTATTGACTTCCAGCTATTATTGAAGATAACTAGAAGTTCCCCAGGCAAACAGTTGGGCAGAACCAATAGAATACTGGTGAGTAGCTCAAACCTCCTTACATTTCAGTGCTAGCCCTAACCAGAACTCAGCCTCACATGGTGAGATGCAAGTTGTGGTGACTTGAAATCTGGACCACAGGCACCCAGGACTGACTGTAACTCTCATAGCTTTTTTATTTTGACCAAATAATTTTTTAACCTACATTAATGGTGCTCAATGAAATTGTCACATTGGTACAATTCCAATGAATACAAGCAATGTATGGATTGGAGGAGAACTAAAGAGTTAAGCATGTGGAGTTATTCCCCTTTCATCTGGAACTTAAAATAAGGCAACAGAATGTAAAGAACATGCTCCAGAATAATCCAAAATTTGTGAAAGAAAAACAACACTGAGACTAGAAGTAGGATAGTGTTTCTAGCAACAACATTATTGTCTATAGACTATGTATAGGCCTAATACAGTTGACAATATTTATTAATTCTAATTTACTAAAAAAATATCTATGTATATTTTCTAGCTAGATTTGACAATATCATTAGAATAGTTGTACTAATTAAAAGAACTGGGACTTGTCAACTGTGCAATTAAATAGAAACGTAACACATTTTAAAACAATTATAATTTTGAGACAAAAAGCAACCCTTTCATTCATAGAACTTGTATACGATCTTAAAAATTCATCAAAATATGTTGATTTTATTTACATGTTACATGTTTTTTTACCACAATACTGAGGGATGATTTTGTCATTTATTCTGGAGACATTCTATAACATATATACCATAAAGCAAGCAAAATACAATAATTATCAACTGCTACTTTCTGTCCAAAAAGCAAAAGCACCAGAATAATATGCTACAGAAGGTAAATTATAAAGATAAAAATGATGAAATAATAAGCTATTTATTCTGTTATATTATATATTATATACATATATATATATATATATATATATATATATATATATATATATATATATATATATACATATATATATATATAATTTATATACAAACCTTTTCCATTACATAAATCATAAATAATTATGTTATTAGCCCAAATCAATATTATATATATATATATATATATTATTATGTTATTATATTAGAACAAATCCTTTTCCTAAATATATAAATGAAGTATAGTGTCATTGCAATAATTGATTCTTCTCCCAAGCTTTTCATAAAATGGCAAGACATATAAAACAAAAATATAAAAAAAGTATATATATATAAAAAGTTTTAATTCACTACAAGTAAGAAGGATGAGAAATAATAAACAATAAGTTGATTTGATGTTTAGCTATCGATTCACTGGTGAGATCCATAATTTGAGACAATATAGTCAAAAATGATATTACTGTATAATTCTGGCATGTTTTCTAGTACTACATACATATAGACCCCATATAGAGACCCCAATTGTTAATTGTAATTTAGGTTTCAACTATGTTCACACTACTCCTTGATTTGTCTGTTTAAAAGTGATTGTTGGACTGCCTAAAAACATTTCTTTTCTTTTACTAAGAATAAAAAAAGTTAATAAAAAGTTAAACATTTCTACTTTTAATTAGCTTCATAAAATCACACAGTAAAAAATGCACATTTAATTACCCCAATGTTTACAAGACATATGTAGAAGTACTTTAAGTGATAGCCTGATATGCATGAAATAGCCAGGAGCCAGCTGATCTCTACTAATTGCCTAAACCTGATCAGTCTGTGCTGAGTAGAATAAGAGTAACTAGATTGGATTGGATGAAAGCCAGAGACAATTTCCAGACCTGAGTCAGATGACTGAGTTTCCTAATCATATGCAGGACATTATTGATAGAAGCCATATAACATAGGCAAGACTGGAAACTTAGGGAGCAGACAAAATACAATGATTCAGTTGAAACGGGATTCAAATAGTAAACTTTTAAATAAAACTTTTTATGTTTCAGCTTGGGACTGTGTCAGTTTTGCAACTTGGACCAGTGGTTCAGCTTTAAATTTTCTTAGCAAACATTCTTAAAAGTTTTATTGACAGCTTTTTCTTATATCATTGGACTGTTCATTAAAAACATTACTTAAGCATTAAATGGAATGCAACTCTTACACAATGTTTATATAAAAAAAGCTACTTTTCAGTATTGAGTATTATTCAAATTATCACCTATGCCTAAACCTTTGTAAGAAATACCGCTCAAAAAACTTTATTGTTAACACTTAAACATTACACTCTTTCCTAGATGCTAAAACTAAGGAAGGTTATTTTAACAGTAACAAGGAGGATAACCAAGGGAAAAAAGAACATGAAAAGTGTGCACTAAATGTGGAAGAAGAACAAAACCAGATCTAACCTGCTGTTCAGAGGAGTATGCCTCATCATCACTGTAGTCGGTATGCTCATCATCACCTGAAGACAAAGTAAAAATAAAAAAATTACCAAAAAAAACATATCAAAAGTTTTACCATAATGCTAAATGTAAACATCTTATAATTCTCAACTTTAAAAACTTTTTACAGACTCACCAAAAAATGGTTAAACTTTGTATGAATAGTAAGCTAAACAGTCTGTTTACATAATCCAGTTTATCCATACAGTGTAAATGTAAAGCACATGGTGACTGGCTGATCTCCTTTACACAAAACATCATGTGTGTATTGTTTGTTATACTGTTTGTGACCACTTGGTGTTGACAGAAACAGTTAAAATTACAAAAGGGCTAAGATTAGCAAACAAATTGCAGAACCGTTCATGCTAAAAGGAAATATTCTCATTATGTCAGTCTCTATTCAATAACATATTAGACAATATAATCATGTATGACATAATTTCAAAATAGCATAGTCTTTTATCATGCATGATAATAGACAGTGGTGTCACTGTCTTATTTTAAACCTGTGTCTTTAGATTCTTTCGACTTAAATATATCCCTTGTCAACTGCACAATCCCTGGGTAGAACCAGTACTCAGTAAGGACCTAAACTGTCAATCAGGTATAGGAACAGCTAGCCAATCAGTGGAGCTGTGAGCATATGGTTGAACTATTGTGCACAAACATCCATTTGCTTTTTTGTTTGTGATACCTTTTGTGATTGCTTTATTTTAAAATCTGTAGAAATTTAAGTTATGTCAAAACTGCAGAAGTGCATTTTATACAAATATCACTTTAAGAAAAAGTAAAATTATGAAAGAAATGTACACATAAATTTGGCCACCCACAGGAATCTAGACAACTTTTTTAGATGGATAATATTTTAAAGGGACAATGAAAACAAATAATATATCATTAGACATGTACTATGTATAACCCTGATTGCATAGCACTCATCTGTCCTCCAGGTAACACCTCAATGATAGGTATATCAGGTTTATTTCCAATACCACAATAGATTAGAGCCCAATAGTTAAATTCATAATTAGACTTACATGGTCATATCAAGGTCACTGTATCATTTTTATAAAACAAATTAAAACTTACTTTAAAGTTTGTTTCATGCTTTTGTTTATATTTTTTATATCCTGGTAACACATTAAGGGTCATTTTTGGCCATATTGGCTAAGTTTAGATAATTTTTGGAAGAGAAACCCCAGACAAATATCTAGGTAAAACCACTAGCAGATCCTAAGTCAGCTAAACAACTATCACAACTATCTCTAATTGGACATGATAGCAGTTGGTGAGGGGCTGACAAGTTATAAGTCAGCAATTCTAACTGCTCACTATGCTGTCACCATTTTATATTTGTGTGAAGTTAATACAAATAATCAAACATTTACATTATGGCCTGTATTGGTTGTATGTGTTGGAATATTTCAAAACACATTGGTTAAAATGTAGGAATAAAAGATGTCTCATCATGGTTTTAAAATGTCATGTTATGCCATATACTCCAACTCCAATATATAACCATCTAGAGAGAATGTAGATGAGTTGCAGGCTTGCAAAACAAATTAAATATAAATGCGGCATTTGAAACTTCCTCTCGTTTTGAATGTCACATTTAATGGAAGGTCAGGAGTGAACAATCTGACACATCTGACTCATAGATACACAGGTACATACAGGGACCCTTACATAACAGGAGCTTTCTTATGTATTCTGTCAATTGTAACTACAGCTATGAGCATTGGCTACTCACTAGTCGCTCATTAAAAAGCCCTTTTTCACTTTGTAGGTAGATAATTAAACATCTTGAGCTTCATACAACTTTAATAACATACATGACATGAACTAATTTCATTATAGACTAATACAAAAAATGAATGATAGAGATAATAGATACATTTCTTCTATTTTTATAATTTATGTGTCCCAATGCTTTGTGTAAAATGACATCTGTCAATTTCAATTAAAATGAAGACAAGGCAGAACACTACACTTTCCACACAGGCTTTATGCGGTTCAATCAGAGGCTGACTTCTTACCTACATGCTTCTCAATGTGATATAATGTGCATAAGGATTAGTTTTATAAAAGATATTGACCCTTTCACTGCCAGGCACTAAATTTCCAATATGTACCTGTATTGCAGGAACCATCACTCTCCAAGCTTTCTAGTATACCATCCAATGAATCATTACTTAACGAATGAAGAATGTTTTCTGGACAAATTTTTATTGTTTTTTTAGTCCGCTACTAAAATCAACTCAACTCAACCCAACTTAATTGAGCTACCATCGCAGTCTGCCATTTTGAAGTAAACAAAAATTGCACATGGAAAATACCACCATCCTTGCTTCGAAATTTCAACACAGGACATATCAGTGATGTATATATTTTCCAATTTTAACAAGTGTGACGTCAGTCTAGTTCTGGGTTACTTAACATATTAAGTAATTCCTAAAACGGATTTACCCGTCTTGGTGGCAGTATACATAACATTTTTTGGGGACGGGTCAGCCTGTCTTGATGGCAGTAAAAGGGTTAAGTAGGTTTACCAACCTGAAATGTACTAAATTAACATAGATAAGGTCACATTACGATCATTATAATTCCAGAATAAAATGTTATCAGCTCTACCATGATTTGTATTATTTGTTAACTTTATGAGTCTACAAACATGCAATGTCCAAATTATTTGAATCAAATATACTGCTGCCTTCTCTGCAGATAGCATGCCATGAACACCTGGCATGATATCAAAGCCAGTAACATGATCCAAACACTGGTTTAACCCGTTGTGGAAATACCTGTAAATTTGTTTGAATATTAGCAAGGGACCTTGCTATACCCCCACCACTTCCAAGCCTGGGTTAGAACACAAGGTCTCCTGTAACTAAAGAAACCACACTCTATCAATTAAGCCAAAAGGTCAAGAGTGAAAGGTTATGTAAAAGGCCATTTGTTTTCCACCACATATAATTTTAAAATATACTATGTTTATCAACAAGAAAATTGTATTACATTTATATAAAGTAACACAGAATAAATTAATGAGACAAAATAGTTTACTTTGCATATAAGGATTGTTTTGTGCACCAAGTTCTACAACTTATTTAACTCTTAGCCTGCTATGCACAAACAGATCACCCTTTTGTAACTGGTGCAGATATAGATCAGCTAGTGCCTGCTAGGAGATGTATGTCACATTAGGTCTGGGCAACATGTTGCTGAGTCACTAGCAATGTCAAGTAACCACTGCATTAACATGTAAGTTGATGAGTTAGAATTGACATGGGTTATTGAAAAATGTGGGGTAACCCTTGGTGTGGTGGCAGAGTCATGGGATTGTAACTTCCCTGACTGCTTAGCCAATCACCCCATGGGTTCATGTCTCATTCAAGAAGAAGGCCCTAATCTGGGAAGCTCTTACAGCTGAACAGGGGTGTGATGGTGGTTCTACCAAGACATTTGTCTAGGGTCCTCCTCCACCAAAAAAAGCTGAATATTGCTACAATGAACATAATTATCTGGTCTCTGCAATGCAATGCAAAAAAGATGTACCAAAATGCAACATGATGGGGGTAAAGACTTTTAACTTAAATAGCAACAGGAGCTGTACATAAGCAGCATATTCCACCTTTCTCTGTGCTCAATTGTATACTGAAGTCTAAATACAAAAGGGGACGTAACTCTGCCAAATTAATATTGGCTTTAATGCGCTTATGGAATGTGTTCTTATTTTTATAGTAAACATATATGCTTAGTAAGTAAATTAATATCTTTAATGCTTAAAGAGGAATGGATCATAACAAAAAATGTTAACCAAAAAACTTATTCCAATGCTGATGAGCGGGTCATGACAAAAGTTAAACTTCTTCAAATAGTGAAAAAGTGACTCTAAAAAAAAGAATGACTCTAAACAAACCTACGCCCCACAGTTTTGTCACCCTATACAGCAGTGGTTGATTACTGTTTATTTTAGTCTCTTTATCTTATTGATCAAACCAACCATCTGGTATGATTAATGGACTGGGATCCAATCAATCAGGAACCAACCAGACTGACCACAGAGACTGACTGACCACCAGTCAACTGGCAGAATAAATCTCCAGTAACCATCCCAGTGGTCATCACTGAGCCAGTTGTCATGGCAACAGATTGAAGTTAACACCAGCAACATCAGAACCAGGGGTTATAATAATTGAGTTCAATAGACCCTTCCTACAGGTCAAGTTACCCTTTATGACCAGTCAACTGGTGTTGTCATAAATATTGCAATAAAAATACCCTTACTTTATTTTCATCTGCTTCTTTATTTCCAAATTCATTGTTCTGACATTTAGAACACTCAGAAAACCAGCATGTTTGTATCTGCATGGACTTATATTTTGCCCTCTAGAAAATACAAAAACATCAAGTGTTTCTGTGATTGTGTTTCTACATTTTAGACAAAAAAAATTCCTCTCTTACAGTCATAACACCAAATTGTGTAGTTTTTTGTGATGCAAATAAAATTGCTATGTTATAAATCAGCAATTTCATCCTTACTGAAACTCAAGTTGGTATAACCAAACACATAGGAATACTTTCTTTTCCAGAGTATTCTCTGAAAGGAAGATAAAATTGATAAAATCTTACAATCATAAAAACGTGACAAAAGAATACTTGTACACACAGTTATCATTTACCATCAGTCAACTACCCGATTTAATTTGATGTTGTCATTCATGGTCTTGTGGTTGAGATATTGGACTTCTGATTTGGGGATTTCAAAACGCCAAACCAAATATGCAATTTTAGTACTTGAGCCAGACTATCTCTACACACTGCTCCAGGAACTCAGTATCTGAGTACTGGTTCTATCCAGGAAATGTGCAGTGGAGAGGGCTAAATATAAATTGAAAGAACTAGTTTCCCAAAAAACTATAACTAAATAGGTTTAAACTTAACACGATTTGATTTTACCCTATGCTGTGAGAGATACAAGATAGGTTAAATGAGAATTTGACCATGATAGAGAAGGTGGTGAATAGCAACAAAAAACAACATTGTGAAATGAGATCCAAGCAGTTAGTGAATGTATAACGTGATACTGGTAACTATTACCATCCTGGCCATGTTACAGTCATGTGTCTTACATTTCAGTTGACATAAATAACATTAACCCTTATCACGCTACATTTCAGTGGAAAGCACATTATTAATACTTAGTTCGCTCACACATTATATGTATAATAATACAAGTAAAGGTTAATATATCTTGTTATAGAGACAAAGCATCAAAAAGTGTAGATCCTGATGACACAGTTCCCAGAATCCCTTTCTACCTTAGGTTTGAAATGAATATTTGTTTACTCATTTGCAATATTAACAACAACTATTTCCAAATAGCCATAATATGTCATAAAATATATACATTATCTGCTCTATTCCAATCCATATACAGGTTTAATACTGTCCTCTATGGCTCAGCTTATATCCCTAATTTGGCCACACAGCCCATGAGTGCCCTCAGGAGTTGCCCAGGTGACGAAAAATCAGTTGACACTTGCTACTAAAAAGCTCCAGGTTGAAAAAAGGCATAAAATTGAAGATTAAGTTAACATGATTTACCCATTTTTTTATACCTCATCCACTTATCTCATGTTTTTGATTCCCAGGCAAAGAAAATACTTCCATGTGGCAGTGCATCAGCTATTCTAACCAGACATATTATGCTATAATGATCACAGCTGTGGTGCTGTAATAAATTGTAAACAAAATAAAATTGAACCATTGGCATCTGGCAAGTCTGGGACTTGAGCTCACATTTCATTAGCTCCCTTGCAAGGTCAGTGCAAGGTTAGAGTGCCAGGATGGTCCGAATCCAATCATCCAGCCAGACTCCAGTTGCTCATGTTCTACAGGACCTCACATGTTATACACGCCTCTCACACAACCCTACATACCCCCATACAATCAATCCTGCTGCTAATTAAATGAAACATGGCACATAGCAGCCACTGGTCTGAAGCTTTCTACATGCAGATGGGTCCAGAAAATCCCGACTGTTTGTGTTATGATATTCACAAGTAGAAGACTATCTAGTTCTAATAATAAAAATATAAAGGTTTATTAATAATAAAAAAACAAACAATAATGAAACAATAAGCAACTC
The DNA here is from genome assembly GCA_007844125.1 of Sinonovacula constricta. Lineage (NCBI taxonomy): Eukaryota > Metazoa > Mollusca > Bivalvia > Cardiida > Solecurtidae > Sinonovacula > Sinonovacula constricta. The sequence continues at coordinate 6,761,622 of CM017569.1, forward strand.
AAACTTGTATTTTGATGAATATGCATGGCAACAGTTATGAACTTTAATCTTCTAAACATAATTTGAAGGTTAAGCAAATAGTGTCAATTGAGCTTAGCAGGCTTTTACTAATTAGTATTTGCACTTTTTGCTCTAACTGTATGGCTTTGTGCAGACCTGAGCTGGCCAAGACCGATGGTAATAAAGGTTTTTTGACATCTAGGGCGATCCTTTTTCATGAAGTAGGGCAAGACAATCAGGGCTCCTGATTATATGGCCTGCATACAACCACAGCAAACAAAAAACACAAATATGTAAATACATGTAGTTTGTACAAATATTTATCTATAATTATTCCCAGATCAATACAACTTCCCACAAATAGTTCTTATCAATGAACCCTTCATGTATTTGACAAAAGATCTGTCCCAAAACAATTAATTATCTAGGTCAAAGCTAATTAATCAATATATGGGTCACTGCCTACATATATCAATTAACAATTATCAGCCAATCTCTACTGTTGGGCTCTAAATGATTTACACACTGACAGCTGGTAAATGAGTTCTTAGTTAAGAAATACCAAAGGCATGGCTGGTGTTTCGGTTGTAGCAATACCATCATTTGAATTTCTTTCATTTTTGTTAGCATCTGTTCATCTAGTTTACGACATTTCTTAAATAAAAAAAAAATCAATTCTAGTAATTCTCTGTCATGGCCGTCTCTTTTTTGGTTGAGCATAATATGGGTTTAAAGTCTAAAACATTAACTGACTAAAGCCAAGCCAATATTGGACAAGACCAAGTTCATTCCTGCCAAATTTTGGATTCTGATAAATTGCCAATAAATGATGTTTCAACACAAAAACATCCCTCTTCACAGGGAGAATGTCAGTACGGAAACACCTAAAACTGGCAACTACAGTCTTACTTGTGCTGGCTGCAAGATAGGAAAGACTCCAATGGCCTCAATAACAGGGTCATATGTTCAATCCCAGGTCAAGCCATTACAAAGGTCTGTTACTCCTAACCTGCTTAGCATGAGTGTGTCAGGCTTAAGCAGGTAGTGTAGATCTGGATCAGCCAGTCAGATTTAGATCTTTACTCTTTGCTGCTAAAACCCAAGCAATATCTTTATGCTTGATCATTTTTTCATATTTTTTTTTATTCCTTTAGACACAAGACAGAGTATATTATAGACATAACAGTAACTATAGTACCTGTACATTGTTTGTTTATTTAACTAAGATTTTGTACACAAATCAACAATTAATGTAAAATAAGGATAGAATAGACTTGATGCTAAGATTTTTTTTTGCTCATCTGTGACTTAGACATTGTTTGTCCCAGGACACACTTGTCTGGTGTTCAAAACAATGAAAATGGCAGCAGTATTATGCCGCATGGTCCTAACATGCTATCACAGTGAAGGTAACTTCCCTCAAGCCACTACAGACTCTTATTAATAGATATATTTTGGACATTTAACATTTCAACCAACAGTAAAGTGCAGAAAATCTAGAATAATTTTCAGAAAAAATCGAATCAATTAAACTGAACTAACAACTGCAAACACAAGCAACATCTTCCCAAGTATATTCTTGAAAAAAAAGCTGACACCAACAGAATTTGAATGTTTTCAAATTTATAAAAAAAACAATTAGAATCACTGATCTGATGAGAGCACTTTCAAAGAATTCAATCAAAAAGCAATCAATCATCAATCAATTATTCAGGTAATACTTCTCCTGCAATGTGGGATACTTCATAACAACCAAGCAGAATCAATCTGACCTTGTGTTCATTGATTATTAAAGGATTACTGAAACAATTGGCAGGGAATGTGTCCAACAGAGTTTAAGTCTGTCAACTATACAACTTTTGCTTGTATACATTGTATACAAGTACATTGCAGTGATGCAACATAGGTCCTTACAGATGTGTCAAGTTGACCTGTAGTGCACTGGTGGCTCTACACATACATATATCTTCTTCCACCAATATTTAGCTTGTGACCAGAGATAAGGCAGTGCAAAAGATTCAGTCAAATAAAAAATTTCCTCAACAGGGGCTTGACAATGTGACATCTAAAAAAAAAAGAAGGTATTTAAAGGTGATATCAGACCAAAATAATTTTCCTAAACTGACCAGATAAATTATAGTTAACAAGGCAGATTCTATGAAATGGCAAACTGTTCTTAAACCATCTTTAAATTCAATAATATGAATATGTTTCATGACACATCTGAAACAATAGGACATGTTCTAAGATATATTTTTGTTGGGTTAATCTTGATAACCTAGAACAACTGCCAGAAACAAATTGCCAAGGCCATACAGATTCTATCTATCCAAATCAATCAGCTCTTCCATTCAAATGAAAAGTTATTTCTTTCTAATGCAATTATATTTCTTACATGTTTCTATATTACATTAATTTCAGATAAGCCAGAATCCTGTGTCACATGGCATGTTTCCCAGAGCTGAGTGCTGAGGGACTGGGGAATCAATAGAGAACGTGCAGCATGTCTGGTGAAGTATTCAATATGGCCCGCGTTATTGCATTATAAGTATGCTGCATGCTCAACATGCAGAGTGCAAGACTTACAAAAGAGACACCATGGAGCCATCCACACTAGCTCTATTAGAGGCTTCTTGCGGTGGCAACAAGTGTCTAGGACTGTGGTGGTTACAGTTAGTGAAGACAGACCTCAGATTAACATTTCAGTAGAACCACTGACATACAGCAGTATTGACTTCCCTACATTAAAGGTGATATCCAACAATTTATTAAACATCATTATAAATCACTGTTATCTGACCAGATCTTGCAAAATGCTGTTTATTGATGTCCTTCACCTGTCTGAAAATTAAATGGTCATGCCACAATCATCATTTCAAACATGCATTTCCTATCTGAGTCATGTTGCACTAGCTATTTTTAAATGAAGAAAACCATGTGACCACTTATAGTTTAGCTTATCCACATCATCTGCAATGCCAATTTCTATTTTTAGCAGGAATCACAGTCACTATAGATTATTATTGTTTATTAGATTTGAAAAGAATGAACATTAAAGTGTTAATTATCAAGTTGTACTGCCCTAAAATTAAGACACTGTTGAAAATCCTCATAGCTTAGACATAAGTATGATTTGTTTCTGCAGAAGTTATGTACAAACACCACAAACAGAGGTTCGATATTGTTACATATACATATGTATTACCGGTAGTTATAGGCAAACTGTTGGATACCACCTTTAAAGTTTCCCCAAGCACAGAACTTATCCCTGTAAATATGTTACTCAAACCATTCTACTGTGGGAATCCCACCGTACACACTTTTTCTTTCAACTTTTTTTTTGTTTTTCTTTTATGTCCAGGCCAGAGAGTAAGCCATTTTTGCACCACTGGCCATCTTGCCTGAAATATTGCACCCACTGGGCCAATCAATTTTTTCTTGAGTGCAAACAAAGAAAATTTGAACAATTAGGTTTTAATGACATTTTTAAAAACGAAAATATCCATTGGGGGAGCCCTTGACTTAGTTAATACAGTTGATAACTTGCTACTCCTCTGACTCCTCAACCATTCACTGCCTGGGTTCGAGTCTCTATGGGCATGAGCATTCATGAAGGGAGGAATTTCATCTGGCAATTGACTTGGGAGTGGCTCAACCTTGAGATTTGTCTGGGGTCTTTCTCCCACCTAAAATAGCTGGGAATTGCTGAAGTGACCATATAGTTTAATAACTAACAAATCTATCTGAACATCTGCTACAGCATACAAGTATTTATGTGTACACTTGTCTCAAGGTTAAACAACCAAAGACAACTGAGATTCAGGACAGTGATATATTCAGTAGCTGTAAGGTATGATTTATACACTGATGTAGCATCTAAGCTGGTCAGTTTGTCTAAATTGTACACATACATAACCAAGGTCAGCTGATCCCCTTGTGTCCAAAGATGTCCTGGTCTGCATACATGAGGTCAAGCTTGTCACTCATGAATACATCCATCCCTATGTATATTGTACAAGATGCATTCATCCTACATTTATAATGTCCTCATTGTTCTGTCTCAATAAGTCGGGTGTCAAATGTAAATGAAGCAATTTATAGCTGTTTTGTTTTTGCAACACACTACTCTGACAGAATTATTGTTATCATAACTAAGTCCAGCCATTTTGGTGGAAGCATACCTCAGACTGATGTCTTGGTAGAACCACCGTAGGTCAGCTAGAAGACCCCTCCATAGTAAGTATTTGCACAGACCAGGACTCAAACTCAGCAGTGAGGTGTTGTGGCTTTTCAGGTTGGTCAGGTTTCCCTGAACCTTTAATATTTAGTTCAGAACTAGACAATTTGGACTAATTAAAATTAAAACAATATATATAGTTTATTACACTCTTATCTAAGCAGGTAAGTATAGCCTACAATTAAATGATACTGAAAATTGTCTTAGTTATGCGCATAAAAAAATATAAAATGTTAACTTAGTTTGGCTGTGTCCTAAATTTCCAGACTAACAACAAAATCATTTAATTGTACTCAGAGACACAGACATTTCATTACTAAGCTACAGACATGACACACATGAAATAAACTCATCAATAGTTGAAACTGTCCATATGACCATTGACAGCCCATTTGTCTACCATCTAGAGGGCTGAATCCATCCATATCCTGCTAGCCTGTCAATAACCTGGACAGAATGTAACTGTATTGATTCTAACTAAAATAGTGTAGATGCTGATCTGAGATGTCTCAGAAGCTGGTAAACTAGATCTACAAAATATGTGTGGTTCTTATAGCCATATCTAGATATATGGAGGAGGAAGAGAGAGAAACTCATGACAAATGTTAGGGTAGAACCATAGGCACATCACAGGTAAGCTGCAAGACTCTCTTATAATGTAAGTTTTTACCATGACCAGGACTCCTATGATGTAAGTAGTGCCTTCTTATTCATAAAAGATAAGCAGAAGACATGATACATTCATCACTAGCTGAAAATATCCATATGATCTGCTGAGTCCAGCCTAGACTGACATTGATGGCCATATTGTCTGCAAGGGAGCAATAAATAATCATATTTGTTTTGGCTTCATTAGGCAGGATTTGTCCTTGCCTTCCATGTTAGAGGGTACAAGGTTCCTATAAAACCATTATTTTAGAAAACATGTAAAATAAGACACCATTCTCAGCAGCAGGGTCCAATAATGTGCGATCATTGGTAACTTAATGTAAAGAGTAGACAGGTCACCTTAGTGAGGTTGCCCATGGTCAAATCATTCACAGACTATTGATCAGAAGATCCCGAGTTCAAGCCTGACAATTGATGCTAGTCAATGGGCAACATTAAGCATTGCAGAACCCCAGATACAAGGGGTACAGCTCCTATTAAATCCTTTATTTCGCCTTTAAATCCATTATACTTTGTAGACCTTACAAGCAACAATCTAAATGTTTGTTGAATACAAAAATCACAATGGATATCAAAACTTGCTCATTATTTTGTTAGTCTTTAATTATGCAATTGCAGACATGTGATATTCCCTTGGTCCCAAAGAGGGAGACTTAGTCTCTCAGAGAGGGAGATTGGGCTTATTGATTTGGCTTATTTCTATTTGTAAAACAGTATTTTTTGTCTTTTTTATTAATAATAATAGTAATTTCAGTGATAAAAATGTTCTTTACAATATTTTAAAATGAATTTTGGAATATATCTAGCATATTTTAGTTCACTATCTAGACATAAAATGTATGCTTTGGTTTTAAGCATGTGACCTTCAAAAACAACAGCCAAACATAGTGTAAACAAGTCAAGTGTAAACAGCACGTACTAATGAATTAAAAAAAGGTTTTCAAAGAAGTAATGAGTATGCAAGCATAAAAATAGTTTATTTAATTTGTATGTTAGTGACACTAGAGTTTTGATAATTATAAAATATTAGTGGTAAACACATGGATACCATTACTTTCTAAACAAAGTTAAATGAATTTAGAATACATGAAGACGTTATACTTATCAAGAATAAATAGCAAACAAGTGTTTTTCTATGACAAAGTAGTAAATAGATATCTGTGCAGATTTTTTACATATATAAACCACATACTAATGTAAAAAAAGTTAAAATTATTTTACATTAGTTATAGAATTAATCTTTTGACAATGTATGATGTAAACTGATTTGAACTACCAGTAGTTGAAATGGAAAATATGTTTTAAAAGTGTATAAGGTTGGCATTTTATTTACCGTTCATGCACAAAATGAAATGGTATCAACTGTCACGAAAACCATTTACTTTTATGATAAATGTATATTTGCAGGAAGAAGACAAATTTTCTTTCAAATAGAAACAACACTATTGTAAATTAAAGAAACGTTTTCTCCTCTTAAAAAGCCCAGTCAAAGTAAGCTTTACATAATGTTGGGAAATGTTCACCATTTCTTAGATTTGATCTGTTCCAATGTTACTGTGACCCTTGCAGATTTGTCCCCTAATTCCCACCCCCGACATATTTCAGGGCTAGAAGCCTGCCTACATATCTTATACAATGTGTTGTTTTGTGAGTGCCGATAATGTCCTAAATAATATGCAGTTAGCAAAAGGCCTTACAAAGTATCAAATTAAAAGCATTGATTGTTTTAGTAGCACAATGCACAAATATACATGTTGCAAGCTCTGTGTATTCAGCAGTGTTATTGTTTCACACATTCATCTCTTTCAATCAAACTTGTTTTTATGTTAATTTCATATGCACATTATTACTTTAACAAAATGTTGATTTCCAACCATTACACGCAACAAGTTCTTAGTATAGGTTTAGAATCTTAATTGGTGATTCTTCCAGTCACTCCATTTGGATGTGGGTCTGCTTATTTTGTTAAATGACTCATCACTTATATACTTTTACATTTGGCTTGCACGTGAATATCCTTGTCCTGTTCGTTTTCAAATTTTAGTATATATTACAATGCTCATTGGACTTTGTCATATATTCTTATTCATGGAAAAGAAACCACGATCGCTCGCTTCGTTCGCTCCCTTTGGCTCTTAATTCCAGGATGAGTCGCCCATTAAGACACTAACCTTAACAAAGTAAAACTATACACAATCGTCTCGGTTTAAGAAAACAAAAATCAATACTGGAGTAAGTTTTATGAGTACACACGAACGCATCAGTTTCAACATATGCGGTAGTCTGCTGACAAAATGGCGCTATGACGCGATGACGTCACACATATAATTAGCACTAGTTTGTTTTTGTTTGTTTGTAAGGCAAGTAGGCAGGTCAGTTGTTAAACGTTTTCGAATTATTCTGTCATGTAAGTTGCCTGCATTCAAGTGCATTAATGTCATTTTTCTACATATTTACATAATTTACATCGTGTATTTAGAGTACCGAAGTAAACGGAAATCAGAGTACGTTTTTGCAGTCAGGAGGTTTGTCAATCGCAAAAATAATGCTGGAAATTATTACCTTGGCTCGATAAGGAAAAAACTGAAGACGTTCAGTCTAATTATCCGGAGCCTGCGTGTGGGTAAATACAAGTTAATTATCATATAGCCCTATTGACGGCTTATTGAACATTTAAATTTAAAATTTCGAAGCTCAGTCCTTATGCCTTTGTCCGCACGTGCGTTAATTGCTCCCATTAGTTGTGTAAGAAAATAGAACTTGTGACACTGATTGGGCATGATCTCCGCCGTTCATTAAATGGGTGTGGTTATATTGTCAATCAACGGATTACAGTTTGTGGCGGTTGCCTTTTAACACCAGGAGGCGGGGCACGAAATTATCGTCGCGACCAATGAACACTTGGTAGGCCCAATGATTGGCAGTGATCTGTTTCGATTAGCTGCACACATACACACGTAGATGCTGGTCGCTTGCAGTAGGATATATTGCGTAATCAAATGATCAGCTGGTAGCTACTGTCTGGGGCAGTCTTTAGGAGGAATGAGATTAAGTCTGTCGGGAACATCAAAGCGGGAGAATTGATTTGCTCAGCGTGAGGCGTGAGACAGACCCCTGATATCGGGAGTCTCCCGGCGAAATCGGGAAACATCACGTCTGCAATTGCCACTTTTTTCTACATAAAGCATGTATGTTGTCACAACATTTAAAATCACCTTTATATAATTAGATACACACAGTAACAGAAAATATGCTGCAGTAGAACCACTATTGTGCCAACACAAGCTAGCTTAATATAGTTGACACACATTTACAATATTAGACATTAGGTTATGGAGCTAATGTTAATGGGGCAAATGAAGCGTTAAATATGTCAGACTTGTTTAACTGAGCCAACATCTCAGCCTTTTTCTCCCATCATATTAAGCACAAAATGATCAGGCTTAGACAAAAAGCAGAGACCCACATAACAAGGAATATGGTACTGTCATTAATAGGTGTAGCCTGACTAGGATTATTATGACAATTTAACCCTTAGCTTGCTACATTTATTAATAGCACTAATTCTTTGTCATATTTTTATACTGATATCAGCAATTACACTAAGGTTGTGTTTTTTTAAGTCCAGACTTCCAGATATTAATTTTTGGAAGTCCCAGCTATTTTTCTTGGAAGTCCCAAATGTGATTACTACTAAGAAAGGTGGAGATGTGGGAGCTGGCTGATCTGGATCTACATTATTTGCCTTAGTTTTTATAAATATATGTTTAGCAAGTAAATGATTAAAAAGCATTACTTACTGTATGGTCCACCACTGTTCTGCCGTGTTGGTAAGATTCCATTGGGAGCAGGCGTTGACGTCGCCTTGGGAACACTAGTGTGTAAGGTATTTGCTTTTACTGGGGTGGTAAACTCCTCCCCTTGGACATGTGTACCATTCATTTTTCTAGGAGTCTGATGTATTTGACTAGTATCCAACTGGTGAATTTCTGACACATTTAATGAACAAACATTGTCAACACTGTCAATAGGCACATTTTCTTTCTCTGGTTCTACAAATTCTACTTCGAATGTTCGTTTTGGTTTAGGGGGTGACTCTATTCGTCTACTAGTGTCTATTTGCCTCACCTTGCCTACAGTTTGTTCAGATTCACCATTCATTACTTCCCCATGTAACCGTTGCTCCTCAGGGGATTCTGACCTCTGTTGCCGTGTCAACGGTTCAGCCCCAGCTTCCCCTTGACCTTTTGTAGGACTCTCCTGACTGGGAGATCGTGATGACCTGGATGATCTGGACTTCTTTGGGGACTTTTTGGCCTCTTTTGTTGGGGAAGGGGAATCCCGTCCCGCCGTTTTGAAGCTTTTTGACCCGACCGAAGGAAATAAATAACTTATAAGAATGAATAATTAAACTAAATGACTATATAAAAATTGGTTGAATCCTTGACCGGTATCCGAACGGAAATATCATAAAAAATCTAAATACTAATAAAGTTAACTTTGCACATAGATCTATTATGAAAAAACATCGTCATTACAATGAAAATAATTAACATTGGTATAATAAAAATGAATAAATCAAACATATATCTCATCAAAGAAAACATGCGTACATGCGAAGCACATTTATTTGAAAACGTTGTAAATTATCAAATACCCAATTTTTACAGCAGCTAACAATCTTTACGAAAATGTAACAAAAATATAGAAGCACATGATGAAACAAGCCTATCTGTAATGTTTGTGTTTGTGGGTGCTTATTTTTCAAATCGTTGCGGAGGTTGGATGTGCCGCCGCCATACGCTAGCTCTACGCTGCAGTAATTACATTTTGCGTTGGATTTGTCTACGGACCTCACAAAATGTCGTCAAACATCGGACTGAAGATTGAAGGCATAACCAATGATTTGTTAAGGAAGTGGATGTAAAAAAGTCAAGATCACCGTGATCAAATGAAAACATAATAAATTCATCAATTCATGTATACACTCCAAACGGACTTAATTAAACGAGTAACTGATCTTTGCCGACAAACCTGTTAATTGTCTTCATAATTGTAGCTCTATCTCTTCTTAATAAAGCCGAACAAACGAAATTAAAGATAATAATCCTTAATCAAAATGGATAAGTAATAGCTTCAAACAATGGCTGTTAATGGGCAAATTATTTTACATAAGCTTTAGCACATTTCTAAAATGTGAAGTTCATCAACAAAATTAAAGATAGAATTCGCTAAACAAAATGCATCAGTAGAAGCTTCAAACGTTGGCGGCTAATTAGCATGTAATTATACATACCATCATGTTTTAGCACATTTCTAAAACTGTGAGGCCAAATATACAATACGGCGTGTCACCACCTGTCACCACCTGTCGATAATCCGTTACACCTGCGTATGCGTGAATGCACACTGACATGACACCAGAAAGATAACTTAGCAAAATGGCCAAATCATTTAATTAAATGTTTAAAATTTTACATTTTTAAGCGAATATCCGGATACCAAAGTCGATTCGGATATCCGATGATTCTAACGGATATCCGGGTATCCGGATATCCGTTGACATCCCTAATAAAAATATAAAATTTTGTTAGTACGGCAGTTAAGAGAGAAATTTCGTAGTTGTTAACATGGAAAACATAGCAAAAACTCTTGGAATAATATGTATAACACATGAATGGTAATATACTTTGCAACATTTTTTTTATAAAAATTCTAATCATCGTTCCTCTGAAGTGTGTGTAAATAAACTACCAATGAGACTTTCATTACATTCATCACACCATTGTAAAAGCAGATGGGTAACTTTTCGCTTAACAAGGAAAGGAAGGAAAGGGGGAAAACAAGCAAATAAGTATGGTTTTGCTATGGAGGAGAAAAGCGAGTCATTGTAACGGCGAATAAAGCATTCTGCTTTGGAGAAAATAAAAGCTTAAAAACATAAAAATTGTACAGTCTATATAAATTAACATAAATAATAAAACAGGAAACATGGTAAAAAGCTTTTGTAAATCTTAGGAATGTTTCAAGAAAAAATCCATGCTTATGCCCTGGTATTTTTTTTACTACTCAGTGTCAGAATCCATATCTCCTATTTGCCTGGCTGATGTAATGGCCAATATTTAAGAGGAATGTTTGATCTCAAGATATGTTTCCAAAGAATCAATACCATCCCTAGCAACAGAACCATAGGCAAAATTATCAAGTTTAGTTAAAGTCAGTCATATCCAGAAAATAAGCAATCACCAGATTAAACTTTATAGACGTTTACTGAGTTGTTAAATTGTAATGCTTTATAAAATACATTGCAGCAATATATCAGTGATGTTACCAGCAACTTCCAGCTATCAGTCTGGGGTATAACAACTACAGGCAAACTGCAGGTCAGCTGGGTGACCTCCCCTTTTGAAGTTGTCTCCACACTAGGACTTGGACCTACACAGTAATGTATATGAAATTATAATTTATGGACTATTACTGCCTTACCACAGTCACTCATGATCAATCAGAATGTCATGATTCCTTCATTACATAAACTGTGTTGTTTTACTTATCAGACAATCAAGAAAACTGAAGCAAAATAGCTCATTAAATTCACAACCCTCAGATATGAGGGATACAGCTCCTGCTAACTCCTTTATTTCCTACCTCCTTACATACCTGATTAAAATTAGAATCATCTCAATATCACCATTCTTATTAGCAAGAAGGGTTTAAGATGAGAATTATATGACAACACAAAATCAGATTTACGCCTCTTTATTTATGTATTTTTTCACTCGAATTCGGTCCACACATCTGGTAACTTTGGTACAATTCAACCAGTCTCTCTATTGACCCTTATGGTAATTTTATGGTCAATAACCATCAATTAAAACTAAATAATGACAATTAACAGTACTTGGGCAATATAAATGATAACTTTCAGAAACAGATGAAAGGATGATGGGTTATCAGATATAAAACAAAAAAACATTAATGTTTTCCAACATATCGTAGCTGATTTAGGATTGGCCTTTACTTTTCAATAGCAAAAAAAACAACATATCTCTTGAATTTTTGTATATTATTCATACAAGCACTTGAAAACGAAAATTTCAGGCCAGTGGAACAATAATTAAGGAATATAAAGTCAGAAGAAGATTAAAGAAATTTTATGAAGTATTTTTCTATTGACAAATGCCATGCATATTTTAAGGATAAGAACTTATTTCTGACTGAAAAATAGTTAAAATTCAAACAAGGTGAAAATTAGACCCTCAGTCCCTGTGACATGGTCAATGTGACTTTTATCCTGGTTATCACAAGTTGATCAACCTTAAATGAATATTGTAGTAACAGACCAGCCATCTCCAGCTGGGAGTAGCCTGATCAGCAGTATCTGCTTCCAAGCCTCTAGTGATATTCAAGAGATTTTGTATGCAGTTATTAGCCAAAAACTTTTGTGTTGGTTATTTTGAAATGAATCATGATCAGTGGTTGCCAATAATGTGTTAATTACTACAGATCTGGTCAGGTATCTTTCCATCAGGAGGCTGTATGTTTGTATTACAATTCTTTGAAACCAGGTTTCATTACTAACAGATGGGACTGGAACACCCCTGCAGTGGAGGTCAAAGCTGGGTTATATCATGTTGTAGATAACATCTAGAAATTTGACCCCAGGAAGTTTTCAAATTAAGCCAATTAAACCTGTCAGGCACACACACTTATGTGTATTACATAAGCTAATGAAACCATCATGCATGTCAACTTAGTGTAAACAATTGGTTGCTTTATCATAATACCCCATTGATCTTAGGGTAACCGTAACCCAGTTTATTGACATTACACATTCTAAGTTATTTACTAAACTTATCTGTATGTAGAGCCTATAATTGTTTTTGATGGGTTTTCTTTCACCAGATTTACTTTGCCTTTGGTTTTGGAGAACATAAAGCATTAATGTAACTAGTATTTTTCAACCCTTTAAAATCTAAAAATATCTACTACATTATCAATCGTACTGATCAATAGCCACATTTTTTTAAGCCCATATAGTGAAGTGAGAGCCGATTTCTCTGGATCTACACGCCTAGCACTTTCCATAAACATTTCATTATAACTATAACTGTAAGTTAAATTCTAGAGCTGACTGTCTTTTCTGGTGAGTACATTAAACAGGTAACATACAAGTTTTACCTGATGGTTAAAACAGCTAACACCAACATTCCTCTATAGTTTGTAAACAGTCAACAGACCAAGGTCAAGGTCATTTGTCAAGCCATGCTTTCTTGAGACTTTGTTACAGACAATTTCAGATAGATAAGTTTTAGAGTATGATTTTATTATTTTTTTTTACTTTTTTAAAACTTTTCAAGCACATTGTGAACATAAATATATAATGACAGGTGCGTATCTGGGCCGTCTTTGAACTTACGCACATATACCTTTGTAGTGATAGTTTTGAATATATTTGATTCTTTTATAATGAATAACAGGTAAAATGCGGACATGCGAGGAACTTAACGCAAAATATGAACGACTTAAATCCTGACGTGTATAAGTTTAATAATTTTAAACATTTTCAACTTGATTTTATAACATAGAAACTACGGAAATATTTCAATCCTAATCCAGGTTAGGCTTCGACTTTGTGTTTTTGGTTCTTTCAGATTTTTTATTTTTCGAACAGAGGTTACGCACGTGCTTAAAGTGCGTAATGACAGAATCACTCCTGCATAATGAGATACTAAGCCGGCCAAAAATGACTTAAATATACTTGTGTGAATAGTGTAGATCAAGATCAACCATCTAACACTGCATACTTTCTTACCAGAGTCTTGGATTTTGGCTTCAGTCTTAAGCATTATCATATTATGTAGTTGTGCTTTCTTTTCAATAGGCCCCGGGTTCGATCCCAGGCCGCGACATACCAAAGTCGTTAAAAATGGTAGTAGTATAGCTCCCTTGCTAACGCTCAAGCAAATATAAGGGTAGTTCCACGACTGGTTGGCCTGGTGTCAAGATAATGTGACTGGGTGTGGTATCATGCCAGGTGTTCATGGAATGCTATACACAGTGAAGGCAGCACTATATCTGCTTCAAGTGGACACTGTCTCCAGATAACTGAAATACTGTTGGTGGGACGATAAACCCAATAAACAAACACACACACACAATGATTTTGTTGTGTTAACAGAAATATTGTAGGATGCAGGGGTTGTGAGGTGAAATGACTACCTAATTACTCAGCTCTGGGCCAAGAACTTGCTTTTACAAATTGGATTAAAATCAATACAAATTTGGATGTACATATTACCGTATGTAAGATATTGGAAATCAATGGCTTGAGTCAAAACATAACCATTTACTCAACTGCTGCTAATAACCATTAAACTATGAGGGAATATTTAATATATTTTCAGAAATAAGGTCCACAGATATTGGCTCAAGCATAATTATATATCTCTACAGAGATATTTTCCACTTTTGCCTGTCACATTAAAATCCAATGGGGCCTATTTGCATATGTTATTAGATAATTTGCATGATTGTATGCCATAACAGATGGACCATTTCCCTGTCAGTTATTTCCTAGGCTGGCCCATAGTTGCCAGGTCATATAGATAAATTCATGGATTTTAACTATTTAACTTGTTGTAAATACTTCCTTAAATTATAAAATTCCAGAACTATTACTATTAATTCCAAAGCATGGTTTATCTTGTGATGATTAGCCAACTTTTTTATTAAACATGTAACTCTCAACTTGCAATTTTTAAACTAAATTCAGACCTATGCAAATAGTGTAGATCCAGATAAGTCAGCTCATCCTCTTTTTGCTAACACCTCTTAGATTTACTTACATACTTACTTGTTATAACATTCATATGACCACTCATTGACATTGTAAAGCAGATATCTCTTTGACACATGCTTATGCAAATGTGTCACTCATAATATATGCATTGTTGCACCTTCTGATGAGAGATTCTTGCTGTTATATATGACTTATTCTTCATGGCCTCTTATTGTCATTTTGATTTCTATCATACAAACATGCAATTGTAGCACTTATAAATTAAATGTCACCACTGAAGGGTATGTTTTCTCTTGCATTCAGAATATGAGCTGCTTAAGATAATATAATCCCTGACCAGGTCAATCCAAAGACTTATGGTAGTATTGCCTTCTCTCCTTGATGCTCAGGATTTAGAGGTTGACATTACTGCTGGTTTGTTGTGTCAGAATGATGTGATCAGGCCAAGTTCAGTTCCCAGTGCACCTTTTAATATTCTCGCGAGACATTTGCAGTCTAATTAGTGATATATGGAAGGTAGGATATTTACTTGGTCACTGATTGTCATTTTGCAACAGATATCTACAATATAAATAAATATGATTATTTATCAATGTATCTGTCACAATATCAATATATCATGATCTGCAGCTAGAATAACTGGTTTCCTTGTACTTAAACCTAAGTTCTGTTAACAATTATAATTATTTACTTGTTTCCTTTTCATTTTGAAGATTTTAACCAAACATAGGTGTCAATATATCCACATCCAGTCACCATAGTTTGGTATATCTTATCTCAAAGTCAGAATTAGCCCTGCTTAAGAGAAGACTTATTTACTTGACTCCCCATTGTCATTGTCATGAAAGTTAATCATCCTTTATTCTGACAGGTGGGTCAAGCAGGACACAGATAGATTAGTCTGACAGGTGAAGTTGGAATGCAGGTACAACAATAGGCATTGACAATAGTCGACAAACCAGTGGACAATAGTGCTGGACAAAGACATACAGCCAGAGATAAAGGAGAAATTTGAGTATTCTGATGACAATTTATTTCTCTAAGAAACTAAACACAGCTGGTAATGACTGTATCTATCTAGAGGTGGCCATTTAACTAAATACCCACAACATAGGGTTTGGTTAATTGAGAATAAGGGGATGTTTGGCCGTCTTAAATATACCGCTTCATAAGGGGCAACAATTCGACCAACTAGCTTGGCTATGTCTCCAACAATATCTGCTCTGTTATCGACAATGGCAAAGAAGTACAGAGCTGCCTTTTATGATATATCTTCAGCTTTTGTTTCTTCTGGTATTCTACAGGGATTAACACTCGGCCCACTACTGTCCTACTTTCTGATCCCACATGACCCAGTTACAAACTCATCCAAGATTTCCTTCAGACAAACCTGAACAAGCTTAGTGAAGATTGGGTCATAAATGTAACTTCTTGCCTGTTAACAATATTTTTCTAAGATTTGACCTACTTTTTGACCCTATGTGACCCAGTAACATACTCATCTAAGATTTTATACAGGCAAACATTCTGGCCAAGGCTGGTGAAAATCAGGCCATAAATGTGGCTTCTCGATTGTTCACAAGGATTTCTTAAAAGTTTACTAAGTGACCTAGTTTTTGATCACATGTGACCCAGTTACAAACTCATCCAAGATTTCTTGCAAACATTCCAAGCAAGTTTGGTGAAGACTGGATAAAAACTGTAGACTCTAGTGCATTCAAAGCAAATTATTAATGACGCATGACGTAAAGGGGTATCAGAAAAGCTCACCTTGAGCACGATGGTAAGCTTAGAAGAATATTACCTACCTCAATAATTAGAGTAAAATCATCCTGACTGAAAGTTTTTTCTTGAATACTTACAGTGATCTTTTTCATGAACCCCTTCATTTGTGCTATCAGTCACAACTAGCTTACGTACAGTTACAATTCCTTTTTTAATCTTTTCTAGCTTATTCTTTAGACTTTGGATTTTTCATTTCATGAAAATAATGCACGACATTAGCCTGTGTCCAAATGGAATTGTTAATATCTCTGTAATAATAACATGAAAGGAATTAACAAGTTTAAAAAAAAAAATGTTTTCCAATCCAGCAACTATCTATACTAATTTCATTGGTCACATTGCTATGCATTATCGAATAAATTAAGTTTAAACCAAATGTACTTTTTGATACTTTGGATCAATTCTGTTCTCAAACAGCCAAATAAACACATGTAACCTGAAACATATGCTGTTGAGAGGTGTCCATCAGCCTTATGTGAAAAGTGAAGCACAACACCCCACTCTTCATTTCCACACAACACAGTAAGTTATTTTAAAACAAAAGAAACCATGACTAGAGACCTGTATGTTTTTAGATTACATCTTACTATCATCCAGGTATACTGCTCAGACATTGACCTCTCCAGTAACAGAAATCCTACTCTGACTACAATGTCCGATTTATCAGACATCCACATCGTCCAGGTATACTGCTCAGACATTGACATCTCCATTAACAGAAATCCTACTCTGACTACAATGTCCAATTTATCAGACATCTCCATCGTCCAGGTATACTGCTCAGACATTGACATCTCCAGTAACAGAAATCCTACTCTGACTACAATGTCCGATTTATCAGACATCCACATCGTCCAGGTATACTGCTCAGACATTGACATCTCCATTAACAGAAATCCTACTCTGACTACAATGTCCGATTTATCAGACATCTCCATCGTCCAGGTATACTGCTCAGACATTGACCTCTCCAGTAACAGATATCCTACTCTGACTACAATGTCCGATTTATCAGACATCACCATCGTCCAGGTATACTGCTCAGACATTGACCTCTCCAGTAACAGAAATCCTACTCTGACTACAATGTCCGATTTATCAGACATCTCCATCGTCCAGGTATACTGCTCAGACATTGACCTCTCCAGTAACAGAAATCCTACTCTGACTACAATGTCCGATTTATCAGACATCCACATCGTCCAGGTATACTGCTCAGACATTGACCTCTCCAGTAACAGATATCCTACTCTGACTACAATGTCCGATTTATCAGACATCACCATCGTCCAGGTATACTGCTCAGACATTGACATCTCCATTAACAGAAATCCTACTCTGACTACAATGTCCGATTTATCAGACATCTCCATCGTCCAGGTATACTGCTCAGACATTGACCTCTCCAGTAACAGAAATCCTACTCTGACTACAATGTCCGATTTATCAGACATCCACATCGTCCAGGTATACTGCTCAGACATTGACCTCTCCAGTAACAGAAATCCTACTCTGACTACAATGTCCGATTTATCAGACATCACCATCGTCCAGGTATACTGCTCAGACATTGACCTCTCCAGTAACAGATATCCTACTCTGACTACAATGTCCGATTTATCAGACATCTCCATCGTCCAGGTATACTGCTCAGACATTGACCTCTCCAGTAACAGAAATCCTACTCTGACTACAATGTCCGATTTATCAGACATCACCATCGTCCAGGTATACTGCTCAGACATTGACCTCTCCAGTAACAGATATCCTACTCTGACTACAATGTCCGATTTATCAGACATCACCATCGTCCAGGTATACTGCTCAGACATTGACCTCTCCATTAACAGATATCCTACTCTGACTACAATGTCCGATTTATCAGACATCCCCATCATGGTTATTTATATTTGGAAAGAAACATATTGAGCGAGTTATTGAGGTGGAATTCAAATTTAAGGTGGAGTTCAAATTGTCTTAATTTTAAATCTATGCAGAAATTATGTCCATATTCCACAAAAGTGAGGTAAGAAATTTTTCCACATATTCGACGCAGGCCAACTGTAAGATACTGCCTTCAAGCTTAACTAATTACACTAATGTTTAAGCAATACAAAATGTAAGTTATTTGATAATACCTGTATTCAAAGGTTACAAGACAACCTACTAGAAGCATAGCATCAAATAGGGCAGATCTAGATTTGACATCGTAATTAATGCTTAGCAGGTTAAGGGTGGTATCGGACAGTTTACCCACACCTAATACATGTAACAACATCTTATCTCTGTTCTTGGGAATGTATGCATAATTGCTGCATAACATATATGTAGGGCTGTTTATAATGTGACCTCAACTGATAGGCAGTACAAATTGTGAAATACATTGCTTTAAATCATCATCATGTTTAAATCTATATATAAGCATGATGGGAATTCTGTTAAAAATAGATATCAACGTCAAGGTTGATTACTGGGATTATGCAACGTGGTCTCAAAGGGAAGTGATCACATGGTTTATGAAGTTCAAAAATAGCTTGCTTGGATTGAAAGAACACTTTTGTTATGACAAATAGGGTGATATGCTTTACTGTTCACATACATGTAGGATACCAATAAACAACATTTTGCAGGATCTTTTCATGTATAATTATAAATGTGGTTGTATGAGAGAAAAAATATTAGTCTAAAGTGTTGGATACCACTTTAGGAGTTTAACCTCACCACTGTTGATTAACCCATTGTAATTTATAACCATTTCTTAATAAAAGCATGTGCAGGATTAAGAAGGAGGATATTTATTTTCAAGACATTTGTCTGTTTGACAAGGGTTTATATGTTAGATTAGATTGCTTTATGTTTGAATGGCAAGGGATTAAGGGATTTCTTTATTTGCACTTGATGTTGGTAAGTTAAATATGTACAAAGACCACATTTTATGCCAGGTTCTGACAGATGTTTTTTTTTTTTTCACAAAATAGTTTTACAGTTTACAAAAAAATGACAACAACAATGTATTAAACTGATAATGAAATGTTTGATCATTTACACAAACAGTACCTTAAATATGTGTTTCAGATAAACTTTGAACAACTAAAACCATATGTTAAAAAAACAAAAACCATTATGCGGTAAAATAAGAACTTTCACCTGCACTCATTATTATTACAATAACAATCTCAAAAATGTGTGGAATTCTTTTTTCAAAAAGATTTTAGCCTCACTTGAAGGTAGATAGTATCCACAATAGCTTATTTTTTTTCACGCCTGAATTTTTCCCCATTATAGCTTAAAAGAATCCAGACTCACCTTATTACAATGATGAAGGCCAACTTGAAAAAGATTTTAATCTGTGAATCCTCTCACTACTGATTGTTTAGGCATACACCCATAGGGTAGTTCCAGATCAGCCAGCTGTCCAGTTCTCTGATCTGGACCTATACTACTTGCTATCAAGTCTCAAAAATTTATCATGATCTTATTGAATGAAATTCTGTTCTAGTCAGCAAAAGAGCGAAAAGAATAGGTTCTCACAATCATTGCAGGGTATGGGTTAAAAGTTACCTGCAAGAAGAGAGGTACTTCAAACACTATACACATGTGTTTTGCATTCCACTAGAGTATGTGCAGTGTTTTGTTTTTTTGTTTCTGAATGAAACTTTCATTCATGGAAAGATTTCCAGAGAATTTTTAAGGAGATTATCAGCCAGGAAATCAAAGTATTTAGGAAGAAATTACCTCTGTATACATGTTAGATACCAGTGAAATATAGACGATTAAGGTTTTTATGAAGACTTCTTAAATACTGCAAACAAGGTTTGTGAATTTATAAAATCAATAAATAATGTTACAAGCAAATTTAACTGAGAAAACTATTTTGGATTTTTTAAGCGACATACATACAAAAATAAAACAGAAACTTGGACAAGAAGATTTTTTTTAAGTTGGCCTCTTCAATACCACCACTATTTAATGATTCAACTTTGGTTTATCAGACACTATTGGACAGATGGGTTTTTAATGTTTCAAAAAAGATGTGTAGCCTTTCAGGCTAGCACCCTAACATACCATTCATCTAGTTCAGGCAACCTTCTCTTTAGTAATGCTTACTAGCAGTACTTTCCATAATGTTCATCAGTAAAAGATGGGAACCATTAGTGGGACTGTAGCATGACAGGTTCCCTGTAGACACAGCTTCAGACTGGCAGGTACCCCATCTATCATTGACCACAGCAGGAAACCAGTAACCATCAGTATAGTCATGGTACTCAGTTATGGCACATTCCTAATTATCATTATGAGGTTATTTGGTTTGTATCTTGACATTAACTCATTCTCATGTATTTCAAGGTAGCTGTATTAAGAACATATGCTGGAGCAACAGAAAGCACAAGGTTTAACTTCAACATCAGGACAATACATGACCCAAAGAGCTACAGAGAGTATGTGCATATTTTTAATGTTATTTTGCTACATCATGAATAGGTCATATATGTGACATCGAGCTAACTTTAGGTGAAGAAAGACAACATGTGCCAAGCAAGAAGATTATAGTGCTGGGAACCAGACTAACTGCTAATTTGCTTTCTTCCTTGTTATCTGCTACGTCTTTTTATAATTACAGGCTGCACTGATATCCTACTTGGTTCTTTTTGTGGGAAACAGACCTTGACAAATAGCTGCAAACTCCTGTCATTGCCTGTTACATTATCTAATATACATCTTTTTATAATTACAAGCTGCACTGATAACCTTAGCATGCTCGGCTCTTTTCTTTGAAAATGGTCATGCCAAACAGCTGCAAATTCTTGATATTGCCTGCTGTATTAATATCCCCATCCACAGAGTTGTTCCAAAAGGGGCACCACTTGCCATAGTGGTCCCAACAAAAAAGTTACTGGTATAACTTCCTTATTTATGATAAGTGTTTATTGGGGTTATCGTCCCACCAACAGTATTTCAGTTATCTGGAGACAGTGTTTGCTTGAAATAGATATATTGTGCTACCTTCACTGTGTATAGCATGCCGTGAACACCTGGCATGAAACCACACCTAGTCACATTATACTGACACCAGGCCAACCAGTAGTGGAACTACCCATATGTTTGATGAGCATTAGCAAGGGAGCTATCCCACTACAAGTTTTATCGACTTTGGTATGTTGCTTCCCAGGTTCGATTCCAGGGCCTCCGGTACCTGGAAACAACGCTCTATGGTTCATGCTACCAGATCCATTTTTATTGGGGTATTTCTAGGGTTATCTGACATCCTGTCAGAAACACTGGGTGTGATGTCCAGTCCTTATCACACACTTCTGGTGTGAACTCAGCATGGTTTCTTTCAGGTGAATACTGTGTTCATTGCATGCTTTCCAAGTGCCAGCAGCACTTACCGGTTTCAATCAGTGTATTCTAATGACTGAATCCTTATTGCCTAAGAAGTAAACCCTTACATCAAAACATCCTTCTCTACCCCCATCCCATTCCTCCTCCCACCCCACCTCCCACCCCTCTGGCCTCATTTGGATATCCCCTAACTCCTTTCAGCTTTGTACCTGTCATTCTCCCTGGAAACCAAGGGAACTGATATAATCTTTAATGCATCATTATTAACATCCAAGGGAGAAGAATTATCTGCACATCAGACAGGAGCCGGATCACAACATGATCCCAAGGTGATCCAGAGATAATGTACTCTGGTATTCATAGTGTAGAGGGTTTTGTACTTCCTTGGGAATAAATATATATTATTTGTATGTACTCCTAGGAAAAAAAGTGATAAATAACAACTAAAATAATGACTTATCTTCAATAAAAGAACAATTTCTGCTATTATGATACATAATGCACTAGGTATGGTACTAAAAGCTTCATGAAAGCTACATGGAAGCTACATAAAACACTTATTGGCATCAAGGATTCAGAATAAATTAAGGCTGGCCTTGATTTATCGGATAAGCCAAAAGGGCACAAAAAGAATCAGGAATTTACACACGTCTGCTTATATTAAAATGTCTTTATGATGCAATTTGTATAATTAGAGATAGTGAGCTTACAGTCATTCAAATGGTATCATGTTCACATGAAAATAACTGAATATAAAGAATCATTTCACCTCAATGGCCCAATTACTAAAGGGAGGATGCAACTCACCTTGCCACAATAGAAAATAGAGGGAATACATAAAGTGCAATGGGTATAACAATTAGACACACATTGCTGTTCAAGAACAATTTGATTAGCATCTCCTGCATTTAAAGCACCCTTTGGTGTGTCTATAGTCTCATACATACAACGGTCAGAAATCTTTGTTTTTGTCTAGTTCTTTGTTACATCACACCGACACAATTATGGTCAAGTTGGCGATGTACAGCTATTGATTGGTGAAGGAAGGCCCCACCCAGACTTAGTAGAACCACCAGTGCACCACAGGTTAGCTTATAAATCTCCCTTCATCAAAGTTGTGACCCCTATCAGGACTTGTACCTACACAGCGAGAGGTTACAAGTCAATGACTCTTTAACAGACAACGGGTGCCCCTTTGTTTACTATGGTTTACATTAAAAGAAAAGAATTGCATTATTACAAGAAACCTCAACAATAATTCAACATGGATGATAAATCTCTACAGCAATGTAAAACAATACAAGCACCTATTGATTAATTAACAGAAGCAAGATTTCTTTATTATAAATTAAATTCAATACACATTTGATCTATTCGCCAAAAGTCCTGCTAATAAAACATTCCCCTTGTATATATATACATAAATTTACATACATAAAAAGACACAACAAACATAACTTTTTCCATGGCCCATTATAATGCCCAGCAACTCCCGCCCCCAAACATGTCCCGAGATAGTTTACTTTTATTCAGATAGACAGAGATAGATCAGTCTAAGGCAAACTGTGTAGATCCAGATCCACCATCATCTGCTGCAACCTAAGATCAAGATCTACACAATCTTCTCCTATGTCTACTCTATATTTCATTTTCTACAGACATGAAGCTGGACACAAATAACTACCGTAACAATTTTCTACAAGTTATTAACAGGTGTAAGTGCTTACTCATTGTCACCCTGAGGTATAGGTTTACTTGTTTCTACTTGATTTGCCTAAGCCTATTAAATGGCCACAGAGGTAAGTATAATCTGATCACTGTTTTCACACAATTCACACTACAGACTGTAATCCTGTGGTCAGGATTAGATTCAGGACACCAAGCAAATCCAACAGGACGGAGATATCAGCTACGTTACTTTATAATAGTAGTAGGTAGTAGTTTGAAAATGTACACATTATTCCAGGATTTAAACTGCTTTTTGGTAAACAGACTTGAACTCACGCAGTAAGGGGTTGAGGAGTTACAAGTCAGTGACTCTAAACCTTCAGCAAGGGGCTCCCCCTATATTGTTTGTTCTCTTTCCATAATCTGCCTGATCTGGATCGAAACTATTTGCATTAGCCTGATCTTATTTATGCTTAATAGGCCAAGATTTAAACTGCCTATAATTAATTATAAGCTTAATTAGTGCAGCACCTGAGTAAATAAGGCTCATTACTGATGTAACTCCTTGTCACCTTATTATCTATACAGTGATTGCTTTAGCGGCTTATCTTGGGAGCTGTAGATCTAGTAGTTCTAGTGGGATCAATCTTGGCTCTTAATGATAAGACACTTTGTCTGCTATTTGGTTAATATTAAATGCTGCATTTTGTAGTTTTATTTATAAACAATGACCTTCATTTAAGTAACTAGACATATTGCTTAAGAACTGAAGAGAGAGATCTGGATATACAAAATATGCCAAACCTGATCCAGTTGTTGTTAGCAGAAAATATAGGTAAAGAAATATCCCAAGGAAAAGACTGCACTATTGACATACTGTTAAAGTTTAAGCCCACTTACTTTCTGTGACCAATTATGTCAACACCCATTGATATGTATGGTAAAGATATGCTGCAGATAGGAACTTTACACTTATAGAAAAGGGTATTTGTTTCGTAAGTCTATTCATAAAAGGATAAGTCATGAGCAAAATGATACAAAAAAATAATTATTTACGATTACATTTATAGAAGGCTAATTGATGAGGACCGGTCGCAATAGCTCAAGCGGTAGTAGTTGCTTCCCTCCTAAAGCTCGGGGCTAAGGGGACAGCATTACGCCTGACTACTCAGTGTCAGTATAATAGACCGGCCAGGTTAAGTCGCTGGGCACCTCATAAGTGCCCCTGTGCTATAATGATAGAAATGTTGCTGCACAGTATCTGCAAAAATGCCAGCAAATCCCTAATTGATAAGGACCTAAAAGACAGCCTTTCTTTACTTATATTATGCTTAAAGAATGCTCAGAATATGCTAAGATAAAAGAGACATGGGAATTTGTTCCATCAACTAAAGGTGAGAATCCATATGTACAGCAGCTGAAGAACACCTGAACTGCATGAACAAACAAACGAGACCAATATTAATATAAGATTGATTAGTATCGAAAGATGGTAGTGGAATGGATGTAGCATGACATGTGACAGCAATAAGGAATTTTTTAATCTTTGAGCAATAACACCAAACAAAAATTAACAAAAACTTGGTCATTAAATTATTTTTTTATTAAAAAAAATATGTTTAATTGTCATTCACTGACAAATATTTAAAGTATAAAAAGGCCAATTATAAGCATTATTTGCCATTGCATATCTTTACAAAACTTATACAATATAAGCTATTACCGTGTCAGAATCCTTCAGACTTCACACAACTTCTTCATAAATTAGCACATGTCCGACAATAACATCCACAGATAAAAAAAATACTTATTATACACACATATAAAGAAAAGAAATCCAGGAATAACATAAATATTATTCAGTTCCCAAAATTAATCTTGTGGAAAAAAAATCAGCCACATAAACATACCCCAAATCACTTAAAATACGCGGAAATTAAATCATAAACACATTTAATGGGGCGGACACTGTCATCGGGCACAGCTTGAACAATCTACAAAGTAACAAGGTACATGTACAAGCAACATGAATGGCTGAACAAACTGACTGTGCTACATGTCACAGTTCGCCTTATTGTGTATAATCCCAGCCCATGTAATCTATATGAGTAGATTTACAGCGACCAAAAATGGAAACAGGCTGTTGCCCTGTCCTAGTGCCACTAATTTAATTAATGTACCCAGGTGCTGTGTGTGAAAATACAGCGCTTGAGATAAATGATACAATCATTTTGTCCAAGTTGAAAGTAAAAGAGTGTTTGTTTGTTGGGTTCCAAAGCCTACCAATAATCTTTCAGTTATCCAGGAACATTGTTCACTTGAAAAGATATAGTGCTGCCTTAACTTGGCACTGTACACAGTGAACACCTAGCATGATACCACACCCAGACACATTATCCTCACACAGGGCTGACTAGTTTTGGAGCATAGGTAAGAAAGCTTTACCACTTTGATATTTTGCGACCTTGGGCATCCTGTATTTGGTGCCACTGGCCTACCAATTGTGTTTCCAGTTATAGTCAGTTACTGAGTCTGTATTGTGATCACCTGATGTGTTTCCAGTTATAGTCAGTTACTGTGTCTGTATTGTGATCACTTGGATGTGTTTCCAGTTATAGTCAGTTACTGAGTCTGTATTGTGATCACCTGATGTGTTTCCAGTTATAGTCAGTTACTGTGTCTGTCTTGTGATCACTTGATGTGTTTCCAGTTATAGTCAGTTACTGAGTCTGTCTTGTGATAACTTGATGTGTTTCCAGTTATAGTCAGTTACTGAGTCTGTATTGTGATCACTTGATGTGTTTCCAGTTATAGTCAGTTATTGAGTCTGTCTTGTGATCACTTGATGTGTTTCTAGTTATAGTCAGTTACTGAGTCTGTATTGTGATCACTTGGATGTGTTTCCAGTTATAGTCAGTTACTGAGTCTGTATTGTGATCACTTGGATGTGTTTCCAGTTATAGTCAGTTACTGAGTCTGTCTTGTGATCACCTGATGTGTTTCCAGTTATAGTCAGTTACTGTGTCTGTCTTGTGATCACTTGATGTGTTTCCAGTTATAGTCAGTTACTGTGTCTGTCTTGTGATCACTTGATGTGTTTCCAGTTATAGTCAGTTACTGAGTCTGTATTGTGATCACTTGATGTGTTTCCAGTTATAGTCAGTTACTGAGTCTGTATTGTGATCACTTGATGTGTTTCCAGTTATAGTCAGTTACTGAGTCTGTCTTGTGATCACTTGATGTGTTTCTAGTTATAGTCAGTTATTGAGTCTGTCTTGTGATCACTTGATGTGTTTCCAGTTATAGTCAGTTACTGAGTCTGTCTTGTGATCACTTGATGTGTTTCCAGTAATAGTCAGTTACTGCGTCTGTCTTGTGATCACTTGATGTGTTTCCAGTTATAGTCAGTTACTGAGTCTGTCTTGTGATCACTTGATGTGTTTCCAGTAATAGTCAGTTACTGCGTCTGTCTTGTGATCACTTGATGTGTTTCCAGTTATAGTCAGTTACTGAGTTTGTCTTGTGATCACTTGGATGTGTTTCGAGTTATTGTCAGTTACTGAGTCTGTCTTGTGATCACTTGATGTGTTTCCAGTTACAGTCAGTTACTGAGTCTGTCTTGTGATCACTTGATGAGTCATCTCCAGATTATTAGATTTCAATCTCAACAAACACCCAACTTGTTTGTATTAATTTGAATTTGTTTTAATATGACAAATTAAACAAATATCCATAATAATAGGATAATTGATAGTGCCAGATTAACCACTCAACAGATCAGGGATCAACTCCAACAAACATTGAACTGTCAGATACAAGAACATAGATTATAAACACAATGTCACGCAGTTTGGATGATAATGCAGTGTACTGTCAGATTTCAAGTATAAAGCAATAGATAGAAAACAGTAAGTATGACTAGTGTATAATGACCTCAGAATTGATTGTTTCTTCATCTTGATGGACCTTTGGCTGAACCATCATTTTGATCTACAGAACAGCCAAATTCACAAACTATGCACTTTAATATTTGACAGATTCATAAACTGTTGCAAATACAATACCAAAGCAAAAAAATCATCCTTAAATCATGTGACATGACTCACATGACTGATCCTAACACACTTTTACAATTTCTCAAATTTGTAAATTGTCTTCTCTGATTGGCCTCCGATCAGTATATTATGTTGTAAGATTGAGACCTTCTCTTCTATGCTTTATTAGACTTGCTCCCCTAAGGTGGACTGAAAATGCATTGAGTCCTAATAAAACAGGGTTAAAGCTCTTAGCTTGCATAGTATGATTTGATCGTGCTAGGACAAATGGTGTAGATCCAGATCAGCCAGCTCCCACTTCAAGTTGTCTGATTAGGATCAGCACTTTATTTATACTGAGTCTCTTGTCATGTCTTGTAACAGTTATATGTAGCTATTAGTAATAAACAAATATATTGTATTGCTTATTGATAAATAAAGCATGATAAAAGATTAGATTAAGATAACTTCTTTTGTCTGTTTAATAAAGACTGAACTTTTAGTCTGTTAATCGGGTACTTGTAAGGTTTACCCAATGTAGATCCTGATTCCTGTTGGAAGCTATCTGACCAGGATCTACACTATTTGCTGCCTCTTTTCTTGGTACATAGATTAACCTTTAAATGTAATGAGTTTAATATACAAGCTTAAAACTTACATAACCTAAAAACTTAAGAATTTAACATGAGCTTCGGACTTATAAAGTATGCTAAGGGTATTATTACCAGCAGCAGTTGCTCTGGTTATTTGCACAGTAGTGCCACTTTACCAAACTACTGAGCTAGCCAGGCTTTCTTCATATTATCTTCCCCACTTAACGTGGCTACAAACCTAAAATTAAACCTGCAAAATCCCAAAATGCACCATTCTCAACTAATGCCCAACCAAGTCAAACATGAATGGCAGAATATTTAGATACTGGAACTGTATTGATATTGCACATGCCAGTGTAGGGGTGAGGATTATGTTAGAAAACCCTCAATAGGGTCAGGGTCCTTAAATCAGGTAAGGTTTTTGTTAAAATAGCTGGATAAAACACATACACAAGATTACTAGGTCAGTGTTGGAGCTTCTTTTACCTGCTTTCAGTAAAATTATTGCTCCAATCATATTCTGACGAGTCCAATGAATCACTCAAAATGTGAGTCAGTCTTTCAGTCTGCTTATGTGCTTGTCAATTCAAACAGGATATGTTTTAATGTCAAATAAAAGACAAGTTTACATCAATTTTTAAACATTGTTCATGTTAATATACTGTTTATCTTAAATCTTTATGTTGACTAAAGCATGGGGTATTAAATGTCTAAGTTTTTAAAGGTGACTTAAACATATACATGTAGTAAGCACTTGAATAGTGGTGCTTTGGTAAATTATGTGATGAGCAAGCAAAACAACTCAGACATGTTGTGAAGATATACAGTCTTCACTAGATGCATAAAATTAAGTAAAACTGTAGTGAGTGTTGCCATCAATGTGCTAGCCTAGCTGGTAGCATGGACCTTGCACAGTTTAACCAGGTAACATTATTTTGACAGCAAAATCAAGTCCTGGGTAACCGCTTTAAACTTAATGCACTGGTCAGCAGAGTTCTAAATCTGAATTTGTCTAAACAAATATCCCATAATTCTCAACTAAACCCAACACTGCTGTTTACCATTTGATATATCATGTAGGGAGGATTCTAATGAGTACCAGGTATAAAGGGTTTGGAGTAGAAATAAACAGGAGCTGGGGGACCCTGTTAAAGCTACAACAGTTACGCACAATGTAGACACTCTTGACATAAAGTCAAATCTCGGTCTTTGATTTGAACCCCCAACCATATGCTCCCTGGGCAAACCATTTGCTATTATGCCATTTATATCAGCGTAATTTTTATGTGACTGTTGCCAGATATCTAACACAAATCATTTGTACTTCGTACGAAACAGGGTAAAAATCAAACCCCCTCAGGCCAGATAGGCTACTGTGACACTTTGCCTTTAATTGTTTGATTAGAAGGTACAATTCAGTTTTAAATCCCATCCAATTAAGTTTAGAGATTGAATTCAGGTGGAGGCCCATTTGTATTCAAATGCTTGTGTACATTTTGTGAGACACCAGTTTAATCCCATTGAAATAAAAGCCTCTGTGATTTGCTAACATCTCTGTCATGAAATTAAAGAGTTAAATTTCTAAAGATAGGAAGAAAACATGGGTAAAAGTTCAAGAATTTGTTTGGTTTCAAGTGTAAGTTAACATTCCAGTTTTCTACATAATAAATATATACTAAAATAAATTCAGGTCAAACAAAGATTTAATGAAGCTTACATCTGTGTTTCACCACTACTTTTGTTTAATGTTTCCAGAATGTCTGCAAAGTCGTCTCCCAGACCTTTCTATTCCCCTTTATATCTAGTTATAGGCATTGGGACTTTAACAATAGTAAATGCTGAAGTTCTTTTACCCCGTGTCAAAATAACACTTAAAAGCAAAAGCTGGTAATCATACAATGCATTTGTAAAACAGCATTCATACTCAAACATTCAGCATAGAATGTACAATGATTACTCAAAAGATTTGTCTCCAAAAAAGTGTAAATGATTCCAGCTCACAGAAACTCAAACAACTTAGTAAGATCAATACACATGTTTACATTTACAGAAGTTTTAATGAATTGTTCTTTTTGTAGGTTTAAAAGAAACGTAGCTAGTATTTTAGTTTTCACTCTGTAAATGCTGCAGGCAGGTTGTCTACAAGGCACATATATTTATTCATTTGTTTACTCCAATCATACTATAGTGGTATTACCAAATGTCAAATCTGTTAAGCTACTACTCTATTCATAGGTAATAAAATGTATTTACAAAGACATAGCTGCAAACAGACTATGATCAGACAGTACAAGCTGGCTGATCGAGATAGCTGCAAACAGAGCATGATCAGACAGTACAAGCTGACTGATCCAGATAGCTGCAAACAGAGCATGATCAGACAGTACAAGCTGGCTGATCCAGATAGCTGCAAACAGATCATGATCAGACAGTACAAGCTGGCTGATCCAGATAGCTGCAAACAGAGCATGATCAGACAGTACAAGCTGGCTGATCCAGATAGCTGCAAACAGAGCATGATCAGACAGTACAAGCTGGCTGATCCAGATAGCTGCATACAGAGCATGATCAGACAGTACAAGCTGGCTGATCCAGATAGCTGCAAACAGAGCATGATCAGACAGTACAAGCTGGCTGATCGAGATAGCTACAAACAGAGCATGATCAGACAGTACAAGCTGGCTGATCCAGATAGCTGCATACAAAGCATGATCAGACAGTACATAGTCTCAGCAGTCAGATTAGTCTAAGGGTTAATTTTGGTATGGGGAAAAAGGGGGAAAACTTTATTTAGCATGATCCAGCTCTCATTATTTTTGCCTAAGCCTGATCACGTGTGCTTAGTGCTGTATGCTCAGTGCTAAATATTTTCATACTTTAGTACTGGAATATACTCATTATTAAGTTAACTCTTTCCAAATTTGAAGACTGAAAAGTAAAAACCCCAGCAGAACCTTAGTAACAGAATTTAGTACAATTTTTGCTTAGTTTAACATTTTACAATGGCGGTGCAAGTGGTTAAGTGGTAGACTAGAGACATGGCCATGTTTTATTTTTAAAATACTTCAAAGAGACCAATTATGATCATTATAGTGACATTCAGCTATTTGGTGGAGGAGGACTGCAGACAAATGTCTGGGTAGAACTACCAGCACACCTCAAATCTGCTGGAAGGCCTTCCCACATTAAGTCCTTCACATTGAAGGGACTTGAACCCACAAGGTGAAAGGCTTAGAAGTCGGAGGAGTTACAAATGGCAACTCTACCACTATGCCATGGGTGCCCCCATTGACATATAACTCCTCTGACTGCTTAGTCTCTGAACCACGTGTGTTCAAGTCCCGTTCGGGGAAAATCTGGGAAGGTCTTCCTCCACTTTAAAAGCTGGACATTGCTCAAATGACCATAACTGTCTGGCTGCAATGCACTTAAATAAACAAAAAAACATTTCTCATAGTTTAAGACACAGAGCCCTACAGGGCAGTATCTTTTAATGTGGTCATTAAAGATTACTCTTACAAGCAGAAACTGGTATTGAATTTTTTAAACAGATTTTGTAGAATCAAATAAACATATGACTTTGTAATATGGCATTAATTTTCCCATGTATCTGTTTTCATATTTTTCTCTATTTGTATGTGTTAATGTTACACAATTTATATATTTGTTTACAGCAAAGGATATTAGTGGTTAACTTTTAAAATTAAATTGCCTTAACCTTTGACTTTAAAGCTAGTCTATAAAGACTTTCGTAATTTGTTTTTAAAAGTGTCGGCAAAATGATAAAAGGTATACTTAGACTTCAAGAGAGACTCTGCAACAGATTGTGTATATCAATTCATGACCTGATGGTTTCTACCTTCTACACAATGTGCAAAATGCATATGTCTTAATCGAGGTGAATTTTTATATCACAATCATATTTTCATTGCTGTTGTGTCATCCCACCAACGATATTTCAATTAGTGTACACCTGAAGGTGATATAGTGCTGACTTAACTGTGTATTAAATGCCTTAACAAAGGGCATAATACCATTTCCAGTCAAATTATCCGCACACCAAGTTGACCAGTCGTGAACTCTCCTATTTATTTTCCTTCGCATCAGCAAAGGAGTTATACTCATTTATCACAACCCTTTTTTATAAATCGGTATGCCTGCAACCCGTGTTTAAAGCCAGAGTTTCCTGTACCTGGAGCCGATGCTCTACCATTTGTGCTAACAGGTCTGGTCAGTGTGACAGTTGAAATGAGTACCAACAACATGGGTCAACTATAAGCTTGATTTCCTTCCCCACTAGAACTCATAAGATAATCGTCAATAATCTGATCACATGTGTAATTAATTAACCCATTACCTGCTACATCTTCAACACACTCCTACTAAGCTCTTAGTTATTTACTAACATCTGTAGACTGTTAGCAGGAAGCAGTATTGGCCCTGATTACACAAATCCCAGCTGTGAGCTGACTGATCTGGATCTACAATATTTGTCTAAGCCTGTTATAGTTAGCAGGCTAAGAGTTAATTATGTTTTCTCATCAAAAATAGTTCAGCAGGCAAAATTCAGACCACTAGTGTAGCATTAACACAACTAATCAATTAATGCATTAAGCAAATGAGATTATCAAATATTTATGAAAGCAAGATAATTAAAAAATAAGCTATGATGAAGAAAGCAATATTTTTTAAACAGAAGGTTAATTAAAATATTTTACTGTTGAGAACTTGCATAATCTGGTGTGGTACCATGGTCCTGCAAGATTGCAACTAACAAGTGCAAGCATTATAATTGATTAAATAAAACAAGACCTGCTGGTGTACACAAGTTGGCTGAGCATGTCAGTATCTGAGTAAGCGATGGGATGGGATTTGCTGGCATTTTTGACAAAATGCTGATACTTTGCCTCGACATTTCTATCATTATAAACTATTTTAAAGTCTTTGGTTTGTCTCGGTCAGGGTTTGAACCCGCGAGCTCCCGATCAACCTCCCGATCTGCAAGTCCACGCTCTACCAATTAAGCTATTGCGGCTGGTGTGTCTAAGTAAGGGATATGGGTCTAGACTGACAGAACTATTTCTCCTAAGTTTTTATCTCATTGCTCCAAACCCTATCATCCTGGTGTTCCTCTAAACGTTCATGATGAGACGCTTTGAATGAGTAACCACTTCAGAGGGTTAAGTGAGAATCATGGGATATATTGCTTCACCAGATCTGGCTTTCTAGAACTTGATTTGTCAGCTGCCATCTTTATGTTTATGAACATCTACCTGACACTTCACTCCTGTAATAGACTGTCTCTTAGCCTGCTAAGTACAAATATTTCAGGCTCCAGCAAATAATGTAGATCCAGCTGGAAGCTGTCTAATCTGGACAGACACTATCTGCTGCAATGTCTTCAGCATCATAGCAATAATTCTAGGCACATTTTCATGCTGATGTAAGAAGAAGGCAAATAAGAAGGGTTTGGTTTATTAGCAAAGTGTAGGATGTAAAGGAATAAGAGATTAATGGTTCCCTTCACTTAACACTACCAGCACCATTCACCCTAGTATATTGACTCAACTTGGAAACCCTTGCAGAACAAGTTCAAAGACCAGGAAACAACCACAAACCTACTGAAGATGTTCAACTTGAGAAATGCTCTGAGGTAAGGTGATTTTGAAGTTTGTTTATTTCAACTGGGAATACTAACAGGAACCACACTGTGATGTAAGGTAAGTGTGGGAGAGGCACAAGTGTTGACTGTGTGCTTAGTATATTGGATGCTTGTAACAGTTATGCAACATCACAGGCAGTTTGCCAGATCTAGTCAACATGTACTCAGGTAACAACATTTTCTACTGTACGATTCTCTTAACCCATATTATGCTCAAAATATTTCAAAGCAATAAAAAATACAGTTATCTGAAGGCAGTGTTTCCACAAGTGCGCATTTTCTGCTTTTTTGGAGCAATGAAGTTGGCTTTGACTCAGTCAGAAGAGCATATTGTGTTTTTCCTGATACAACTAAGTTTTCATAATGCAACTAAGTTTTTGTAATGCAACTAAATTGCTAAGTTAAATTGGCCATTTCTGCTACTAAAATTATATTCCTAGACTACAAAACATGGTGTAAAAATTAAATTTTAAGGATAAATGATAAGGCTGCTTACATTTAAACTTTCAGAGCAGTTATTGTTACAAGTACAAAGTGTAAAATGCGGCTACCTTTACAACTTTGTTAGCAGTATAATTTAATCTGCACGTCTAACTTGTGTTTAGAACAGTGTCCTGCTACTGTACTTGCTCATCATGAATCAATTTTATTAGCAGATGATTACGAGATAAAGAAAATAATGGAAATGCTATTGTCTTCAGTAAATCACACCTTATTTTAATAGTCGAGGTCTCACTGTCAGCCCTTTGGTTTCTTAAGAAAAACAATGGAATTGTACAAACCTTTCCACCCTCATAAGCATACATTACTAGGAAAATTGAATAGTCAGTTGCAAGATAATAATGTATATTATGTATGGCTATATAACAGTCATTAAAAAAGTTTCTCTTTTTAGTTAATTTCTTTATATTTTGGATGTGCAAAAGAAGTATGTTTTAACAACCTGACTCTTTGATAAGTGCTATCTGCAATTAATTTGTTTAGATTGTACAACTGTATTATTGGAATGTGTGTATGCATTATACAGAAACTATGGAGTGCTGGATTGAAAGTTGTCTTATCAATTCAGGTCACAGTCAAGCTGTAAGGAGTCACTTCACTTGACTTTTGAATCAAGATCATTTATATAAATAACCAAACAGACAACTGATGTTTACGTCTGATAATAGTTTGCTAAAAACGAAAACTTTGTATTTATTTATTTTTACCCCCATAACATAAAATACCTACTTTTGTAATATAACATATTTATTTCTTCAACATTTAAAGCTCTTAATCAGTCAACTTAAAAAAATTCTTAAACTGGAAGATTTATACCAGTTTTAAAAGCTAATTTAAATTGATGGGTGTTTAATTTAACACTAGACCATTAGCAACATCTCACTCCTGTGTACTGCAGTGAGGCACAAGAAAGGTACCATATGTCAACTATAATTAGATGCAATAGCAATGCACTGCATCAATCCCTGTCAGGCTCTTTTCATCTATTGCCAAGAGCATCTATACCAATCTGTTAATAGCATCATGTTAAATGTACAGCCAAACTAATTACCGGGTATTTGAGACAATCTCATTGTGAGCACAGGGCTTGGATGTTATACAACTGGGAGTTGGAGTCAGAAACATAACTTGACCATCTGCAGTGTTCTGCCAAGGATTTTGAAACTAGGAGACAATGCTTCATCAAGTATAAACAGTAGAGGACATAGAAAATCTAAGTCTCTTAATATATCATTTACATTTTTGACCTTCACACAATGGATCTAGTTCCTTCACCCTGAACAAGGTCACATTCATTTATTTAATTTTAACAAAACTTTTCAACATGTAAAATTTAAGTAACTTGGTTTATTGCCAGAGTATCTTAATATTGTTCTACGTTCTTTTGCAACCTTCGAAGCCATTTTGTATTGAAGGCAATCAGCGATTAACTTCAGCAGTTGTATTAATTGATACCATTGGCTTAGATTTACGATCTAGCATTGACTGCTTGCAAGCAAGCCAATCAAGATTGATGTTACAACATTCAAAGCCTGCTGCTTCTGGGCTGAATATACGTTACTAGTGTTGTCCCCGGCAAGTTCGAATACAAAATGTCTTACACCAGGAGCAGTATGCATGCAACATTTTTATTTTGTATGTGCTAATGTCGCAAAATCATGCCCACTGCAGAACACTGCATCTGATTTGCTGGAGTCAAATAAAATTTGAAAAGTGACAAATCAGATACAGACTCCGCTATGCTGCGTTATGTGCTCGTGGGACAATTGGCTAAGAAAATCTCGTAGTCATGAATAATTAATGAGGCAGTTTCATTGGTGCCATGAGGAAACCACCACGGACAACTAGCCAATGAAATTACGTTTTATGACTAAGGTTCGGTTTACCGTTCAAAATGGCGACCTCCATGAGTAAACATGTGCGTTGGTTTCTATTTTTAGTAAGAAAATCCCAGTATGACGTCATTGAGATTGAAGAGTATTTTATTGTAACATGCGATTTCATTGGAAGAAGATTGGTCTCCCCTGCCTCACGCATATTCATGAAAACGAGATTTTGCTAGTCAAATTTCCCACGGTATGTATGGAGTGTAACGGAAGAAAATACTGTGGTTGCCACCGATGCATGAGAATTGTTTTGAACTTAATCTCAAAGTTTTTAACCTCTAACCAAGATGTATCCCACAAATGCTACTTAATCCTTATATGTGTTTCCTCACAATGAGATAAGTCTTATAACTATCAGGAAATGTGGAAGTTTGTGGCTAAGACATTTTTGGAATAACCCTTTACCTGGACCTCAAGGATACTGCAGAAAAACATATTAAACAACAACTAACTTTTGTCACAGGAGCTCTTGGATGCAGCAGACAAAAAACATGTTGAAATCCCTGAACGTGAATGTGGCACTCTTAGAAACAGAAGATAAGAAAATATATTGAACATCTCTTGACTCTGACACTCTTGGAAACAGTGGAGAAAATATATTGAAGACCTTCTTAACATGCATCTGGCACTCCTGGAAACAGTAGATGATAGACAATGAACACTCACTAAATTTAAGTCTAGTGCTCATAAAAACAGCAGAAAAAGACATTGAACACCCTCCATATTTGAGTCTGCCACTCATGGAAACAGCAGAAAAAGACATTGAACACCCTCCATATTTGAGTCTGCCACTCATGGAAACAGCAGAAAAAGACATTGAACACCCTCCTTATTTAAGTCTGCCACTCATGGAAACAGCAGAAAAAGACATTAAACACCCTCCTTATTTGAGTCTGCCACTCATAGAAACAGCGGAAAAAGACATTGAACACCCCCTTAACTTGAGCCTGGCGCTCTTGGAAACAGAAGATAAAAGACATTGAACAACCACTAAACTTGAATCTGGCACACTTGGAAAAAGGTAAGACAATGAACACCCCCTTAACTTGAGTCTTTTGGAACTAGCAGGATAAGGACAATGGTTCCAGCTAAGTTTGCTTTTCTGTTTTCAGCAGGGCAGGGGCCTTAATTAGCTTCTTCAATGGAACATATGGCTTCCAAGTAAGATATACCAGTCTATGATGCATGCTTATCACCCATTACCCAGCCCATAACTCCTCTCTGTATACACTGCCAGTGCAAACAACTGGATACTAATTTGATAAACTGAATGCTTATAGTTGCATTAACTCTTAGCCTGCTAAGCACAAATTGACCGGGCAGCAAGAAGTAATGATGCAGCCCAGTCAGCTGTCTCTTCAATATCTACACTGTTTATGGCTGACTATCTAAAAAGATATAAAATTATCTTTTCATGAAGTCTGTTGACATTGTGTAGTGATTGGACAGAAATGCAGCATGATAATGCTAGTGGTGCATTAGGCAATAATATACCCTTTCCAGGCCAGCTATGGGGTCCATAATGATCCCGATTATGTAGGCTACATCACAGGAAGCAGTGCATGTTGAGGAAATACAATGATAAGCTTCTTTAGAACAAGAGAGAGGACATTGTCCAAAAATAATGTCTTACCATTTCACAAGCTTTGTAACAACAACAACATTACTCACATACCCCATGCCTTAACTTGGTGAGAATGCTTTGGTATTGAAGTTAACATTGGAATTAAACAATTTCAGATTAGGCTTTTTCTAAAATGGAAAAGTATAAAGCATGATCCTGTCAATTTCATATCTGCATTAGATATTTTTACTCTTTCTTTTTCCCAATGTAATCTGTTGAAGCTTTATCTTAGTAGGTCAGCTACAAAATGACTCAAATGCTGTCTATAATGTACTTAATCATTTAATGTTACTGTTGTATTCTTTATTTTAATAAATAGCATCTTGGTTTATAAAATTAGCATATTGACCTTAGAAGTTAGATAGCATGTATATGCTTTATTACATCATTTTGACAGTGAGATTTCTAACATTAAAAAACAAGATATTTATCTACTGTATACTACGCCAATCCATTGTATGACAGTGTAATTACTTTCACAAATGAGAAATGGATACAAATGATAAACATACAATCAGCAGGTCAAAGTGTCAGTGACTTATCTTGAATATAAAAATGTTGGTAACACCACACTTGTAAACATACCAAGTCACTATTGTTCTTTGAAGTGCACAATCAACACATTCACCCCTTAAAGAATGTATGCAATCAAATGATTCTAAGATTAAAGTTTGGCTGAAACAAAAACTCAATTATATCAGAAAATTGTGGCAACAGTGAGATGAGATTGGTTTGGTATTTATTTACACTGCTTCCTTCGACTGAAAATAGACCTGACACTGGCAGATATAAAGATCAAGGTGAGACGTTTCAAATGCGAGCATGTATACATTGCTAAAGTCACCTCCCTCCCATGGAATTTCAGGCACGAGTCCTTATCACTCACTCTCAGCATCTTTACCCGGCGCCATCTTGAATTCATTTAGAGTAACAAACAGACGAAAATACGACAAACAGCCGATTTCAACTAATAAATGTAATGTTTTAATTTCTGCCAACAATAGTACACCTATGAGTCATATGCAGATAGGGGATAACCGCAGTTTTATGTCAGGTTGTAGCAATGATAAACGGTCTGCTGAATTGTTTTCCCAATTTAGACCCACTAATTGTCTAAGCCACAAGTGTCAAGTTTTGGTAGAGTACTGGGTGTTAAACAGCAACTTACCCATGATGACAATCAATACAGGAATGCTAAATCCGACGAAAGAAGCACAGTTAATCCAACTACTACGGTAGCATCCCTCGATTAGGTTTAGATCACTGAGCAGTCACTATATTGACAGGGATGTGTAGCCAGTACACGCGAGCCGACTATCGAAATGCCACAGTAAATTGAACGGACGGGTCGACTACAACCGCAGGGGTGTATTTACAATGTCACGGTTTGTGACTCGGTTATTGGATTTGTTTTGTATGAGCGGTGGCAAAAATGTCTGTTTGCTTGATTTTAAACACCTAAGTGCGATAAATCGCTATGTCATAAGGACGATAAAAAGCAGCCAAGAAACACCAAACTATTCTGATTCAGTATGCGCGCCACACTATTTGTAAGAAGGTTAGCCGTGTAAACTTCCGGTGATCTTGACACCTAAGCACCGCCCATTTTCCCACAATTCAAAGGAAGCTGGTATATGTCTGCATAGAAACCACACGATGAGTAGTGAATGGACAAACTTCGCGGCAGAACTTTAGTAGTTTCTTTTTATATTGTTCAACTAAAAAAAAACTGACATCATATTCAAAATGATTGCTGTTATAGCGATGTTTGTTGTTTTTGTGTTTCTAGCAGCTGCAGTCGGATATACCTACTACAAATACAGGTTAGGATTTTAACTTTTGTTACGTGATGCTCTTTGGCATTACCGACGACAGATTATCTATGTTTTTCATAGAAACTGTTGTTTTATCGATTGCTCCATTTATAGACTGCGTTTGTACATAACCACGATCTCTCGGACATAACCTCATTTTTAAATAAGTGTATGCGATATTTGATATATTTAAATCTATATTTAATTATTTGTTGGAAAAATAATTTGACAAGCAACGCAGTATAACATTTTGACAAAAGTGAGATGAATTTACACAAAAGATTGTCTTAATATAAGATTAAAATTAATTATTTATTTATATTCGAGTCTTTTATTTTTAATGATCAACATTGTTTCCCACATGGGGCTTGTAGATCTGGTGTCATATATTATATTAAATACTGTAATGCTGATCGAGTAAGTATTAGTGTAGAATGCGAGTTTAGATTGAGTCACTATTATATCAAAATCGACTTTGTTTGCAAACGAATTTCAAGTTTATTAGAAGGAACCGTTAAATAGGCGGCCTTGCCTTTAAAGCGCCAAATTCTGGGCTTAGATTGTGCCAAATGTAAACTACCTTAATTGTCCATGTAAAGTGATCTCAAAAGTAAGTGTTCATGTGGTATTCTTAGTTTGAAAATAGCGAACTCTGCGGCGTGGTTGCGTTAGGAAATGAACTCTGCGGCTTGGTTGCGATATGAAATACATGATTGGTTGCTATGTTTTACATTTCAAATAAATGTAGGACATAAAAGAGCGGCATTTCTTTTAAAAGGTAACACTAATTTATTTGGTTGTTTGAGGAAAAAATGTTTGGTCCAAACTGTGTGATGCTGCCTTTAAAGCCACAGTTTAAGCATAATAATTTGACAAGCTCTCACTAATCTTCGAATTTAATTTTAAGCCAAAAGTTTAGCATCAATTAAAAAAAGTCTGTTATTTATTTTGTAAGCATTATTTTGTAGTAACTAGGTAAATAAGTTCATGTTTATAGTATCCTGATTCATTGGAACAGAACATGTGATGTAATGCATGCTTAGTGTATTTGGTTTAACGTTCGACCTAGTTTTACTAGTTTAGTTGTGGAGTTCTGACATCGTGACACGGGCTTGAACATTTTCAAATCTTCGACCTATTTCAACCAGACCACAATTAACCGAAGAATCAAATTTATACTTGCCGGTATTAAAAACCAAGATAATTAATGCCGACAAAAACAGTATCCCGAAACAATTTGAACAAAATGGTCGCATCAAACAACCAGTTGATGCCGAGAAAACTTAAAAAATAACAAAATGGTCGCTAACAAATAAAATTTCTCCCCCGCTTTAAATCCCCCTATTGTCAAGCGACAGCATACTCTTAACACTTTTTTTTGTCTGCACAGCACGAATTGACCAGTCATTAACATATAATGCATGTACAGATGTCAGCGAGCTCCATTCAGGATCTCAACTATATGCTGCTAGGTATTTACCAACAAGTATGCATGAAATGTTCAGCAATATTGAAATACTTAAGAATGACAAATAAATGACAACATACATGTAGCATGGTAAGGCTTTAAAGCAGGGCAGTTGTTTCTAAAGAGCTCCGGACAAAAGGTCATGACACCGTCGAGTCAGCTGTGACAAACCAATCTGAGCACTTCGGCAATTTCCGCCGCTTTCCATAACACGTAGAAATCATTGGCACAATCTTCGACCCTTTCCGTGTAAGTTAGCTTAGGAGTTCTGAATGCTAAGGAATGTGCGAAGAGGCGGCCTAAATGCCCTAAGTGTGTGTGAAACACATCTGTTAGACGCGGCTTTTAAGCTCACTGTCGTGAAAAACATGTTTGTGAATGTCAACACTTGACCATTGTCCACTGACGCTCTTGTGTATACACAAACAGGACAGAATTTGATTTAGATTAGATGCCATATCATATAAAAGAAACGTTGAAGATGTATAATGTATGTTAGAATTTTATAACATGTAAGATATCATTGAAATAAAAATACTTGCATTTAATTTGCAGAGAAATAAATTATTACTCCCCAAATTCATTACGTAAAGCCATGGTCAATAACACAGAGGTAAGTAGAGTTTTTGAACATATGTAGATATATAAGTTCAAAAACTCTACTTACCCCTGTGGTCAAAAACAGATAAAACAAGTAGTCACATGATACACAGTACCAATACTGTTAAACCACCGCATGAGGAAGATTCTTGACCAATTGCTTAGAGACAAGACATCAGATACTTCAGACCAGACAGCTGCAATCGTTTTGTTCTTTTGAATTTAACATTAAATTTAAAAAAAAAAACACACGCACTTCACCCGTCCGATTTAACAGCATGCATGCAGAAAATGTTTGGAAATCGTCCTGGTATATTTTGGCAGGAACCCGAGAGTCGAACGCAATGCGTTGATTTGCTGATTATGGTAGAACATATGAACACATTAAATGAACGTAGGTGCGCACTAACAATTTATAATGCGCGTATTTTGTTCATTCTGCCATGCCATAATTATAAAATGATATCCCGTACTACTATTCTGTTTTGTTTGTAAACACGGGATATGTGTAAACAAGAAATAATGACCAAAGTTTCGCGTCGCCCATGTTATAATTTAACATAGTCAAATCGGAAAAAAAGCATATCATGATGTTCTCAAATGGGCATTAGCCGTGACATATTTATAAGATGCAGACTCAACGAACGTTCATACATCGCGCCAAGAAGATTAAGTTACATACACATTTAATTTCTGTTGTTTTTATATCCATTTTAAGCTCCTATTTAGTTCCTAAGAAATAAGAGATCACATGCGTTGATTAGATCATGGAGATGGTGAGCTTTTGCCTGGCATGAAAACCGAAGCTCCACAAGAGTATTAATTGTTATAGGTACGGTATCAACTTATCGTTAGACTACATGTGTGACAT
The DNA here is from genome assembly GCA_007844125.1 of Sinonovacula constricta. NCBI lineage: Eukaryota > Metazoa > Mollusca > Bivalvia > Cardiida > Solecurtidae > Sinonovacula > Sinonovacula constricta. Next base: position 6,804,179 of record CM017569.1, read on the forward strand.
GGCAATGAGACAGTGTGCAGCTAGTTCTAATTAGAATCCGCGCGGATGCTAAAATACACACACACACACACACACACACACACACACACACACACACACACACACACACACACACACACACACACACACACACACACACACACACACACACACACAAACAAACAAACAAACAAACAAAAAATAAAAAAGGGCATGGATTGGCAATGTGGAAACAATGCAGTTAACAATTATGTAGTATACGATCAGAAGTATAAACATAAATATAAACAGCAGGTTGGGGGTAATATTGTATTTAAACATATTGTAATGATTTTCTTCCGGCACATAGATCGGCAAACTTTGAAATATGACATACATAATTTATACGTGAATACTGCTAGATGTGACTCGCTGGTCGATGAAATACGAAAAAATAAATTTGACAAAACAACACTTAACGCTTAACAAGTTTGGTATGGAAAGGCCACAAGGCACAAGTGCCGTTCATTCAATACTGGGCTTATTTGAAACCTGCAGTTTAAGGAAAGTGTCAGATACCTATTGATATCTTAATAATACGCAATATAATTGAATAAATGTGAAGTGTTTTTGAAAGTGGTAAGCAAATGATGTAAAGTGACACACGGCGTTAACCCTTACGGACAGTTTCAAACTTATTATCAAATAAGTTTAACCTGATTTTGATCATCTTTATTAAAACTGTTTCGTGGAACTGTTTCGTGGCAACAAAACCGACTTTTTTACTCGTGTATCTGCAGCTTGTCTTAATATATATTTACTTATTGGGTATCCCCACCATTCCGCCACCTTCTACATATTTGTTGCACGCCGGATAGTCACACATGAAATAAAGAAATTTATTTTCGTTTTCTTATATTTTATTAACCGAGTTGCAATTTCGTCCATGTGGTATATTTTCAGAATAGCCAATCGCATCCGCGCGCCAGCGAATGTAGTTCTTTTATATCAAGTGGGACGAGGACCGAGAGCCCCGAGTTTTTCGCCATTTCCGCTGAAACTTGAAACTTTCCTGCGGATGATGAAAATTCCATACATGGTAAGTATTTAGCGCCCCCACATCAGTTATCAGTGATACACATGAACATTGGTCCAGCACTTTGACGTATGGATCAATTATCAAGAAATTTCTTTTTTATTTTAGCACTTTAATACGTTATGTATGCTGGTTGTCGCGTGGCTAATTTTATCTTTATAATCACATTTTAAAAATATTTTCCTCAGACCTTATTCAATGGTGGTATCCGACAGTTTGCCTATATTAAATACACGTACCAATATCTAACCACCGCTTTGGGGAATTTGGTCATACTTTTTGCATAATGCCATACTTTAGTCGTTAAACAGACGATTTCAAACACTAACTTTATTGTTAGACTGTAATAATCGCGAAATATTTTTTTAAATGTTCAGTCTTTTCAAAGCTATAAAAAGCGCGAAAGTGGTTTTTCTTTAAATAGATATCGACCTCAGGGAGGACTTTATAAAAGAAAGTGGTCACGTGGTATTTTAAGTTTAAAAATAGCTATCTCTGCAGCGTGGCTGGGATGGGAAAACCCTGTTTGCAATGTCGATTGGGGGGGATTTATCCCTGACTGTTCACACAGATCTTTGGCATCAACGAACAGCATTTTGCAAGACCTTTTCTGCTACCAATGACATATTGGTTATTTGAGACACAACTTTTTGGACCAAACTTTCGGATACCACCTTTAAATTAACGTTAGTAATGAATTGTCGTTATGTAGCTCAACAGTGTGATGCGGGTTTTTTGTTTTAAACGTCTATGTAGATCCACACACTCCCCTTAAAATAAGCCGAAAGCAGCTCTTCTTGCACTGCATGCATGGCTTCAAAATGTTGCAACAGAACCATCCCCATTTGTATTAACAAACACTATTTTCTGAATGATCGTCGTACATGTCAAAGGCTCTCTTTCATCTGTCATAAAATGTCAACAAATGCTTGTCAATATTCACACATTTGGCCGCAAACTCAGCCAATGTCATTAAGAAACTAATAGGTTAACCGGGTTTAATTATCTTTCGTTTCTCTACTAGTAAATAATATTAGCACCTAGATGTATTTTCACATAAAACGTATAACATTACATTTATTATTTATAAACATAATTAAACTCAAGCACCGGTCAGTTTTCACCTGAACTGGTCTTGGTCTGTTACATATCTACCTAGCGAAACAAACAACATTAGTATGATTCACCTTTATTTGGCGTAAACATACAGTTCATTGCCATACAAAGCAAAACAAAGAAGAACAATGTCAACTGACATGCAAAAAGCATAACTACTCTGTGGTCAGCCTTATATAAGTTATAACATCACTTTATTCTCAGTTGCTGTCGTATTGAGGTCAATACGGCAATTGGTTGATGACACCCCGTATAATTATGATTATTCAGTGCACACAACTTGATCGTCGTAACCTGTCTTCGTGGCATAGCCATGATCTGACATAAGGGATAACAGCGATCGTTACATATATTCTCACAATGTATCGGCTCATTGAAATAAAGAGACAACTCTTACGAATTAAAAATACTTTACCATTTTAGTGGAATTTATTTATGCTGCTTTAAGGAGTAGTGGCATGTAGTCGTCGTTCTGGCTGTCCGTATGTCCGTCCGTCAACGGTTTATTCGGAGCACATCCCCAGCAATGTTTGACATATAAACCTCTAATATGGAGGGTGTAGATATTGACGAGTAGTGCTGTGCACAAGAACCTTAACTCTACCTCCGTTAACATTAGAGTTATTCCCCTTTTTCTCGTCTTGAAACTTTTTTGAAAACTACCCGATGGTTTCACACCAAACTTGGTATATAACTGTACCCTCATTTTTAGTTATCTCCCCTCTTAATGGCGTCGAGCAAAGCTCCAGGGCAAATAGGGATAATGCCGTGTTTACTTTCTACATCGAACAACGCAGCATCAAGAAGTAGTTCGTATGAGGATTAATTGCTGTTAAAGTAGCAAGAATACATTAATAGTAAAGCAAACTGATGTTGATTGTTGCTGTTATTGCAAAGTAAAGAAGTGTACAAATACATCTTATACTAAAAGTTTACATTTATGAAACTCTAAGGACACAGGTTCAAGCAAAAATAATAAAACCCATTGCGCCACAATTGAATCACCTGGTTCAAAATATTGTGGGAAACTCAATGAGGCTGACTGTAAACAACACAGAAAGCGCAGGAAAAGCGGTAGTAATTCTGACGATTCCGTAGCAGACTAGAAATATTCAGTTTATTCTATTGGTTACAGGTGTATGATACATGTATATTAAGGAACCTTTTAACACTAAAAACAACTGTACAATGCATTTATCATTATTGACTGCTATATTTACAAAAAAAAAAGGAAATGGTCAAGTTTGACTGACCTAGTTTTCGATTTATGATGTTTATATTACGGTCAGTTACAAGATGTCAATGTGGCAATATGATGCATTTCACAAAAACAGAAGCTGAACACATTAACCAAACAAACACTTATGTAGCCATAAAATCATTTTGGCCCAGTGACATGTTTAATGAATTATAATTTCGTACCCGCATGTTTGTTACCACATCATGAAAGTTTAAAAAATGCATTTGACAATTTTGTAATTAATAATGATTAATCATGAACAGAAATCTTTTCTGCATCCAAACCTGGCCATTATATGTTACTGAAATCACAACGTATTTACATTCTTCATAGTTTTAATTTTTCAGTTAAAATTTAATTGTGAATGACTTTTGATAAATATTAACCGAATGGACTGAATGAATATGACAGCAGAAGCCAGAAACCTAGAATATGAATATGAAAGCAGAAGCCATAAACCTAGAATATGAAAGCAGAAGCCATAAACCTAGAATATGAATATGAAAGCAGAAGCCAGAAACCTAAATTCTATTTGTAACTCAAGTAAAATGTTATTCAGTAAGTATAATGTAATGGTGCAAGGAAAACACGTAGATGTGGGATGATTCAATTTATTTATTTTGCAAGATATTCGAAACATTTTCTTATCGTAATTAAAAGTACAATTATATTTAGGACTCGGGCAAGCATACTGGAATGATACTCATTATTATTATATTGTTCTGATGTCTGTCTTTTTTTAGCTCACCTGAGCACAACGTGCTCAAGGGGAGCTTTTGTGATACCGCTTCGTCCGTCGTCCGGCGTCCGTCGTTCGTCGTCCGTCGTTCGTCGTCAACATTTACCTTGTGAATACACTAGAGGCCACAATTTTTATCCAATCTTCATCAAACTTGGTCAGAATGTTTGTCTGCATGAAATCTTGGATGAGTTCATTATTGGGTCACCTGGGGTCAAAAAGTAGGTCAAGAGGTCAAATTTTAGGAAAAACTTGTGAACACACTACAGACCACATTTATTGCCCAATCTTCACTAAACTTGGTCAGAATGTTTGTCTACATGAAATCTTGGATGGGTTCGTAACTGGGTTACGTGGGGTCAAAAAGTAGGTCACTAGGTCAAATCTTAGAAAAAGCTTGTGAACACACTAGAGGCCACATTTATAGCCCAATCTTCACCAAACTTGGTCAGAATGTTTGCCTGCATGGAATCTCGGATGAGTTCGTAACTGGGTCACGTGGGGTCAAAAAGTAGGTCACTAGGTCAAATCTTAGAAAAAGCTTGTGAACACACTAGAGGCCACATTTATAGCCCAATCTTCACCAAACTTGGTCAGAATGTTTGCCTGCATGAAATCTCGGATGAGTTCGTAACTGGGTCACGTGGGGTCAAAAAGTAGGTCACTAGGTCAAATCTTAGAAAAAGCTTGTGAACACACTAGAGGCCACATTTATAGCCCAATCTTCACCAAACTTGACCATCATGTTTGCCAGTATGAAATCTTACATATGTTTTGAAGTGAGTCATGTGGATTCAGTAGGTTACTTGGTAAAATTCTAGAAAATGTTATCAACCCAGTGGCCACACTAATGGTCCAATCTTTACCAAAGATTTCTTAAGTAAATTACTCTTAATTACTTAATGCCAGATTTGAGCCTACGTAAAGCCTGTGTCATCAGGTGAGCGATTAAGGGCCATCATGGCCCTCTTGTTTTGTAAACCCGTCTACAATATCAGTAAAAAAGACACCCTAAGAGTACTATTACGGTTTGTTTAATCACTTAGTTCTGCTTCATTAGTCATTATATTGTCATGTTCAGCTTTCGACACCCGTTTAAGTTGTTCTACAAATTCTCTTCCCTTTCGACCGATTTGTAACTCCTACGCCCATCACCACGTGGGTTCGAATTCGGGGCGGGACAAGAGGCTAGACTTCCATAATCAATGCATCAGAAATGGCAACTTACGTTTATAATATATTGAAGGATAACTTCCGAATGCTTGAAGGACCAATTCCTAATGAAAAACTAATTCCTAATGAAAAACTTCTTAATATTTGACCTACCCGTCCCATTGTTAGACTGTCTGTTTATAACTGATTGACAATTCGCATTGAAATACCTTGGTCATTTAAACTCGGGTTGTCCGAAGCCGAAGCATTATTCAAAGCCGTTGGTCGGTCTCATTTTTTCCCCATTTAATTTAATGTAAAATACCTCCCATTATTCATTTGCATTATTCAAAGTTTCGGCATTATTCGAAGTCATTTTTGTTTCCAATCTACAGTTTTAATGCTACGTTTACATATCTTATCCTGCCCGATGGCGTCACCGGTCGACAATGGTGTATTGTCGCCAGTCAAACTGCGAAGGGAGGCTACTCCAGTCACATCTTTTTTTGGCTTTGTTAATTGGTTGCTTGAAATTTTTAATTGATAAAAATAATAATAATTCCTGGTATTTTACATTGTATGGCTACAAATATTGTTAATATTTTAATCCAATAAAAATTTGTTCTGTTCTGTTCAATTGGATATGATGTGTTGGTTAGTTTGTCAATTAGTTACGATGTATACTCAATTACGCTGAATGACAATCCAATTTAAGATTGACTTGTATTCACTTTTTCTCACAGCGCTATTGCAAACTGTCAGGGTGGGTGGGTATAAATGCTGACCGATATCATGGTGATCTCAGTTGAGAAATGGCGAGCATAGCGGGTGAAATCTTAGCTGATCCGGACAAGGACCCAGCTATGGGGGGTACCCACATCAGATGCAATTTAATTCTATGTGAATAAATTCTACATGTATGTGCTCGTAGCCATTATGTAGTGTATGTTGCAGTTCATTGACGTATATTCGACAGCGCTTTATACGTACATGCATAAATGTTTTGCTATTATTAAAAAAAAAATATATATATTTTTTTAAAAAGCAAACATGATGCTTATTCTATTAACCATTTTTTTCCAATAATACATAATTCAACATGACGGACTCCTAGTTAGAAAATTTTGTAATTGGTGGCAGTTTGGATTATTCCAACCCATGCATTATTCGAAGTAAACCGGCGGTCCCGACCATTTCGAATAACCGAAGGTCGACTGCACCCCTTTTTGATGATTGACCATTTCATTTCAATACATCTTACATTAGCCCGAAATATGATATTTTGAATCGTATCACTGGCAAAAGCTTTAGAACTAGTAATATTATATAATCGTTAAATACCATGCACTTTTTAGCTCACATGAACACAACTTGCCAAAAGGTGAGTTTTTAGCTCACCTGAGCACAACGTGCTCAAGGGGAGCTTTTGTGATACCGCTTCGTTTGTCGTCCGGCGTCCGTCGTTCGTCGTCCGTCGTTCGTCGTCAACATTTACCTTGTGAACACACTAGAGGCCACACTTTTTATCCAATCTCCATGAAACTTGGTCAGAATGTTTGTCTGCTTGAAAGCTTGGATGAGTTCATTATTGGGTCACCTGGGGTCAAAAAGTAGGTCACGAGGTCAAATTTTAGGAAAAACTTGTGAACACACTAGAGACCACATTTATTGCCCAATCTTCACCAAACTTGGTCAGAATGTTTGTCTACATAAAATCTTGGATGAGTTCCTAACTGGGTCACGTGGGGTCAAAAAGTAGGTCACTAGGTCAAATCTTAGAAAAAGCTTGTGAACACACTAGAGGCCACATTTATAGCCCAATCTTCACCAAACTTGGTCAGAATGTTTGTCTACATGAAATCTTGGATGAGTTCGAAAGTGGGTCACGTGGGGTCAAAAAGTAGGTAACTAGGTCAAATCTTAGAAAAAGCTTGTGAACACACTAGAGGCCACATTTATAGCCCAATCTTCACCAAACTTGGTCAGAATGTTTGTCTACATGAAATCTTGGATGAGTTCGTAACTGGGTCACGTGGGGTCAAAAAGTAGGTCACTAGGTCAAATCTTAGAAAAAGCTTGTGAACACACTAGAGGCCACATTTATAGCCCATTTTCACTAAACTTGGTCAGAATGTTTGTCTGCATGAAATCTTGGATGAGTTCGTAACTGGGTCACGTGGGGTCAAAATGTAGGTCACTAGGTCAAATCTTAGAAAAAGCTTGTGAACACACTAGAGGCCACATTTATAGCCCAATCTTCACCAAACTTGGTCAGAATGTTTGTCTACATGAAATCTTGGATGAGTTCGTAACTGGGTCACGTGGGGTCAAAATGTAGGTCACTAGGTCAAATCTTAGAAAAAGCTTGTGAGCACACTAGAGGCCACATTTATAGCCCAATCTTCACCAAACTTGGTCAGAATGTTTGTCAACATGAAATCTTGGATGAGTTCGTAACTGGGTCACGTGGGGTCAAAATGTAGGTCACTAGGTCAAATCTTAGAAAAAGCTTGTGAGCACACTAGAGGCCACATTTATAGCCCAATCTTCACCAAACTTGGTCAGAATGTTTGTCTGCATGAAATCTTGGATGAGTTCGTAACTGGGTCACGTGGGGTCAAAATGTAGGTCACTAGGTCAAATCTTAGAAAAAGCTTGTGAACACACTAGAGGCCACATTTATAGCCCAATCTTCACCAGACATTGGTCTGAATGTTTGTCTGCATGAAATCTTGGATGAGTTCGTAACTGGGTCACCAGGGGTCAAAAAGTAGGTCACTAGGTCAAATCTTAGAAAAAGCTTGTGAACACACTAGAGGCCACATTTATAGCCCAATCTTCACCAAACTTGGTCAGAATGTTTGTCTGCATTAAATCTTGGACGAGTTTGTAACTGGGTCACGTGGGGTCAAAATGTAGGTCACTAGGTCAAATCTTAGAAAAAGCTTGTGAACACACTAGAAAAAGCTTGTGAACACACTAGAGGCCACATTTATAGCCCAATCTTCACCAAACTTGGTCAGAATGTTTGTCTGCATGAAATCTTGGACGAGTTTGTAACTGGGTCACGTGGGGTCAAAAAGTAGGTCACTAGGTCAAATCTTAGAAAAAGCTTGTGAACACACTAGAGGCCACATTTATAGCCCAGTCTTCACCAAACTTGGTCAGAATGTTTGTCAACATGAAATCTTGGATGAGTTCGTTATTGGGTCTCGTGGGGTCATAAAGTAGGTCACTAGGTCAAATGTTAGAAAAAGCTTGTGAAAACACTTAAGAGGCTACATTGATGGCCCAGTCTTCACCAAACATGACCATCATGTTTGCCAGTATGAAATCTTACATATGTTTTGAAGTGAGTCATGTGGATTCAGTAGGTTACTTGGTAAAATTCTAGAAAATGTTATCAACCCAGTGGCCACACTAATGGTCCAATCTTCACCAAAGATTTCTTAAGTAAATTACTCTTAATTACTTAATTCCAGATTTGAGCCTACGTAAAGCCTGTGTCATCAGGTGAGCGATTAAGGGCCATCATGGCCCTCTTGTTCTGATACCTATTCCTCTGCCGTACATTGTGCGGCGTCAACAGTTTGCATGTGAACACGATTAAGGCTACAGTTCTTATCCAATTGTTAATAGTCAGAATATTTGTGTGCATGAACTCTTGGACGAGTTCGTAACTGGGTCGTGTGGCTTCAAAAACTAGGTCATTCGGTCAAATCCTAAAGAAAAACAAACTTGTGAACACTTTAGAGGCCACACTAATCTTCGTGAACCTTGTATTTTGTTTGCCTGCATTAAAATCTTGCAGGAGTTCGTTACAGGTTAACGTGGGGTCAAAAAGTAGGTCACTAATTCAAATAATAGAAAAAACTTGTGAACACACTAGAGGCCATATTTATGGACTTATTTTCACCAAACATGTCCAAAATGTCTGCCTGCATGAAATTTTGGAGGAGTTCATAACTTGGTCACTGGGGTCAGAAAGTAGGTCACTACTTCCCATCATAGAAAAACAAGCCTAGAGTCCAGGTTTATGGTCAAATCTTCACCAAACTTGACCTGAATGTTTTGCTTGCGTGAAATGTTCGATGAGTTTGGAACTGGGTCACATGGGGTCAAAAAGTAGGTCACAGGGTCAAATCCTTTACAATGATCACCCAGCGAGGTCTCACTTATGGTCCTATCTTAACCAATGATTTCTAAAGTAAATAACTCATAATTACTTGATGCCAAATATTAGCCTGCTATTTAGGGATTACCGATTAACAGCCATCATTAAGGACCTATTGTTAACCCTTGCCTGTTTTCGCTTTCGCGCCAGAATGGTATTGAACTGTTCGCCAGCAACATTTACAACTTATCTGGATATACGTGTGTAAAATGTTATATGAGAATGTAGAATGAACATTCTGCTCGCCCATAATTTAACACTATTGGTACTGATAACAGCATTCGTACTACTTTTGTAGAAGAGACATTCTGATCGCCCGTAATTTACCACTTTTAGCTCTGATGAAAGCGTTTGTCCGCCTTTTGTAGAAAAGACATTCCGATTGCTCGCAATTTGCCACATTTGGCCTGGTCACTCATAATTTACCTCTTTTGTTCGCTATTTGTAGAACGACCATTCTGGGCGTTTCTCCAGTAAAGGAAAGACGCCATGGATCGAGTTCAACGGTCAAGCCATTGCAGATTCCCAGTTGTCTATTGAGTATCTTAAACAGCTGCTGAACATTGACCCGGACTCCCACCTGACAAAGGAGGAAAGAGGCGTGGCCAGGGCGTTTCTTAAACTTACCGAGGAAAATCTATACTGGTAAGGTATTTTAGCATGCGGGATATGACAATTTTGTAGAAAGCAAATACATTTTCATTATACCTTTTATGTGTCACAAAGATGTGAAACAATATATTGACTCAAAATAAAGGAATGAAAAAAAGTTACATAAAAATATTTGTAGTAGTTAAACTGTAAGGGGTTTTTGTGCTCCTGTTGTTGTTTTTGGAAAGCTATTTTATATTTTCACTTGAAATAATGACATAAGTATACCTTCTTTTACAGTGGATGTTTTTAATTGCAGTTTAAAATGTCGCTTAGAAATAAGTGGACAATTTCAAATGCAGATTTGAGGGAAGTCAAAAGTTTAGTAGGTCAATATGCTAGACAGAAATACGATACTTTCTGAACCTGCATCAGATCCCATACTTCATGTCACCATCATTATCATTGTTAGCCAGTTTTCTTTGCGCCACGATGGCTTATTTGTCAGGAATAATTGCCCAAAGTAAATGACATGTCGAATGTCATTAAAATATGTAAAATAAAAATGTGATTTGCTTTATCGTTAGAAATACACGCTCAGCATTGTTAACGATGTAAACAACACATATACTAAAATCTAAATGCAAAGTAAAGACTAAAACTTAAGATTACATTTTCAGAGAACCACAGCATGCTAATGCAATAAATTGTGAATGCCAAGTCCGTGTAGCACAGTTAATTATCATTCTACATTTCGGACTTCTATCTGACATTTTTTGGATGAAAACTGTCAGGGTAGAACCACCTGTACACCACTGGTCAGCTAGAAGACCTTCCCACTCCTGTCTTTCACTCCGACTGGGACTCGAACCAGGACAGTTGCAGGCGACCAGTCAGAAGATTTACAATTCCGGGACTCTACCCTCTACGTATATAGTACCGCTTATAAACTAAGGAAGCATTATAAGGGTTAAAGCATTGTTCTGGATTTTCGAGCTTGTGATCTTTCCCTGACTAGATCTACACGGGCAAATATTAATTACTACTGGATTATACGTCCGTACCGTCCGCAATAGCTCAACAGGTAGAGCGCCGGCTTGCGGATCGGAAGGTCGCGGGTTAAAACCCCGGCCGGGTCAAACCAAAGACTTTATAAAGTTGTTAGCAGTGGCTTCCCTTCTAACGCTCGGGGCTACGGGGAAGCATTACGCCTGACTCGTCGGTGTCAGTATAATGGACTGGCCGGGTTCAGTACCTGGGCACCTCATAAGTGCCCCTTGCTATAATAATAGAAATGTCGCTGCACAGTATCGGCAAAGATGCCGGCAAATCCCAATCCCTATTCGGCCGCACCTTATATTACCTACTATTCCATTTGCTTATTTCACGTCAAGCCTTAGATATTGCATTATTTTTAACCACACTTGGAGGAGAGGAGACTAGATTGATATAGTATGGTTTAATATCAAGCATATCTCGTAGTGACACAACAATGGTCATTTTAGCGACTTCCTGCTATTTATATTAAAGATAGTTAAACAAATGTCTAGGTAGAACCACCGCAGATCACATGGCAGACCTCAGATTAAGTCCTTCGGCCCGACCGGGACTCGAACCGCGCGGTGAAGGATAAAGATAGTATGCGACTCTACCTCCCGACTACGGGCGCTCCGTAGTAGATAGATATAACAGCAACGTATCGATGAATAATTGTTTTATTAACCGGTCCTGTTCTGGCAGGTATATTTAAAATAACAAAATATTTATGGGCATTTCGGCAGCATCATACATATTTAAAGTAACAGCAATGACAAGAATGGCGACTGCAGTTTCTTTCTTCTGATGTCCTTCCCCAGTTTGTTTGGGTGTACGCTTCACGACATTTTCCAATTGTTCACTTTCAATGCTTTGGTACACAGATTGTCCAAAAGAGAGAATTATAACGTGGTAACGTCGGGTGTTTTCTTGTAAACGTTGAGCGATTAAATAACATTTACGTTCATCTTTAAAGGTTTTCATGGATTAAATAACAGAAAATAAATTAGTTTTCGTGTTCAAAATTACGGACAAGCGGTATGTGATACTCAATGAGAAACATATTTAGAAGATGGGGACATAACTTGTTGTTGTTGCGAATACTTTTTGTTTAGCTTGGTATTTTAAAAGACATTTTGCAACGTCACAGAATATTGTCATCAGCAGCAACAGCAGTAGAAAGAGCGTTGGCAGTGTTATTATAAATATAGTACACTTTTCTTTGGATAACAGACAAGAAAATGTGTGTGCTTGGATCTGTTACTAAGGCCATTTCAGACCTATCTGTTTAGGTAGAACCAGCGATGCACACTACTTACCAGCTGGGAGACACGCACCCTTCCCTCCCATGTATTCTTACATGAATGTCAAGTATAATTTGCCCTTGCACGTAGACGTATATATATATAGGTTCAGGACTTGTACTTGCAGACACGTGTATGATATTTCACTCTCTAATTCCCACCATATTTGCAACATAAAGTTAATACCACATCTATTTATTAAGAGAAAAAACAACAACATTAATTAGGGACTTTGAATATAGTTATATTTGAACTTATAGTATAACTTGTAGCGAGGTGATTACGGTACCAAAAAGTGATTTAAAAAACGGAAATATTTCGTTTATTTTCTTTTTAAGCTCGGGACATAAAATAAAACGGTAAGAATATTGGGGGAAAACAATCTTCTATGACATATATACACATTTAAATATTCATTCTTAAAATAATTGTGTATATTCAGGGCGATGTGCATGGATATGTTCGGTGATAACCTTGATGCCGTGAAGACCGTCATACCCTATCGTGGCCTAAAACTCTGGGTCACTGTGACCTTGCTCAAGAGGGTCATCGCTAAGGAAACGTGGGGTCACGGCATTGGGCGACACACCCCACAGGAGGTGTATGGAATAGCCACTAAGGACCTTGATGCACTATCACATTTTCTGGGTAAGATATATTGATATAGGCAAAATGCGTTTTGACTTTTTCAGAGAAAATGGACTGATGCATCTACAAAAGAAATGTAGGCGTATCAACCTTAACACCTCAAATCTTAAATAAAGTTCTGAAGTACGAGGTTGGAATAATTTAATAAGATGGTGTTGCTTTACTACTTCTTCTAAATGCTAAAAAAATATGAACGCTGCCCATGCATTTCTTTTTTTAACAAAGAGACCCGCGAGAAATTGACAGATTTTAATAGAAAAAAAAATAATTATAAATCGAACGTTCTTTAAACTTTATCACATTGGGGATTGTGGGGTGATCCGAAGCAATACAAAGTTTAGGAGAGTGGAAATATCGGGTGAGCATAATAAATAATTGTCATTGAATTGTGTTAACATTTTTCGGGAGACTTGTTTTATTAGTTAGCTGATGTTGTTAAATAACCCAAGGCAAAAGTATAAGGCTATGTAATTAAGAGAATGTAGAAGAACATACCAACATTGGAGTTATATTATCTGTAGCGAAGTAGCAAATCAAATTATGCTACACTTGTATACGCATTGCAGTGCATAGGGGTTGTAACCATAGCTACCAATTATCACTACTGGTAGTCAGTCAGTAACGTCACTTCTTTTGGACGATCTGAACATCAGACCAAATTGTCAAAGTCTTCATGTGTGAATGCCTAACCCTTGTCACAGATAAATGAATGCTAGATCTTAAAAGTTTTGATTTTTTCTTTTTGATAAACATAGCAGCGGCCAACTATGGTCACTGTTCAGCAATTTAAGTGGAGGAAGACCGCAGTTAAAACTGAAGGACCTTTTCCATATTAAGTCATTCGCCTCCAATAGGACTTGAGCCCAGCTTTGAGAGGCTAAGCAGTCTGAGGATTGACAAGCCGGTGACTACCACTACGCCACGGGCGCCATATACTTCAAATTACTGACAATGCGAGTCAGACATTAGCTTTAAAAATTCTTACTCGGTATTTTACATTTAGTGTGATTATTTCTACACTTGGTGCTGTTATTTTATACTTACTCAAACAATACTACAATTTACATTTGTTTATGAAAATATTTGATAAATGGTAATAGTAATAATTAAGCTTATTTTGGTGACCATGATCAGGGGCGGATCCAGAGGGGGGCCGAAGGTGCCGCGGCCCCCTCTATTTTTCGACGACCAACAAAAAAAGTGTTAATTTATAAGAAAATTATGCCCCACAGATGCTTGGAAATCGCATCTCAGCGCATCTAGAATTCAAAATTTTCTGGGGGAGCCCCCTCCAGACCCCCGCCGCGGATTTCGCGCCTGTGGCGCGATCAGCTCCGGCCTGCGGCCGAATGTTACTCCCTCGGCCCCCCTATTCTGAAATCCTGGATCCGCCCCTGATGATGGGCCTTGATGGCAAATGACGATGTCTTAGGCGATAACGTATACGGCGATGACGGCAACAATGACGAGGGCGATGACAACAATGATGTTGATGATGTTGATGATGATAATGTTGATAGATATGATGTTGATGATAGAAATGTTGATGATGACGATGATGATGATGATGATGATGATGATGATGATGATGACGATGATGATGGTGATAATGACGATTATGAAGATTATATTACCATGTTGCAGGGCGGAAGAATTTCTTGATGGGGGACAAGCCCTCAGAAGTAGACTGTGCCATATTTGGGATGCTGTCGATGATATATTGGCATATGCCGGGCTCAAAACTCAACCTCTACATCATAGGTATTAATGGAACATTTGCGTTTGGTTCCGAAACCTCTCTAGACCTGTTTCATGCTACATTGTTTGCTAAGTACCCAGGCTAAATGCTTTTTGCTTTGATATACCGATAACATGTGTATATACCTATTAACAGACTAAGTACCAGTAACATGTGTATATACCTATTAACAGATTAAGTACCAGTGAAATGTGTATATACCTATTAACAGACTAAGCACCGTTTACATGTGTATATACCTATTAACAGACTAAGTACCGGTGACATGTGTATATACCTATTAACAGATTAAGTACCAGTGAAATGTGTATATACCTATTAACAGACTAAGCACCGGTAACATGTGTATATACCTATTAACAGACTAAGTACCGGTGACATGTGTATATACCTATTAACAGACTAAGTACCGGTGACATGTGTATATACCTATTAACAGACTAAGTACCGGTGACATGTGTATATACCTATTAACAGACTAAGTACCGGTGACATGTGTATATACCTATTAACAGAGACTAAGCAGAAACTAATGTAGATAAGTCGGGATGTAAGCTTTTTGTTTAAGCAGTATTAAAACCTGATTGAAATGATAAGAGCTTTGGTGAGTTTCCGCGTACCGTGCATAAGTTAACATTATCATTCAACTAACTGCAGATAAAATTAAAATACTTATACATAACAGTTAAGTTGCAAAAACCAATTTTGCAAGTTGTTGATCCATATTTATTTAACGATAGTTCGGACCACTATTGTAAAGTAAAAGTAGCAGCTAGAAGAAATGTCGAAACACATCTACCAATTCAAAGCAATAATACAGTAGTGTTACTGGAAGTGGTTTCGATGATTAATTTAATGTGCATGTTTCGAATATATTACAGTTTTGTTTGAGATACCTAGATCAAATCATTGTAATTTCACTAAATTGAGAGCCGGTGCATTGACTGGGATGCCGATAGGATCACACACTATGAACATAGGCAAAAATGAGACTTTAAATTATTGACCGACATATCTTGAAAAAGATATGCAACGTCCATAAGACCTCAAACCATTTAGGATAGACCATTATTAGTGCATATATTTTACGATTGATGTTATTTTTGCTGCCTTGCAACGTTGTGGAAAATCAACATGTTCGGAAAAGTCCGGAATTTTCCGTCAGTCGGCCGTTATGATGTTATTGTATTTACGTTATCGACTAATAGCGTTTTATATATAAGTTAACATTTGACTTGATATGAATTCTTAACGATTTTCGTTAATTATGTATTCATGAATGGAAAATGTTGTAATACTCACAGTGGTTTCTAATTGTAGTCCTGAAAAGCTTCCCTTTAGAACGGTATTAGAAGGAGTTTACGTATTTACATTTTATTTCAGAGAATGGTAAGAACTTAGTGAGATATGTTGAGCGAATGAAATCAACTTTTTGGCCAGACTGGGATAGTCGGACACTAGAGGGCGCCAGCTATCAACCTGATGCCGGAAAGCTTTACTTCGAGGAAGAGCTAGCTGACAACAACAATGCCAGGACGCGCGAAACGACCGCTCTAACGTCATAAGAGTGGTGGATGTTGTTCGGTGATCCGTAAACTGAAAACACAAGCCCAAAGTAAAGTACACCCATACTGACTGGCGTGTTGTCAGTGTAGATATATCTTCGACAGGATTGAAGTTCAGTATTTCAATTTGTCTGGTACCGGACCGTTCGGACAAAGTTTACATGAAAAGGTCCCGCCAGATGCTGACTATTAGCGTCCATCATCATTGTGAAAAGAAAAGGAAACACCCCTTTTTTCATTAAAAAGTTGTTTTTTCCTATCTGAGCCACACTGCATAGTTATCTGTTTTAACAAAGACAACAACGTGGCCACTTAAATGTGAGACCACATTATATCATCATACGGCTATTCCGCTCTGACGTCGTATCTATTTCAGTAAAACCCTTGATCGTGCTTATTTGGAAAGAACTTTCTTTTACGATCTGCACTGTCTAACAATTGGAAAAAAAAATGACCGAAATTGTCTTTGGTTAAAGTAAACATGAGTTTGTTTTCCCGAATCAGGGGTAATGGTTGTCTGTTGTATTTTATATAAACATATTGTTAGATTCCTTCTTTCATGGGTTGAAACTAACTTCGGCCGACTCATACCGTAAGCTTGGTGTGATGATTTAGATTTATACTTTAATATGCAACACGATGCCAAAGTTAATTTACGGGTTGCTGATTTCGTAACATGTGTAATCCCTAGTAGATCATCGGTTTAGTTTAGTTCAGTTCGAAATAAATAAACTTATGAATTGGGAACTACGTTTTCATAGGGAATAAATGTAAGTTGTATTTGAATGTAAAGCTCTACTTTGGGAGAATATGGTACAAATTAGAGTTTAAAAATGTAAATATTTTACATCTTTTAAGTCAAGGTGTATGTATATAATATATAGAATATATTTTGCTGGTGTTAGATCGATGTTAGATTTTTAAAAAAATAAAAATCGGGCTCGCACCGCCGCCCACCCAAAACCCTACACGCGCGCGCACACACACATGTCCGTATACACACACAAACACACACATGCACTATTTTAAGGGAACACAAAATACAAAACATTTAGTGTTCTGTTAATTATGCTAACAATATATCAATACCAAGCAGTATTACATGTTTTGGGAATAAGAAAATTAATATTAAGATTACTGAATCTTTCTAGTGGAAGACTGTCTTTTTCAGCCTTGTGCAGTTTTAAACATGTTTGATCTCGTATTAAGAGTGGTGTTTATTCTATAAGTATGTATTACAACTTTCACAATGTTGTAAATTGTTTCGTGGGGAACTGTATTAATTTATTTTAAAAAAAAACTGTCACCCTCAAAAGATAGTGTTTTTTTTTCTTTTTCAGTTGTTTGTGTTTACCTCTTGAAAAAGGAAATTAGCCGAAAATTTTAGTGTAAGCGTTTTTAGAAAAAAAAATACAACTTTCAGTTCTCCATGCTTCTTTTTAACATTTGTCGTTCTTTTTTTCTGGGGAATTAACTGCGTCAGCAGTGTTTGATAATCAGGGGAAATAATCTGCTTTCAATTGACCTTTGCTGATGACAGTTCAAAAGATTATCATTAAATTGATTAAAAAGGATGAAGAAAAATGACCTTTTCAATGTTTATGTAAATAGTATTTGATAACTGATTTTAAAACTTCCAGATTCATCATTGTATTGTTGTATATATTAATATGTATTATATGAGATAATTTTTTCACTAAGGGTTGAGTTGTTGTTTAGCCTATCAATATTGCTTACCTAGCCGTTAAAAACCCCCATCTACATAGCAAATTTCAAAGAAAACAAATAAGCGAATACACGTAAAAATGCTTCGTTGGTGCAACATGTTAAATAACTTTGCTTTGAAGATCATTGCGTCTTATACATACGAATGTACGCTTTTTGTTTCTTTCCAAATACAAATAGAACTACACAATCTGATCACCTCGGCCTTTATGCTATGCAAGAGACCTCTGACATAATAAGGCGCCATCTTGGATCTACTTTGTGTGTCTTAGTTTTAATACTGGGTATTTAATGTTGACTTTTCAATTTTCCGTAAATCATATAGATTGTATTGATAAAAAAAATCGTTGTTATTGCAAGATATACTCAACTAAATGATATATATATAATTTGTTACTTTCTCGCGAACGGACACTGTTTCATAACTCAGGCGACGCACTTTGGTGTATTCTAGAGCTATGTACGAGGTGTATTTTACGAACCATACGGAAATACCCGAAGTTTTACGATTGAGAACTACAATGTACTTTTTTTCTCGTTGCCGGAAGTATTGTCACAAGGGCAGCCTTCTTTATAAAGCTTTAACTCTGTACTTGCATCTTATACAGTGAATACAAACATGGAACAGCCATGTATTGGCACACCAGTTTTTCTTTCCAAGGACCGTAGTTTGCCTGAACAGTTTCCTTCGTGTATCGGAAAGGGTATATATGTGTATACAGAAAGGGTATATATGTGTATACAGAAAGGGTATATATGTGTATACAGAAAGGGGATATATGTGTATACAGAAAGGGGATATATGTGTATACAGAAAGGGTATATATGTGTATACAGAAAGGGGATATATGTGTATACAGAAAGGGGATATATGTGTATACAGAAAGGGTATATATGTGTATACAGAAAGGGGATATATGTGTATACAGAAAGGGGATATATGTGTATACAGAAAGGGTATATATGTGTATACAGATAGGGTATATATGTGTATACAGAAAGGGGATATATGTGTGTACAGAAAGGGGATATATGTGTATACAGAAAGGGGATATATGTGTATACAGAAAGGGGATATATGTGTATACAGAAAGGGTATATATGTGTATACAGAAAGGGGATATATATGTATACAGAAAGGGTATATATGTTTATACAGAAAGGAGATATATGTGTATACAGAAAGGGGATATATATGTATACAGAAAGGGTATATATGTGTATACAGAAAGGGTATATATGTGTATACAGAAAGGGTATATATGTATACAGAAAGGGGATATATGTGTATACAGAAAGGGGATATATGTGTATACAGAAAGGGGATATATGTGTATACAGAAAGGGTATATATGTGTATACAGAAAGGGGATATATGTGTATACAGAAAGGGGATATATGTGTATACAGAAAGGGGATATATGTGTATGTATAGAAAGGGGATATATGTGTATGTATAGAAAGGGGATATATGTGTATACAGAAAGGGGATATATGTGTATGTATAGAAAGGGGATATATGTGTATACAGAAAGGGGATACATATGTATACAGAAAGGGGATATATGTGTATACAGAAAGGGGATATATGTGTATACAGAAAGGGGATATATGTGTATACAGAAAGGGGATATATGTGTATGTATAGAAAGGGGATATATGTGTATGTATAGAAAGGGGATATATGTGTATACAGAAAGGGGATATATGTGTATGTAGAGAAAGGGGATATATGTGTATACAGAAAGGGGATATATATGTATACAGAAAGGGGATATATGTGTATACAGAAAGGGGATATATGTGTATACAGAAAGGGGATATATGTGTATACAGAAAGGGGATATATATGTATACAGAAAGGGGATATATGTGTATACAGAAAGGGGATATATGTGTATACAGAAAGGGTATATATGTGTATACAGAAAGGGGATATATGTGTATACAGAAAGGGGATATATGTGTATACAGAAAGGGGATATATGTGTATACCGAAAGGGGATATATGTGTATACAGAAAGGGGATATATGTGTATACAGAAAGGGGATATATGTGTATACCGAAAGGGGATATATGTGTATACAGAAAGGGGATATATATGTATACAGAAAGGGGATATATGTGTATACAGAAAGGGGATATATATGTATACAGAAAGGGGATATACGTGTATACAGAAAGGGGATATATGTGTATACAGAAAGGGGATATATGTGTATACAGAAAGGGGATATATGTGTATACAGAAAGGGGATATATGTGTATACAGAAAGGGGATATATGTGTATACAGAAAGGGGATATATGTGTATACAGAAAGGGGATATATGTGTATACAAAAAGGGTATATATGTGTATACAGAAAGGGGATATATGTGTATACAGAAAGGGGATATATGTGTATACAGAAAGGGGATATATGTGTATACAGAAAGGGTATATATGTGTATACAGAAAGGGGATATATGTGTATACAGAAAGGGGATATATGTGTATACAGAAAGGGGATATATGTGTATACAGAAAGGGTATATATGTGTATACAGAAAGGGTATATATGTGTATACAGAAAGGGGATATATGTGTATACAGAAAGGGGATATATGTGTATACAGAAAGGGTATATATGTGTATACAGAAAGGGGATATATGTGTATACAGAAAGGGTAAATATGTGTATACAGAAAGGGGATATATGTGTATACAGAAAGGGGATATATGTGTATACAGAAATGGTATATATGTGTATACAGAAAGGGGATATATGTGTATACATAAAGGGGATATATGTGTATACAGAAAGGGTATATATGTGTATACAGAAAGGGTATATATGTGTATACAGAAAGGGTATTTATGTGTATACAGAAAGGGGATATATGTGTATACAGAAAGGGGATATATGTGTATACAGAAAGGGGATATATGTGTATACAGAAAGGGTATATATGTGTATACAGAAAGGGGATATATGTATATACAGAAAGGGTATATATGTGTATACAGAAAGGGGATATATGTGTATACAGAAAGGGGATATATGTGTATACAGAAAGGGGATATATGTGTATACAGAAAGGGGATATATGTGTATACAGACTGTGAACACAATTTGGACTCCAGTCTTCTATAAGAAGTGTCTGACCATGCCGTGCACCATTGTTCGTTTTGGATGGTGGGAAAATGTAGATTGCTGACAGCACCTTTAAATTATTTATCCAAACCCTTATTACCTTCTCTGTCTTTACTTTTATTTTTCTTGTGACCAAACATCTATCATATAATAATCATGAACGATTGACCGACATACAGCGTCAACATAAGGTACAAATAATTGTCTCCAAGGAATGTCGACACTGGCTCGGAGAATCTCAAATATAAAGTATGTGTGCATAGTTTGTATGTTTACATTTTCTGTTATATTTGGTTTACAGTTATTTTGTATATATTTTCTATATGCTTAATTCCAATTTGTGAAAAAGTTATTCTGTAATCTGTATAAAACATATGTATATATGTGTGTGTGTGTTCTTATATTATTTACTTTCCAAGTAAATGTCATTTTCTGGCTTCTTCGTTACTTAATTTGAATAAATGCAGGTACACCATGTTTAGGTTCTGACGATTGAATGCAAAAATATTTTTTTGAAGAGTGCTTATTAAGTTTTAAAGCCTAATGTGTACAGAGTAGGGCTTTTTAAAACATTTGTACCACAGATTCGATACCAACCAGGAGAAAAACAACAAAAACATTTTATTTTTTTGGTCGCACCTCTTTACATAACTATTGAAGATTATTTAGATCTATACGTATAATTTCCACATCAGTTAAAATCCATTAGCTTGGCAGCCATCTTTGATGGCAACTTCAATGGATTTTCAGATGAATTGTATAGAAGCGTAAATTTTATTTTCTTTTAATTTCTTCATTTGTGGTCCTAAAATAAAAAGCTATACACCGTTGGAAAGCTCTTGAAATTCATATTTTTAGAATGCAGTATGTTTAAAATTGGTAAATGCACAAAGAATTTATACACATAAATAAATAAAATTATTGGCTCATCCTTAAACAAAATGAACAGTGCAACTTTCTTGGTTGTATTTTGTTTACCTTTTAAACTATCAAAATATTGTTTTATATTTAAAATATTTCATAAAAGCTGTTAAATTTGATATAAAATTAAGTTAAAAAAGACTGAAAAATAACAACACAGCGGTGAGTTTAATACAGCACATATTTCCCGATTTCAACCTGCATTAGCTTCTGCATTCAAAGATGGCTGCCTTAAACTGTCTTTTCAGTGCCTATGACATCACATGGAAACTATAGGTTAAAGCCGTGGTTATGACAGTAAAACTTCTAATTAATTCTAATACATAGAGACACTTGTTACTAATAAATGTATATAGATCACTATGCAAGTTTACCAAATATGACACGGATTAAAGTTTACATAAATTTATGTTTTTCACCAGTTTTTCAAATAAAACTTAGAGTCTTCAGCATGTGCTTTAATAGTTAGATGTCCGTTTGTTGCGTGTATGTCCCCACAGCAATCTCTCGTCGATCCAGAGACGGTGTCCGCTAAGAGCTAATAAAGTGCTGCCTTAATTACAGTGTAATGTCTGGGGTTGGCATTTGCTCAAGCTCCAGAGTAGGCCTACACGACCAGTAGTTTTTGCAGTGGACAGAATGATTTCATAAATTGTTCAGTCCGTATATCCGGTAGTTTAGAGAAAATATTTTAACTAATATAACAGTTTGCGTACTTATTCAAAATAAGTAAAATGACCGATGAATTATATTATATGTCAGTTCAGTTGTAATATGATTGCTTTAAATGTTAAAGTAACTTGTTATACATCTACATAAAGAAGACTTGTTTCAAATGTACGTACCTACATAAAGTAAGACTTAATGTATAAACCATTTGCGTAAACATAGAGCAGTTACATTTCTGCAGTGAATAATGATTCGGCAAAACTATATTAAAAATTGTTATTTACACTGGCGCGGCGAACTCCGTCAGTCGTCTTTGTTTCTTGGTGCCACTAATGCCGATTAGGATCGTTAAATAAGTCAAGAACTTAATAATTTCATAAGAGGCGTTTTAATTTTTTTAAAAGCACTAACCTACGTGGAAGATGTTTCTGAATGCCCTCCCTTGTGTTCTTTGAACGCTAAAAATGTCGATGTTTCAATTAAAATAACGTCGTCCTTACGGAGCTGTGAGCGCTTTGATTTTAGTCGAATGTGTTTTACGAATGATCAAGGGGCGCAAGCCGGATGCCGCCCTCACCCCTTATTTGCTCCTGCATTAGGCTAACCCGCAGAAGGGTCAATTAACTCGCAGAGTAGAACCAGGCATGCGATTTTGAATGAATATCTTATTGTGTATGAAAATGAGGAGTGTAGCAATTTTATTAGTAATTCGTTCACATATCTATATAAATCTACATAGCTCAGTTGCTAGGTAGATCTGAGGTTCGATTCCTGGTGGATGTTTACTTTTACAGAAAGTAATGTTCTGCCATGCTCTTATATGTTGTTAGTTATGAGCAATCATGCTTATTGTCTAAAAATACGCGTAAACTGCTAATTTTTTAACTGGCCATGCGTAATTACAAAGGCGAGTGTCTCCTAATATGCTGGTTGTTACATGAGCTATCAAGACCAATACAGTTTAGCCTATTCTTTAAAACGTTGGGGCTTTCTCTGAATAAGGTAGCATCATTTTCGGTGGTTAATTTGCAAATGCATTGTCCGTATTTTATTTATTTTTTTTTTATGTGGAATAAAATATTTTCTATGATTCTTTGGACTGCTGCAGAAAAATCTTCTTAATAAAAATAACATGACTTAACTTGAATAATCAGCCTCATAAATAAAATCATTGACGCTTACGCGCATGAACTTTTGGTCGAAATTCTATAGGCCGATTAGTACTAGGGACGAAATTAATGGATTCGTCCCGATTCTTTTCACTCCTGAAAGATATGGCCGCTGATTTGCATACTTTCGATATTATTGTACAATGTGGTCCACCATTTATGGTAAAAACTAATTTATATATAATTACTAAAATAGAATCAATTATAATGACCTAAATTATCTTAATAAACGTTAAAAATTTTCAGCAAAAGAAAGAAAAGAAGAGCGTAATAATAATGATCTTGTGTGCACAGCAAATGACAATGATGGTTAACGGTCATTTCGGTAAATGACCATTTCGGTAAATTGATCTTATATAGGGATTAGTCCGGTTGTTTCGGTAAATAGGTAAACATATAGTATAATGCCTGATTGAGACGGAGAATTGGGTATGTCCACGTGTGAAATGATTTACCAAGACAGATCACTAAAGATTAATCATTTAATGAATTAGCTTTCGACTATGAACATATATGATCTTCGAATAGGGAAACAGGATGCACATTTTCCGAGTAATGTCCACTTTGTACCTGTGTCGTCAGCAGCATGTACCCCATTGTATTATACGTGCTTTAAATTCATTTTTCTTTTTTGTATTGAATATATATGTTTATGCAATGTTGATGTCTGTGATCGCGAGGTATATATAGAACATATAAATAAATATGAACACTTTAATTCTCACTTTTTATGTTCCTTTTATAATAATGGTATACATAAATACCAAAATGCACTAAAGTTCAAATATTAATACTACAAAAAAACTAACTAGATTGATGAAAAAAATATAGTTCAACAAATGCAGGAAATAACAACAATGTTACATAAATATACACCACCATATTTTAAGCATTACTGTTACAATTGATCATACATAAATAAATAAATAATGAAATTATCTGTCTCGGGCTGTGGTGTGAAAATCTTTTCACACTTAGACATACCCAATTCTCAATCAAATATTATACCTATTTACCGAAACAACTGGACGAATCCCTGTATAAGATCAATTTACTGAATTGTTTATTTACCGAAATGACCGGCACCCAAAGTGATTATAATTACAATGAAGTCAATTATATAATGAGCTAGTTAACTAACGCAATATACAACATACAAAATGGGTTATCATCAATCAGTTATTAGTTTGTTATTCTTGTGAATATTCTCTCCGCAGTGTCTTTAACTATCACAAAATAAATAAATAAAAAAGTAAGCATGGAACATTATGTTTTAATAACAAGATATATTCATGCACACAAAAAAAATTGTAATAGAATTCATCATTTTACTTATTGTACGATGAATTGGTAACATTGCCAACCTGTAACTTTCTACCATAATCCCAGGTAAAACTTAATGTGGGGTAGCCTAATCTTCTGGCTTAACTTTGTTGTCATGTTTGCTGGGTGATGTACCCCAAAATTTGTCTAGGATCTTCCTCTCTCAGGACATTCTTATAATGACCATAACTTGGGCATTGAATGTAGTTAAAAAAACAACTTTTTACACGGAAAACAAATTAAACTTATTATATAGAAATATTATGCAACAATAGCTGGACTAAGATCAAGATGTGAATGAGAAATTAGGGTTACAGGGGCAGAGAATTTGGGGAACAGGACATATCTATTCCAGAAATGCTATATTGTAAAAAATATTAAAATCAAGATTTATGTCATTCATTATAACTTAGATATATACCATAGCCTTTACGATTACAAAAGTGGAAGACTTGACATTTATTATCAGCTAGTGGTTGAAGCCATAGTACTGCTGGCAGGCACATTGCTTTACCTTAAGCATAATAGTTTGAAATTTTTTAAATTAATACTAAAAAGTTTCTTGTCCCAAAAATATGGGAGCTGTATCACAGTATGTATTTAAATGGAAAAACAACCAAATAAAATGTAATAAACCCCCCCAAAAAATTCCTGTGCTTTACTAACTGTGCCACTGAGTCTAAAAAGCTTGTTTTATGTAGTTTTATTTTGCATTGCGACCAAAACAATATTTACATATAAACATAATCTGTGTACTGATCTTTAAGTATTTCAGCCTTTGCTTATCAGATCATTTATAATAAAGTCAACTGAAATGAGGGGTCATTTGCTACTGATTACTTTGTGTTGTTGTTTTTGTTTGTAGGGTGTGGGTGGGTGGGTAGTGGTGTGGTATTATGGCTTCAAATTAATGTTATTATGGTTCATTGTGTTTTAGGAGCTTCCACAGCTGAGGAGACCTGGCCAGGACGATGTTTTTAGAGTCATCAGCCCTGAGAAAATGTTTGCAGAAAAGCCTGAACTAGGCTTGAGGGATGTGACTTTAGAGGCTGTTTCTTTGGTGCAGAAAGTAATTTTTTGAAGGAGATCAACTGTTTGCAAGTTGTCATTGCCTTAAAATGGGTTGTAAAGCTGTAGCAATTTAAATAAAGTTGATAATTTCCAATGATGAATGAATATAATCTGGTCGTATTATCCTGTTGTTGTTGGAACATTTTTGTGTATTAAGGTATTAAGCGGTTATATCTTTGCCTGCTATTCACATGTTTATAAGTCATAGGCATCATTGTGTATCTTCAGATTAGCCAACTCCCTGTTTGGAGCTGTCAGATCAGGATCTAAACTTACTTGTCCTTACAAAGATATTTATCTTTTCCTCTAACATAAATAATAAATAAGCACAAAAAGTTGAGTTTTAACATGAGGTTTTAACAAAATGTACCAAGCTGAAGGTTAAAATACCCCCCCCCCCCAATTTTCATGTAGAATTTAAGGAATAATTTACAATCATTGATACCTTGAGTGTATGTCAATATAAAATTGTGATTTTGTAAAGACAAAATGAAGAACATCCTAGCTACATCAAGCATTAACTTTGATTATAATAGAAGAAGCTGGCAAAGAAAAGTCAAGACAAAAAATTGTTATAGCATACATTTTTTACATTGTAACACACCATATTATAAACTATGGACATTTTTGTAGCCAATGGTATTATTTTATTTGATTGTTTTTCCTTTTGCAGGGCTACAAAGTAATAATATCAGGCACAAATGAATCTTCCAGTATGAGAAAATCATACATTAAACTTTTGAAGAAAAAGGCAAGTAAAAAAAACAACAACAACTAAGCACTGTTTATATGCCGTATTATAAAAACCTGACTGAATTCCTAATTAAGATAGACATGTTCAAATTAAAAAATAATCTTTTCTGTTTCAAGTTGTATATATCTGTAGATAATTGAAAATAATAACCATTTTTCAAAATTGAAATTGATCTGTTTTAAATATTCAAATACTGCATATCATAAAATAAATTAAAATTATTTCACCTCCATGCATTAAAAATGTAAAAAATTCACTAACATTTCAGTGTGATAATGTTTCCATGGCAACCATCATCATAGCTCCTCGCTATGGTTTACAGCAGTTGCTATGGAAACGTGAGTATGCAAGAGCAGAGCAAATGGGATTTGGCCCCCCTCAATCTCGGGACATATCTATCCAAGATGACTCCCTGTTGAAGTGGTTTGACAAACCAACAGACAATGACATAGCCTTTAAACATGGTGTAGGTAAGATGCTTTTAACCCTTGCTACATTTATAAAAAGAGTCACCTTTATTATTTATACATATGTACTTGTTTCTCGTGTTGTTTGAAGTCCCAGCACTGTTGTTATTTTTTTTCTTTTTTGCTTATTTCAAACACTTCAATACTTGTTATGTCAAAATGTTTTTCAGACTCAGGGGTACCTGTAATGACTTACATATAAGCATTATATTCATGCATGCTATCATTGATTTACATCAGAAAATAGGGCTTTTCTGTTCTTAATTACACTTTAAATTGTATTCTCTCATCCATAGACAACATAATCTTTTAAAAGCAATCATATTCACAGTAAAAACAAATAATGCATAGTGACAACTTATTTAAAGAAATTAGAAAAGCTAAATCCAGGCCGAGAAGGATATTTGTAATGAGGTCTTATTTTTCAGAAGTAAAGATTTTAGCTAGATATTTATTTAAGCAGAAATTTATCACAGTTGCATCAGAATGGCAATACATATAATAAATATCAAGAAGATGAAAAACTTCAGCATTTGAGCGAAACAGAGAAAAAAAACAACAACACAGTCACATTGGTATAAATAACTAAAAAAACACTGCAAAATTGGTCAACTTTATGTTTTGCTTTTGAAATAATTACTGTTGAAGTGTTTCATTGTATAGAACAACAACATTGATTGATAAAATTTATTTTAAAAAAAAATTTAATTATCTAAAGAATACTATCTGATTTATTTACAGGTTTGACTGACATGTTTGTATGTTTATATTGTTGTTCTCTTTAGTGGATGAGCCGTTGGAATCTGAGGGCTGCAGAGTCATTAAACTCACAATGGATCTTTGTTCATTAGCTCCTTATAAGGTAAAATTAATTAACATTCGATCTTACCATCTGTCACTGAATGGAATACGTATTGTAATACATAATCTGACATAAATAATAAATATTATTATAAGAGAATTAAAGGTGGTATCCGACAGTTTAGATTAAAATTTGTATCCTTTGACAACCAAATTAATATTGTTACCTGAACAGTTACTGTTCAGTGCTGTTTATTGATGTCCTACACCTATGTGAAAAATGAAGCATAATGTCACAATCGTCATTAAAATATGTTATCCCTATCTGAGCCACACTACACCATTTTTTAACTAGGAAACCATGTGACCCCTTATATTTGAGGTCATCTGGGTAGAGCGCGCTGACATCGATGTCTATTATTAATAGATTTGAAAAAAGTGTTGATAAACAAGTTTTACTGCCTTAAAATGAAAGCACATTTTAAAATCATCTAATCTTGGACTAAAGTAAGATTTTTTTCTGCAGAGGTCAGATACTGTTACATTTATTTTATAGGCCTTTAGGTGAACTGTTGGATATCACCTTTTAGGGAATTTTATTTTCCCAGACAATACTATTTATGATGATTACTGTATGCGTACTTTTTAAAATGTGAACCTAAACCAAGCAGATGCTGTTATTTATTTTGTATTTATTGTCCTTATAAAAAAATTTTTATTGGTATTTTATGCCTTCTCAAAATGAAGCACTAAAAACATCAATGGTAGATTAAATGCCCTTTAATATTGTACAAAAAAATAAAATATTTCAAAACATTTGTTTCATAGGTAAATAAGAAAAGGTCCTATCAAAATTTCCACAGATATTTAAATTTTATCTACCTGTAGACAAAGGCAAACAAGGTAAATGTAAATGTTACAAAAACACAGAGCTGAGACATAACACACAAAAAGAAAAACCATCAGTTACTGCCTTGGAACAGTCAGTCGGCAAAAGGGCCAACTGGGGTGCTTAAACCTGGTTTGTGGAGCGCTCCAACCTCGCACTTCCTGAAGGTTTATCTATCAAACAAACAGTGTAAATAAAAATATCCTGTCAAAGTGAAACAACTAACAGTAAGCACCTGCATCGGGAGTTAAAACAGATATAATGAACTTATATACATACATAATAACAAGTAATAAAGCAACATATGTACAGTATGTACAGTAGATAAAGCCTCGGCAACCTAAAAATTCCAAATGAGAGAGTAGTTTCAAATAATAAAAAGCAGTACAAGCGCTGATATATTATAAGAACAATATAATGACGTCATACAATGTCATAAGTGTCAAAAGTGAAATGTAAAAAATACGAAAAAAATCATAGAATTTTATAAAACAATCCAAATCAACAAAAAAAACGTAGTATTGTTTAGAGTTAATACGTTTTAGAAAAACATATCATAAAAAACGAGGATTTATCCGCAGTTGACTAGAATCTCCCATAAAATAATAAAAAAAAAAATCATGTTCTGTTTTTGCTTCCAGTTTAATTGAATAATGTAAGCAGCTTTAAACGCAACACATGTACTGGTTACTTTGTAGTTTGAAGTCCCAGCACTGTTGATACAATGGGTTATAAATGAAGCAGGGAACCAGCCTGATGTTTCCAGTGTGTGTTCTGTCTGGGCCCAGCTCAATCCAGGAGGAAGACTGATCCTCATATGTGATGGAACCAGTGTAGCCTCAGGTAGATAAAGTTGAATGTACCTGTTACGTGATGGAACCAGTGTAGCCTCTGTAGATAAAGTTGAATGTTCTTGATATGTGATGGAACCAGTGTAGCCTCAGGTAGATAAAGTTGAATGTTCCTGATATGTGATGGAACCAGTGTAGCCTCAGGTAGATAAAGTTGAATGTTCCTGATATGTGATGAAACCAGTGTAACCTCAGGTAGATAAAGTTGAATGCTCCTGATATGTGATGTAACCAGTGAAGCCTCAGGTAGATAAAGTTGAATGTTCCTGATATGTGATGGAACCAGTGTAGCCTCAGGTAGATAAAGTTGAATGTTCCTGATATGTGATGGAACCAGTGTAGCCTCAGGTAGATAAAGTTGAATGTTCCTGATATGTGATGGAATCAGTGTAGCCTCAGGTAGATAAAGTTGAATGTTCCTGATATGTGATGGAACCAGTGTAGCCTCAGGTAGATAAAGTTGAATGTTCCTGATATGTGATGGAACCAGTGTAGCCTCAGGTAGATAAAGTTGAATATTCCTGATATGTGATGTAACCAGTGTAGCCTCAGGTAGATAAAGTTGAATGTTCCTGATATGTGATGGAACCAGTGTAGCCTCAGGTAGATAAAGTTGAATGTTCCTGATATGTGATGTAACCAGTGTAGCCCCAGGTAGATAAAGTTGAATGTTCCTGATATGTGATGGAACCAGTGAAGCCTCAGGTAGATAAAGTTAAATGCTCCGGATATGTGATGGAACCAGTGTAGCCTCAGGTAGATAAAGTTGAATGTTCCTGATATGTGATGGAACCAGTGTAGCCTCAGATAAAGTTGAATGTTCCTCATATGTGATGGAACCAGTGTAGCCTCAGGTAGATAAAGTTGAATGTTCCTCATATGTGATAAAACCAGTGTAGCCTCAGGTAGATAAAGTTAAATGTTCCTGATATGTGATGGAACCAGTGTAGCCTCAGGTAGATAAAGTTGAATGTTCCTGATATGTGATATAACCAGTGTAGCCCCAGGTAGATAAAGTTGAATGTTCTTGATATGTGATGGAACCAGTGTAGCCTCAGGTAGATAAAGTTGAATGTTCCTCATATGTGATGGAACCAGTGTAGCCTCTGTAGATAAAGTTGAATGTTCTTGATATGTGATGGAACCATTGTAGCCTCAGGTAGATAAAGTTGAATGTTCCTGATATGTGATGGAACCAGTGTAGCCTCAGGTAGATAAAGTTGAATGTTCCTGATATGTGATGGAACCAGTGTAGCCTCAGGTAGATAAAGTTGAATGTTCCTGATATGTGATGTAACCAGTGTAGCCTCAGGTAGATAAAGTTGAATGTTCCTGATATGTGATGGAACCAGTGTAGCCTCAGGTAGATAAAGTTGAATGTTCCTGATATGTGATGGAACCAGTGTAGCCTCAGATAAAGTTGAATGTTCCTGATATGTGGTAGAATCAGTGTAGCTTCAGATAGATAAAGTTGAATGTTCCTCTTATGTGATGGAACCAGTGTAGCCTCAGGTAGATAAAGTTGAATGTTCCTCATATGTGATGGAACCAGTGTAGTCTCAGGTAGATAAAGTTGAATTTTCCTGATATGTGATGGAACCAGTGAAGTCTCAGGTAGATAAAGTTGAATGTTCTTGATATGTGATGGAACCAGTGTAGCCTCAGGTAGATAAAGTTGAATGTTCTTGATATGTGATGGAACCAGTGAAGCCTCAGGTAGATAAAGTTGAATGTTCCTGATATGTGATGTAACCAGTGTAGCCTCAGGTAGATAAAGTTGAATATTCCTGATATGTGATGGAACCAGTGTAGCCTCAGGTAGATAAAGTTGAATATTCCTGATATGTGATGGAACCAGTGTAGCCTCAGGTAGATAAAGTTGAATGTTCCTGATATGTGATGGAACCAGTGTAGCCTCAGGTAGATAAAGTTGAATGTTCCTGATATGTGATGAAATCAGTGTAGCCTCAGGTAGATAAAGTTGAATATTCCTGATATGTGATGGAACCAGTGTAGCCTCAGGTAGATAAAGTTGAATGTTCCTGATATGTGATGGAACCAGTGTAGCCTCAGGTAGATAAAGTTGAATGTTCCTGATATGTGATGGAATCAGTGTAGCCTCAGGTAGATAAAGTTGAATGTTCCCAGGGCTGTAAAAATTTTCTTTTTCATGACTAGTCCCGGACTAGTAACCAGAACAAAGATGACTTGTCCGAAAATGTGCATCATTTTCAATAAATGGACACTAATTTGTCATATATATAACTAACAAACAAGGTATAAACAAGTTTTTGTTTTATTTTTGTCTGTAAAACAGCATATAATCTAACACAAAAGTAAAGAATAAATAAGTTACAACTGATTTAATAGCTCTTGCCATGTCCTGATTTTATAAAGAAAATACATTACGTGTACATTGTTTTTGTAACAATGTCAAATTTTAATCATCCTGACCCTGACACGTAAATGTTGGGCCAATACACTTGTACACTTTATGTTACTCACTTATACTACTTTGTCTCCATAACATATTTACAGTATTCTGACATTACACCATGGTAAGGCATGAAAGTTTTGCTTTTTTAACAACTGAATCTGTCAATTGCAATTTGAAAAATATCAAAGGCACATATGGTATTTTCTTAAGATCGATAAATGTAAATAACATTTTTTTATAAATTTGTCTTGCTGTAAGTGCTTAACTTGTTGATAACAAAGCTTCGTGTAGTTCTTTGAATGGTTTTAGTCATTTACACCATGCTTTGAATGACCCCCCACCCACATGTCGTGTACTTTTCCCACTTCCTAACCAGAAGTCAATGGCATGATCTGCTTCAAAGTTTTCCAGGGATGGGCCGTGGTGTTTAATAGCCATCAACATTCGAAGACTGTCATCTGAGAGCCCTTAGCTCAGTTTTTATCAGTTTCATTTGAGAGAAACCTCTTTCACATTGTGCTGTTGATGGACTGATAACTAACATCAATTCAATAAGCTTCCTTATGTTTGTGATGTTTGGTTTCTTCAACAAAGACTTGTAAATGATGCTTGGGGCATTGTCAGTTTAGGATAGCTCTCTCAAGTAGACTTTCACGTTGGAATATTCCGACAGAATTTGCAGATGTTTGTCCTTAGGAATGACAGGTTCCATGTGAGTCAGCAGTTGCTTTATTTCGAGTGTCCCATATCTGACCAGCTGGGCTCAGTCCTGTGGCAGAGATCTGTAGTCAAGTGCCCGGGAGCATCGTAAGGGTTCTTCGTTGAAGTTGGAGAACCTTTAAACATAAAGATATACCTTATACCCACCTTAATTGGCATCGAGTATTGTTTAATTGGGCTATTGTATTCAGATATGACAATGAAAGTAAAGATCATCAAACTGAGACTTACCTGGCTCTAATCCCTTTACTCTTCGCGTGCCGAGTTTAAAAAGTTCGCGAATCAATTATCACTTATCACATGTACTTCAATATGCAGTATTAATGCCGTTATTTGTCACCTACACATTGATTGGCCAATCATGTTAAGCGTTGATGTATCGCGCGTCGTGATTGGCTGTTTTGGGATGCTTTTGAATTGTCTATGCGAAGCCATTACGTGGTGTTGATAAAACGCCCAAGGCGATAGCTTGATTGGTTGCATCGCTAATTAGGTACCGCTGTGTATTGTCACTTGTCCGGCCGTCTATTTAATGACTAGCCCGGGACTAATTTAATGACCAATGGTCAGTAGCCTGAAACTACATGTTGACTAGTCCGGGACGTCGGGCTAGCGTATTTTTCCAGCCCTGGTTCCTGATATGTGATGGAATCAGTGTAGCCTCAGGTAGATAAAGTTGAATGTTCCTGATATGTGATGGAATCAATGTAGCCTCAGATAAAGTTGAATATTCCTGATATGTGATGAAACCAGTGTAGCCTCAGGTAGATAAAGTTGAATGTTCCTGATATGTGATGGAATCAGTGTAGCCTCAGGTAGATAAAGTTGAATGTTCCTGATATGTGATGGAATCAATGTAGCCTCAGATAAAGTTGAATATTCCTGATATGTGATGAAACCAGTGTAGCCTCAGGAAGATAAAGTTGAATGTTCCTAATATGTGATGGAACCAGTGTAGCCTCAGGTAGATAAAGTTGAATGTTCCTCATATATGATGTAACCAGTGTAGCCTCAGGTAGATAAAGTTGAATGTTCCTGATATGTGATGTAACCAGTGTAGCCTCAGGTAGATAAAGTTGAATGTTCCTGATATGTGATGTAACCAGTGTAGCCTCAGATAGATAAAGTTGAATGTTCCTGATATGTGATGGAACCAGTGTAGCCTCAGGTAGATAAAGTTAAATGTTCCTGATATGTGATGTAACCAGTGTAGCCTCAGGTAGATAAAGCTGAATGTTCCTGATATGTGATGTAACCAGTGTAGCCTCAGATAAAGTTGAATGTTCCTGATATGTGATGTAACCAGTGTAGCCTCGGGTAGATAAAGTTGAATGTTCCTGTGATGTGATGGAACCAGTGTAGCCTCAGGTAGATAAAGTTGAATGTTCCTGATATGTGATGGAACCAGTGTAGCCTCAGGTAGATAAAGTTGAATGTTCCTGATATGTGATGGAACCAGTGTAGCCTCAGGTAGATAAAGTTGAATGTTCCTGATATGTGATGTAACCAGTGTAGCCTCAGGTAGATAAAGTTAAATGTTCCTGATATGTGATGTAACCAGTGTAGCCTCGGGTAGATAAAGTTGAATGTTTTTGATATGTGATGTAACCAGTGAAGCCTCAGGTAGATAAAGTTGAATGTTCCTGATATGTGATGTAACCAGTGTAGCCTCAGATAGATAAAGTTGAATGTTCCTGATATGTGATGGAACCAGTGTAGCCTCAGATAAAGTTGAATGTTCCTGATATGTGATGGAACCAGTGTAGCTTCAGGTAGATAAAGTTGAATGTTCCTGATATGTGATGGAACCAGTGTAGCCTCAGGTAGATAAAGTTGAATGTTCCTGATATGTGATGAAACCAGTGTAGCCTCAGGTAGATAAAGTTGAATGTTCCTGATATGTGATGGAACCAGTGTAGGCTCAGGTAGATAAAGTTGAATGTTCCTGATATGTGATGGAACCAGTGTAGCCTCAGATAAAGTTGAATGTTCCTCATATGTGATGGAACCAGTGTAGCCTCAGGTAGATAAAGTTGAATGTTCCTCATATGTGATAAAACCAGTGTAGCCTCAGGTAGATAAAGTTAAATGTTCCTGATATGTGATGGAACCAGTGTAGCCTCAGGTAGATAAAGTTGAATGTTCCTGATATGTGATGTAACCAGTGTAGCCCCAGGTAGATAAAGTTGAATGTTCTTGATATGTGATGGAACCAGTGTAGCCTCAGGTAGATAAAGTTGAATATTCCTGATATGTGATGTAACCAGTGTAGCCCCAGGTAGATAAAGTTGAATGTTCCTGATATGTGATGTAACCAGTGTAGCCTCAGATAAAGTTGAATGTTCCTGATATGTGATGTAACCAGTGTAGCCTCGGGTAGATAAAGTTGAATGTTCCTGTGATGTGATGGAACCAGTGTAGCCTCAGGTAGATAAAGTTGAATGTTCCTGATATGTGATGGAACCAGTGTAGCCTCAGGTAGATAAAGTTGAATGTTCCTGATATGTGATGGAACCAGTGTAGCCTCAGGTAGATAAAGTTGAATGTTCCTGATATGTGATGTAACCAGTGTAGCCTCAGGTAGATAAAGTTAAATGTTCCTGATATGTGATGTAACCAGTGTAGCCTCGGGTAGATAAAGTTGAATGTTTTTGATATGTGATGTAACCAGTGAAGCCTCAGGTAGATAAAGTTGAATGTTCCTGATATGTGATGTAACCAGTGTAGCCTCAGATAGATAAAGTTGAATGTTCCTGATATGTGATGGAACCAGTGTAGCCTCAGATAAAGTTGAATGTTCCTGATATGTGATGGAACCAGTGTAGCTTCAGGTAGATAAAGTTGAATGTTCCTGATATGTGATGGAACCAGTGTAGCCTCAGGTAGATAAAGTTGAATGTTCCTGATATGTGATGAAACCAGTGTAGCCTCAGGTAGATAAAGTTGAATGTTCCTGATATGTGATGGAACCAGTGTAGGCTCAGGTAGATAAAGTTGAATGTTCCTGATATGTGATGGAACCAGTGTAGCCTCAGATAAAGTTGAATGTTCCTCATATGTGATGGAACCAGTGTAGCCTCAGGTAGATAAAGTTGAATGTTCCTCATATGTGATAAAACCAGTGTAGCCTCAGGTAGATAAAGTTAAATGTTCCTGATATGTGATGGAACCAGTGTAGCCTCAGGTAGATAAAGTTGAATGTTCCTGATATGTGATGTAACCAGTGTAGCCCCAGGTAGATAAAGTTGAATGTTCTTGATATGTGATGGAACCAGTGTAGCCTCAGGTAGATAAAGTTGAATGCTCCTGATATGTGATGGAACCAGTGTAGCCTCATGTAGATAAAGTTGAATGTTCCTGATATGTGATGGAACCATTGTAGCCTCAGGTAGATAAAGTTGAATGTTCCTGATATGTGATGGAACCAGTGTAGCCTCAGGTAGATAAAGTTGAATGTTCCTGATATGTGATGGAACCAGTGTAGCCTCACGTAGATAAAGTTGAATGTTCCTGATATGTGATGTAACCAGTGTAGCCTCAGGTAGATAAAGTTGAATGTTCCTGATATGTGATGGAACCAGTGTAGCCTCAGGTAGATAAAGTTGAATGTTCCTGATATGTGATGGAACCAGTGTAGCCTCAGTAGATAAAGTTGAATGTTCCTGATATGTGATGTAACCAGTGTAGCCTCAGGTAGATAAAGTGGAATGTTCCTGATATGTGCATGGAACCAGTGTAGCCTCAGGTAGATAAAGTTGAATGTTCCTGATATGTGATGGAACCAGTGTAGTCTCAGGTAGATAAAGTTGAATGTTCTTGATATGTGATGGAACCAGTGTAGCCTCAGGTAGATAAAGATGAATGTTCCTGATATGTGATGAAACCAGTGTAGCCTCAGGTAGATAAAGTTGAATATTCCTGATATGTGATGGAACCAGTGTAGCCTCAGGTAGATAAAGTTGAATGTTCCTGATATGTGATGGAACCAGTGTAGCCTCAGGTAGATAAAGTTGAATGTTCCTGATATGTGATGGAATCAGTGTAGCCTCAGGTAGATAAAGTTGAATGTTCCTGATATGTGATGGAACCAGTGTAGCCTCAGGTAGATAAAGTTGAATGTTCCTGATATGTGATGGAACCAGTGTAGCCTCAGGTAGATAAAGTTGAATATTCCTGATATGTGATGTAACCAGTGTAGCCTCAGGTAGATAAAGTTGAATGTTCCTGATATGTGATGGACCAGTGTAGCCTCAGGTAGATGAAAGTAATCGTTCCTGATATGTGATGGAACCAGTGTAGCCTCAGGTAGATAAGTTGAATGTTCCTGATATGTGATGTAACCAGTGTAGCCCCAGGTAGATAAAGTTGAATGTTCCTGATATGTGATGGAACCAGTGAAGCCTCAGGTAGATAAAGTTAAATGCTCCGGATATGTGATGGAACCAGTGTAGCCTCAGGTAGATAAAGTTGAATGTTCCTGATATGTGATGGAACCAGTGTAGCCTCAGATAAAGTTGAATGTTCCTGATATGTGATGGAACCAGTGTAGCTTCAGGTAGATAAAGTTGAATGTTCCTGATATGTGATGGAACCAGTGTAGCCTCAGGTAGATAAAGTTGAATGTTCCTGATATGTGATGAAACCAGTGTAGCCTCAGGTAGATAAAGTTGAATGTTCCTGATATGTGATGGAACCAGTGTAGGCTCAGGTAGATAAAGTTGAATGTTCCTGATATGTGATGGAACCAGTGTAGCCTCAGATAAAGTTGAATGTTCCTCATATGTGATGGAACCAGTGTAGCCTCAGGTAGATAAAGTTGAATGTTCCTCATATGTGATAAAACCAGTGTAGCCTCAGGTAGATAAAGTTAAATGTTCCTGATATGTGATGGAACCAGTGTAGCCTCAGGTAGATAAAGTTGAATGTTCCTGATATGTGATGTAACCAGTGTAGCCCCAGGTAGATAAAGTTGAATGTTCTTGATATGTGATGGAACCAGTGTAGCCTCAGGTAGATAAAGTTGAATATTCCTGATATGTGATGTAACCAGTGTAGCCCCAGGTAGATAAAGTTGAATGTTCCTGATATGTGATGTAACCAGTGTAGCCTCAGATAAAGTTGAATGTTCCTGATATGTGATGTAACCAGTGTAGCCTCGGGTAGATAAAGTTGAATGTTCCTGTGATGTGATGGAACCAGTGTAGCCTCAGGTAGATAAAGTTGAATGTTCCTGATATGTGATGGAACCAGTGTAGCCTCAGGTAGATAAAGTTGAATGTTCCTGATATGTGATGGAACCAGTGTAGCCTCAGGTAGATAAAGTTGAATGTTCCTGATATGTGATGTAACCAGTGTAGCCTCAGGTAGATAAAGTTAAATGTTCCTGATATGTGATGTAACCAGTGTAGCCTCGGGTAGATAAAGTTGAATGTTTTTGATATGTGATGTAACCAGTGAAGCCTCAGGTAGATAAAGTTGAATGTTCCTGATATGTGATGTAACCAGTGTAGCCTCAGATAGATAAAGTTGAATGTTCCTGATATGTGATGGAACCAGTGTAGCCTCAGATAAAGTTGAATGTTCCTGATATGTGATGGAACCAGTGTAGCTTCAGGTAGATAAAGTTGAATGTTCCTGATATGTGATGGAACCAGTGTAGCCTCAGGTAGATAAAGTTGAATGTTCCTGATATGTGATGAAACCAGTGTAGCCTCAGGTAGATAAAGTTGAATGTTCCTGATATGTGATGGAACCAGTGTAGGCTCAGGTAGATAAAGTTGAATGTTCCTGATATGTGATGGAACCAGTGTAGCCTCAGATAAAGTTGAATGTTCCTCATATGTGATGGAACCAGTGTAGCCTCAGGTAGATAAAGTTGAATGTTCCTCATATGTGATAAAACCAGTGTAGCCTCAGGTAGATAAAGTTAAATGTTCCTGATATGTGATGGAACCAGTGTAGCCTCAGGTAGATAAAGTTGAATGTTCCTGATATGTGATGTAACCAGTGTAGCCCCAGGTAGATAAAGTTGAATGTTCTTGATATGTGATGGAACCAGTGTAGCCTCAGGTAGATAAAGTTGAATGCTCCTCATATGTGATGGAACCAGTGTAGCCTCTGTAGATAAAGTTGAATGTTCTTGATATGTGATGGAACCATTGTAGCCTCAGGTAGATAAAGTTGAATGTTCCTGATATGTGATGGAACCAGTGTAGCCTCAGGTAGATAAAGTTGAATGTTCCTGATATGTGATGGAACCAGTGTAGCCTCACGTAGATAAAGTTGAATGTTCCTGATATGTGATGTAACCAGTGTAGCCTCAGGTAGATAAAGTTGAATGTTCCTGATATGTGATGGAACCAGTGTAGCCTCAGGTAGATAAAGTTGAATGTTCCTGATATGTGATGGAACCAGTGTAGCCTCAGATAAAGTTGAATGTTCCTGATATGTGATGTAACCAGTGTAGCCTCAGGTAGATAAAGTGGAATGTTCCTGATATGTCATGGAACCAGTGTAGCCTCAGGTAGATAAAGTTGAATGTTCCTGATATGTGATGGAACCAGTGTAGTCTCAGGTAGATAAAGTTGAATGTTCTTGATATGTGATGGAACCAGTGTAGCCTCAGGTAGATAAAGATGAATGTTCCTGATATGTGATGAAACCAGTGTAGCCTCAGGTAGATAAAGTTGAATATTCCTGATATGTGATGGAACCAGTGTAGCCTCAGGTAGATAAAGTTGAATGTTCCTGATATGTGATGGAACCAGTGTAGCCTCAGGTAGATAAAGTTGAATGTTCCTGATATGTGATGGAATCAGTGTAGCCTCAGGTAGATAAAGTTGAATGTTCCTGATATGTGATGGAACCAGTGTAGCCTCAGGTAGATAAAGTTGAATGTTCCTGATATGTGATGGAACCAGTGTAGCCTCAGGTAGATAAAGTTGAATATTCCTGATATGTGATGTAACCAGTGTAGCCTCAGGTAGATAAAGTTGAATGTTCCTGATATGTGATGGAACCAGTGTAGCCTCAGGTAGATAAAGTTGAATGTTCCTGATATGTGATGTAACCAGTGTAGCCCCAGGTAGATAAAGTTGAATGTTCCTGATATGTGATGGAACCAGTGAAGCCTCAGGTAGATAAAGTTAAATGCTCCGGATATGTGATGGAACCAGTGTAGCCTCAGGTAGATAAAGTTGAATGTTCCTGATATGTGATGGAACCAGTGTAGCCTCAGATAAAGTTGAATGTTCCTCATATGTGATGGAACCAGTGTAGCCTCAGGTAGATAAAGTTGAATGTTCCTCATATGTGATAAAACCAGTGTAGCCTCAGGTAGATAAAGTTAAATGTTCCTGATATGTGATGGAACCAGTGTAGCCTCAGGTAGATAAAGTTGAATGTTCCTGATATGTGATATAACCAGTGTAGCCCCAGGTAGATAAAGTTGAATGTTCTTGATATGTGATGGAACCAGTGTAGCCTCAGGTAGATAAAGTTGAATGTTCCTCATATGTGATGGAACCAGTGTAGCCTCTGTAGATAAAGTTGAATGTTCTTGATATGTGATGGAACCATTGTAGCCTCAGGTAGATAAAGTTGAATGTTCCTGATATGTGATGGAACCAGTGTAGCCTCAGGTAGATAAAGTTGAATGTTCCTGATATGTGATGGAACCAGTGTAGCCTCAGGTAGATAAAGTTGAATGTTCCTGATATGTGATGTAACCAGTGTAGCCTCAGGTAGATAAAGTTGAATGTTCCTGATATGTGATGGAACCAGTGTAGCCTCAGGTAGATAAAGTTGAATGTTCCTGATATGTGATGGAACCAGTGTAGCCTCAGATAAAGTTGAATGTTCCTGATATGTGGTAGAATCAGTGTAGCTTCAGATAGATAAAGTTGAATGTTCCTCTTATGTGATGGAACCAGTGTAGCCTCAGGTAGATAAAGTTGAATGTTCCTCATATGTGATGGAACCAGTGTAGTCTCAGGTAGATAAAGTTGAATTTTCCTGATATGTGATGGAACCAGTGAAGTCTCAGGTAGATAAAGTTGAATGTTCTTGATATGTGATGGAACCAGTGTAGCCTCAGGTA
Source organism: Sinonovacula constricta (assembly GCA_007844125.1). Taxonomy (NCBI): domain Eukaryota; kingdom Metazoa; phylum Mollusca; class Bivalvia; order Cardiida; family Solecurtidae; genus Sinonovacula; species Sinonovacula constricta. The sequence continues at coordinate 6,845,587 of CM017569.1, forward strand.
GATAAAGTTGAATGTTCTTGATATGTGATGGAACCAGTGAAGCCTCAGGTAGATAAAGTTGAATGTTCCTGATATGTGATGTAACCAGTGTAGCCTCAGGTAGATAAAGTTGAATATTCCTGATATGTGATGGAACCAGTGTAGCCTCAGGTAGATAAAGTTGAATATTCCTGATATGTGATGGAACCAGTGTAGCCTCAGGTAGATAAAGTTGAATGTTCCTGATATGTGATGGAACCAGTGTAGCCTCAGGTAGATAAAGTTGAATGTTCCTGATATGTGATGAAATCAGTGTAGCCTCAGGTAGATAAAGTTGAATATTCCTGATATGTGATGGAACCAGTGTAGCCTCAGGTAGATAAAGTTGAATGTTCCTGATATGTGATGGAACCAGTGTAGCCTCAGGTAGATAAAGTTGAATGTTCCTGATATGTGATGGAATCAGTGTAGCCTCAGGTAGATAAAGTTGAATGTTCCCAGGGCTGTAAAAATTTTCTTTTTCATGACTAGTCCCGGACTAGTAACCAGAACAAAGATGACTTGTCCGAAAATGTGCATCATTTTCAATAAATGGACACTAATTTGTCATATATATAACTAACAAACAAGGTATAAACAAGTTTTTGTTTTATTTTTGTCTGTAAAACAGCATATAATCTAACACAAAAGTAAAGAATAAATAAGTTACAACTGATTTAATAGCTCTTGCCATGTCCTGATTTTATAAAGAAAATACATTACGTGTACATTGTTTTTGTAACAATGTCAAATTTTAATCATCCTGACCCTGACACGTAAATGTTGGGCCAATACACTTGTACACTTTATGTTACTCACTTATACTACTTTGTCTCCATAACATATTTACAGTATTCTGACATTACACCATGGTAAGGCATGAAAGTTTTGCTTTTTTAACAACTGAATCTGTCAATTGCAATTTGAAAAATATCAAAGGCACATATGGTATTTTCTTAAGATCGATAAATGTAAATAACATTTTTTTATAAATTTGTCTTGCTGTAAGTGCTTAACTTGTTGATAACAAAGCTTCGTGTAGTTCTTTGAATGGTTTTAGTCATTTACACCATGCTTTGAATGACCCCCCACCCACATGTCGTGTACTTTTCCCACTTCCTAACCAGAAGTCAATGGCATGATCTGCTTCAAAGTTTTCCAGGGATGGGCCGTGGTGTTTAATAGCCATCAACATTCGAAGACTGTCATCTGAGAGCCCTTAGCTCAGTTTTTATCAGTTTCATTTGAGAGAAACCTCTTTCACATTGTGCTGTTGATGGACTGATAACTAACATCAATTCAATAAGCTTCCTTATGTTTGTGATGTTTGGTTTCTTCAACAAAGACTTGTAAATGATGCTTGGGGCATTGTCAGTTTAGGATAGCTCTCTCAAGTAGACTTTCACGTTGGAATATTCCGACAGAATTTGCAGATGTTTGTCCTTAGGAATGACAGGTTCCATGTGAGTCAGCAGTTGCTTTATTTCGAGTGTCCCATATCTGACCAGCTGGGCTCAGTCCTGTGGCAGAGATCTGTAGTCAAGTGCCCGGGAGCATCGTAAGGGTTCTTCGTTGAAGTTGGAGAACCTTTAAACATAAAGATATACCTTATACCCACCTTAATTGGCATCGAGTATTGTTTAATTGGGCTATTGTATTCAGATATGACAATGAAAGTAAAGATCATCAAACTGAGACTTACCTGGCTCTAATCCCTTTACTCTTCGCGTGCCGAGTTTAAAAAGTTCGCGAATCAATTATCACTTATCACATGTACTTCAATATGCAGTATTAATGCCGTTATTTGTCACCTACACATTGATTGGCCAATCATGTTAAGCGTTGATGTATCGCGCGTCGTGATTGGCTGTTTTGGGATGCTTTTGAATTGTCTATGCGAAGCCATTACGTGGTGTTGATAAAACGCCCAAGGCGATAGCTTGATTGGTTGCATCGCTAATTAGGTACCGCTGTGTATTGTCACTTGTCCGGCCGTCTATTTAATGACTAGCCCGGGACTAATTTAATGACCAATGGTCAGTAGCCTGAAACTACATGTTGACTAGTCCGGGACGTCGGGCTAGCGTATTTTTCCAGCCCTGGTTCCTGATATGTGATGGAATCAGTGTAGCCTCAGGTAGATAAAGTTGAATGTTCCGGATATGTGATGGAATCAATGTAGCCTCAGATAAAGTTGAATATTCCTGATATGTGATGAAACCAGTGTAGCCTCAGGTAGATAAAGTTGAATGTTCCTGATATGTGATGGAATCAGTGTAGCCTCAGGTAGATAAAGTTGAATGTTCCTGATATGTGATGGAATCAATGTAGCCTCAGATAAAGTTGAATATTCCTGATATGTGATGAAACCAGTGTAGCCTCAGGAAGATAAAGTTGAATGTTCCTAATATGTGATGGAACCAGTGTAGCCTCAGGTAGATAAAGTTGAATGTTCCTCATATATGATGTAACCAGTGTAGCCTCAGGTAGATAAAGTTGAATGTTCCTGATATGTGATGTAACCAGTGTAGCCTCAGGTAGATAAAGTTGAATGTTCCTGATATGTGATGTAACCAGTGTAGCCTCAGATAGATAAAGTTGAATGTTCCTGATATGTGATGGAACCAGTGTAGCCTCAGGTAGATAAAGTTAAATGTTCCTGATATGTGATGTAACCAGTGTAGCCTCAGGTAGATAAAGCTGAATGTTCCTGATATGTGATGTAACCAGTGTAGCCTCAGATAAAGTTGAATGTTCCTGATATGTGATGTAAACCAGTGTAGCCTCGGGTAGATAAAGTTGAATGTTCCTGTGATGTGATGGAACCAGTGTAGCCTCAGGTAGATAAAGTTGAATGTTCCTGATATGTGATGGAACCAGTGTAGCCTCAGGTAGATAAAGTTGAATGTTCCTGATATGTGATGGAACCAGTGTAGCCTCAGGTAGATAAAGTTGAATGTTCCTGATATGTGATGTAACCAGTGTAGCCTCAGGTAGATAAAGTTAAATGTTCCTGATATGTGATGTAACCAGTGTAGCCTCGGGTAGATAAAGTTGAATGTTTTTGATATGTGATGTAACCAGTGAAGCCTCAGGTAGATAAAGTTGAATGTTCCTGATATGTGATGTAACCAGTGTAGCCTCAGATAGATAAAGTTGAATGTTCCTGATATGTGATGGAACCAGTGTAGCCTCAGATAAAGTTGAATGTTCCTGATATGTGATGGAACCAGTGTAGCTTCAGGTAGATAAAGTTGAATGTTCCTGATATGTGATGGAACCAGTGTAGCCTCAGGTAGATAAAGTTGAATGTTCCTGATATGTGATGAAACCAGTGTAGCCTCAGGTAGATAAAGTTGAATGTTCCTGATATGTGATGGAACCAGTGTAGGCTCAGGTAGATAAAGTTGAATGTTCCTGATATGTGATGGAACCAGTGTAGCCTCAGATAAAGTTGAATGTTCCTCATATGTGATGGAACCAGTGTAGCCTCAGGTAGATAAAGTTGAATGTTCCTCATATGTGATAAAACCAGTGTAGCCTCAGGTAGATAAAGTTAAATGTTCCTGATATGTGATGGAACCAGTGTAGCCTCAGGTAGATAAAGTTGAATGTTCCTGATATGTGATGTAACCAGTGTAGCCCCAGGTAGATAAAGTTGAATGTTCTTGATATGTGATGGAACCAGTGTAGCCTCAGGTAGATAAAGTTGAATATTCCTGATATGTGATGTAACCAGTGTAGCCCCAGGTAGATAAAGTTGAATGTTCCTGATATGTGATGTAACCAGTGTAGCCTCAGATAAAGTTGAATGTTCCTGATATGTGATGTAACCAGTGTAGCCTCGGGTAGATAAAGTTGAATGTTCCTGTGATGTGATGGAACCAGTGTAGCCTCAGGTAGATAAAGTTGAATGTTCCTGATATGTGATGGAACCAGTGTAGCCTCAGGTAGATAAAGTTGAATGTTCCTGATATGTGATGGAACCAGTGTAGCCTCAGGTAGATAAAGTTGAATGTTCCTGATATGTGATGTAACCAGTGTAGCCTCAGGTAGATAAAGTTAAATGTTCCTGATATGTGATGTAACCAGTGTAGCCTCGGGTAGATAAAGTTGAATGTTTTTGATATGTGATGTAACCAGTGAAGCCTCAGGTAGATAAAGTTGAATGTTCCTGATATGTGATGTAACCAGTGTAGCCTCAGATAGATAAAGTTGAATGTTCCTGATATGTGATGGAACCAGTGTAGCCTCAGATAAAGTTGAATGTTCCTGATATGTGATGGAACCAGTGTAGCTTCAGGTAGATAAAGTTGAATGTTCCTGATATGTGATGGAACCAGTGTAGCCTCAGGTAGATAAAGTTGAATGTTCCTGATATGTGATGAAACCAGTGTAGCCTCAGGTAGATAAAGTTGAATGTTCCTGATATGTGATGGAACCAGTGTAGGCTCAGGTAGATAAAGTTGAATGTTCCTGATATGTGATGGAACCAGTGTAGCCTCAGATAAAGTTGAATGTTCCTCATATGTGATGGAACCAGTGTAGCCTCAGGTAGATAAAGTTGAATGTTCCTCATATGTGATAAAACCAGTGTAGCCTCAGGTAGATAAAGTTAAATGTTCCTGATATGTGATGGAACCAGTGTAGCCTCAGGTAGATAAAGTTGAATGTTCCTGATATGTGATGGGAACCAGTGTAGCCTCAGGTAGATAAAGTTGAATGTTCCTGATATGTGATGTAACCAGTGTAGCCCCAGGTAGATAAAGTTGAATGTTCTTGATATGTGATGGAACCAGTGTAGCCTCAGGTAGATAAAGTTGAATGTTCCTCATATGTGATGGAACCAGTGTAGCCTCTGTAGATAAGTTGAATGTTCTTGATATGTGATGGAACCATTGTAGCCTCAGGTAGATAAAGTTGAATGTTCCTGATATGTGATGGAACCATGTAGCCTCAGGTAGATAAAGTTGAATGTTCCTGATATTGTGATGGAACCAGTGTAGCCTCAGGTAGATAAAGTTGAATGTTCCTGATATGTGATGTAACCAGTGTAGCCTCAGGAAGATAAAGTTGAATGTTCCTGATATGTGATGGAACCCGTGTAGCCTCAGGTAGATAAAGTTGAATGTTCCTGATATGTGATGGAACCAGTGTAGCCTCAGATAAAGTTGAATGTTCCTGATATGTGGTAGAATCAGTGTAGCTTCAGATAGATAAAGTTGAATGTTCCTCTTATGTGATGGAACCAGTGTAGCCTCAGGTAGATAAAGTTGAATGTTCCTCATATGTGATGGAACCAGTGTAGTCTCAGGTAGATAAAGTTGAATTTTCCTGATATGTGATGGAACCAGTGAAGTCTCAGGTAGATAAAGTTGAATGTTCTTGATATGTGATGGAACCAGTGTAGCCTCAGGTAGATAAAGTTGAATGTTCTTGATATGTGATGGAACCAGTGAAGCCTCAGGTAGATAAAGTTGAATGTTCCTGATATGTGATGTAACCAGTGTAGCCTCAGGTAGATAAAGTTGAATATTCCTGATATGTGATGGAACCAGTGTAGCCTCAGGTAGATAAAGTTGAATATTCCTGATATGTGATGGAACCAGTGTAGCCTCAGGTAGATAAAGTTGAATATTCCTGATATGTGATGTAACCAGTGTAGCCTCAGGTAGATAAAGTGGAATGTTCCTGATATGTCATGGAACCAGTGTAGCCTCAGGTAGATAAAGTTGAATGTTCCTGATATGTGATGGAACCAGTGTAGTCTCAGGTAGATAAAGTTGAATGTTCTTGATATGTGATGGAACCAGTGTAGCCTCAGGTAGATAAAGATGAATGTTCCTGATATGTGATGAAACCAGTGTAGCCTCAGGTAGATAAAGTTGAATATTCCTGATATGTGATGGAACCAGTGTAGCCTCAGGTAGATAAAGTTGAATGTTCCTGATATGTGATGGAACCAGTGTAGCCTCAGGTAGATAAAGTTGAATGTTCCTGATATGTGATGGAACCAGTGTAGCCTCAGGTAGATAAAGTTGAATGTTCCTGATATGTGATGAAATCAGTGTAGCCTCAGGTAGATAAAGTTGAATATTCCTGATATGTGATGGAACCAGTGTAGCCTCAGGTAGATAAAGTTGAATGTTCCTGATATGTGATGGAACCAGTGTAGCCTCAGGTAGATAAAGTTGAATGTTCCTGATATGTGATGGAATCAGTGTAGCCTCAGGTAGATAAAGTTGAATGTTCCCAGGGCTGTAAAAATTTTCTTTTTCATGACTAGTCCCGGACTAGTAACCAGAACAAAGATGACTTGTCCGAAAATGTGCATCATTTTCAATAAATGGACACTAATTTGTCATATATATAACTAACAAACAAGGTATAAACAAGTTTTTGTTTTATTTTTGTCTGTAAAACAGCATATAATCTAACACAAAAGTAAAGAATAAATAAGTTACAACTGATTTAATAGCTCTTGCCATGTCCTGATTTTATAAAGAAAATACATTACGTGTACATTGTTTTTGTAACAATGTCAAATTTTAATCATCCTGACCCTGACACGTAAATGTTGGGCCAATACACTTGTACACTTTATGTTACTCACTTATACTACTTTGTCTCCATAACATATTTACAGTATTCTGACATTACACCATGGTAAGGCATGAAAGTTTTGCTTTTTTAACAACTGAATCTGTCAATTGCAATTTGAAAAATATCAAAGGCACATATGGTATTTTCTTAAGATCGATAAATGTAAATAACATTTTTTTATAAATTTGTCTTGCTGTAAGTGCTTAACTTGTTGATAACAAAGCTTCGTGTAGTTCTTTGAATGGTTTTAGTCATTTACACCATGCTTTGAATGACCCCCCACCCACATGTCGTGTACTTTTCCCACTTCCTAACCAGAAGTCAATGGCATGATCTGCTTCAAAGTTTTCCAGGGATGGGCCGTGGTGTTTAATAGCCATCAACATTCGAAGACTGTCATCTGAGAGCCCTTAGCTCAGTTTTTATCAGTTTCATTTGAGAGAAACCTCTTTCACATTGTGCTGTTGATGGACTGATAACTAACATCAATTCAATAAGCTTCCTTATGTTTGTGATGTTTGGTTTCTTCAACAAAGACTTGTAAATGATGCTTGGGGCATTGTCAGTTTAGGATAGCTCTCTCAAGTAGACTTTCACGTTGGAATATTCCGACAGAATTTGCAGATGTTTGTCCTTAGGAATGACAGGTTCCATGTGAGTCAGCAGTTGCTTTATTTCGAGTGTCCCATATCTGACCAGCTGGGCTCGGTCCTGTGGCAGAGATCTGTAGTCAAGTGCCCTGAAGCATCGTAAGGGTTCTTCGTTGAAGTTGGAGAACCTTTAAACATAAAGATATACCTTATACCCACCTTAATTGGCATCGAGTATTGTTTAATTGGGCTATTGTATTCAGATATGACAATGAAAGTAAAGATCATCAAACTGAGACTTACCTGGCTCTAATCCCTTTACTCTTCGCGTGCCGAGTTTAAAAAGTTCGCGAATCAATTATCACTTATCACATGTACTTCAATATGCAGTATTAATGCCGTTATTTGTCACCTACACATTGATTGGCCAATCATGTTAAGCGTTGATGTATCGCGCGTCGTGATTGGCTGTTTTGGGATGCTTTTGAATTGTCTATGCGAAGCCATTACGTGGTGTTGATAAAACGCCCAAGGCGATAGCTTGATTGGTTGCATCGCTAATTAGGTACCGCTGTGTATTGTCACTTGTCCGGCCGTCTATTTAATGACTAGCCCGGGACTAATTTAATGACCACTGGTCAGTAGCCTGAAACTACATGTTGACTAGTCCGGGACGTCGGGCTAGCGTATTTTTCCAGCCCTGGTTCCTGATATGTGATGGAATCAGTGTAGCCTCAGGTAGATAAAGTTGAATGTTCCTGATATGTGATGGAATCAATGTAGCCTCAGATAAAGTTGAATATTCCTGATATGTGATGAAACCAGTGTAGCCTCAGGTAGATAAAGTTGAATGTTCCTGATATGTGATGGAATCAGTGTAGCCTCAGGTAGATAAAGTTGAATGTTCCTGATATGTGATGGAATCAATGTAGCCTCAGATAAAGTTGAATATTCCTGATATGTGATGAAACCAGTGTAGCCTCAGGAAGATAAAGTTGAATGTTCCTAATATGTGATGGAACCAGTGTAGCCTCAGGTAGTGTAGCCTCAGGTAGATAAAGTTGAATGTTCCTCATATATGATGTAACCAGTGTAGCCTCAGGTAGATAAAGTTGAATGTTCCTGATATGTGATGTAACCAGTGTAGCCTCAGATAGATAAAGTTGAATGTTCCTGATATGTGATGGAACCAGTGTAGCCTCAGGTAGATAAAGTTGAATGTTCCTGATATGTGATGTAACCAGTGTAGCCTCAGGTAGATAAAGCTGAATGTTCCTGATATGTGATGTAACCAGTGTAGCCTCAGATAAAGTTGAATGTTCCTGATATGTGATGTAACCAGTGTAGCCTCGGGTAGATAAAGTTGAATGTTCCTGTGATGTGATGGAACCAGTGTAGCCTCAGGTAGATAAAGTTGAATGTTCCTGATATGTGATGGAACCAGTGTAGCCTCAGGTAGATAAAGTTGAATGTTCCTGATATGTGATGGAACCAGTGTAGCCTCAGGTAGATAAAGTTGAATGTTCCTGATATGTGATGTAACCAGTGTAGCCTCAGGTAGATAAAGTTAAATGTTCCTGATATGTGATGTAACCAGTGTAGCCTCGGGTAGATAAAGTTGAATGTTTTTGATATGTGATGTAACCAGTGAAGCCTCAGGTAGATAAAGTTGAATGTTCCTGATATGTGATGTAACCAGTGTAGCCTCAGATAGATAAAGTTGAATGTTCCTGATATGTGATGGAACCAGTGTAGCCTCAGATAAAGTTGAATGTTCCTGATATGTGATGGAACCAGTGTAGCTTCAGGTAGATAAAGTTGAATGTTCCTGATATGTGATGGAACCAGTGTAGCCTCAGGTAGATAAAGTTGAATGTTCCTGATATGTGATGAAACCAGTGTAGCCTCAGGTAGATAAAGTTGAATGTTCCTGATATGTGATGGAACCAGTGTAGGCTCAGGTAGATAAAGTTGAATGTTCCTGATATGTGATGAAACCAGTGTAGCCTCAGGTAGATAAAGTTGAATGTTCCTGATATGTGATGGAACCAGTGTAGCCTCAGGTAGATAAAGTTGAATGTTCCTGATATGTGATGGAACCAGTGTAGCCTCAGGTAGATAAAGTTGAATGTTCCTGAAACATGATGAAACCAGTGTAGCCTCAGGTAGATAAAGTTGAATGTTCCTGATATGTGATGGAACCAGTGTAGCCTCAGTTAGGTAAAGTTGAATGTTCCTAATATGTGATGGAACCAGTGTAGCCTCAGGTAGATAAAGTTGAATGTTCCTGATATGTGATGGAACCAGTGTAGCCTCAGGTAGATAAAGTTGAATGTTCCTGATATGTGATGGAACCAGTGTAGCCTCAGGTAGATAAAGTTGAATGTTCCTGATATGTGATGGAACCAGTGTAGCCTCAGGTAGATAAAGTTGAATGTTCCTGATATGTGATGGAACCAGTGTAGCCTCAGGTAGATAAAGTTGAATGTTCCTGATATGTGATGGAACCATTGTAGCCTCAGGTAGATAAAGTTGAATGTTCCTGATATGTGATGTAACCAGTGAAGCCTCAGGTAGATAAAGTTGAATGTTCCTTCTATGTGATGGAACCAGTGTAGCCTCAGGTAGATAAAGTTGAATGTTCCTGATATGTGATGGAATCAGTGTAGCCTCAGGTAGAAAAAGTTGAATGTTCCTGATATGTGATGTAACCAGTGTAGCCTCGGGTAGATAAAGTTGAAGATTGTGTTTAGATGCATCATCATTTTAAGTGTTAAAATTTGTGTTAATATAATAAATTAGCTTACCAATGCCTACGGGTTTTTTTTTTTATAAACCAAAACAATTGATTATTGATAATTTATTATACCATATCAAGTCTTGCAATGTAAAACACCATATCAAGTGCAATATGATTTGATGGGGTCATATCCTTGAACAGTCTAGGGACCATATCCATGAACAATCTAATTATTTATTTCCTATTTATGGGTTTGGCCAGTGCAGCAAGGTAGTTCCTCTTCTAGGCTAGAATCACTTATCTTAGGTTGTGTGCAGCATGGTAGACCTTCACCTAGGCTAGCATTACTTATCTTAGTTTGTGTGCAGCATGGTAGACCACAACTAGGCTAGCATCACTTATCTTAGGTTGTGTGCAGCATGGTAGACCCTCACCTAGGCTAGCATTACTTATCTTAGTTTGTGTGCAGCATGGTAGACCCCCAACTAGGCTAGCATCACTTATATTAGGTTGTGTGCAGCATGATAGACCCCCACCTAGGCTAGCATCACTTATCTTAGGTTGTGTGCAGCATGGTAGACCCCCACCTAGGCTACAATCACTTATCTTAGTTTGTGTGCAGCGTGGTAGACCCCCACCTAGGCTAGCATCACTTATCTTAGTTTGTGTGCAGTATGGTAGACCCTCACCTAGGCTAGCATCACTTCTCTTAGTTTGTGTGCAGCATGGTAGACCCCCACCTAGGCTAGCATCACTTATCTTAGTTTGTGTGCAGCATGGTAGACCCTCACCTAGGCTAGCATCACTTATCTTAGTTTGTGTGCAGCATGGTAGACCCTCACCTAGGCTAGCATCACTTATCTTAGTTTGTGTGCAGCATGGTAGACCCTCACCTAGGCTAGCATCACTTATCTTAGTTTGTGTGCAGCATGGTAGACCCCCACCTAGGCTAGCATCACTTATCTTAGTTTGTGTGCAGCATGGTAGACCCACTCCTAGGCTAGCATCACTTATCTTAGGTTGTGTACAGCATGGTAGACCCTCACCTAGGCTAGCATCACTTATCTTAGTTTGTGTGCAGCATGGTAGACCCTCACCTAGGCTAGCATCACTTATCTTAGTTTGTGTGCAGCATGGTAGACCCCCACCTAGGCTAGCATCACTTATCTTAGTTTGTGTACAGCATGGTAGACCCACTCCTAGGCTAGCATCACTTATCTTAGTTTGTGTGCAGCGTGGTAGACCCTCACCTAGGCTAGCATCACTTATCTTAGTTTGTGTGCAGCATGGTAGACCCTCACCTAGGCTAGCATCACTTATCTTAGTTTGTGTACAGCATGGTAGACCCCCACCTAGGCTAGCATCACTTATCTTAGTTTGTGTGCAGCATGGTAGACCCACTCCTAGGCTAGCATCACTTATCTTAGTTTGTGTGCAGCATGGTAGACCCTCACCTAGGCTAGCATCACTTATCTTAGTTTGTGTACAGCATGGTAGACCCTCACCTAGGCTAGCATCACTTATCTTAGTTTGTGTACAGCATGGTAGACCCCCACCTAGGCTAGCATCACTTATCTTAGTTTGTGTGCAGCATGGTAGACCCACTCCTAGGCTAGCATCACTTATCTTAGTTTGTATGCAGCATGGTAGACCCTCACCTAGGCTAGCATCACTTATCTTAGTTTGTGTGCAGCATGGTAGACCCACTCCTAGGCTAGCATCACTTATCTTAGTTTGTGTGCAGCATGGTAGACCCCCACCTAGGCTAGCTTCACTTATCTTAGGTTGTGTGCAGCATGGTAGATTTATACCTAGGCTAGCATCACTTATCTTAGTTTGTGTGCAGCATGATAGACCCCCACCTAGGCTAGCATCACTTATCTTAGTTTGTGTGCAGCATGGTAGACACCCTTCTAGGCTAGCATCACTTATCTTAGTTTGTGTGCAGCATGGTAGAACCTCACCTAGGCTAGTATCACTTATCTTAGTTTGTGTGCAGCATGGTAGACCCCCACCTAGGCTAGTATCACTTATCTTAGGTTGTATGCAGCATGGTAGACCCTCACCTAGGGTAGCATCACTTATCTTAGTTTGTGTGCAGCATGGTAGACCTCCACCTAGGCTAGTATCACTTATCTTAGTTTGTGTGCAGCATGGTAGACCCTCACCTAGGGTAGCATCACTTATCTTAGTTTGTGTGCAGCATGGTAGACCCCCACCTAGGCTAGTATCACTTATCTTAGGTTGTATGCAGCATGGTAGACCCTCACCTAGGCTAGCATCACTTATCTTAGTTTGTGTGCAGCATGGTAGACCCGCTCCTAGGGTAGCATCACTTATCTTAGTTTGTGTGCAGCATGGTAGACCCACTCCTAGGCTAGCATCACTTATCTTAGGTTGTATGCAGCATGGTAGACCCTCACCTAGGCTAGCATCACTTATCTTAGTTTGTGTGCAGCATGGTAGACCCTCACCTAGGCTAGCATCACTTATCTTAGTTTGTGTGCAGCATGGTAGACCCGCTCCTAGGCTAGCATCACTTATCTTAGGTTGTATGCAGCATGGTAGACCCTCACCTAGGGTAGCATCACTTATCTTAGTTTGTGTGCAGCATGGTAGACCCTCACCTAGGCTAGCATCACTTATCTTAGTTTGTGTGCAGCATGGTAGACCCCCGCCTAGGCTAGCATCACTTATCTTAGGTTGTTGTTTCTTTTTTCCCAACAACTGACCATAAATCCATCATGTTACAAAAAATATTGTCATAATGGTGATGTTGGAAGTTTTTGATAATTGTATATTTTATAATTGGATAGATACATAAATTCATTTATATTTATTAGTTTGAAATGTACATTTATTTATCATAAATGCTTTATATGTGTATTGTTTGTCGCTTTACACAACCTTTTTTTTCAAACATTTGTGCTAAAAAAGATTTTATGGTACATATTTCCAAATGAAATTTTAAGTATTTATTATGCTTTTTGAACATAACTTGAACTGTTTGTTTAGCAGTTACCCCTAATATAACTACAGTAAAACCTCTCGAAGCGGCACCTCTAAGCAGCGGCTATTTCCCCCTAGTAGTTTCAGCGCATTTTAACCTCTAAGCAGAAACTCCTCCGCGACGCGGTAAATGGCCCTGTAATTCTCTTCCCTGAGGTTAGTTTAACCTCTGCGTAGCAACACCCATGCAGCTATTTTTAGATCACTCTGTTGCGTACACCAGAAATGTCACGCGGTCGGCTTATCACTGCTTGTACCGTGTTGAGAAGGTGTTAATTGGAATCAAGTTACAGTTAGACGGGAAACCAGCTGCATGCTACAAACATGCCATTGTAGATCTAGGGTATTGCGGGAACGTGTGAAAGAAGTGTCAACTATTGATGCTCTTAACAGTAGGTTTGTTTTCTTTAACTGATCGGAAGATTAAAAGATATCACTGTTTTGATTGCTTACTTAAAAGATGTTTTCGTTAGTGCTAAATGCAAACTGTCATTGTTTTAGGATGTCGTACTATAAATTCAACGACTAAATGGTCCAAAACAACTAAATAATGCTGAACTTACATATACAGTATGAGTGTACATGTACATATGTTTTACAAGTTTTTTCTATGTTCAACAGCTTGCTTTTTCATCATGAACATACATTTTTAAGTTTTTTGTGTGTGTTATACAACTTGTTTTTTTATCATCAATAAATTATTTAAAAAATCATCTTCTGTTATCTCTTATAACACTATATTGCATTTTCATTACCAAAGCAAAATTAACAAAAACATATACTTAGGAAAATTGAATATCAGTACAAAACTATTTAAAAAAAAGCAACACATTTTTTCTTGATTATTGAAACCTCTGAGCAGCAACACCTCTGAGCAGCAACACTTTTTCTTGCCTCCGCCAGATGTTGCTGTGGAGAGGTTTTACTGTATATTTTTTATCAGATAGCTCTAGAAGAAACTGTATTTGAAATAAGTTTGTGAACATTTGTATTTTAAAAAACATGACATGACATACAAATTACATAGTTTTTCAAAGAAGCATATGCACAATTTTTCAGGAGAGATGATAAGGGCTCACGATGAAAATGACCTTATCAGGTCTGTCTCACAATTAATGAGAAAGGTATTGTGTTATTTTATTACTTAAACTTAAGTGCTGTTATAAAGTGAATGTTCTAATTATTACATTAATTATTTATTGTAAATGAATCAATTAAGTTTAAAATCTAATACCCTGATTTCAAAGTATTCATTTTCTTCTGTTTAACAGCTTCCAAGTGTATAGCCTTGGCATTGTCTGGAATGTCTTTATGTGCTTACTGTAAATATATGATAATTATACTTCTCAAATACAAAGTTGAATTAAATATTGTTAAAGTTTGTCTTTTCAAAGGAAATAAAATTCTGAAACTACCATTGTCATAGTAACTGTCTAATAACTCCTTTGTATTTTTTTAACCAGAATAAGAAAAGCATTTTTTCTCACCTAAGTGTTGGCATCATCGGAATCCTCAGGATATATTACTGACTCCAAGTAATAGAGAGCTTATGTGTCAGTAACTAGCGCATAGGTTGGGATGAAACTTAAAAATATCTTCCTAGTGATCATTCCTTCTGGTATAATCAAATCTGACAGGTTGTATTCTTTGAGAAATTTGTCCCTGGTTCAACTTAAACAAATTTGTATGCTTGCATGGTTAAAGTTTTGCTTGAATAGTCAAGCTTGCTTTTTGTAACAGCACAGCTCTTGCTATTTAGATGTATATGAATAAAAAAATCTTCAAAGATATTAAATATATGTCTTTCTTCTAGTTTGCTGATGTGCCAGTCTATGTGCTGCATGCCTGTGACCCAAGACAGTCTAGTTGCTATGGTAATGCTTCTCATCCTGGACTGGTTGCCTTTCTGCAGAGGAGACATTGTCTCAACCTCCAGTCACAGGTTAGTTCACAAGTACAGTTGAACCTGGATAATTCAAACTTGGGTTGTCCAAAGCCAAGGCATTTTTCAAAGTCACTGGCCTTCCCATTTTGTTCCTATATAAATTAATGTAGAAAACCTCCGATTATTTTTTTTTTCATCAATCAACGTTTTGGCATTATTCAAACTCAATTTTGGTCCCCAATGTTCAGTTTTAATTCTTACTTCACACATCTTAACCAAAGCCCTCTCACGTCATCGGTCGGCCATTGTGTATTGTCACCTGTCGCAGTGCAAAGGGAGGTTACGCCAGTAACATCGGTGTTTGGCTTTGTTAATTGGTTGGTTGACATTGTTAATTTCTATATGATGTGTTGATTCGTTTGACAAACA
Organism: Sinonovacula constricta; assembly: GCA_007844125.1. Lineage (NCBI taxonomy): Eukaryota > Metazoa > Mollusca > Bivalvia > Cardiida > Solecurtidae > Sinonovacula > Sinonovacula constricta. Next base: position 6,860,861 of record CM017569.1, read on the forward strand.
GTTACAATGTACCATCAGTTAAGCAGGGTGACAATCCATTTAAAGATTGATTTGCATTCCCTTTGCCTCACAGTAGGTATTTCATACTGTCAGGGTGGGTAGGTATAAAGGCTGACTGAGTTCACCATCAACTCAATTGAGGAATGGTAAGCATAGTGGGTAAAATCTTTAAAAAAATTCCCTAACAATTAACTTTTCTTATCTTCCACAGTGAAAAATAGTATAGTATATCTTTTTCTTCTTGCACATTCCCCCAAAGAATTAAAATGGCGGACTTCTAGTTGTTTTTTTTAGTGGCGGCAATTTGGGTTATTCCAACCCATGCATTGCTGAAGTAAGTCAGCAGTCCCGCCGACTTCGAATTACCAAAGTTTGAATGCATTTGTTTCAATTGTCTCTTTTAAAATTGTTATATCGTATATTGATTAATAGTATATATTTATTTGTTTATTGTATATATGTTTGTGTAACATTATGTACCTGATATTCATTTCATTCAAAAGATATTTATCAAATTAAAACATGTTTTCCTGTATCAAGACAATAAATCAAATAGCTTTTATAAAAAATATTTATTCACTTTTTGTTCATAAAACACTTCAAAAGATTTTTGCTGAACTTTATTACTAGTTTCATATCTTAAATAAACCAAAGTTCATTACTGTTCTTCTATATAGCATGAGGCATTGCAGTACGAATCTTATAAACACAGTAGTTAAATGCCTCAGAATATCATTGGTCATAATTTTCTCATCCATATGTTAAACATCGGTCAAATCAGGTCACATGCTTTGGATGTTCTGCTAGATTACTGGTAATATTACACTGAGGAAGCAATCACATTTTGTCGGTCATTCACATAAAACTGTGATAATGAATTTGTCAATCAGCCAAAACTGAGAATGGAATACAGATAGCCTAGTTGCAGCGAGTACATGAAACAGTTTGGTTCTTAAGCTTGAGAAGCAAGATAAATGAAAAAATGCTGTGGGTTGACACCTCATATTATGTAGTGTAAGTTTCTTATGTTCTCTACTCTAACACAAGTGAGTGAAGTAGAGTACGCAAAATGTAACTTTACATTTTATATTTCTTCTACATATATTGAAAAGATTGACATTGTCTCAAAATAACTGAACATTATTTTATAAATATAAAAACCATGTGAAAGAGACAAAACACAAGTTTCACCAGGACAGTTAATGTCAACCATGGTGTAAGTGGCGGGAAAACACTATCTTCTATATCCTTACTTGAATCTGATATTTATTTTCTTATAACCAACAAAATTAAAACAGAAAAAGTATTTGATTCACCTTTAATCTACAACCACTTTCTGTCATCCATTATTTCCAAATTATAAGTTGTCATTGTTACAAACTATCTTTGTTCATTTACATGCATGACTTCAAGTGCAAATGTTTTTATTGTGGTCAGTTGTTTGGAAATATTGGATTATAGTAATGTCAAGAGTCACAAACTTCAATAACTCCTAATGACACCAATTATATCGTTCCCAGAAATCTTTTTTAAACCCACAAGGGAACAAAATGCCACAGAGTAACATCAGCGGTTGGCAAATGATTTGTGGATATGAGAACTTAACATGGGATAATCAAGAGAGGTTTAATAAATATAAATGGCTAAAAACAACAATGACTGGTGTTGATCACAATTTATTATGGAATGATATTTCACATGTTTCAGAACACTATCTATCTGTATGAAACTGCTAGCCACAAGAAAATGGCAGAAAATGCTGGTGTGAGGCATATCAAGGTAACACTATGTTTTATATACTATGTAGCTTTGAGAAGATTGCTGTGCAGTTAAGCCCTAACATATTAAACCCTAGTGTTAGTAATTGGCATAAGTGTTATACCAAATATGTCAGCTTACCTAGGATCTTGGCGAATGGGCCTTCTGAAATTGATGGTTCTTCTTAACAAAGAATGAATAAATGAAACATTCCAGGGCTCAAAAAGGGTCTTAAAAGCTGGGGAATGTCTGGAAGTTAACAGAGACAGTCTTAATTGGTAACACTTTAATGAAATTCATGTTAATTTCCTTAAATGTGCTGTTTAACCATTGACAGGCTTAATTGCATGTTGATGTCTTTGTCTGCTGCTAGTTCAAATTTTGAGATGTATTTTGCATTGCTTGTCATATAATTATTAAGAAGTAAACCTGAGTAACCTACTTTAAAAATGCTATGTTATACTTATAGTATCATAAAAAATGAACCAGTTATAAACAATAAATGGTTAAATTGGTTATTTTGTATTTAAAAGGTGTGTTTTAAAACATTTCAAAGTACTTTTTGTTAGTACCTTCGGTCTGATTTGTTCAGCATGAATAAAATGTATTATTTTTATTAAATACAAACATGTTTGACACTATTGAGGTAATGTTCAAAATCATCAATATTTAGTCTACTATGAGTTTATGTGGACATTATGCCCAAATTCCATAAAACAGTGGTAAGGTATTGGTACTTTACATGTATGATATAGGCAAACTGTTGAATTCCACCTTTATTTCAAGTATTTTTATTCCCTAATATTTATCAAACTCAAAATTAAATTTACTTCATTATTTAGATAAAGATGTAATAGATTCTCCTATACACAGTTGCTTATTTTTTAAATCAGTACTTGCAATATGATAAAACTTTAAGAATCACCATTTTTAGCTCACCTGGGCACAACGTGCTCAAGATGAGCTTTTCTGACACCCTTCATCTGTCGTGCAAACAAGAATGTTTGCTTTCATGAAATCTTTGATAATTTTGTAACTGGGTTAAGTGGTGTCAAAAGTATGTCCTAATCCTAGATTTGTGGTAATCCTAGATATTGTGATCACCCCAGAGGCAACACTTATATCCCAATAGTCACCAAAAGTTCCTGAATATAATAACTCTTTAATTGCTTGATGCAAGATATGAGCCTACTAAAAGCCTGTGTCTCCAGGTGAGCGATTTAGGGCCATGATGACCCTCTTGTTTTTGTTTTTTTTTCTATTTTTTTTTACAATAGTATATTATTTTTTCAGAAATCCAAGGCAATTAAACAGCCAGATTTGGTATGTATATTATTATATCACATTTTCACATTCCTAGATTTTTTTTAGACTAACAACCATATTGTTATCATGGGATGTTTATTTTGCAATACGTATGCTTTACTTACATATTCATAAAAATGCAAAACAATAACATATCAGCTTGCTTCCAGATATTTAGTTTTGATTTTATTTGTTTAGAAGATCATTTACACACATCTTATAATTGGCTTTTATAAAATACTTGAACAAAAAACTTAATCTTTGGTACAGTTTGGTTAACCAAAGAAAAATTTAGAGGTATTGTCATTAGCTTTTCATTGGTAGCATTGTTAAAAGTCCATTCCTAAAAAAAACATGACATATTAACTTAAATTTGGAATACTGTTTCAAAGACAACAAATTTTATAGGGGCAGGTGTACCTTAAAATTAATTTAATGGGAGAGTTACATCCCCTTCTTAATTTAGAATTTTCATCTCACTACCCTTCACAGAGAAAAGTGGAATCAATGGAAAGCTGATGTTATATGAAAAATATTTTAATGGAACTTGGATAAACCTAATCCATTATGGATGGTATTCTAAGTATGAAAATACTCGCACCATATACCTAATTGCTTTAAAGTAAAATATTAGCAAAGTCTGAGGAAATCCAGTGAAGCATCAGGCCCTTGGTAGTTCGAGTTCTGGCTGGGTCATATACTGTCATGTAGGGAGGTCTACAGGTTGACCTGTTTTGCACCATGGTTCTACCCAAACTCTGTTCATGGGTTTTCATAGACCAACATAAGTGTGACATGTCCACTGTAGCCATAATTGTGTTGGTGAGAAGTATCTTAAAACCAAACATAACTAATTAAAATTGAGTGTAAAGATGTATTTTTTTGCCCAGAATGTACAGATATACCAAATATGTTGTTAATTGTTAATATGTATGGTATACAAACAAAATGCTGATCCTTGGTAACTGCACACTATTATTGCAGTATAAAGATGACTGACAACTATACAGGTTGAACCTCCAGTACACTACAGTTCAGCATAATGACCAACTTTCATGCACACTCCAGACAATTGTTGTACATCTGTCTTTTATGTATTAATATATCCCATAATTCCCTACCAAACTGTTCATTGTTGCAACTTATTGAAAATGTCTCATTGAGATATTTCTACCTTGTACCAGGTATATAGAATGGATGAAAGTCATCAGAATCGTAACATGATTTATGATCACTCCTTAAAAAATCCAATTAGAAGGCTATGTACACATCAGTGCCTTCTGCCTAATACAGAACATTCATTCAAGTATCATACATCAGCACCTATGTTTATTCTTCACTAGAAGCAAAAGGTTAAAATTGCAGCCCTTTACAATATCTCCAGAATAGATATTGAATATGATGAAACTGTTCGTTTTTATCTGCTAATGGTGGAGAATGTGGGTTATATGGTGTCGTTATAGCCTATTTATACATCAGCACTAAATGATCCTATGGGTTAATTCACAGCATTAGAATTTCAGGCTGATGATATTCCTTAGTCCATGTATGATTTTAAATAATAATCCTGCTGTATTATAAAGAGAAATTAAAATTAAATATTTTCATTGTGTAAACATTTGTACAGATGGCATCTTCTGCAGTTCCACCTGTCCCAGAGATGTTGAAGCATCTCCAATTTACCCATGACCCAGTTGCTATGGAAACAGCCCCACCTTCTGTACCACTGTTTGATCATATTGACGAGTACTCTGATGGATATGTAAAGTGTGATCTGGGATGGGGAAGAACTGAGTTTCTGTTTGCAAAGGACAAAAGTTTGATTGAAAGGTTTACACCTTAACCTAATATATGATTACCCTGAATACATCTTAAGTTTATGTCTCTTAGTCTAAAGTTATTCTTTGGTATCTAATTAATGATATTTTTTGTATTATATTTTATTTAAGTTAAAATTTCTCCTTGAACAATAAGAAAATAAGAAAAAATCACAAAGTTAAGAGTTTTGTACCTAAAAGTATATATATTTTAACAGACTATTACCTTTGTGAGTTTGTATATAAGATTTGTGTAATATTATTGCATATATGACCCAGAAGAAAATTCAACACTATGTTGTTTGTTTTAGGTTTAACACCACATACAGTAACTTAGCAACCAGTGTTGCCTCCCCAGGAAGTAAGTTTGACTGTGAAACCAGGAAACAGACTGCTGTGATGTCATCAGGAGGTCAGAGTTTGAATAAAAGAAGAAGCAGTCGGGACCTTCCCAAGTGGATGATGTCAAAGGAGAAGGGAAGCAACTCTTCAGTATCCTCAGTAGAATCTATATCTTCTGGAAATAAAATAAGGTATGCATCCTACAATTGTTATTATTATTCAAGCATTTATGTCACATTTTATAATGTTTGGAAGAAGAAAGAGAGGATGAAAACCTCCACTGGTTATAGAAGATGATGCTATAGCACTGAAACATAACTTAAAATTACTTGATTAATATTACATTTATATAGATTTATTATTTAAAGATCAAGTTGATCGAATCTTGTGAATCTTGGAGCCTCTTATTTTCATTTTCATTCAGTCGGCCAACAGTTTATGTGATGACAGAGACGGAACTAGTAGAAGCAGCAATAAGTGTTTTGAAACAGGTATGATATATATATAATGTTTAACAATGTTGTCATCATCATACATGTATATTCAACTCACCTTTCTCATCTTCTTGCACTGATTCTTGCTCATTTTCAACTTCTATGTCCCATCTCTATTATTAGATAGAACTGTGCTTTGTTGCAGTTAATTGTGATCTTTTTGTATTTTTTTCCAAGGTCTCTTTGGGTACTCATGCAACTATGTTTGGGACTTTGGTTTCCACATCTTCCAGACCTTTTTCCACCAATTTATACATTGCCATTCTCCCATGTGTTTTTTGCTGCATCATATCCACAATAAAATTGATATTTTGATATTCTTACCTTAATGCTAAATATATTGAATATGAAATAACTTTAAGCTATCAATTTTGCTCCTAATATTGCACATTCTAAAATGTATATAATTGTTATTTAATTATATTTTAGATCAAATTTTACTTTAAACACAGTCATGCTTTTAATCCCAATTTAACAGTTGTTTTTTAGTTGATTTTTGTTAATAGAGTGTGTGAACAGAAACTAGTTTGCCTGATCTTTTCATTTATTTAAAGAAAACTAAAACACAGTTAAATTTATAAATATAATGTATTTTTGTGTTTCCACCATTTTCTGACAGGCTGGAAAAACGGAAGCAGTTGATAGGTATATTGCTGGAAATACAGAAAAGGCAAAAAATACTGACCTTATAGGAGAAGGTGAACTGAACATGTCTGCCATGGAAAGTAGATCAGCTGACCAGAGGAACACAAGAACAGATATTTCAATTAAAGGAAAACGCCCATATGCAAGGAGCTGTAAAGATTGTCCAAGGTTAGATAAATCTGCTAGAAGTGATAGTGACAGATCTGCAGACATGAAGGATTATCAATCGGAAGAAACCAAGACCATAACAAAATGTGACACAAGCTTTAATAGAGATCATTTACAAACTGAAATAGAGCTTGACTTAGAAAATATGTCTTCAACTGAGATAGGAAGTGATGGAGATGATTTCTTGAACAGTGTAAATAAGGTAAAGGTGAAAGAATGTAGTGTAAGCCTGAGGAAAAAGAAACATGTTTCCGTCAGCAGGTTACCTCTCAGGGATGGAGATTTCTTGGAGGACTTGATTGGTAAAACAGATGTGAAGACGGAAATAAAAACTGAAAACCAAGAGCATTTTAATGCATATAAGAATAAAATAGAGACTAGGTCAGAAGTAGGGGATGGAAACCTAGGTGATTTCTGGGATGAATTAGTTGGAAAGACAGATCTGAAATTAGGAAAAGAAGTAAGGGAAGCAAGCAGAATGTGCCCTCAGTTTACTACCAAGGACCCTGCACAAACTGTTGGTTCATTTTCAGTAAGAACTGATAAAGCTTGTATTTCAGCTGTTGCAAAGGAACAAAAGAGTAAAATGTCCGTGAAAGAATTAGGCAAGACTGAGACAGAAGTAGACAGCAAGAGAACATGGAGAAGGAGCCGACCTAAACCAGACTTGTCAATATTGGACGACATTTTCTAGAGGCAGGGAGAGGGAGAGTTGTGAGAGAAAGAGAGAGAGAGAGAGAGGGGGAGGGAGAGAGAGAGTTGTGAGAGAAAGAGAGAGAAAGAGAGAGAGAGGGAGAGAGAGACTTGGGGTGGGTGGGTTATGAGGGTGTGGGGGTAGAGAGAGAGGGCGAGGAGGGGTTTGGAGGGACTGCACTGAACAATATTAAATATATGATTTTTTACATTATTTATATATTTTAGTAAGACATGTTTAGATACAAGTAATTAATTCTCAGCCTGTGAAGTTTAATGTTAATAAACTCATGGTATCATTGAAAATATTATTTTCATTTTATTTCCACTGTGATAAATGTTAAAATTTTATCTTAGACATCCTAAAGTATTTTAAAATTTATTAATTAAAATAAACCTACATTAACAAGATGTTAGTCCTTGAGGAAGACTATTTACTACACATTGCTCCAGGTTGTTAATACAGGAGAACTGGTTCTACATAGAAATATGGGATTATGTGCTCTTTCTCACTTCCTTGTGTTCTTCTTAAAATCTGACAAAAGAGCTGTCTAATCAGGTTTACATTATTTCCTGCCTAGTTTTTAGTAATATATCTTGGCAGCTCTGCATGTGGATGTAAGAAGATAACTAAGAAATAGCATGGGCTGAGCTGGAAAAATAAGGTAGTCCGACGTCAAAATGCAGTTTTGGTTTACTGGTCATTGATCATTATGTTAGTCCCGGACAAGTCATAAATAAGAGAAACTACTTGTAATTATACCTTGTTTGTTAGTTTTAGATATGACAAATGTGTTGTTTTTGTTAATTGAAAGTCATGCAAATTTTCGGACAAGTCCTTCTTGTCTAAGTTATTAGTCTGGGACTAGTCGTTGAAAAGGATTTTTTTCCAGCCCTGATTACTAATATGACATAAAAGTCAGTCGTAAATGAGGCATCAGTTAACTGCAAACCAAAAAAAATAGAAGTATACATAGTGTCGTACAGTATAATGATGTTTTTAATAGTTATTTGAATACCGGTTACTCTAGATTGCATCCCTTTTTGGTATTAAATATTCATTTGGTTAATTTATATTGATGAAAACAGGAAGTGTGCTTAAAAAAACCATCTGCAGCAAACATATTGTGATAAGAAGTGGACATTTTACAGACAGGTATAACATTTTAATTCTAACTGTTCCTGAGGTAAGAGATGGTGTTGCCGAGTTCATTTACTTCTTATACTTTACTATATTTTATGCCTATAGTAAGCAGCCATGTTGATGGCACATTTATGGTTATTCACTTTAACCACATAAATTTACTGATGTACCATTGATTATGTGCAAATTTCAATTGTGCCAAATTTTTATAAACAATTTTGTTGCCTTTTAATAACCTAGAAGGAAATAATGCGATTTTTCAAACGAGTGCAAAGACAAACAATACATAAACCCCAACCCTCCCTCGACTACCAACTTCCATGAGATCATTGGGCTTCTTGTACATCTTAAAAATCATAAGCCAAACTGAAATAAATATAGAGTACTTAGACAATATAAGCTTGCATTCCATTGACGTGGAGAGCTGTTTTATAGCTTTTTAGCTCACCTGCGCACAACGTGCTCAAGGGGAGCTTTTGTGATACCGCTTCGTCCGGCGTTCGTCGTCCGTCTTTCGTCTTCCGTCGTCCGTCGTCAACATTTACCTTGTGAACACACTAGAGGCCACAATTTTTATCCAATCTTCATCAAACTTGGTCAGAATGTTTGTCTGCATGAAATCTTGGATGAGTTCATTATTGGGTCACCTAGGGGTAAAAAAGTAGGTCACGAGGTCAAATTTTAGGAAAAACTTGTGAACACACTAGAGACCACATTTATAGCCCAATCTTCACCAAACTTGGTCAGAATGTTTGACTACATAAAATCTTGGATGAATTCGTAACTGGGTCACGTGAGGTCAAAAAGTAGGTCACTAGGTCAAATCTTAGAAAAAGCTTGTGAACACACTAGAGGCCACATTTAAAGCCCAATCTTCACCAAACTTGGTCAGAATGTTCGCCTACATAAAATCTTGGATGAGTTCGTAACTGGGTCACGTGGGGTCAAAAAGTAGGTCACTAGGTCAAAACTTAGAAAAAGCTTGTGAATACACTAGAGGCCACATTTATAGCCCAATCTTCACCAAACTTGGTCAGAATGTTTGCCTACATGAAATCTTGGATGAGTTCGTAACTGGGTCACGTGGGGGTCAAAAAGTAGGTCACTAGGTCAAATCTTAGAAAAAGCTTGTGAACACACTAGAGGCAACATTTATAGCCCAATCTTCACCAAACTTGGTCAGATTGTTTGTCTACATGAACTCTTGGATGAGTTTGTAACAGGGTCACGTGGGGTCAAAAGTAGGTCACTAGGTCAAATCTTAGAAAAAGCTTGTGAACACACTAGAGGCCACATTTATAGCCCAATCTTCACCAAACTTGGTCAGAAGGTTTGTCTACATGAAATCTTGGATGAGTTCGTAACTGGGTCACGTGGGGTCAAAAAGTAGGTCACTAGGTCAAATCTTAGACAAAGCTTGTGAACACACTAGAGGCCACATTTATAGCCCAATCTTCACCAAACTTGGTCAGAATCTTTGTTTGCATGAAATCTCGGATGAGTTTGTAACTGGGTCACGTGGGGTCAAAAAGTAGGTCACAAGGTCAAATCTTAGAAAAAGCTTGTAAACACACTAGAGGCCCTATTTATAGGCCAATCTTAGGTAGGTCACTAGGTCAAATTTTAGACAAAGCTTGTGAAAACACTTAAGAGGCTACATTGATGGCCCAATCTTCACCAAACTTGACCATCATGTTTGCCAGTATGAAATCTTACATATGTTTTGAAGTGAGTCATGTGGACTCAGTAGGTTACTTGGTAAAATTCTAGAAAATGTTATCAACCCAGTGGCCACACTAATGGTACAATCTTCACCAAAGATTTCTAAAGTAAATAACTCTTAATTACTTAATGCCAGATTTGAGCCTACGTAAAGCCTGTGTCATCAGGTGAGCGATTAAGGGCCATCATGGCCCTCTTGTTTGTAGATCTTCTTAAACTGGTTTAAAAGGAAAACAAGACATTTCACGTTTCATTTCTGTATTAAAAAACAAAATGTGTAACAAAGTGAATACATCGGATGAATGTTGATCAATTAATAACATACTATATATTTGTAACAAACAAACTATAATTGTAACAAACTATATTTGTTACAGACAAACTATTTTATACAAACAAATAAGGGATTTTACATTTGCATATTATAAAAAATACTGATATTGTACATTATTTGTATATTTTGATACCCTTATAGTTTGTGATTTTTTGTCATACAAAATTTGTATTTGAACATAAATGTGAAAAATCTTTTTTTTGTTGTAAAATGTAAATGAACACCAGTTACTGTGTTTCCAATTATTTTATAAATACTTAATGCAATTCTGGTTTTTTACAAAAATAATGAGCAACACTAATGTTATTGTATTTTATGTAATAATGAAATAATTGTGGAGTTATTTTGCCATTATTGATAACAGTTGTAACCAGAGTGTTTGATAAAAGGTTGTGAATCTTATCTCATACTGCACTTTATTGGATAGTTTTTAACCAATACCTCTGTTATGATATTTCTTATTAAGTTATGATTTAATGCATATTAGACAATATTTTTTGACTCCAGTAATCCAGATAATGTGTTTAATTGAAGCAACTTATTATTGTCTACACATTCCATTCTTTGTGTACTGGCATTATATAGTTTGAGAAACAACATTTAGCTAACATTCACAACAACAGACATATGCTTAAATTAAGCTTCACCATTGGCTTTTCAAATATAGCAAAAATATACATGTATTATAACCAAGTTTATTACTTTATAATCACGGCAGTGTAATAGCATATATTTGGTATACAATTATAACTTTAAGGATTGCTGCAAATCTTCATGGGGATAATATACTATAAGCAAAAATATGTTAAATTCTTTTACTAGGTATCAGTTGCTGTAGAATCTGTGTTCAGTTCAAACAGTTTAAATAGTTAGTATTTGTAAATGAAAAATGAGTTAAAAGACCAAAATTAAGAATTATAAAAACGAATCAATATTTTTACTCTTTTTTTTTTTTGCCAGACATTCAATGAACATTTTTTTCTTCAGAACTATCTAACCTTTAAATGTGTGGTATGAACGAGTGAATCCACCATTAGTTATGAGTTTTCCTTTGCTAAGAATACCAGGTACAATTAAATGCAATGTTGCATTAACTAATGACACAGCAAGAAGCCTTGCATCAACCCACCATCGTGATGTCAGTTGATGCTTAAGGCTTATGACATTGTAAAGTTTCACTTACCACTGGCACCAACAATTACATACAACAACCTCATGAACAGGCTTTTAAAATGATGTTCAATTTTATATACATTGATTGCTATGTTTTAAGACTGTAAGCTGGAATGGGTACTTCAATTTTTATAGGAAGTGATAATAAAGAAACCATAAAGATATGATTCAAGTGTACTTATTTATAAGATACGAAATTATATGGCATTTTGGGCACTTATTGTTTTGATTTGGGTATTTTGTTGGTAAAATTTACTGTTTTTTTTCTCTAAAGGTGCTAGTGCTATTAAGTATGCAAGACGTGGTTACGGCAATGTTCAGTGTATTTAAAAAGGAATTGTATATTAACACGAAGTAAATAGTTGCACATGCTTTACCATAAATAATTCAAAATTTCATTTTCATGTCAAGAATGTGGTGTCTAAGCACATATTAATATTGCAATTAAAAGTTAGTAAAATTCCTCAGTTTTAATAAAGTTTGTGGGAGTATCTTACTTATTGACAGTTTGTACATAAAAAATAATTAGTTGATAGAAACCTTATCCTAAATACAAACATAAAGTTACGTCTTTAATGAAGGACGTCGCTTTGCTGATGGTGTCACGCATTCAACTGCAGGTTCATCAACTGAAAATGACGTGCTCTTGAAAAGTTTCATATTTGCTCGTATATCTTCAAGCCAATCAAAGAGTCGGGGATCGAACTCCACTTCGCCATCAGCGAGTTTGATCTTCATCCCGTTAATATGAGTAATAGAATTATGAACGTTGAGATTATGCATGTTTAGAGTCACCGTATTTTCAAGATTATTTTTCCTGAATTTGTTATGATGAGCAGAATCCTCCTTCAACACATACGTCTTCACATTTGGAATTGAATCGTCTTTGATGTCTTTAAATGAAACCTCTTTGCCCCAGTTGAGGTTGTCTGGTAAGCGATAGGAACATTTGATATTTTTGGCGTCATCTTCTTGAGATGTCAAGTTATCCGTTTGTTTCACGTTGACGACACCATTATGTTTATTATGTAAGGCCGATCTCAGCAGGCGTACATGCTCGTTAGTGCTGGATCCTGGTCTCATTATTGGTGCTTCCTCTGTGAATGACGGAGAAATGACGTCACGGAATGGAGATTTGGTATGTATGACGTAATCTTCAGTCGTCGTTTCATTTGGTTGAATGAACTTTTCTTGATTCAGCTTCATTCGACGTCGAAATAGTTTGAGCGTTGTTTGAAGTGAGGTCTGTTTTTTCTCATTCTCTGAGCATAGTTCTTTATACTCGATCAGTCCTCGCAGTCCTTCCTTCTTCACCGAAATTGCATTCCCGCGAACTTCATAAACGTCTCCCTTGTTATTGGTACGACATTCCTTGGTTCTGTTGTTGCTAGGCTCGCCTGCATCTGTAATATGAACTATTGGCGCCCTGTGCTTTCCTATCACAACCTCATCCATTCGGAACCGCACAATCTTTGGCGAAGACTTGTTATTGTCCAAATGCAATGTGGTCTTAGAACGACGTATCGCATTACGTAACGCGTCATCGGGATCTACTGTAGGCATAATGTTGCCGTTCACGTCCTTTGATCCAGGAGGAAACAACTTATTATTTTTACGTTTATACGGACTACTTTCAGCGTGCAGAATACCATGCACGTCGTTGTCTATATTTAGAGACTGGTGTATTGACGCTAATGGCTTTTTCTTTACGTTAGGCGTCGGCGAGGCAAGTGAGTCACGTTGAGACGTCTCCGTGTCACGTTTGTACGCAAGTCCAACAATCTGACGTCTGAGGTTCTCCTTGTCTGCTGACGTCAGGCCAGAAGTTGTGCTGGAACATGGAGTTCCCGCCCGCAGCATCCTGCTGGGTCTCGATCTGAAATGACAGAGAAAGTAGCGATGTAAGCTATTATCATGCAACAGTTATTTATAAACAAAGCAAACACTTATTTATTTACGAACTTTAGTCGTAACTGATTGTTAAACTAATCACTGTCGCACGATATCCAAATTACGACGTCGACCAACCATTTAACGAATCGCTACATTGGTGCTACTGGCGTGACCCCCCTTTTGCCGTTTGCTAGATAACGATAGGTTCGACAGGTTCTTCGGGTGGGCTGTAGATAATAGTTGGGAAGAAATCATAAAAGCTGTACCTTGGCGACTGAAATTGACTCGGAATAATGCCGAAACTTAATCGGAGGTTGTTTTACCTTAATCTATGAAGGGAAAAAACGACAAACCAATGACTTTGCCTCTCATTAATAATTAACTATTGTGATATAGAAAAATTACTAAAGGGTGTTTTTTAAATGAACAAAGGTCAGGTTATCTCCTTTGTTATATTAAGAATAATGAAATTTCAAAAGTAAAATAGACAACGAAATATGGCAGAACGTAGTCGAAATAAATAGGAGACCGCGGATGCTTTGTCAGTTGCGATGTAAGTAGCATCAAAGAAGTACACATTTACATTTAGAAAGCAACAATGTTATACCAGTTGTATAGCTTTGGATACTCTAAACCTGTCATTTGGCTGTATAATTAATGATGAATTGACAGTTTAAAAAAAGTTTAATGTATTTTTATGGAACGTATATAGTCAGTGTAAAGAATTAGATCTTGACAAATGTATACTTTTTACAAAGTAGATTAGCATTTAAGGCGAACCAAAACGCATGTGCCATGTAGCGATTTTCTTTTAGATTTTATTGGTGCACTTATATAATTTGCTAGACCAAAGTTATAGAAACTCATTTCTGTTCTGACAAATGCATTCTCTTAAGCCTTGTGATTTTAAAGTCTGTATTCCTCCATACACATTTATCAAAAGAAAACAACAACACAACAAAAAACAAAAACAAATTCGGTCGCGTCCGTCGTAGATAAGCGACACACATTAACAGGAAGAAGCTGATTACACCGAATTACAGCAATTCTCTATTGTTATCTCTTATCTGATGCATGACTAGGCCTCTGTCCCTTATCATGCTACATAACTATTCAATACACAAGCCCTTAAATCTGTTTACAAACTACATACAGCGGTGGCAAGAAATATCGAAAGACACTGTAGCAAATACTGCAGATCCTGCTCCCGGGGGTGGGGGGGGGGGGGGGGGGGGGGTGGTACCAGGATCTACAACATTATTTGCATAAGCCTGATCAATTCTGTTAAGCAGGTTACGAGCTAAACACGATTGTCAACAAGCGATTGGCTTATCTGTAAATAGTCTTGCAATACTTCTCGCATCGTCATGCTTAATTTGATTTAAGATGTTCCCACGAGATTAGTATAAAATAAATAATAATTTGAGATTAATTAAGTTCCAGTTTTGTTTCAACAATTTAAGCCATAATTGCTATATTTGCTGGGTTTAAGAACAAATGCAATTAACACATAGTTTGATATCAACATTATCAACGTGATGTTAAAATCTGTTCTAAATGTTAATTGACAAATAAGGCAAAGATATCTTCTTTTGCACTGTTTAGAAATTCATACAATGAGCATATAATTTAATATCCAAGTCTTGTTAAAGGGTATTATTTAAAATGATTGATTTTGAAAAAAAGAAAATTCTTTCTTTAGTCATGTCCGAATGAGAATAAGATTTGAATGAATATTTTACATCAACTCCCGATAGTTTCGCTTTAATCTATTACAAAAGTTATTTGTGATTTACTGGTATGGTGGTTGTTTTGCGAACTTAACGACATTAATAATTCTAGCTATTATCGATTTGTCATACTTTTGTTAGCCATTTTAAGACGAGCACAACGCAAGAAGTTTAGCTCAGGATTCATGATCGTGACTATACATGTACATATATATTCTGTGTTAATGTATAAGTCGGTTCGTTTTCTTCCTTTACCTATTAGGAAAATGTATCTGTCTGTTGTTGCTGCTGCAAATGTTATTGTTGTTGCTGATAACGTTGCTGTTAGTGTTTAGTTTTTAAATGATAATTATCATACTGCTGCAGATGATTCTGATGATAAATAGTGTGTATTACAATCCAATGTACGACAGCAATCACTTGTAAATATTGAATACAAATAAAACTATTTAAATATTAAATGGGTTACTAAAACCAAGTTGTTTAATTGTATTTGAAGCTTAGTTACGTACATACACCCATATTTAACATTAAATCAATATTATTTTCAAGATTTGGTTAATCTACCTGATAAAACGTGAATGTGATTAAGCATCCATTATTATGTTCCTGGGAAATTTCAATAAAATGTTAACATCCGTCTTCGGAGTTTCTCACGAAAATCTAATACACTAGGTAGTATGGATTCTTTTTACAACTTTTTGACTTTTGTCTACTTCATATAGACTATACGAAGTCTGGTTAAACTGTACAAATACAGCTTCTCATTGATGTATTGTTGGACAAGGTAAATACGGTAGGGCAGGATCAAATAACATAAACACACAGTTTATAAAACTACGAAGTAACCGGGGTTAAAACAGCCGTTCTGTTTGTCAGTAGGTGTTGTATTAGATCGGTTATTTATGTACATGCTTAAAACTACTACATAATATCTTATATTGTGGTCGTTTTACTCTGCTGTTTTCTGTGAACACACAATAACGTTGACTATAAAATACATAAAGGTATATACAGCATGCAAATCACCAAGTTATCTTCGTGGTAACTACATTATTTTAACATGTATTATTTTTAATAAGGAATTAAATAAATTATTCGATTTTTGTTTTTACCATTTTACCAGACTTGTGACATTAACGACGTTGCTTCCTATCAGAAAATTAAAAAATAACACAGACTGAGGAAAGAGGACGAAAATTGTGCAATATAAGTGTTTCAAATACGACAGAAAATTGTATTTGATTACAAACTTTCGAGGATCCCATAATTATTTAGCAACACAATTATATAGTCGTATATACCGACACAATCGAAAAGCAATTCTTTGTTTCTACTTTCTCTTTAAGTTGTTCCTGATGAAATTTCAGTACAACAATATCTATAACAATTCAGTCTTCTGAAGGTGGAGTTTACTCAATGCGTAAATGCATTCACTGCGGCAACGTGCCATGTACTAGTACACCTAGAATTATAGCACATGAGTCACATGTCTGAGATATAACAGACAAATTTTACTAACAATTCACAAATCATACACTATTTTAAGTGCATATAAATATAACTAAAAGATGCGTGGTCAGTTATATTTTCTAACATTCCTTACCTTTTCGCATACCATGGGTGCTGCAAAGCTGCAATTTGGCGGTATGACAGTGTTGTCATTTTGCCTTACTCTCCACTTTTGGGTTTTGCAATATGTTTTTTTTTTCAGTTTGTAATCAGAACAATTTTTTTCTTTAATTGTTTTTTGGAGGGTCAATGCATTTTTTCCGCTGAAATGTTAAAAAATATGATTTGAAAAAAATATCTTTGTTTTTATATTATCATTGTTTCATAATGTCTTTTTTTATTTTCCTTTAAATTAAAAAAAATAAATACATAAAAAGTATATTAGTATTGTTTCATTATGTCTTTTTTATTTTCCTTTAAATTGAAAAAATAAATACATAAAATAGCACAAGAAATTGTTTAGCATTGAACCATTTTGAACACCTAAGCACTTAATATTCACTAGGAAACAATTGCCACATCCCGTAAGCGAACCAGCACTCTATCCTAGCCTCCTAAACACCAATTCCTAATCACTGTTACTCCATTCTCATAATCCACGGCACACTCCTTTATAGCATCATTACCGATCTTACTGTTATTATTTTCATCTTAAACGATGTATTAATATATGATACAGAATTGCGGGTATCATTATCGTGCTGTGGACCGTCAAGAGCCATTCTCGACGCATTTCAAGTGGTTTATTATCAAGCAAACTATGTGTCTATGTAGTTGATCAGTAAGTGTTTTGTTGGCAATGACCACGAGAGATGATATTCAATACCGATTGGTCTCTATGATAAAAACGTTAGGCGGCTCTCTTCTCCTTTATAGACCAACTCTTAGCCTGCTTATTTATACAAACAAGTGTAGATTCAGATAAGCTACCTTCCTGCTGGTTGCTGCCTGATCAGGATCTGCAATAGTGTAGGTTTAATCTCTAGCGATAACGTTTGTTTCCGCTAAATGGACAGTTTATCACATAATTAACCATCTGTATGCGTTATTATGAAATATAGCAGTTTCAGAGCTAAAAATGTTACATGTTTGCAGTCTGTAAACACATATATGGTGGCCACTGACGCAGTCAATGCCTGGATAGGTGACACCAAAGTTTGAATTTCCCGAGTACAATGAAGGGGCAATTCAGCATAGCGGTTCTTACAAAAGCCCAAATGGCCGGTACCTATTCTAGCTGAATAAGACTATAATGTACATGATTCGGGTCATTTCACTCATTTACTGTTTATATAAGAAGGTTACGGGAAAATATGAACTTGTTGGAGCACTGAAGACTGTATCTGTATATTTCAATTAATGCATGGGATAATTGATATTATGAAGGTCGCTTGAAACTGGGTCACAACTCTGAATTGTTGTTCACAAAAATGAGCGCATTGATCTTAATGTCGTACAGAATGATGATTCCAACTATAGATAAGTTAATTCATTAAAAAGAAAAAGAGTCCAAAAGTTGTCATTAATTCGCTCATCTTAGATAATGTCATTTATTTATTTATCTATTTATTTATTTATTTATTTTGAGGAGTAAAGAAAATGCTTACAGAAATTAAAATAGTATCTGTTACGAATCCTCTTCGATACTCTGCTCTTAATCCAAACGTTAATAAAGTAGAGGGAATATCACTACAAAACTAAAAGAAATTGAATACAAATGGCTTTTAAATTATCGCAAGATTTTGTATTAATAACTAAAAACATTTATCAGTGGCTTAAGGGAAAACGGGAAATACATTATCTTGCAGCACTTTTATTATATTAAACTGAAAGTGGGAAAAGGTCGCTTTTCAGATAGCGAATGCTAAAATGGCATTGTTTTGCAGAAACAATATTTAGACATGACCCTACGTGCCGCAGCAGCATCAGAGTTACTTCCCTTGCTCCAAGCATAAGTCTTCCCAGAAGATTTATTGTATTAAAATGTTGAAAACAACTCACTATTGTTTTCTTTATTTACCGTCGATCTGTTTGTTTACCAGTTTATTAAATTGTTTCATTCATATATTTGAATAAGCAAGAAATTTCAATTTATGAATTTCTTCCAGGTATGTGTATTATTCACATTAAAAGGTTTTGATTTGTCCCCTTTACCGTGAAAGGCTGTGAAGATGTCAGATGCCGAACTTTAATTTTAACAGTACAGATGACACAAGAATTGTATGCGATCAACAGTTGTCAAGATATATAGAGAATTTGACATAAGTGTTCAGTGGATACTGAAAGTATTAAGCGAGTTGGAAGAAACTATACGAAAGCGATTCACTCGTAGCCTATTGTTTAATCCATCTAGTGTAATGTTTTCAGTAGTCAAGTACACGAATACTGGATTTAATTCATCACATAAGAAATATTTATGCTGTCGTTTATAACTTTGAATAGAAATTTACGGTACTGTAATTTCAATACGGGAAACGATGTCAAAGCTGGAAACGCCATCGCTTCAACAAACGTTTGCTACAATCTAGTGGGTCATCGGAAATAACCAATGTGTGTGTCGTCATGAATATACGTCAAGTTATGTGATAAAATAGGATTTAACAGCGACAACACGAGATGGTTGCTTGTGATTACTAACACAACGTAAAAATATACATATTCGTATACTTCACCCTGAACGATCAATACTTCAATATCCGTAACCTTGAATCTATAAGTATGACTGGTTTATTACTGTTATACGCTCGTGGTCTATCATTGAAATGTCAAATCCATTGAAATTTGTATTCATAAATGATTGAGAGACACTTGCAACGGCGATTGAAATGCTATCCTGCTATTTTGAAACCAGTCAAACATTAAATAACTCATAAATAAGCTCAACATGGCTTCCTATTTCAACAGCGTCTATAGCGTACTAATGGTGTTCTTAAATGTAAATGGCCGTTTGAACATTAAGCGCAACTTATGATTGCAGATAAAATGACATTTAGTCTAAAATTGATGCTAAATTACGATAGAAATATGTGCTTGTTTTCACTGTTTCACTGGACTGAAAGAGGCTATGACCTTGGGTGGCTTTATTTTATATAATGTGTTAAGCAATTTTGCGGATGGCATCAGCACAATCATCGTCGTCATCGTCATCATTCGGTAGCAGCAATTTCATTAGAATAGCACCATTTTCATTGTCTTCTAAGACACCATTCTTTGTTTCTTTCATATAATCACCATTGACTATTATAAAGCAGCACAACAGCATAGTTTCATGACTTACGGCATCATGGTTTTCACCACTGTAACAGACCATTGGAAAATAATCACTTGTTTGCTTGCGTATAACTAGTTTATTTAAGGGCCAGCACAACTACCCCGATTTTACCCGGGCCCCGCCATGTTTTCCAAATCTGACGTCAAGACTTCTTTTACCAAAATGTCAAAATTGGATCCCTATCAGATATTGAAATTCAGGTATCGATTTAACAAATCTAAAAGGTGAAAGATTTGCATTTTTTGTCTGATAATAAAGTGAGTCATAGCAAATGAATTGCATTACATAATTCCTATTTTACCGTATTATATATAACATTGGACCACATTTTGCCCTAAAATGGAGCCTGTAGCAACTTAGCGAATATTTTTTGTTAAATAGCTATACATCTCCAGCAAACCTCTTCTATGTTAAACAAAAGTGAGTTAGAAAACTGCTGTCGACCCTTTCCTTTGTGGTAATGATTTGTGACAAGGGATCCAATGTGTCTTTTTCAACACCACCTCGTCCGGACGCAGAGAATCGTATCGCTTAGCAATCTACATGCACCACATCGATTACAAGCACTGACCAATTTCCTCCATTAGTTTCGCTGACGTCTCTAACAAAACAAGAATCAATGGTGATTCCTGTCAGCTTATCGACCATGACTTGTTGACGGTACTACTAAACAAAGGAACCACTTTGGGCATAACTTACATTCCCTGTCACTAATTCCAAATCAATGTTTCATGAACCATGGTTACATAGCACTGGTAGTAAGCTTTACCGGAACATGGGGCAGCCTCACCATTGGAAAAGCCTCAATCATTGCGCAATGATTGCTGTTCTGGTACCATTGATATAAGCGCATGCTTTTAGGGCTGCTTATTTTATTATTTATTATAAGTTTATGATATCGATGGGTCAACGGAACGTCTATTCTAACGTAAACCAGAGGCAAAACTTTTCTATCTACGAAAACTTCTCAATAATAATATATCTAGTTCACAAGGATTAAAAAATATCCATATAAAAATGTAGAAGTCAGTGTTTTATTAAAATTAAATGTTTTTTTTAAAAAGAATTAAATAAAAAAAATCATTTCACTACTGAAAAAATATTAGATTTTTACTCTCTCATGTAAAGTATGAAAAACCTAGATAGAATATTCTTCCATTGACCTATCGATATGTAACTCGTAAAGGTAATGGAAAACTTAAATTGAAACTTGAAGCTCCAGGGGAGAGAACTTAAATTCTGGAAGGGAATTAAAAAGCAACAATAAACCGAACAAAACAACAAATAAATAGAACAAAAACAGCGCGTTTTATGTTCTCGGGGAGTTAAACATTGAAAACAAGTAATGTTCCAGGGGAGTGTATTTTTTAATTTACTTTTTTAAATTTACTTATTAATTTATTTTTGTTACAGGAGGAGGGTATCTTAATTAGTGTCAAATTCGCTCAATTAACTCATAGCCTGCTACGCACAGGTAAGTAAGATCCGAGGGAAGTTGTCTGATCAGAATCTACATTAATTGTTGTCGAATTTCTAACAATATGTATTGGTACCGTTTACATGTAGTTGTTAGCGACTAACTAAGATTTTGAAATGTTTAAATAATGCATGTAACACAGTCAGGCTATAACGATGTAATGTAAACTGCTGCCAGGAGATTTAAATAGTATTTGATCGATCGCGTCAGCCGTTTATAAATTCAATGGAACACTTCAAAGCAAGATTTATCCTAAAGCTTGCCACGTTTTTAAATAACCCATACATCAATCTTACTTATATACCAACTGCAATGTACCTGCAAAACTTTCTGTTCATTTTCCCATAGACTCATCAACGAATTGTGTAGATCCTGATCAGACAGCTCCCAGCATTTGAAAAGGTCTGATCAATTTGTGCTAAGCAGGATAGGATTTAAGTACCTGATTTACCACATACGATTGAGGTGACACAGTCCGTAATTGGCAATTAAAATTCAATGAAGCAATGCATATTGATACCTACAAAGATACACACGAAGGTCGTCGCTAGCATTTAAAGTATTTTGTTACGGTATTGAAGAATAACATTGGGTAATTCAATGGATAAACTGTGGTAATAACATTTGTCAGTCGGTAAATAATGTTCCCCATAAATTGCCTATTTTGTTATCATTAATGTGCAGCCGGACCTGGTAGCGCAATCAATCGGTAGAGCGTCGGCTTCAGGTACGGGAGGCCCCGGGTTCGATCCCGGGCCGCGACATACCAAAGTCGTTAAAAATGGTAGTGGTATATCTCCCTTGCTAACGCTCAAGCAAATATAAGGGTAGTTCCACGACTGGTTGGCCCGGTGTCAGGATAATGTGACTGGGTGTGGTATCATGCCAGGTGTTCACGGCATGCTATACGCAGTGAAGGCAGCACTATATCTGCTTCAAGTGGACACCGTCTCCAGATAACTAAAATACTGTTGGTGGGACGATAAACCCAATAATCAAACAAACAATTAATGTGCAATAAAAATAAGGTCGCTTGCAAGTTCGAAAAAGACAGTGTGAATGAAAAAATATGGGTTTGCAATGTTTTGCTATTTACAGGATGTTTACAAATATATACAATAAATAATGTATAGGAGACAACGTGTTGATTAACATATCTATTCATATGATAATATGTCAATTGGCCAGTCATTGGTTGGTAGGATTGTAACTTTGTTTAGCTGGGCATTTTGCATATAAATAGACAAATACTTTTATACAAGAGTGGTTTCATTTTTGACGACCTGCTTACAATTACTTTTAAAACTGTTTTCTTCTGGGTAACCATTTATGTGCATACAAAAATCAGTTTCACGGTGCGGATTAGTTTACTATGTTTTAAGAGCTTGCACCAGTTGCGTGATTGATGGAAAAATATATGGCAATAACATAATAACTTAAATGCTACAGTTGAAATACTGCTAAATAGACTTAATGACATAACATTTTGTTATTGCTGCTGCTCTTGTTTTCTATCTTTCGTTCTTTATACAGACAATAGTTTACCATGTACATTTAAAGGTGAAATGGTACTATTTAAGTGTAGATCTTAAACCTTTATTGCATAGATGGTACAATTAGAAATTAATATTTAAATTTTATTTTGCGTATAACTTATTTGTAATGAACAAAACAAACACATCTACAACAACTAGCACCAGCTATATTTTCCACACGAAACAACACATCAACATATTAATTTCAATTTGACGTTTTATCTGACGTATTAAAACCTCTGTAAGTCTTTACACTAACATTTTAAGTCACGTGAATCTACAAATGCCAATACACAACAAGATATCAATCAAATCTCAACTATCTCCCTATTTTCGCCGCCATTCAGTCCAAATAATGATTGCCTGTCATTGAAAATGACTGAAGTAATCCGATTGTTGTATAGAAATTCAAATTTAAGGCTTAAATCCCAGTGAGCATTTGGTTGAATTCCGTCCCGTACTTAAACGGCGAACATGTAGAAGTCAGAAGTAAGACAAACGGCCAGCTGTGTGGGAAACTTGGATAACGTACTTATCTACATTTTGGAATTTGAAAAAAAAAATCTTTAGTAACTTTGTACTAACAATTTAACCCAAAACAACAACACTTTTAAAACTTGATAAAAAGCAAATATTAAAACGTTCTTCAACATTCGACATTAATAAAAATGTCAGTAAAATATATTTTATTATTATTATTATTATTATTATTATTATTATTACTATTATTATTATTATTATTACTACTACTACTTCTACTACTACTACTACTACTACTACTACTACTACTACTACTACTACTACTACTACTACTACTACAACTACTACTAGTTTACTATACGTAATTTAACCGATTTGAATAAACTCTATTTATATATTACAGCAGCGTCCCAACAGGCGTGTTTCATGAACGCTGGGTTTCCTGAAACTCCGCCCGAAATCTATGGCAAAGTATATGTACGTTGAACCCCACATTTATTCCTAACGTAAAACGACTTATAATTAACCATAAAATTAACCTTCAGAATTGAGGTTTTACACTACGTATACATAAACTCTTAGCCAGCTGATCACGATTTGAGCAGTTTTGATCTTAAGGTGTAGAAACTGATCAGCAAACTTCCGCTATGATCAGTATCTGAATTTCAGGCAAAACGTCAAGTTATAATGAAGTGTCGTTCTTTGCATATAGATAAGAGTTTTATCGGCTGTAAAAAATGTGGCATGCCAAGGGTAAGCATCTAGTTGAGAAGTCATTGCATGGACTAGCACATACACCTCTACCCCCACGACGGTTTAATTGACACAAGCAGTTATTTGACGATTCATTAAATGAATTAGCACCTGTACTCAAGGTACTTTATCGGAATAATGAACAAAGAATACAAAAAGGACCGGGGATCAATATTTACTTCATTTAATGTAATTCTTTTTCATTTTTTATTTTTCAATAGAGTTGAATGTTGATGGAGGAAAAAAGGCGTTTGTTAAAATGCACCACGTTTTGGTGGATATTAAGATCTTTTTACAAACATGTACATAAGTATAATCCATCCATTGAATTGATGGCAACTTTATACTGGTCTAACACACCTTCCGGAGAAAATAGAGTCCCCGGCTCTTCGGCCCCTCTTAGTCCTGGTTCGAGTCTTGATAAAAACAAAAAAATCACACTCTCTTGTCAAAAAATGCGTGCATGTATTCTTTTGACGATACAGCTTTACATATACATGTATAATAATGTGGCGTTAATACCGACATGCCTAAAGTCATGACCAAATGCTTTGATAAGTATGTGGGGTGTTATTAATGCAAAGTTGCTAAATTCAAGCAATTAATTGAGCTCAAGTTAAGAATTGACAAAATTCAGATGCTGAAAATAAGGAAAGTTAAAAGCTCTCTGCCAAGGTAGACCAGTTGGTAGAGCACCTGATTACGGAGGAGGACTTGGGTTCGAAGTCAATACTATGTACCCGTAAAGGATTATTTTAGCCAACTCGAATCCCTTCGGTTAAATTAGGATATTTGCATTTAAATGAACGAGGGTGGGACCATAGATTTGAAGTGGGTGGGGGAGTGGGGTTAGGGGCTGTCAGACCTGGGAGATAAAAAATATACGAACAGCATTGAACCGATTAATACAGTTATATATATATATATATATATATATACGCATCATATTACCTAGTTAAATACACAATACTATCCCTAAATTGTATAGCACAAATAAATAACTTACGTGTTTGATTCTGTCGGTAAGAAACTCACAGCTTGAAGTTATACACGAACGCGGACCAGTTCAAGCGGCATTCATTTTATTTATAGATGAACATTCCCGTGTTAGATGCGCCCCCGTACGTCCTAATGTTAAACTGGTGTTATGCAATGTACATTTTACATTAGAGATTTGCGTCTCTAGATTAGTAACTTGTAAATTAGATTCTAGAAATGTAAAATGTATTCTTGATTATCGCCCCGCGATTTGTAACTTGTAAATTGTATGTGCTAGGAAATGTGAAATTGTTCAAATGTAATGTTGAAATTTGAACATTTTCATATGATGTATAAAAGTTATGATGTAATTAGATAGCGGTATTTAGCATGCGCAGTGTTTCAATTTACAAATTGACATTTGAAGTGACAAATCCGGGTAATGAAAGTTAGAAATAGTGATTAAAATATTGGCGGATATCCCCTTCTATAGTATCGGCTGCAAGTAAAAATTGTCAACGAATAAATCAAATAAACTTGGCCATGGACGTTCCCATATTACAGAAACACATACAGTAACTATTAGTATTATACCATCAATCTAATGAGCTGCAATAGTGACGAATATAATTATATAAAGTTTGAACTTAGGTCCAGACAAAAGAGTTCCTGTAGATATAATACGATGGATCTAAAATATACATTTCAGACTGTATTTAACATCGTATATAAATGTTTCCTTTAAAGAGTTAGCTTCAAAATCCTCATCGATCTGCACGAACATTGAGGTACGGTTAAATTGATCTTCTTGCACTATAAAGTTGCTGTTACGATTCGTCAATCGTTAACAATGACAACGCCACATTCTGTAATGACGGGCTGAAAGGAAAAGTACACCTTAGTCAAATATTGTTTTTGCCACTTTCATTATTTGATCGATCAACTTAGTTCGCCCTTGGTTAATCATAATGTAAGTAAACCTACGAATGATATTTTAAATACAAGTCTTAAAAATTAGTGCAATATGATTGATTGTATGTTAACATGATCAACGAGATATATAACTTATGACCTGGGTTTCATATCATACAAAATGACCAATTATAAATTAATACCTTCAATATTACAGGCACAAACACTACTAAGCAGATAAATAAGTACATGCACGAATGTGTTAGATGTTTCATATAAATTAAACTGTATCTTGTTGTGTTTTTTTTATGTGGTATTTAAATTTTATACGTGTATAACTATTTATGCAATAGGAAAGACACTTTATTGCAAATAGTTCATTAGGTTTGCATAATCATGTACAAGGCATACTCAAAGAGGTGATGTTATATGTGCCCATACATCATTAGTGCTATTGACTGATTATAGAAACAGAAGTAGAACCATTGTCTGTTCACTGTGCCATCACGCAACATCAAATTAATACAGACATGTTCTGTTCAAGTGTCGGATGTTTGATAAAATAAGAGGAAGCTTAGAAAGAAAAAATACGTGTGCTCTTAAGACAGTATCTGTTGCAATATCTGTTAGATAATTTAACTTGTGATGTAATAAAAAGACTATTATCTGCGACAACACACGCATATTGCAACTTCTCAAAAGAAAAAAGTACTCCTTTTATGAAAACTACATGAACATTCATATACTGTCTTCTATATTAAAATTATTTATGTAATACCTTCTAACAACGAGTACGCAAGACATTTATAATAAATGATAATGCCTCTGCTATACGTACTGCAATAACAACTAGGTAAAAACACTTGTGTGTCACAGGTACACATCTTATTTGTTATTTTCTTCTCTTTTTTTTAAAGTGATTTAAAATTGTTTAGTTTATTTGCAAATTTTTAAAAATGCTATTTACATAGAACATGTATTTTATGTTTATAAAAAGTGTACATTGAAATTTTACTATTCAAAATGATATTTTACTACACTTCACAATAGTGAATGTACGCATATTATCAGCTCATTGTGTAAAACATGTAAAATATGTACATCCCATCACAATGCTACTTGTGTTTCTTTTCGACAAGTTAACTCGGATGTGTGATGTACCTTAACACACTTACTGCGCAATGTAGACTCAAATCGTGACATTTATTTGTAAATAATGTTTCTTACAACTGTACAGTTTATTTCTAGACAATTCTACATGTAAATGTTAGAATACTATATATCCCTGTTACTTCCATTCAATATCAACTTTCCTATCAACACATGTTATATCAACACATTTTCTAATTCCTTCATACTATAATCTTACATTTAATTAACGTCCGATTTCAATCGTCATAAAAGTTATTTAATTATCAACATGTGTATGTTTATGCCGCCTATATATTTGCTGGTTGTTTTCACTGTTGTCTTTCTGCGTGTTCTGTTAATATTTACCACCTTTGTATAATATGTTGTATCCAATCGCTGTAACGAGGATATAAAATGAGATAGATAAGTCTGCTGGGCAAGACTGTTTAAACTTGTAAATAGTGTAGATCAGGATGAGACAGCCCCGAGCGGAGATCATGGGCTATCATTATTGCTGATAGGTAGTGATTCGCACATGCTTTTAAGACCATGAAATTTGAGCCAATAAATATAACCGAATAAACAGAGTATTAAAAATAAAGCTTGATATTTTTAAAAGAAAAACAACAACAACAACAACATCAAATTAATAGACTAGCTTGACTAATGAACCAGATGCATAGTGCACACCTGTCAATTGTATACTAAAGTAGGTACATGTTTACATGAGACACAATAGGAACCCTTATCTTGCAGCATTTTGTTAATATACAATACATTTGAGCCCTTTCATACATCTCTATAAAAAGTTACTTAGATCCGGTAGCAACTAGGGACAGGTCCTGACTAGACAGCTTCTAACGGAACTACAATATTTGCCCTGAGCCGGATCAGGGTGCCCTTAGCAGGGTCTGAGTTACATACTGTCAGGGAAGCAGGTTACATTTAGGCAACAATGTAGAGATATCTTGCCATGTTTGTTTTAATTAATCAAGCGCCTACACAATAGAACATCGATCTACAAAACCAATCAATACACGTATACAGCACCACGCAAAAAGTGTGCAGTGAATCATCCTTGTTTGATTACTTTATGTGTATATTGTTTGTTTTATATAATTAGATACACAAGGTAAAACTAATACAAAGCTGCTCGTTAGCTTTCATATAATATATTATTTTTATCGTAAATAAATATGCAATTTGTCATAATTCGTGCTGCTGCTGCTGCTACTACTACTATTACTACTACTACTACTACTACTACTACTACTACTACTACTACTACTACTACTACTACTACTACTACTACTACTACTATACTACTACTGATGCTACTACTACTTCTGCTGCCGCTGCTGCTGCTACTGCTGCTGCTACTACTACTACCACTACTACTACTACTGCTATTACTTCTACTACTAATACTACTAATACTACCACTACTACTACTATTACTACTGCTGTTGCTGCTACTACTACTACTATTTCTACTTCTACTACTACTTCTAATACTCTAGTCGAAACAATAATCACACAAGAACTATGAACAATAAAAAATAAATAAAAGTACATATAAAATGCTGCTGTTTTTCTTTACCTGTATGGAAATAATATTGCATGCAAATAAAAATATTTAATTTGTGTGTTTTGTTCATACTCATCCATCAGTTTACTAATTTGACAGCCCACGTGACTTTAATTGAACTTCTTAAGAAGCCGAACATACCTTGAAATAGAATCAAAATGTCCAGATTAATATGTCTTTGACCGATAAATCCGTTCACTCAGACATGAAAACAGCATAACTTTCTCATCAAGAATTTCCATGCACCTTAATCAAATCACTAAACAGTTACTGTATTTTTATCCACTTCCATGATTGTTTGTTGACGGATTAGAGATAAGTTTTTGGCAACCGTCTGTCAATGGGATATTTTTTCTACTCCACTCCCTACCTCTGTCTAATCCCCGAGGATTTACAAGTATTAAGAGTATTAAGCAGATATATTTGCGATAATCTCTTGCCGCACAACACAGCTGTTTTTTTTTATTTCGCATGTAATATTTTCAGTATTTCATTTTTTGAGTTGGTTAAAATTCGCAATTGCACAGACCCAAATCGGAATGCATAATAAATCTTTGCTGGTAAGCGACCAAACATCGAGCTGACCGAATTCAAAATAAATGCCGCAGATCTACGTACGAGATAAGATATAATCTGAATTGGTTTTATGCACTATTTATTTCAATTGCAGCCAATTAAATTCACACAAATATTAAATATCAATATCCTACTACAATAAAATAATATACCGCTGTCATTTTCCCATCTATTGAATCTAATATTAGACAATAATGTCCAAAAGAAAATATCTTTGTCATAAATTGCTACCGATTGATTGACATACTTTTTGTTAAATCTATCTAATGAAAGAGCAGAAGGTTCACGGGCAAATAATCCCTCTGTGAATGGAATTGTTCAAATATTTATTATGCACTCCTCTAGATTCAGGAATAGTGTTATTAGATAGTTAAAACAGTTCTATAATTTTAAAACCTCTTCTACTTGTATACATTTTTATTTCATGTCTTTGAGCAATTTTAAAGTTTTAACTGTCTTACTATCAAATGAATAGTAAATTACTTAATCTCTGTCAATTAAGATTATTAAAGAAAGTATCATCGCCATCATCTAAATCGTCGTCTTTGATGTTGCAATCGTCATTATTTCCATCACTTTCATAACCACCACCACCACCTTCACCACGACCATCATCATCATCATCATCATCATCATCATCATCATCATCATCATCATCATCATCATCATCATCGTCGTCGTCGTCGTCGTCGTCGTCATCATCATCACCATCATCACCACCACAACCACCACCATCATCATCATCATCATCATCAACAGCAGCAGCAGCAGCAGCAGCAGAGCAGCAATGATATGAGGCTATTGACGCATTTTTAGAAAGTTATACATAGATATCAATGCTTTAAATACATATATACGTAAATTAAACGAAGTTGTTATAAAAGTTGTAAGTAATAGCAGGAACAAGGGAAAAAACAACAGTGTGATAAATGATAAAAATATATATTTTTTTAAATCCTTAGTGTAAGGATTGCGTGATTCGATGAAGGAACACTAACATAGGTAGCAGATGCAGCAGTATTGTCGTTGTTGTAGACGTGTGGGCAAGATGAGGAAGAGAGACAAGGTGGAAGAACGTAACATGGAAGGTTGGGTGGAATTACAAGAAAACCGGCATGCAAGCACAGGACAACATAATGATTAAGATAGTTGTCAGTAATCATAAATTGAAACAAACAACACGTACCTTCAATCCTTGTAGGTAACTCCATCTTACTTAGGTCCAAGAATGCTGACATGAGTTGCCGTTTGAATCGGATCTCAAGCAATGTCTACATCAAAGGTATGTCTTAGTTTTGTGTTGAAACACAAATTTTCTGCCGAGCCAATAAATTAGATTATGGTTAATGCAAAACAAAAATACAGTCAGCAAGACATTAGTCTCAATAAGGTTTACATTTACAAGATATCAGTCTAAGACATCGCAAAATTACAAACTACATCCTGTGTCACAAACATCTTGAACACAAATCTTCCATCTCCTCAATTTTCTAATTATCTGACACAACGTCTTAATATCATTATCCGTTTCTCTCATTCACCTGGCAAAAGAATCACAAATAGTCACTCGAGACCTGCTTAAAAATCTAGTCTTGACATAGACTGTATTTGCTTAATCCTGTATATGACACGTTTTGAACAAAGCCTTTGACGCCGCCCTAAGTGTGTCTGTATTGTCAACCTGTTACCTGTACAGTGTTTTCAGTTGGGGAGGCTATAAATCCACATTGTTAAGTAGATAGGATCTCTTCGGAATTGCCGCCATAAATATATATATATATCATGGCGGATACTATTAGAGCTTCCTTGGGGCGAAAAGTTATAGATCAAAACATTCTGCACAAGCAATCCTTTGTTGCGGAATATCGCATTTGGAACTTCTGAGGCGAGTTTTCCATTTCTCCACCGGTTCGATTGCCAATAGCACTCGGATATTACCGTGTATCATCGTGTAATTCCGTCATTTGTCATGAAACGTAAAATCATATAAACGACCATCACCGAGGACTTCCGATAGCGATAAGTAATTTTTCGCGATGACAGATAGATTTTCGACAGCTTAAACATTGTCAAAACGAGACGACAATCAAACGGGCCGCGGGGCTTATTCAAACGAACTCAAGTCGGATATTTTAACATTGTGGATTAATTTCTATTCATTGGTAATGCCACTTAAGGTCATTGAAGTTAATTACGAACAACCGATCTTGTCGACTCGGGATTTTGTCAATATTTTATCTCAAGGAAACAATTTGGTTTGTACTCGACCTTGTGGCGTGTAACACAGCTGCAAGCCGTTTCATGTTTGAATGCATATTTTGAAATCTGCGGACAGAGTCGTCTTTGTATAGGGACTAGAAATGTCTGTGACAGTATAGTTTGCGGCTACTTCGCGAAGAAATCTTAACTAGATTGGCACGTTTAAGTCGTAATTAGTGACAGTAGACCACGTCCAAATGTAGAATCAACTATTAATGTGAGACTCGAACTGAAAACGGCGAGAAGCTTGGGGGTATGTACAAATAAATACCGAGTCGTGGACATAGATAGGCATGTAGAATACGTGCGACCTTTCGTCAATGACGAGACAATATAAACATATGTAGATCTAAATGCTACCGTTCAGTTATACTTGTCAGTACGTAAACGTGTGAATTTAAGTTTGGAATTGTATGTATTGTCACCGAGACATAAGTTATCAAAACAAGCGAGCGCTGTATACAAACATTTTATTTCTACCACAGACGCTTTACTGCACATTGTCCAGGTACTCAGTATCTAAGCACTGATTCTACCCATTATATGAACTTACTTCCCTATCGACTATAATTAAATAGGTTCTGTCGAGCAGTTGTTACCCGAATAAACATCCTAATTTATAAACGAATTTGCAATGGTTATCAAAACTGCTGTTATAAGGGTACAAGGTAACCTAAAAGTTATTATTTTGCCAGTTATACAAGATAGTTAAGTGATTCCAAGGCTTTTCACGTCTACAAAAAGCGCAGATATTATTCATTCAAAAGAGGCCTCTCACACACGTTCAGTTTTCATTTACTTCTTCGAAAGCAGCACATGGACTGATACAATGTAAGGAGCAACCCTGTTGGATATGTTCAGTAAAACACCACTATGTACAAGTTGTATAGTATCCTTTTCTTCAGCGCAGCTATCTTACTTTACTCTGGTCTTACTTATGGATCCTGGCGCAAGGCAAGCTCAGATGTACATCAACACTGTGTTATGTTTAACGCCACCACACTAGACTATGTTGCTTTTCCGCAAGTGCATCGATATTTGGAACTCTACGGCAATGATTGGCTACAAAAGTGATGTGTTAACTTAAAAACAGTTTACACACACACACACACACACGCACGCACGCACGCACGCACGCATACACACGCACGCACGCACGCACGCACTCACACACACACACACACACACACACACACACTCACACACTCACACACATATATTGAAAAGATCAATCTCGTTGGGTAACAAAACGTTTTAGTCCATAGTAATCTTTTTGCATTGATCGTTTAATAAAACAGACATATTTTGCACAAGATATCTAAAGGTGCTATAGGAAAAGTTGCCCTATTTAATACATGTATCAATATTTTACCCCTGTTTCGGGGAATGCGTGCATAATTCTGCATAAACTTATACATTTATTTAATAAAGGTTGTTTACCAATATATAAACCTCAGAATTCGTTTAATCAGCTATGTCGGTCCGTTAATTGGCAATCTGTAATTTGAATAAAATGTAATGCATTTAGATTAGCTTGCATTCGTGATTTACATATACAAAGTTAAGGATAAACATTGATTTAAACAACAACTTATCAGAAACCTGGTCGTTGATTACCGCCATAAGAAAACATTTTGTTTACTGTAAACGTATACCGAACATAGGAACTAATAATGACCGGTACATGTTTGTTTCTGGATATTTTTTTACAACCAATGTTTTATTGTATTTCATTAAACACGAAATAGGAAGATGTTTGAAAGCGGCATGGTATTGTTTTGTGTACGTACAGGACACTGAGAACCACACTATACAAGGTTTATATGAATTTTCAAATAATTATAACAATATCAAGCCGATCAGCGTATAGTTTAGTTATTACTTGGGTTTGCACACGCATTATTATCGCATGCGCAGTTCAGGGGTCTTCTAGGTTGTTGGCCTGAAATAACAGACATAATAAAAGCGTTGTGACTCTTTTGGTTCTAGCAACCCGCAAGACAACACATTATTTTGAAAATCATGTTTATATATTATTTATTGATCAGATGATACATTTACATTACAGCGTGGCACAGATAAGAAATACATGTTTGTAATAATGGTGGTGCGTTATGGTTCACTTTTCACATAGATGTAGGACCATTTAACAGCATTTCGCAGGATCTTTTCCTGTTACAATATTGTACATGGTTGTTTGAGAAAACAGGTACTCGTTCAAACTGTCTGGTATAATTTTTGCAGGGGTTCTAATCGCAAACTCGTAAGTCCTCAGTCATTTACATCGTCCACGGGTTCGACTCCAAGAGAGAAGTTTTATGTGGTGATGTTCTGAAATGCGGTGCGCCAGTAGTTCTAACAAGACATTTGTCTTGGATCGTCCTCTACTAAACATTACTAGGCCATAAATGTGTCGGTACGATGTGTCTTTAAAAGCATTATCAAACATTTTTAAAGCACACATGTGCCTGCACACACATGTGCTCATGTTTTAGCAACTGTTTCATTTGAACAAGCTAAGTAAATCATTTAATCATCGTATTCAACTCTTATCACCAAAAAAATTGACATGTTCTATATTGTTAAGGCGTGCACATCTCTTATCCCTGATATCGTTGTGTAAATTCCGACTTTATTTTTTGTCATTTGAAAAATATGTTCGATATTACCATTGATTACATGAGTTGTGAATAACTTTATGTGCTTGTTCTCACTTTGAGGGGGTCTGGGGAGATAATACCTGGCAAATAACATACGGCAAAATAAATATTGACACAAGGTTGAAATGGCATTAGAGGCAGAGAGCTCTCTTCAGCTGACACAGTATTCATAAACTGTTATAAATATAGACGTGTTCGGTTATTCGTAAAAAAAACTATTTATTAGTTTTATATACAGTTCGAGATAAAAACTGCAAACATACATTGGCTTTTCCACAGAACGATATATATTTGGAACCCGGGCGCGATATTTTGGTTTGACATTTTGTTCAAATACATATTATGGAATGTTTGATCTAAAATAAGGGCTCATATTCTAAATACTATGGTAAACCTACGCAGTTCAGTTAAATCCATGTATCTTTGGCTATAATTTGTATATAAATCAGTTTTTGCAATTAAGAGGGTTTTTTTATCTGTCGATACATCTGTATCTCCATAAACAAGTATATAGGTACTAGTCTGTTGATTGTAATACAAAGTGACCCGAGATCGTTTGGTAAATATTCACATATATGTTTTGATTTCTTTCTCTCGTTTTTTTTTTTTTTTTTTGGAAATTGTCATGGTGACAATAACTGTGTCGCATTGACTCTTGTGTAAACTGCACACAAAGTCACATACACATATAGGCCTTCCCCGAAACTAGGTTACGCCCCTTTCCAAATCGCGCGTTATGTCCCTTGATTTGGAATTTCCACTTCCGGGGCCGTTACTTGCAGCCAATAATATCGGCTAAAATGATTGCGCTTATTATTGAGGGGCATCTTAATGTCATTGTACACACACGCCTAAGTGAACAAACTAAATGCTACAAAGGAAGTGTTGGTCAGCAGGTATCAGGGAAGAAAGATAGCTGTTAAGAGCAAAAAGGCATTAACTTTGTGCGTACAAGGACGGTGTGAATCTTGAGTGCGAGACGATATGGACCGCTTGTGTTGGACGATGTTATCCCGAGCAAGAGACTACGTGGACCTTAAAGTAACCAGACTGGAGGATTAAATAACATATAACACTGTGTTTGTTTTGTGTTCTGTCTTACGTATTAATCTATGGCACATTAAATAAACTTGTTTAAGTACGTCATAAGATTTATACACCTATAACATAGGCCTAACCGGTAACTGAAAATACGCGGTAAGAAATAAACCCTTTCAAAGCGTTTATAGAAAAAAAACGACATTAAATTGGTTTTGACTATTGTTTATTATTGCTCAACTATGTAAGATTTATATGATGATAAGATGTTTTTCCCTTAACAATTAAACTGTGCTTTGAGATTTATAACGGTCATTTTAAGGCCAATAACTAAAGGCGGGTGGTGATTGAAGTAAAAGTACAAATAATATTACCAGCCTGTGCGTATGTCTGATAATGTTTATATCTTGAAACAATATGTTTAAAATAAGGTATATGATTTGATTTTATTTTAATTTTATATATGCGCTTAAAGGATAGGCGATTTTATCAGATATATCTAGCAATTTAGGTTACGACTTTAACATAACTTAGCAGACTTGATTTTATTTCCGTTTTCACGGTTAGGTCCAAATAAAAGACCAGCTGGATGCACGTGAAGTGTTAAGTCAAATAGTGTTAGGGTAGGATAGCGATAACATACACATACACCTAGGGTTTTATTTATATTTAATCGTCGGATTATGAAAACACCTACACGGGCATACAGGCTAATTAGAAGATTAACTGGTCCTAGGGATGTCAATTTTCACGATATTTAGGACATAAGATTCTGAATAACATTCCTGGTTCAAGAACTTCAAGAACTCTAATAATGAAGGTAGAAATAGTAATATATGTAGAAATATATAATTCCACAAGTATTTTGTAATGCACATAGTACATATGATTATGAGTGGACTATATAGATGGAGACAGGTTTTAATACTTATGTCTATTAATATTTGAGAGTTCATATAATATGTTAATATATATGTATTGCTATTCAGAGAATCAAAATACTAATATATAGAGCTATTTGTAGGGTCGATGACCTACTGAAATTTGTTCATACGTTAAACAGTTTCTACCTAACGTTTGTATGTACTTAAAGCCTAATATTGTAATGCACCAGCATGACTTATTAAAATCAGGGGTTGGTCTTTTATAATTATTCTAATATCAATACGTCCCCCTTTTATTAGTAAACAACAACATACAAACAGACAACAATAAAACACAAAACAAAACACAAACAAGAACAACACAAAACAACACACAACAACACACACACTTCACCTTGAAAAATGATCGTTTAATGGTTTTATTTTGGACGGACGGAGGTTGAGAGACAAACTTGCAAAATCTTTTGGCATACTAGTGCTACGTCTACTTTCACACCCGAGACACACATACATGCACACATACAACCACGAACGCCCGCGCCCGCGTTTTCGAGCCGATACAACAACACCAAATGATTTCCTAGGATACTATGAAAACGATACTAGAAAGAATCGATGTCGCCGTCGTGTTCCTGTTCGTCAATGGATCATTTTGTCTAACATCAAGCCGTCGAAGAAACAGCAAAACCTTGTTTTTAAAAGATTAACAATGCCTTCAAATGTTTATGTCCTAAAATTACATGCAGAACGAATTGTCGTTGGACGCACGGGAAAAGGTCCCAATACAAACAGCAGAATAGAACATAACATTTTACTCGTTCACGGTACATGGTCGTAACAAATGCAATTTAAATTAAATAAATCATACACGAATTTAAAGCCGCATGCTGCATATATGCTAAGTTTGGTTAAAAGCTTAATAGTGCATGTATCCTTACTCTTATATGGAAGCACCAGAGCGCATTATTAAAGCCAGAATTAAAAATACATCCAGACATATAAGAGCACATGGTTCATGTATATTTAGACTTAGGAAAAAGCCATCCTGTCTTACTAAAGTCATGTAGTTAATTTACCCAGACGTAACTAAAGATACACGCTAAACGCACCCACATTGTTAATGCATTCTGACTAAACTAAAGCCGACTGGTTAAAGCATCCAGCCCTATTATATTAAGCCAGGCGATCAAGCATCCTGACTTTGACTGCATAGACACAAGGTGCATATAGACCGGCTTTTACTACATCACAAGGTATCTGCATCCTGACTTTGACTGCATAGACACAAGGTGCATATAGACCGGCTTTTACTACATCACAGGGTATCTGCATCCTGACTTTGACTGCATAGACACAAGGTGCATAAATACCGGCTTTTACTACTACAAATGGTATCTGCATCCTGACTTAGACTGCATAGACACAAGGTGCATAAATACCGGCTTTTACTACATCACAGGGTATCTGCATCCTGACTTTGACTGCATAGACACAAGGTGCATAAATACCGGCTTTTACTACATCACAGGGTATCTGCATCCTGACTTTGACTGCATAGACACAAGGTGCATAAATACCGGCTTTTACTACATCACAGGGTGTCTGCATCCTGACTTTGACTGCATAGACACAAGGTGCATAAATACCGGCTTTTACTACATCACAGGGTATCTGCATCCTGACTTTGACTGCATAGACACAAGGTGCATAAATACCGGCTTTTACTACATCACAGGGTATCTGCATCCTGACTCTGACTGCCCAGACACAGGGTGCATAAATACCGGCTTTTACTACATCACAAGGTATCTGCATCCTGACTTTGACTGCATAGACACGGGGTGCATAAATACCGGCTTTTACTACATCACAGGGTGTCTGCATCCTGACTCTGACTGCATAGACACGGGGTGCATAAATACCGGCTTTTACTACATCACAGGGTATCTGCATCCTGACTCTGACTGCCCAGACACAGGGTGCATAAATACCGGCTTTTACTACATCACAGGGTGTCTGCATCCTGACTCTGACTGCATAGACATAGGGTGCATAAATACCGGCTTTTACTACATCACAGGGTATCTGCATCCTGATTTTGACTGCATAGACACAAGGTGCATAAATACCGGCTTTTACTACATCACAGGGTATCTGCATCCTGACTTTGACTGCATAGACACGGGGTGCATAAATACCGGCTTTTACTACATCACAGGGTATCTGCATCCTGACTCTGACTGCATAGACACGGGGTGCATAAATACCGGCTTTTACTACATCACATGGTATCTGCATCCTGACTCTGACTGCCCAGACACGGGGTGCATAAATACCGGCTTTTACTACATCCCAAGGTATCTGCATCCTGACTTTGACTGCATAGACACGGAGTGCATAAATACCGGCTTTTACTACATTACAAGGTATCTGCATCCTGACTTTGACTGCATAGACACGGGGTGCATAAATACCGACTTTTACTACATCACAGGGTGTCTGCATCTTGACTTTGACTGCATAGACACAAGGTGCATAAATGCCGGCTTTTACTACATCACAAGGTGTCTGCATCCTGATTTTGACTGCATAGACACGGGGTGCATAAATACCGGCTTTTACTACATCACAAGGTATCTGCATCCTGACTTTGACTGCATAGACACAGGGTGCATATAGACCGGCTTTTACTACATCACAGGGTATCTGCATCCTGACTTTGACTGCATAGACACAAGGTGCATAAATACCGGCTTTTACTACATCACAGGGTATCTGCATCCTGACTTTGACTGCATAGACACAAGGTGCATAAATTCCGGCTTTTACTACATCACAGGGTGTCTGCATTCTGACTTTGACTGCATAGACACAATGTGCATATAGACCGGCTTTTACTACATCACAGGGTATCTGCATCCTGATTTTGACTGCATAGACACGGGGTGCATAAATACCGGCTTTTACTACATCACATGGTGTCTGCATCCTGACTTTGACTGCCCAGACACGGGGGGCATAAATACCTGCTTATACTACATCACAGGGTATCTGCATCCTGACTTTGACTGCATAGACACAAGGTGCATAAATACCGGCTTTTACTACATCACAGGGTATCTGCATCCTGACTTTGACTGCATAGACACAAGGTGCATAAATACCGGCTTTTACTACATCACAGGGTATCTGCATCCTGACTTTGACTGCATAGACACGGGGTGCATAAATACCGGCTTTTACTACATCACAAGGTGTCTGCATCCTGACTTTGACTGCATAGACACAAGGTGCATAAATGCCGGCTTTTACTACATCACAGGGTGTCTGCATCCTGATTTTGACTGCATAGACACAAGGTGCATAAATGCCGGCTTTTACTACATCACAGGGTGTCTGCATCCTGACTCTGACTGCATAGAGACAAGGTGCATAAATGCCGGCTTTTACTACATCACAAGGTGTCTGCATCCTGATTTTGACTGCATAGGCACGGGGTGCATAAATGCCGACTTTTACTTCATCACAAGGTGTCTGCATCCTGACTCTGACTGCCCAGACACAGGCTGCATAAATACCGGCTTTTACTACATCACAGGGTATCTGCATCCTGACTCTGACTGCATAGACACGGGGTGCATAAATGCCGGCTTTTACTACATCACAGGGTATCTGCATCCTGACTCTGACTGCATAGACACGGGGTGCATAAATGCCGGCTTTTACTACATCACAGGGTATCTGCATCCTGACTCTGACTGCATAGACACAAGGTGCATAAATGACGGCGTTTACTACATCACAGGGTATCTGCATCCTGACTCTGACTGCATAGACATAGGGTGCATAAATGCCGGCTTTTACTACATCACAGGGTATCTGCATCCTGATTTTGACTGCCCAGACACAGGGTGCATAAATACCGGCTTTTACTACAACATCACAGGGTATCTGCATCCTGACTCTGACTGCCCAGACACAGGGTGCATAAATACCGGCTTTTACTACATCACAGGGTATCTGCATCTTGACTTTGACTGCATAGACACGGGGTGCATAAATACCGGCTTTTACTACATCACAGGGTATCTGCATCCTGATTTTTACTGCATAGACACGGGGTGCATAAATACCGGCTTTTACTACATCACAGGGTGTCTGAATCCTGATTTTGACTGCATAGACACAAGGTGCATAAATACCGGCTTTTACTACATCACAGGGTATCTGCATCCTGATTTTGACTGCCCAGACACAGGGTGCATAAATACCGGCTTTTACTACATCACAGGGTATCTGCATCCTGACTCTGACTGCATAGACACAGGGTGCATAAATACCGGCTTTTACTACATCACAGGGTATCTGCATCTTGACTTTGACTGCATAGACACGGGGTGCATAAATACCGGCTTTTACTACATCACAGGGTATCTGCATCCTGATTTTTACTGCATAGACACGGGGTGCATAAATACCGGCTTTTACTACATCACAGGGTGTCTGCATCCTGATTTTGACTGCATAGACACAAGGTGCATACGTCATGACTTTGGCGTTTTATTTAAAGTGTCCATACATCCTGATTTTGTTCTTAAATCCACAGGGTGCTTGTATCTGACTTTGATTGCATTGGAACAGGGTGCATGCATCCTGACTTTGTCTTTAAAGCCATAGTTTACATACATAATGCTTTTGACTTTCAGGCCGCCGGGTCAGGCTTTCTACTGCCTCTCTACAAAAAGTACGGTAAAAGTAGAGAATTTCAATATAAAATAGGGTTCAATAAGGAAATGTTTACAGGTTTTATGTGGAATTACCATTATATTCTTATGTTATATGTCTCTTTAAACATCAATACACAATGCTATATATAATCATGAACAGGACACAAAAAGATCATAATCAAACATAAGTGGTCGCTGCGATGTATTTCAATAACAAACATATGATTTAAAAATCATTTTTGTAAAATTCAGTGAGAGCTTAATTTTTCCATCCATATTTTTTTCCTTTTGGGAGTAACTGGCAATCAGTTTGTTCTTCTTACAATCGAGTTCATTCCTTTGGCTTCTATAGGTCTCTAAGGCACGTGAAGCTTTCTCAATTTGTGTCCTTGCAACATCGAGTAAAGCATGTGCAACGTCTATGTCCTTGAAGTCTTTCTTCTTAATGGCACATTCTAGTCTGTCATTTGCTTCTTTGAAGCGATTGTTAGCAATGTGCATTTCCTCCTGGAAGTCTGCTTCACTCTTCTTCACTTCCATTTCTTTTTCAGAGATTTTTTTCTTTTCATGTCTTCATTCTTTTTAATGGGTTCTAATTCCAAGTCTTTCTGTATCTTCTGTCCAAGCTAAACCACTTTAAGTCTCTTTATGTACTTCTGACGTAAATCAGTTACATACCTTATTATGGCTTTTGTAATTGGCACAGCTGTAACATTTCCATCATATTCTTGCACTGCATTTCTTGTTTGCCTCTTTTGAAAAGAGAGTACGTCCTGGTGTCAAGATCTTTTTACATATGGACAATTAGCTTCTCTCGACATCTGCATTCCTTTAGAGGAGGCATAAATAATAATATACCAATTTCTCTAATGTAAGGAACTTAGGATTGCCACTTACAGATTTTCTGTAGAATATTTCATTCCAAAATGGTCAACTCTCTTCATCTTATCGTCATTAGTGTACATAATGCCGTATTCAATCTCTCCAACTCTGTATACCTTCTACTCATTGCATATCATTGTTACTTCATCTGGTGAAAGACTTCTGCAAGACTTCACACATATTTCATAGCTGTAAATCTCATCCCTGACTTCTGGATGGAGGCATTGACCATATTCCACCACTTGTTCCGTCAAAGGTAGTTTCATTTTCAAATATCTAGGTGTCTCTAAGTAGAACATCCTTCATGTATCTCCCTCAACAGAGGCTTTTTCTTCTCTTCATATAGTTACATGAAGCATGTAAGGTCAAAGATAGAATGCATGTAGCATGCTTCCTGTCTTTTATTCCACAGGCACATGCTACATGCATCCTATTTTCGACTCTACAGGCACACGCTACATGCATTCTATCTTTGACCTTACATGCTTCATGCATCCTATCTTTGATTCTGCAGGCACAGGGTGTATGCATCCTTATTTTGATGCCTCATGCATCTTGACTAACTCTGTTTGCATGGGGTACATGCCTGACTTTAGCACTATTGGCACAGGTTGCATGCCCCTGACTTTAACTCTATAGGCACAGGGTGCATGCCCCTGACTTTAACTCTATAGGCACAGGGTGCAAGTCTGACTTTAACTCTATAGGAACAGGTTGCATCCTGACTTTAACTCTATAGGCACAGGGTGCATGCCTGACTGTAACTCTATAGGCACAGGGTGCATGCCCTTGACTGTAACTCTATAGGCACGGATGCAAGCCTCATTATAACTCTATAGGAACAGGTTGCATCCTGACTTTAACCCTATAGGCACAGGGTGCAAGCCTGACTTTAACTCTATAGGAACAGGTTGCATCTTGACTTTAACTCTTTTGGAACTGGGTGCATGTCTGACTGTAACTCTATAGGCACAGGGTGCAACCCCTTGATTGTAACTCTATAGACACGGGGTGCAAGCCTGACTTTAACTCTATAGGAACAGGTTGCATCCTGACTTTAACTCTATAGGAACGAGATGCATGCCTGACTTTAACTCTATAGGAACTGGGTGCATGCCTGACTTTAACTCTATAGGCACAGGGTGCATGCCTGACTTTAACTCTATAGGAACTGGATGCATGCCTGACTTTAACTCTATAGGCACAGGGTGCATGCCTGACTTTAACCCTATAGGAACTGGGTGCATGCCTGACTTTAACTCTATAGGAACTGGGTGCATGCCTGACTTTAACTCTATAGGAATGGGGTGCATGCCTGACTTTGACTCTATAGGAACTGGATGCATGCCTGACTTTAACTCTATAGGCACAGGGTGCATGCCTGACTTTAACTCTATAGGAACTGGGTGCATGCCTGACTTTAACTGTATAGGAACTGGGTGCATGCCTGACTTTAACTCTATAGGCACAGGTTGCAACATGAGTTTAACTCTATAGGAACGGGGTGCGTGCCTGACTTTAACTCTATTGGCACAGGTTGCAGCCTGGCTTTAACTCTACAGGCACAGGATGCATGCCTGACTTTAACTCTATAGGAACGGGGTGCATGCCTGACATTAACTCTATAGGAACTGGGTGCATGCCTGACTTTAACTCTATAGGAACTGGGTGCATGCCTGACTTTAACTCTATAGGCACAGGGTGAATGCCTTGACTTTAACTCTATAGGAACTGGGTGCATGCCTGATTTTAACTCTATAGGCACAGGGTGCATGCCCCTGACTTTAACTCTATAGGCACAGGGTGCATGCCTGACTTTAACTCTATAAGAACAGGGTGCATGCCTGACTTTAACTCTATAGGAACTGGGTGCATGCCTGACTTTAACTCTATAGGCACAGAGTGCATGCCCCTGACTTTAACTCTATAGGCACAGGGTGCATGCCTGACTTTAACTCTATAAGAACAGGGTGCATGCCTGACTTTAACTCTATAGGAACTGGGTGCATGCCTGACCTTAACTCTATAGGCACAGGGCGCATGCCTGATTTTAACTCTATAGGAACTGGGTGCATGCCTGACTTTAACTCTATAGGAACTGGGTGCATGCCTGACTTTAACTCTATAGGAACTGGGTGCATGCCCGACTTTAACTCTCTAGGAACTGGGTGCATGCCTGACTTTAAATCTATAAGCACAGGGTGCCTGCATCGTGACTTTAACTCTACAGGCACAGGTTGCTTGCCCCTGACTTTAACTCTATAGGCACAGGGTGCATGCCTGACTTAACCTCTATAGCAACAGGGTGCATGCCTGACTTTAGCTCTATAGGAACTGGGTGCATGCCTGACTTTAACTCTATAGGAACAGGGTACATGCCTGACTTTAACTCTATAGGAACTGGGTGCATGCCTGACTTTAACTCTATAGGCACAAGGTGCATGCCTGACTTTAACCCTAAAGGAACTGGGTGCATGCCTGACTTTAACTCTGTAGGAACTGGGCGCATGCCTGACTTTAACTCTATAAGCACAGGGTACCTGCATCGTGACTTTAACTCTACAGGCACAGGTTGCTTGCATCCTGACTTTAACTCTATAGGCACTGGGTGCATGCCCGACTTTAACTCTATAGGCACTGGGTGCATGCCTGACTTTAACTCTATAGGCACAAGGTGCATGCCTGTCTTTAACCCTAAAGGAACTGGGTGCATGCCTGACTTTAACTCTGTAGGAACTGGGCGCATGCCTGACTTTAACTCTATAAGCACAGGGTACCTGCATCGTGACTTTAACTCTACAGGCACAGGTTGCATGCCCTTGACTGTAACTCTATAGGCACGGATGCAAGCCTGACTTTAACTCTATAGGAACAGGTTGCATCTTGACTTTAACTCTTTTGGAACTGGGTGCATGTCTGACTGTAACTCTATAGGCACAGGGTGCAACCCCTTGATTGTAACTCTATAGACACGGGGTGCAAGCCTGACTTTAACTCTATAGGAACAGGTTGCATCCTGACTTTAACTCTATAGGAACGAGGTGCATGCCTGACTTTAACTCTATAGGAACTGGGTGCATGCCTGACTTTAACTCTATAGGCACAGGGTGCATG
Source organism: Sinonovacula constricta (assembly GCA_007844125.1). NCBI lineage: Eukaryota > Metazoa > Mollusca > Bivalvia > Cardiida > Solecurtidae > Sinonovacula > Sinonovacula constricta. The sequence goes on from CM017569.1 coordinate 6,905,856, forward strand.
CCTGACTTTAACTCTATAGGAACTGGATGCATGCCTGACTTTAACTCTATAGGCACAGGGTGCATGCCTGACTTTAACCCTATAGGAACTGGGTGCATGCCTGACTTTAACTCTATAGGAACTGGGTGCATGCCTGACTTTAACTCTATAGGAACTGGGTGCATGCCTGACTTTAACTCTATAGGAACTGGGTGCATGCCTGACTTTAACTCTATAGGCACAGGTTGCAACATGAGTTTAACTCTATAGGAACGGGGTGCGTGCCTGACTTTAACTCTATTGGCACAGGTTGCAGCCTGGCTTTAACTCTACAGGCACAGGATGCATGCCTGACTTTAACTCTATAGGAACGGGGTGCATGCCTGACATTAACTCGATAGGAACTGGGTGCATGCCTGACTTTCACTCTATAGGAACTGGGTGCATGCCTGACATTAACTCTATAGGAACTGGGTGCATGCCTGACTTTAACTCTATAAGAACAGGGTGCATGCCTGACTTTAACTCTATAGGAACTGGGTGCATGCCTGACCTTAACTCTATAGGCACAGGGCGCATGCCTGATTTTAACTCTATAGGAACTGGGTGCATGCCTGACTTTAACTCTATAGGAACTGGGTGCATGCCTGACTTTAACTCTATAGGAACTGGGTGCATGCCTGACTTTAAATCTATAAGCACAGGGTGCCTGCATCGTGACTTTAACTCTACAGGCACAGGTTGCTTGCCCCTGACTTTAACTCTACAGGCACAGGGTGCATGCCTGACTTAACCTCTATAGCAACAGGGTGCATGCCTGACTTTAGCTCTATAGGAACTGGGTGCATGCCTGACTTTAACTCTATAGGAACAGGGTACATGCCTGACTTTAACTCTATAGGAACTGGGTGCATGCCTGACTTTAACTCTATAGGCACAAGGTGCATGCCTGACTTTAACCCTTAAGGAACTGGGTGCATGCCTGACTTTAACTCTGTAGGAACTGGGCGCATGCCTGACTTTAACTCTATAAGCACAGGGTACCTGCATCGTGACTTTAACTCTACAGGCACAGGTTGCTTGCATCCTGACTTTAACTCTATAGGCACTGGGTGCATGCCCGACTTTAACTCTATAGGCACTGGGTGCATGCCTGACTTTAACTCTATAGGCACAAGGTGCATGCCTGTCTTTAACCCTAAAGGAACTGGGTGCATGCCTGACTTTAACTCTGTAGGAACTGGGCGCATGCCTGACTTTAACTCTATAAGCACAGGGTACCTGCATCGTGACTTTAACTCTACAGGCACAGGTTGCTTGCATCCTGACTTTAACTCTATAGGCACAGTGTGCATGGATCAATACACATGGAGCATGCCTACCAAGTTTGACTGTAATATTATAGGGTTCTTGCATCTTGACCTTGACATTAAAGCAACATGGTGTAAGCATAGTTACTTTAAAACCTCAGAGTGCATGCATTCTTACATTGACTTTATGGTGCCAATGACTTTATGGTTCATTCCAACGGATTTACTGCTAGAACATAGCAATATCTGTATTCTCTCAGAAAGAATATATAACAAACAACAGACACTTTGTGACGGTGCATTTAATAGTACAATTTACTACTTAAAAGCAAAACTACACAGGTATGGAAAATATCCATATAGAAAAAGGTTTTATCCCTGTCAATACTAAGGGAAAAGTGGTTTTAATGAATTCTTATTAAAATAACAGCTTTTCAAACTGGTTTTCTTTCACAATAGTTAGCTCAGATAATGGTCCCAGGAAAATAATGCTATATTATTAACAAGGAATTAAATGCTATTTTATAAACAAGAATTTAATTAGAATGCAGAATTAATGTCTTTCTATACATGAGGCTTATGCTGACACCTTGAGAAGCCTTCACAATGAAACAGGCAAACAAACAATCAACCATATATAGTTGACAATTTTCAATATCTTTTGGAACAAGTAAGATTGTATAAATTTGAAAGGTTTAAAATAATGTACCTCAAGTACCTAAACCTTCCCCATGATATGCACTAACACTAGCCAGAAGCATGACAATAATAAAATGATGTGAAAAAAAGAAAATGGAAAATCAATGTATAACACACTCTCTAGTCAAAAAAGGAATAAATAAACTCATTAATCTGGAACTACAATGGTCACTGTGAAAAATTAAAAAAAACAGCAATACTGTTTTATTTTAATGCCTAAATTGACATTTGTATGCAAAATTTAAACTTAATTTTCCATTCATTTTGGTCATTCATGCAATCTCAACCTCTGACATTTAAAGGTTTTTTCTTTAAATAAAGTTTAAACTCCTAGAAATATCAATACAACAGCATTTATGGGTCCATTTATGGTTAGACCATAAGTAATAAAAAAACCATTCTGAATTATCATAGATTTAAAATTAAAAAAAAAAAGATTATCATATAAAGATGATTTTGAATACTAACTTTATTGTTAGACTGTATTAATCGGGAGAAAAAATACTCTAAATGTCCAATCTTTCCAACTCTAACAAAAGTGAGATAGTCGTCTCTGCTAAGAATAGATATCGACATCAGAGCAGATTACCTGCATGACAATATGAAAGTTAGTGATCACATGTTTTTCTAAGTTTAAAAATACATGAACAACGGGATGTGTTCAACATGGACGAGACCGGTCTGTTTTTCAAACAAGGAAAAACTACAACAATGTGTGTGTCTGGGACTGATGTGGCAGGTGGTAAACGGGCAAAAGACCGGATCACAGTTGCTCTTTGTGCGTCCATGACTTGAGAGAAGCTAAAACCTCTAGTGTTTGGAAAGAGTAGAAAACCGAGATGCTTCAGCAGAGTGAATGTGAAAACTCTTCCAGTGACATACACATTCAACAAAAAGAGCTGGATGACTGGAGCCCTGTTTGAAGAGTGGTTAAAAGGAGTTGACAAACAAATGAGGCGTCAGAGAAGGAAGATTTTGTTGTTTCTGGACAACTCCCCAGCCCACCCAACACTGCACATGGAAAATGTGAAACTGGCCTTCCTCCCACCAAACACCACATCTGTTGCTCAGCCCATGGACCAGGGGATTATCCAGACGATGAAACTTCATTTCTTTAAGCTTCAGTCACAGCACATTCTAGGCGAAGTTGATAATTCAACCTTGTGTGGAAGCGCTCTCCTCAAACAAGTCACCATCCTAGACACCATCTACTTGATAATCAAAGCCTGGGAATCCGTGCAGTCATCAACAATAGTGAAGTGCTTCCGCAGATGTGGATTTAATGATAGCAAAGGTCAGATTGAACCAGAAGGAGATGGCTTTGACTCTGAAAATGACATCCCTTTAATTGAACTTGTCAAGGCATCTTCAGTGTTTGGCCGAAACCTGAGTGAAAGGGCTGAGGAAGACATTCCCACATGCAGGATGGCAGAAACTGATTGAGAGAGACCTGCGAAGGAATTGCTTCACAGTGACAGTGAAAGTGACTCTGAACCAGATGAGCACGAGCATGAAGAAACTACTAAGCCAGCATGTACATTAAGTGAAGCTAAGAAATGTTTCCAAAAAAGCTAAGGGACTTTGCATGCGCTAGGGGAGATACAGTCATTTTGAATTATATCATGAACATCACATTCAGCCCTTAACAAAATAGACTTTCAGAAAGAAAAAAAAAGATTAGTGACTTTTTTCAGAAGTAACTGCTGAGCGGACGACTAAATGGTGCTGAACTTACATATACAGTATGAGTGTACATGTACATACGTTTACAAGTGTTTTCTATGTTAAACAGCTTGTGTTTTCATCATGTACATACATTTTTAAGTTTTTTTGTGTAATACAACTTGTTTTTTTCATCATCAATAAATTATTTAAAAAATCATCTTCTGTTTTCTCTTATAACAATATATTGCATTTTCATTACCAAAGCAAAATTAACTAAAACATATGAAACATATACTTAGGAATATCTAATATCTGTACAAATCTATTAAAAAACACATTTTTTGTCATTTCCTCATTGAAACCTCTTAGCAGCAACACCTCTCAGCAGGAACACTTTTTCGTGCCTTCGCCAGATGTTGCTGTGGAGAGGTTTTACTGTAGTTATCTATGCAGCATGACTCGGATAGGAAACACCTGTTTGCAATGATGAGAGCAGATATATCCTTGACAGCTCACAAAGATCTTAGGCATCAATGAACAGCATTTTGCATGATTTTTCAGGTACAATTGACTTATTTAGTTATTTGAGAAAATGTTTTTAGACCAAACCGTTGGATACCATCTTTAACATCTGACCAACCTATAAAGGAGGTAGCTGGCAGTTTGCCTATATGTTATACATGTAACAACTTCATACCATTATTCTGGGGAATTCATGCATAATTCCTGAATAAACTTAATACTTTAGTGTAATTAAAGGCTGTTTATAACATGCACTCAATAAGTCGACAGTACAAATCATGAAATATATTACACAAAATGTCCCTTTTTTCCAACTCTATAAAGAAGCAAGATGGGGACTTCCGTTAAAAATAGATACAATATCAAAGCTTATTACCACGATGATCATGTAACATTATCTTAAAAGTAAGTTGTTACATGTTTTTTCTTAGTTTAAAAATAGCTAACTGTGCAGTGTGGTTCAGATGCTTTGTGTAATAACAAATGATCTGTTATCGGTTAATTTTCACATGTATGTAGGGCACAAATAAACAGCATTTTGTGGGATCTTTACAGGCAATAATAATCTATTTGGTTGCAAGAGAGAAAAAAAATTGGTCTTAACTATTGGATACCACCTTTAATGTGCATGACAATATAAAAATAGAAACTGCAATACTTTTTTTCTCCAGAAAAAGTGCTTTGTCAAAAATTCTTTTGCACTTATGTTACAGATGTTGTTGGAATAATTAAAAAAAAATTCTTGAGAAATTTCAAGATTTTAAACCTCATAACTGGTTGTTCACAAAATCATTGCAATTTAGAGTTAGGTTTACTTAAATGAGTGTAACTTAGATACAGATGGGTTATATTGGTATCAGAGACACAGGCCATACTAAAGTATATAATGTTGATGTATTGTAATCATAATAATCTTGTGAAGTATAAATATTATGCAGTTCTTATGTAATGTAAGTTACAAAATATTGGTTACCTGCATGATATAAGAGAAAATATCATTCACCCCCCCCCACCCCCTCCAAATAAAAAGAAGGTCATCTCCGATAATGACCATCACTGGTGTAGAAATGCTGGTCTTTAATGAAATGGTTTTCAAAAGAGTGTTTTTTTTCTGTGTGCTGTTATTTAATATGACTAAAATAATAAAATAATTGTAAAAGGCATAACAGTGTTACATACATGTACTAAGTTTTCTGCTGAAATGATCTTCTACAAACATTGATAAACAACAGTTTTTAAACATGATTTGGCATCTTTGAACACTTCAGATAAATCACTAAAAGCAACAACAAAAACACAAGAAGTAGTAGAAACACCAGATTAATATAAAGCACCAGTAATAAATAATTTCATCAATTAAAGTCCTAAACATTAAAGTCTAGTATTCTGGGCTATTTTCAAAATAATCAGATAAGAAACTTTTATTTTACCATATAAACTGCTTGCCATTACAAATGATAAAGTATAAACCTCTATGTAAATATCTTTACATATTTTAATTGTTATCAAGTTTGAATAATGCAATTTTAAGAATAAGCAACTCCGTCTTTAAATATTATGTCTGTCATGTCCATTTTGTGGATAATGTTTGTGTTTTCTTTGAATTAATAGTTACAAACCCATAAAACTGTTTTCTTTTCCTGTTTTTTATAGGCTACAGTGATGTATGATGTTTTCAAAGCACAAAGAAATAAAGAATACTGGACATAAATGCAGTATTTTACGTAACTGTGACCCTTTTCATGGTACATTTTGTTAACCCAATCTAAGTCATCTTCTTACATTGTAATACAATGGTGCCTAGACAGACTTTGTTTGTTTGTTTATTGGGTTTATCGTCCCACCAACAGTATTTCAGTTATCTGGAAACGGTGTCCACTTGAAGCAGATATAGTGCTGCCTTCACTGTGTATAGCATGCTGTGAACACCTGGCATGATATCACACCCAGTCACATTATCCTGACACTGTGCCAACTAGTCGTGGAACTACCCTTATATTTGCTTGAGCGTTAGCAAGGGAGCTATACCACTACCATTTTTAACGACTTTGGTATGTCGCAGCCCGGGATCGAACCCGGGGCCTCCTGTACCTAGACAGACTGCTTGAGACTCGGCTGCAAATAGTGTAGAGCCTGATCAGACAGCTCCCAGCAGGATCTACATTATTTACCTAGGTTTTTAAAATTCAGACGATCTCTAAGATGATATTGCGATCGACTATTCAAGTGCTGAATAGTTTGATGTAAGCATGATCGTTTTTTGAATGCAAACACCAACCTGGAAATATAAAACATGACTATATTGTTAGGTATCAGGTTTACTGTGACATATGTGAAACTTTCATTCCATATAAACCTGAAAAATGTCATGTCAACAAAGCTTTTAACACTCCGGTGAGGCAGACTTTTATGCTCAGGTTTGTAGAATAGATCTCCTTTTTATTCTCCATATTTCCCCCCATTGGAAAAAAATGTTAAGTTATCTCCCTTCTGGGTAGGTCTGTTCATATACTTGATGCAAGAAATATTTTTTACTTTCAATTTGCTTTATTTTAAAAAAATGATGATGCGCTTTTATTCATTCTTATCTAAATTAATAAAAGTTTAAAATGTTGACAAAACTTGTAACTACAAACCAAATACATGTTCCTACCCAAAAGGAAGGTAAAGATGAAATTTAAAACGTTTGAGTAATATCCCTTTATACACAGAAAGGGAGAAATAGATTAATCGAGCAAAAAAGCAAAAAAAAAAAAGTATAATTTATAATTAAAAGAAAATTGGTATCATCAATATCTGTTTTGACAACATTCAAACAGTGTATTAAGGACATAAAGATAATGCAAGACAAAAATCTACAATTGACAGCAGAACAATGTTGTTTTGTGCATACAAGTCTTTATCTTTGTTCTATATTAGAAGAATCATAGATTCCGAAAGTTTATTCTTTGTTTGTGTTTTTTGTCTAACTATCAATCCCTTAGTTGCATGGAGATGGTGCTAACATGAAGCAGATATACAGCAGTTCTACTGTGAATAGCAAGTCATGAACACCTGGCATGATATTTCACACAGTTACATAGAAAATCTGATGTGAGTTTTTATTGAATACTGAAAATGTTCAAGAATACATTCAGGTATAAAGTGTTCAAAAGATAAAAAGAAAATCAACTTTATATTCAATAAATAAACAATAAAATCTACCCAATTACTCCGTCAAAATATGTATACAATGTGTATATTATTTGTCAGACACAACATTGTGAAATTATGTGACATGGAAGGTTTATAAATGATTTCTTGAATATAAAAAAGCAAAGACAAAAATAAATGATAAAATGGAATTTATTAAATACTTTCATAAAGACCTCAACAAATCATGTGATCAGAATTATAGAAATTAAAGAGTTTAAAAACTACTCAATGAAGAATTTGTGTTTAAAATTGTAACAGTTATTACTGATGTATTTTGGTTGCTAGTAACATTAGAAACAATTTAAGTAACATTATCTAACATCATAAGCTTAACATTTAATGTCATATTATTGGAAAAGTAAAAAATTGATGTAAAACACACTGTGAATGAGTTTTATGCCAATTTTTTTGCAGTGAATAACATATCAAAACTAGCAACTACCTGTGGGTTTAAATGGATGAAATTCCTTATATTGCAGCATTAAGTAACAGGTATTTTGTCATAAACTAAGTTTCATAAGACTGAGATCTGGTATGCTTAAAAACATAGGGCAAGATAGAAAAAAAAGTGAAAATGATAACTTAACAAGATCATACTTAACAAAGGTAAAAAAACAAAAAAGGACTCATATAAATATTGACATGACTAAAAATATTAGCTTTAATCTATGACCGTGCCCCTCTCCTCTTGCACGCCTTTACAGGTACCTGTTGCCAAGTGGTAGAGTCATAGAATAGGTACTCATCCGATTGCTCGTCTCTCACCATGTGGGTTTACATCATGCCCAGGTGATTCTACCCAGACATTTGTGTGGGGTCTTCCTCCACCAAAATAGCGACATGTCGCTACAAGGACCAGAAGTGTAGTAAATGCTCATTCATAGATCACTCTGTTTAGCAGTATGCCTATGAGCAAACTTGATGCTAAAAAGATGTGGTAGAAGGAAGACAGTAGCTGATGTGACTGGCATGTTGCCACAGTGGGCTATTTTAATAGTTAATTGCAGCTTGTAATCACACCCCTGCACATTACATGCCCTGATGATAATCAGTCAACAATATGTGAATTAGGTGGGAGTAAACCTCTCCTAGTTGTGTCAATGTAACAATATTAACGAAGACCAGCTGCGGGTTTCTGTTAAACAAGAGGACTCGTATGCTGCACCAAAAATAATAAATTACACCTTATGTGGACACCTGTGCACAAGTTGTTGTACTTCAATTAACAAACATTTGTTCCTTAATTTATGCAAAAACAGACAAGCTCTAAGAATGCAATAAAATGCAATTAAACAATGACAAGCCTAGAACAGTGGATCAGGAATCGCACTGGATAGAGACAGAGTGAGAACAGAATAGCACAAAAAAATGTACTATTCTCTTTTCTCTACCTTTCCATCTATTACTGAGCCATTTACTTTTGACTCATCATTATCTTTTTCATTTCCTAAAATGTTTGGCAGAGAATTACTTGAACCATACTTCATTCTTCTTGAGTCAAAGTTCATAAAGTAATTTTTCTCCAATCTATTCACAACTTCTGTACCATCTGAACACTCTAGACTGCTCTGTCCATTTATCACTGTGTCACATGATACTGCATCTGGGTCATGTGACTGAATATCACATTCTGACTGATTGTTCCCATCCTGCTGCACATTATTACAATATTCTTCTGTATAATTATCTCCCTTGGAAGGTGAAGCCAATAGAGTTATTCCCCCTACTGGTTCTATTACTGTAGAGTTAGGAAGCATTGTTAGTTCAGTATATGAATCTGCAGCAAATATCTGACTAGAAACTCTTGTGACCTGGGCAGAATCAAGTGAAGCCCTGCGTTCAAAAGCAGGCTTTGAGACATCAGGATTCTCATCTTCAGCAGATGAATTTTTATTGTTCTCTGTTGATTGTTCACCAGTTTCTGACTCAGTCTTATTTTCCTTCTCCTCCTCATCTTTAGACTTATCATGGCTTGCCAGTATTACTGTGTAAGAATGACCCAGCAACACTATACTGTTGAGGACTTTGAATGACACCAGGCTGGAATGGATTTTGTTCAACTTAATGATTAAAGTTGAAAATAAAAACAATGATAATAAATATACATTAAAAAATAGACATTCAAAAAAATATATGAAAAAATTATGAAATGTTAATTATGTTTATTGATCAGATTTTTTTAAGGTTTAACCTTTAGGTTGGCAACTAGTCTTTTCTTCATTTTCTGTAACTTTCCTCTCCTTAACTTATTTTTATAATTGTAATAGCATATTTTGGATCAGCTATTGCTATCTGTTTTGACCCCTGACCCCTTGACCTGTCAGGGTGTGGTTAAATTTGCTCCATGTATCTGTCAATAAACTAAATTTATCTAAATCCATCTTTGTTGCTATAAAACTTACCAGAGAAAGAGCACAAAGAGGATGAGATAACTCATCCAGGAGGTGAGCTTGATGCTTTTGTTAAGGACCTGGAACAGCAGACAGGAGAGAGGCAATGGAGTAAGGCCCATCCGGCGGGACACCAGGTCAGAAGTGGTCTGTGAAGGCCTGCAGATGTATTTGATATCAACTGGCTAGTCATGTTTAAAACTTGCTAAGAAATTAAATATAATCTTAATTTCAAATAAGTTACTTAAAAATTAATTAATAATCTAAGTTTCAAAGCCCTATTAAAAATATGATTTTTTTACATTAGTTTTATATAAAGAAAATTTAAATAATATAGTCAGATAATGATATTTAAATAAAATAGTTTGGAATATCATAGACAAATACAGGAATACATGAATTATTTTGTAACACAGCATCATGATTATATATTATCATACATGCATAAGTATCAATCTGATATGATTCCAGTATAAAATAGGCTACCTGACTCTGTCTACTTGATGCCATGTCTAGGGCTAGTTTCACCTTAAAATCATGGTAAACCTGAAAGTAAAATACTTTTGTTTCAACATTAAGCTCTCACTAGTACAAAGCAATTATGATAGATCTCCAGCAATTTTTGGTGGAGGAAGAGCCTAGAAAAATGTCATGTTACAAACATTAATGTCAATCTTCTATTTTGACTGAATTCAGCCTTGGATTTGTTAAAAAAAATATTGATTGATAACAGAACATTGATATATTGATCAATAACAAAAAATAGTTTGTTAAAGTCAAAAGACATTATCTGTAAGTGATGTATAACAAAATGCTGATATGAAGAATGACGATGAACTATTGGCAATGCAAAATGAATGTTTTATAAATACAGGGCCTTGGGTTTTCAATCTTTGAGCTAGAGTATGAGATCATTCTCAAGCACCTGACTGGTCAGATTTAAAATTGTATTTAAACTTCAACTAATCAGATCATTTATGATCATCTCGGACTCAAGCTCAAAGTTTTAAAACCTTGAGGTCAGGTCACAGATTGAGAGAAAAATGCTGTAAACTAATGTTATTTCTTAGTATTCTTTATTTTCTTAAGTGTAATTAATTATTTTTGTTTATTTTTAAAAAAATAAATTACATTGACCAATTATGGTCATTAAAGCTATTCTGGTGGTGTAAATACTCCAGACAAATATCCAGTTGGAACCACCAGCACAGTGCAGGTCAGCTGGAAGAATTTTCCACAGAATGGGACTCCCAACTCACATGGTTAGAGGCTAAGCAGTTGGGAATGAGAGAAATTAGTGAATAGTCTCCCCTGAATAATCCCGCAATGCAAGTAGGTCCTTTTATTTGTTTTACTCGGTTTTTATGCTTGTGCTGTTTGGAGTGTATGATGACTTATCTGCCTTTCTTGTGATATGCAGGTTACCAATCATCAACAAACACTTCCATTTTCTTTTTTAAATAACAAATCTCTATAAGTATGTAAATGGATTTTAAGCTTAGATTTATGCAAAAGTTAGAAATTTCACTGTTTGTTATTGCAATGTCTACAAAAGAACAGGCGATAAAGTCCAAAAACTTCAACTAAAAGGACCTACCTACTGTTTGGAATACCTCGGACATTATCTTACAAGGGAGACAATTTCCATTTCATCAATGTACCCCATTATACAACTACACAATGGGTGCTCTGCCTATTTCATTATTATTTTGCTGATGGCTGTGAGAAATATACAGCTTTTAATGCTTTTGCACTAAGTGTGAAGAGTGAACATTTAAGTACCCTTGACCAACACTCTAAGAATAGTTCACATTCCAATATACTGACCTCTGCATTAATCTCATTGAACTTGAGGATGAAGGCATGTTTACCCCAGTCTACAAGGACCTCTGAGATCAGGACCATGATGGCGTCAGGCAGTAACACCCACAAATGCTCTGGAAAACATGACATTGCTTTAACAGTTTATATGCTTGTGATGTTTTGTTTTAATTTACCTGTACTTTATTGTTGAAATGGACGTTTTCTGCTTGATTTGACTCAAAACTGTGATAGCAACATACAGTTATACACACATACAGGTGCTCTGTAAAACATAGGCATTGGTTATCTTGGTAAAACAGTTCACATATTTTCCTGATAAGTTGTTTGTATAAGGTATTTTTTTATGATTCAGATAGTTAGTACTAATGTCTTCTAGAATTATGTGTTATATACATGTACCGGAAAGTTGTTCTAAACTGAGTTATAGACCAGCACAGGGTTGTTTGTTTACAGTTCGCTTGTTTAGAAAAAAAATAATTGTCATTGGAAAAGGAAATTTGGCTTTAACTGCTTTTATTTTAGGAGGTTAATAGCTTGAGGCGGTAAGATCATACTGGTGGTGGAATGGCTCTACTCGGCTGGAATGAGCTTCAGTGGTGAAGGGAAGGGGTCAGGATTATAGTCTTGCTGACCAATAATAGTGCAGTAAGCTGAGGTGCATCATGTGTGACCAACTGTTTTATAACCGTTCCCTTATGTATTTAACAAATTATACCTTCCTGCTGTGATCTCTCAGCATGATGTTATCTTGATTGGTATGGTAAACCTCAAGATGGTCATTTCCAATGCCTTTAAATGGACTTGAGTCAAAAGGACTGGACATGGTTGCACACATTTAGTGAAAGTGCAAGTAAATTCAAATCAAATCAAAGGGCCCTAACTAGTAAAAGAAATGACTTATGCCTTCTTACTTGCTAAGGTATGCAAACAAAATATAAGACCAGGATACTTTTCAGGATACCATAGAAAGAAGAAGTCACACATATTTGGAGGTGCAGATGTTACCCACAACTTATGTTGCATTATTACTGAAGGAGCATATAATACAAATCTTTTATCATCTGATGCTGTTTTCATTTTGTTTGTGTTTGGAATGTATCACAGCAAATTATTATGAACATAACAGCGACGTCCAGCTATTATGGTAGAGGTAAGCCCAGACTAATGTCTATGTAGAACCTACTGGCTCACCAAAGGTCAGCTTGAAGACACTTTCACTTTAAATCTTTCTCACCAAATGGGACTCAAACCCACACTGCTCTTTTGTAACTGTATACATATCTTTGTGGTGTTCTTCCACAGTAAGACCCATATAAAATGATATATAAAAAAGGGTGAACATGCCCATATAGATTGTTTTAAAAATGGAACTTGGCTAAATAACAAAAAGATGGATATATACCTAAATCCCAGTTGACTTGTGTCATGTTTCTCACACACACAAGGGCCAGCAGTATGACATAATGGAACCGTTCCTTGACATCGCTACATGAGATCTGGTACAGATGGTTCAGATCCACCTTACGGAACAGGCTGCCTTTAATCTCTACAAACTGCAGGATAAAAGAGGAACACAGCATAAACCATGCTACATTATTGATAATTAAATTTTTAGTTATATGATTTTAACTTTATACACAGGTAATAATAGTTATCACATAACTTACTATGTATAACATCCATCTGTTATTTTCCATTCCACTAGTTAGTTATTAAGTCACAAATGTTGTTTAAAAGGACATCTTTTTCCCCATGACGTCAATTACTAGACTCAAATTTCACTTATGTTTATTTCAATTAAAGCAACATTTTACAAAAACAGCTGATTTATTAGTTAAGTGATAAATAGAATTCAGCGTTTCATAGTATACTGAACATATTAAATTTTATGAAGGTGGATGAAAGGATACAAAACTTGTTTTTTTTTTATATAATTTCATCAAATTACATAATATTTTTATTACTTAATTAATGCAGGTATGATGTCCTCTACATATTGACAAAGACTAAGTGATATATAGATGGAAGCCGTCTGATCAAAAGGAAAATGAGAAAAAAAAAAACCTTTGCAAATTACCACACTACACACAAAGAGAAGAGTTACCACTATGGAATGGTCAGTTGACAAAAGGACTCCCTTGGTGGCTTTCCCCTAGCTTTAAGAGTGCTCTAACATCAAATTGCATAATGGTTTTTAAAGACAATCAGTGTAAATACAAATATTCCATCACAGAAAGACAACCTATGGTCACTCTGCAAGCAAATTAACCATGGAGGGCAAGTGCAGTTCATGGACTTGGACCATTGCCATCAGCATTCATAAAGTATGAATTTCAGGAAATTGAGAAATTTAACTTTTTTTAAATCCCAATGAATAATGGTATAAATTGTTATTATACTTCAAAAATTGTGTAGTCTTTAAGATGGAAGAGTAAAAACAATATGCTGATTTGCTCAATAGGCAATGCACTAATGTTAACACATGGTAACTATGGATCTTGTGAGTTAATGCAAAACTGTGACCAAGGTGTTTTAAAATTTAACTTTGCGTTGGTTACTTACATTGTTTGACATCATGATCACTAGCAAGGACTTGTTGTGTGAGTTGAAGGCAACATTCAGCACTGTGGCTTGGAACAGTATCAGCATGGTATGCATGACTGGGCACAGGGGTTAAGGAGCATAGTCATTTTAGTGTCACACTAGCAAAATCCACAAATTGGATAAAACTTACATTGCTATGGTAACACTGTTAAGAGGAGTGTGGGCATAATACTTTTGTAAGTAATCTCCATCAGTACAATTATTTATTAGAATCAATTGATTCATTTGCTAAAAATCTTACGTTTTAGTTATTAGAACTTAATGAACATTGAAAGATAATGTGATGTACACTTGTTAAGGACTTGGCATCAAAAAGAGCTCAACCCAATCAATCATGTCCCTTGCAGAACTAGCTGGTGTGGCTCTACATATTTTCCTATGTCTGACCTATCAACACTTAGAAGCTTATGAGTTAAAGAAGAAAAAGTGAATACATGTATCTATTAAGTTGATTTGTCTTATAAAAATATTTAAGTTTGATAGAAAAAAAAGGTTGGTAAGAATTTTCATAAAACGTGACTTCATAATTGTGTGCACATATAAGCAAGGTTTCTCTTTAGTTTGCCTAAATTTCCAGTAATTGCTGTCCTATAATTTTCCCATGGTTTTCCTGAAGGATACTGACATAGATGATGGCTATAAGAAGATGAGACAGTGTTCCGAGATGGTCACGCTTCCTGCCGCGGGGTTCTGTGGCTGTCCAGAACAGGGCGTCAAGGATGTCATGGCCAAAGTTGGACAGTAACCGATCTGCCATCTGCAATTAGTGAAGGCATATAAAAGATTACACTTCATCTTTTGTTCTAGTCTAGCTCAGACCAATTCACTCCAGTCCATTTGCATCCCATCCATCCATTTTATCCATCCATATCTGATTGAAAGTTATGATTTGATTTTAAATATTTTTAATTTAATTTATTTAATTTCTAAATTCACCAAATACAGACCTTAATTAAATATTACATAAATTTGCACCGGATTAAAACCATTGATTATTGTTTAATTGATAAGTTTTCATTATTTAAAACAAAACATTATGGAATATTGCATATCTTTTTCATTTCATAATATTTGTCTAAAAGAAACCAGTCCTCTTCAATAAGACAAGTCAACAAATATTATAAAATACAGTTTACATCACATGTATAACAATTATTAAACATGTGCAATGTTAAAACAATAAACAAATCAAAGATGAAAACAGACATTTACAAAATAAGTAAGCGCAGAAAAGGTTATAAGTATGTAAATTAAGAAGGTGAATGACCAAAGTTCACATTATACATGTTGTAAAAATGGAAAACATGCAATGATATAAACAAAGAAATTAAGTAATTTACAAGCATCTTTAGACATTTTAATGCAACAGCTTGCATCAGACATAGAAAACAGAAAGATGATATAAAATAAGTCAGGGATATTTATGAAATAAAATATTAAACACGGAAGAAAATCATTACAAATCAATCAGTTCCAAAGCCCATATGAAGCATGTTGAAGACTGATGCTGACAATATTGCAATGAGAATATTTACATAGAAAAAAAATCAAGAGAAATTAAAGGGATTTTAAAGCTTACATCAAGCATGTTAAAGAAGACATAGAGTTTGATGGTGGCCTGGCCCCTCACTAGATGGTACATCATGGAGGTGTCGATGTGGGTCATGATGAAGGAGCACACCACCAGGATAATTCCCTTCAGGATGTCACAGATCTGGGCAGGCTCCCACAGGTTACGGGACCTGGTCAAATAACATTGGTCATGATTACGCAATGTTGCAAATTGTTCCAGAGGGAACAGTATTAATTATATTTCTTCTAAAAATGTTCTCTCACTCAAATTTTCAGCAAATTGCCTTTTTCAAGAGTTAAACACAAACAATATCTGTTTCTACATATTTGCAAATGTGTATACATGCCATATGTGGAAGTGCGCATAAACATTTGCAAATATGTACAGAAAGATATTCTTTAAGCTACACTTATTTTTCATATTGTACACTAGCTCTCAATCTGTTGGAATACCACAGGTTTAAAGTTAATTAAATGGTGAGCTTTACTCATTAAATTTATTTATCAGTTATATTTCTTGGATTTCGAGCAATATTTAAAACTTATCAGTTTAGTTTGGGAATTTACCACCGACTTAAGGTAATAGTTTTATCATCTGTGGCTAATGATTAATATGATGCTAATGCTTCTTAAAAACACAACCAACAAAAAACATATGGCTGGTCCTCCTCTTCCATTTAAAGGGTCTATATATTGCCGATATAATCTCTTCACTGTATAATCAAATGGCCTGGTAAGTATTATTATATCAATGTTACACACTATAATATAACAAACTATGACAGTACCTCATGAGGCCACATGGCATGGTGAACATTACTGTATCAATGTTACACACTATAACACAACAAACTATGACAGTACCTCATGAGGCCACATGGCATGGTGAACATTATTGTATCAATGTTACACACTATAACACAACAAACTATGACAGTACCTCATGAGGCCACATGGCATGGTGAACATTATTGTATTAATGTTACACACTATAACACAACAAACTATGACAGTATCGCATGAAGCCACATGGCATGGTGAACATTATTGTATCAATGTTACACACTATAACACAACAAACTAGGACAGTATCTCATGAGGCCACATGGCATGGTGAACATTACTGTATCAATGTTACACACTATAACACAACAAACTATGACAGTACCTCATGAGGCCACATGGCATGGTGAACATTACTGTATCAATGTTACACACTATAACACAACAAACTATGACAGTACCTCATGAGGCCACATGGCATGGTGAACATTATTGTATCAATGTTACACACTATAACACAACAAACTATGACAGTACCTCATGAGGCCACATGGCATGGTGAACATTATTGTATCAATGTTACACACTATAACACAACAAACTATGACAGTACCACATGAGGCCACATGGCATGGTTAACATTATTGTATCAATGTTACACACTATAACACAACAAACTATGACAGTACCTCATGAGGCCACATGGCATGGTGAACATTATTGTATCAATGTTACACACTATAACACAACAAACTATGACAGTACCTCATGAGGCCACATGGCATGGTGAACATTATTGTATCAATGTTACACACTATAACACAACAAACTATGACAGTACCTCATGAGGCCACATGGCATGGTGAACATTATTGTATCAATGTTACACACTATAACACAACAAACTAGGACAGTACCTCATGAGGCCACATGGCATGGTGAACATTATTGTATTAATGTTACACACTATAACACAACAAACTATGACAGTACCTCATGAGGCCACATGGCATGGTGAACATTATTGTATCAATGTTACACACTATAACACAACAAACTATGACAGTACCTCATGAGGCCACATGGCATGGTGAACATTACTGTATCAATGTTACACACTATAACACAACAAACTATGACAGTACCTCATGAGGCCACATGGCATGGTGAACATTATTGTATTAATGTTACACACTATAACACAACAAACTATGACAGTACCTCATGAGGCCACATGGCATGGTGAACATTATTGTATTAATGTTACACACTATAATATAACAAACTATGACAGTACCTCATGAGGCCACATGGCATGGTGAACATTATTGTATTAATGTTACACACTATAACACAACAAACTATGACAGTACCTCATGAGGCCACATGGCATGGTGAACATTATTGTATTAATGTTACACACTATAACACAACAAACTATGACAGTACCTCATGAGGCCACATGGCATGGTGAACATTATTGTATCAATGTTACACACTATAACACAACAAACTATGACAGTACCTCATGAGGCCACATGGCTTGGTGAACATTACTGTATCAATGTTACACACTATAACACAACAAACTATGACAGTACCTCATGAGGCCACATGGCATGGTGAACATTACTGTATCAATGTTACACACTATAACACAACAAACTATGACAGTACCTCATGAGGCCACATGGCATGGTGAACATTATTGTATTAATGTTACACACTATAACACAACAAACTATGACAGTACCTCATGAGGCCACATGGCATGGTGAACATTATTGTATTAATGTTACACACTATAACACAACAAACTATGACAGTATCTCATGAGGCCACATGGCATGGTGAACATTATTGTATCAATGTTACACACTATAACACAACAAACTATGACAGTACCTCATGAGGCCACATGGCATGGTGAACATTATTGTATCAATGTTACACACTATAACACAACAAACTATGACAGTATCTCATGAAGCCACATGGCATGGTGAACATTACTGTATCAATGTTACACACTATAACACAACAAACTATGACAGTATCTCATGAAGCCACATGGCATGGTGAACATTACTGTATCAATGTTACACACTATAACACAACAAACTATGACAGTATCTCATGAAGCCACATGGCATGGTGAACATTACTGTATCAATGTTACACACTATAACACAACAAACTATGACAGTATCTCATGAAGCCACATGGCATGGTGAACATTACTGTATCAATGTTACACACTATAACACAACAAACTATGACAGTACCTCATGAGGCCACATGGCATGGTGAACATTATTGTATTAATGTTACACACTATAACACAACAAACTAGGACAGTATCTCATGAAGCCACATGGCATGGTGAACATTACTGTATCAATGTTACACACTATAACACAACAAACTATGACAGTACCTCATGAGGCCACATGGCATGGTGAACATTATTGTATTAATGTTACACACTATAACACAACAAACTATGACAGTACCTCATGAGGCCACATGGCATGGTGAACATTATTGTATCAATGTTACACACTATAACACAACAAACTATAACAGTTCCACATGAGGCCACATGGCATGGTGAACATTATTGTATCAATGTTACACACTATAACACAACAAACTATGACAGTACCTCATGAGGCCACATGGCATGGTGAACATTATTGTATCAATGTTACACACTATAACACAACAAACTATGACAGTACCTCATGAGGCCACATGGCATGGTGAACATTATTGTATCAATGTTACACACTATAACACAACAAGCTATGACAGTACCTCATGAGGCCACATGGCATGGTGAACATTATTGTATCAATGTTACACACTATAACACAACAAGCTATGACAGTACCACATGAGGCCACATGGCTTGGTGAACATTACTGTATTAATGTTACACACTATAACACAACAAACTATGACAGTACCTCATGAGGCCACATGGCATGGTTAACATTACTGTATCAATGTTACACACTATAACACAACAAACTAGGACAGTATCTCATGAGGCCACATGGCATGGTGAACATTACTGTATCAATGTTACACACTATAACACAACAAACTAGGACAGTATCTCATGAGGCCACATGGCATGGTTAACATTACTGTATCAATGTTACACACTATAACACAACAAGCTATGACAGTACCACATGAGGCCACATGGCATGGTGAACATTACTGTATCAATGTTACACACTATAACACAACAAACTATGACAGTACCTCATGAGGCCACATGGCATGGTGAACATTATTGTATCAATGTTACACACTATAACACAACAAACTATGACAGTACCTCATGAGGCCACATGGCATGGTGAACATTATTGTATCAATGTTACACACTATAACACAACAAACTATGACAGTACCTCATGAGGCCACATGGCATGGTGAACTTTATTGTATTAATGTTACACACTATAACACAACAAACTATGACAGTACCTCATGAGGCCACATGGCATGGTGAACATTATTGTATCAATGTTACACACTATAATATAACAAACTATGACAGTACCTCATGAGGCCACATGGCATGGTGAACATTATTATATCAATGTTACACACTATAACACAACAAACTATGACAGTACCTCATGAGGCCACATGGCATGGTGAACATTACTGTATTAATGTTACACACTATAACACAACAAACTATGACAGTACCTCATGAGGCCACATGGCATGGTGAACATTATTGTATCAATGTTACACACTATAATATAACAAACTATGACAGTACCTCATGAGGCCACATGGCATGGTGAACATTATTATATCAATGTTACACACTATAACACAACAAACTATGACAGTACCTCATGAGGCCACATGGCATGGTGAACATTATTGTATCAATGTTACACACTATAACACAACGAACTATGACAGTACCTCATGAGGCCACATGGCATGGTGAACATTATTGTATCAATGTTACACACTATAACACAACAAACTATGACAGTACCTCATGAGGCCACATGGCATGGTGAATATTACTGTATCAATGTTACACACTATAACACAACAAACTATGACAGTATCTCATGAGGCCACATGGCATGGTGAACATTACTGTATTAATGTTACACACTATAACACAACAAACTAGGACAGTACCTCATGAGGCCACATGGCATGGTGAACATTATTGTATTAATGTTACACACTATAACACAACAAACTATGACAGTACCTCATGAGGCCACATGGTATGGTGAACATTATTGTATTAATGTTACACACTATAACACAACAAACTATGACAGTACCTCATGAGGCCACATGGCATGGTGAACATTACTGTATTAATGTTACACACTATAACACAACAAACTATGACAGTACTTCATGAGGCCACATGGTATGGTGAACATTATTGTATTAATGTTACACACTATAACACAACAAACTATGACAGTACCTCATGAGGCCACATGGCATGGTGAACATTATTGTATTAATGTTACACACTATAACACAACAAACTATGACAGTACCTCATGAGGCCACATGGCATGGTGAACATTATTGTATTAATGTTACACACTATAACACAACAAGCTATGACAGTACCTCATGAGGCCACATGGCATGGTGAACATTATTGTATCAATGTTACACACTATAACACAACAAGCTATGACAGTACCACATGAGGCCACATGGCTTGGTGAACATTACTGTATCAATGTTACACACTATAACACAACAAACTATGACAGTACCTCATGAGGCCACATGGCATGGTTAACATAACTGTATCAATGTTACACACTATAACACAACAAACTATGACAGTACCTCATGAGGCCACATGGCATGGTGAACATTACTGTATTAATGTTACACACTATAACACAACAAACTATGACAGTACCTCATGAGGCCACATGGCATGGTGAACATTACTGTATCAATGTTACACACTATAACACAACAAACTATGACAGTACCTCATGAGGCCACATGGCATGGTGAACATTACTGTATCAATGTTACACACTATAACACAACAAACTATGACAGTACCTCATGAGGCCACATGGCATGGTGAACATTACTGTATCAATGTTACACACTATAACACAACAAACTAGGACAGTACCTCATGAGGCCACATGGCATGGTGAACATTATTGTATCAATGTTACACACTATAACACAACAAACTATGACAGTACCTCATGAGGCCACATGGCATGGTGAACATTACTGTATTAATGTTACACACTATAACACAACAAACTATGACAGTACCTCATGAGGCCACATGGCATGGTGAACATTATTGTATCAATGTTACACACTATAACACAACAAACTATGACAGTACCTCATGAGGCCGCATGGCATGGTGAACATTATTGTATCAATGTTACACACTATAACACAACAAACTATGACAGTACCTCATGAGGCCGCATGGCATGGTGAACATTATTGTATCAATGTTACACACTATAACACAACAAACTATGACAGTACCTCATGAGGCCACATGGCATGGTGAACATTATTGTATCAATGTTACACACTATAACACAACAAACTATGACAGTACCTCATGAGGCCACATGGCATGGTGAACATTATTGTATTAATGTTACACACTATAACACAACAAACTAGGACAGTACCTCATGAGGCCACATGGCATGGTGAACATTATTGTATTAATGTTACACACTATAACACAACAAACTATGACAGTACCTCATGAGGCCACATGGCATGGTGAACATTACTGTATCAATGTTACACACTATAACACAACAAACTAGGACAGTACCTCATGAGGCCACATGGTATGGTGAACATTATTGTATTAATGTTACACACTATAACACAACAAACTATGACAGTACCTCATGAGGCCACATGGCATGGTGAACATTACTGTATCAATGTTACACACTATAACACAACAAACTATGACAGTACTTCATGAGGTTACGTGGCATGGTGAACATTATTGTATTAATGTTACACACTATAACACAACAAACTATGACAGTATCTCATGAGGCCACATGGCATGGTGAACATTACTGTATCAATGTTACACACTATAACACAACAAACTATGACAGTACCTCATGAGGCCACATGGCATGGTGAACATTATTGTATCAATGTTACACATTATAACACAACAAACTATGACAGTACCTCATGAGGCCACATGGCATGGTGAACATTATTGTATCAATGTTACACACTATAACACAACAAACTATGACAGTACCTCATGAGGCCACATGGCATGGTGAACATTATTGTATCAATGTTACACATTATAACACAACAAACTATGACAGTACCTCATGAGGCCACATGGCATGGTGAACATTATTGTATCAATGTTACACATTATAACACAACAAACTATGACAGTACCTCATGAGGCCACATGGCATGGTGAACATTATTGTATTAATGTTACACATTATAACACAACAAACTAGGACAGTACCTCATGAGGCCACATGGCATGGTGAACATTACTGTATCAATGTTACACACTATAACACAACAAACTATGACAGTACCTCATGAGGCCACATGGCATGGTGAACATTATTGTATTAATGTTACACACTATAACACAACAAACTATGACAGTACCTCATGAGGCCACATGGCATGGTGAACATTACTGTATCAATGTTACACACTATAACACAACAAGCTATGACAGTACCTCATGAGGCCACATGGCATGGTGAACATTATTGTATCAATGTTACACACTATAACACAACAAACTATGACAGTACCTCATGAGGCCACATGGCTTGGTGAACATTACTGTATCAATGTTACACACTATAACACAACAAACTATGACAGTACCTCATGAGGCCACATGGCTTGGTGAACATTACTGTATCAATGTTACACACTATAACACAACAAACTATGACAGTACCTCATGAGGCCACATGGCTTGGTGAACATTACTGTATCAATGTTACACACTATAACACAACAAACTAGGACAGTACCTCATGAGGCCACATGGCATGGTGAACATTATTGTATTAATGTTACACACTATAACACAACAAACTAGGACAGTACCTCATGAGGCCACATGGCATGGTGAACATTACTGTATCAATGTTACACACTATAACACAACAAACTATGACAGTACCTCATGAAGCCACATGGCATGGTGAACATTACTGTATCAATGTTACACACTATAACACAACAAACTATGACAGTACCTCATGAGGCCACATGGCATGGTGAACATTATTGTATCAATGTTACACACTATAACACAACAAACTATGACAGTACCTCATGAGGCCACATGGTATGGTGAATATTATTGTATCAATGTTACACACTATAACACAACAAACTATGACAGTACCTCATGAGGCCACATGGCATGGTGAATATTACTGTATCAATGTTACACACTATAACACAACAAACTATGACAGTACCTCATGAGGCCACATGGCATGGTGAACATTATTGTATCAATGTTACACACTATAACACAACAAACTATAACAGTTCCACATGAGGCCACATGGCATGGTGAACATTATTGTATCATTGTTACACACTATAACACAACAAACTATGACAGTACCTCATGAGGCCACATGGCATGGTGAACATTACTGTATCAATGTTACACACTATAACACAACAAACTATGACAGTACCTCATGAGGCCACATGGCATGGTGAACATTATTGTATCAATGTTACACACTATAATATAACAAACTAGGACAGTATCTCATGAAGCCACATGGCATGGTGAACATTATTGTATCAATGTTACACACTATAACACAACAAACTATGACAGTATCTCATGAGGCCACATGGCATGGTGAACATTACTGTATCAATGTTACACACTATAATATAACAAACTAGGACAGTACCTCATGAGGCCACATGGCATGGTGAACATTATTGTATCAATGTTACACACTATAACACAACAAACTATGACAGTACCTCATGAGGCCACATGGTATGGTGAATATTATTGTATCAATGTTACACACTATAACACAACAAACTATGACAGTACCTCATGAGGCCACATGGCATGGTGAATATTACTGTATCAATGTTACACACTATAACACAACAAACTATGACAGTACCTCATGAGGCCACATGGCATGGTGAACATTATTGTATCAATGTTACACACTATAACACAACAAACTATAACAGTTCCACATGAGGCCACATGGCATGGTGAACATTATTGTATCATTGTTACACACTATAACACAACAAACTATGACAGTACCTCATGAGGCCACATGGCATGGTGAACATTACTGTATCAATGTTACACACTATAACACAACAAACTATGACAGTACCTCATGAGGCCACATGGCATGGTGAACATTATTGTATCAATGTTACACACTATAACACAACAAACTATGACAGTACCTCATGAGGCCACATGGCTTGGTGAACATTACTGTATTAATGTTACACACTATAACACAACAAACTATGACAGTACCTCATGAGGCCACATGGCATGGTGAACATTATTGTATCAATGTTACACACTATAACACAACAAACTATGACAGTACCTCATGAGGCCACATGGCATGGTGAACATTATTGTATCAATGTTACACACTATAATATAACAAACTAGGACAGTATCTCATGAAGCCACATGGCATGGTGAACATTATTGTATCAATGTTACACACTATAACACAACAAGCTATGACAGTACCTCATGAGGCCACATGGCATGGTGAACATTACTGTATCAATGTTACACACTATAACACAACAAACTATGACAGTACCTCATGAGGCCACATGGCATGGTGAACATTACTGTATCAATGTTACACACTATAACACAACAAACTATGACAGTACCTCATGAGGCCACATGGCATGGTGAACATTACTGTATCAATGTTACACACTATAACACAACAAACTATGACAGTACCTCATGAGGCCACATGGCATGGTGAACATTACTGTATCAATGTTACACACTATAACACAACAAACTAGGACAGTACCACATGAGGCCACATGGCATGGTGAACATTACTGTATCAATGTTACACACTATAACACAACAAACTATGACAGTACCACATGAGGCCACATGGCATGGTGAACATTATTGTATTAATGTTACACACTATAACACAACAAACTATGACAGTACCTCATGAGGCCACATGGCTTGGTGAACATTATTGTATCAATGTTACACACTATAACACAACAAACTATGACAGTATCTCATGAAGCCACATGGCATGGTGAACATTACTGTATCAATGTTACACACTATAACACAACAAACTATGACAGTACCTCATGAGGCCACATGGCTTGGTGAACATTACTGTATCAATGTTACACACTATAACACAACAAACTATGACAGTATCTCATGAAGCCACATGGCATGGTGAACATTACTGTATCAATGTTACACACTATAACACAACAAACTATGACAGTACTTCATGAGGCCACATGGCTTGGTGAACATTACTGTATCAATGTTACACACTATAACACAACAAACTATGACAGTACCTCATGAGTCCACATGGCATGGTGAACATTATTGTATCAATGTTACACACTATAACACAACAAACTATGACAGTTCCACATGAGGCCACATGGCATGGTGAACATTATTGTATCAATGTTACACACTATAACACAACAAACTATGACAGTACCTCATGAGGCCACATGGCATGGTGAACATTATTGTATCAATGTTACACACTATAATATAACAAACTAGGACAGTACCTCATGAGGCCACATGGCTTGGTGAACATTACTGTATCATTGTTACACACTATAACACAACAAACTATGACAGTACCTCATGAGGCCACATGGCATGGTGAACATTATTGTATCAATGTTACACACTATAATATAACAAACTAGGACAGTATCTCATGAAGCCACATGGCATGGTGAACATTACTGTATCAATGTTACACACTATAATATAACAAACTAGGACAGTATCTCATGAAGCCACATGGCATGGTGAACATTACTGTATCAATGTTACACACTATAACACAACAAACTATGACAGTACCTCATGAGGCCACATGGCATGGTGAACATTATTGTATCAATGTTACACACTATAACACAACAAACTATAACAGTATCTCACGAAGCCACATGGCATGGTGAACATTACTGTATCAATGTTACACACTATAACACAACAAACTATAACAGTACCTCATGAGGCCACATGGCATGGTGAACATTATTGTATTAATGTTACACACTATAATATAACAAACTATAACAGTATCTCATGAGGCCACATGGCATGGTGAACATTATTGTATTAATGTTACACACTATAACACAACAAACTATAACAGTACCTCATGAGGCCACATGGCATGGTGAACATCTTGATGATGGCTAACAGAATCCTGATGGGGAGGAATGTGAAGATAAAGAGGAATGCATCAAGGCACTGGAAAAACCCATACGAGCAGAACTGAAATACACAATGTAAACATAAATAAATATGTTTCACAAGCCACAGCTCGAGAACCCAGATATATTCTTATTTCTAAATAGACAATTAGGTCATTAATATACATACAGTCAAACCTGTATTAAAAGGCCACCCCCGGGACAGGACTAAAATGGTCTCTTAAAACAGCTGGTCCCTTAATGCAACATGGTTATTTCTTTGTGAGAACTGATATGAAGAACTGAAATTGTGTTTATTACATTTACTTATATTATCATGATGCAATGTCCAAGTCAGTCAATTATATGGAATACGCGACTGTATCTGATTGGGGACGATTTTTGAGTGGTTGTCTACTGGGTTTGTTGTTATGTCGTTGCTGGTTGCAGTTAACAGGTGGTCATTTATTATGTGTCAAATAAAGAAGGAATTCACACTGGCAGCTTTGAAGTAGTCATAACGAGCAGGTGGTCGCCGGTTAGGGAAGGTCACATGGTTGGGTTTGACTGTATATTACAAAAGGGTTGAAAGCTTATAAAGTCAAATAACCCTACAATCTTAAAAAGTGAAACCCAATATACTTGTATATGAGAATGACAGTGTTATATAGTTATATTTTCTGTTTATATGCTATGTACTGGCATACAATTTATTATTTTTGTGTTTTAACACTTGGTAGTGGATATCAGTGATAAATAGTTCTAATGATTGTGTGTATCTTACTGGTAGTGTATTTTCTTTATCATATATTTAATAAAATAACTTCTAATATTCTTATGTAATATCTATATTTTTGTATTGTGTACTGGTATTTTGGGTCTAATGGCATACCAAAACATAAAAAGTATAACCAGCTTAAAAAAATAAGACAGTTACATTATATAAATCCATTGGGTTCAAATAATTGTTAATAATGTTAACAATGAATGAAAGGTAGTTGGGATATTTATCGACATAAACCCGCCCTTTAAAGGTGGTATCTGAAAGTTTGGAGCAAATGTGTTTTTTTTCTTAAATAACCAAATAAGTCATTGTTGTTGGAAATGGTCATGCAAAATGCTGTTCATTGATGCACTAGATCTGTGTTAACAAATACAAACACACAGAGTCAACCATGTTAAATCACTATTTAATCCTACCTTTTCCAGCTCTCTAGGAGTTTTCATAAAGGTATAAACCCTCTGTCGTTTCCTGGCATATTTCTCTTCTTGTTTTTCCAGTAAATATCCCCTCGTCAATTCAGACGTGAAGAATCGTGTTACAGATATAGCTGTAAGATAGATATATACATATATGTTTAACAAAACAACACTCTCGGATAACAACAGCTGTCTATAGACTGTGCACCCCACTGCTCTTAGTGCTAGATAGGACAATGTTAGCTGTTACTAATCTTAACAAAAAGAAAGCAGAAAATTTTTAGTTGGAAAAAGGGCATATTTGTACAAAAATGAATTACAGAGTTAACAGCCCTTTTGAAATGTATTACTCTTTTAATATGCTCTTTAAATTACTTAAAATTACACTTTTATGCTGTGACCAGTAGACAAAGTTTGTAGTGAATATATCTTTGATGGTTTTTCTGAAATGGACCATACCATAAACCCTCATAAACACGAAACATTATTAATAAAAAAGGGGGACATAACTCTGCCAAAATAAGTTTACCGTTACCTGCATTTATGTAATTGGTTCATCATGGATAGTTAACAAGTATTTTAATTTTGAAGTGAATATCTTTGACAAATTTCCAAAGTTTTAGTACTCCCATCAACACTGAATATCAGGACCCCCACATTTTAATCATTCCTTTACTAACCTGTTAGTTGCTGGAAACATCATTCACACATTAGCATAAAAAGCATCCAACTCTAATGGTGTTTCCAGCAATGAAAGGGTTAAAGCCACTTTAAGATTAAAGCAACTTGGTCATAGTTTGTCAAATTTGCATGTGTTAATTATAAAAATATAAATTGTTAAACCATGAGTGGTAGTGGATAAAATTATTATCTCTGATCACTGGATTATATATGAACATGCAGTCTTTCAAAGATTGTGTGATCTTAAGGTTGGGAAAGAAAAAATGAGTTGGAAATGGTTTGAAAAGGTTGTGATAAATATTTAGTAATGGGTGGTTTTACAACCAAGTTCACCATTTTGTGTAACACGGTGAGGTTTAAAGTATCTAGGAGTATTGTGGTCTAACATTTAGGTTGGTGGACCCTGGATTAAAGAGTATCTGGTTTAAACCCAATACCTGACACAAGATGTAAGTACTTGAGGAAGACTATTTACTACACAGTGCTTCAGTAGTAAAAGGTGGTATTCGACAGTTTGGACCAAAATATCTTTCCTAAAAAAACAACAAATACAACGTTGTTACCTGAAAAGATATTGCGAAATGCTGCTTTTTGATGCCCTCGATCACTGTGAACAGTGAAACATAAATCCCCATTCCTTATTACAAACAGGTGAACTTTTAGAGTGCTTTTATTGCGATCTGTACTGTTTGAAATTGTAGGCAGTGTTAAAACCCATCTTTACTTATACATAAATGTGAGTTTATGCAGAATTTATGCTCTAATTCCCCAAATCAGTGGTAAGGTATGAATTTGATATCGGCAAACCTTCAGGTACTACCTTTAATACAGGAGAACTGGTTCTACATAGAAATATGAGATTATGTGCTCTTTCTCACTTCCTTGTGTTGTTCTTAAAATCTGACAAAAGAGCCGTCTGATCAGGTTCTACATTATTTCCCAGCCTAGTCTCTAGTAATATACCTTGGCAGCTCTGCATGTGGATGTAAGAAGATAACTAAGAATAAGTATGGGTTAATACTAATAAAGCAATCTAAGGGCTAAGTACCTTCCAAAACTTCTTGTTATCAGTGGGTGATGCTGGTATTAAAATTAACAGAATTAAAAATGGATTAACCCTTTCTTGCTACACTTTTTAATAAACAATATAAAATTGTCATTATTTGCCTACAGTTACATGCTAATGTAACAAGAAATATTACTAGGCATTCTGCAGCAAATAGTGCAAATCCTGGATCTTCACTTTTTGTCAAATGCCTATAAATGCATGATATAAATGCATGATAAGCAGGCTATATAGAGTTAACAAAGAGAGCAGGATAAATGTTATTCAGCCTTGACTGTGTACTTTAAGTGTCAAGTTTTTGTGGCCTAGTTAAGGGACAGTGACATTTGCTTTAAACTGAGAATGCATGCTGTCTAAAATAAATTCATCTGGCAAAAGTGACTTATTTTGCACCTTGTACAACAGAAAATAAAATGTACTGAATGAGGACAAACAATAAAAATTAACTTAGTCATCTAGGTTTAATGATGAAAAATGTGAACTAGATATTATTTAAAATTTAAATGGGATTTTTATTTTCAAATTTTATGGTTTCATAATTCATATAATTTAACTATGCTTCAACATACTGGATCCTCTAAAAAAGGAGGGTAAAGTTCATTTCATGTACCTGCAGCAGCTTATTGGATCACATAATACATAACCATTCTTATATTGTGGGGATATTTTTCTCAAAAAATAACCTAAATAAGACATCTGAAATGAATAAAGCACCATCAAATAATTGCTTTAAATGGAAAAAAGACTGCCTTAGGGATTTTATACATCTAAAAGATTTGTATGTTGATACTACCAGAATGAGGAATTCCTATTTATACCATAACTTGTTGTTTATTCATTAAGTAACACCCACTGGTTATTGTTGATAACCCACATCAAATCACACAATAGCTTCAATGACTGATGCACTATGCAAAAGTAAATTTTAGTCAATAAAAACAGCTGATTTTTAAGATATGTGATCAACAGAATCCTTCATTAATGTTCATTTAATACAAGAAATATTAAACTAGCCAGATAAAACATTCAAAGGCTTGACAGAGCCTCATTTCATATCAATTCATCCAATTTGTTTATTGTTTAATATTTTCAGTATTCAGGGAACACTAATGTCAGATAACCTAAATCCATCCAGATATCTGTAGTTTGCTTTAGGTAGAATGAACCAGACGGCCTCTTAACTCTTATCAATCTGCATAGAAAACAAATGCACGGATAAAAACTTGGTAACACATTAAGAAGATAACAGTCAGACAGCTCCGGACGGATCTGGATCTACAATAGTTGCCTAAATCTGATCAAATCATGCTAAGCTGGCTAAGAGTTCAGTATTTTATTACCAGCTGTAAATCTTTAAAGCAATTTCTCACAGATGGATTCAGGCAGAAAATTCTGTTTTTTTTTCCTGATGACAAGTTTGAAAACTACTGATTAAAGAGAAAAGATAACAATGTCCCTGTTCACCTCACAAATATTATTAGTATTTTATTGTTAAGGAAATGTTTAATGAATATAAAGGACAACATATTTACACTTGTATTTTATTGTATTTAAGATATTTTTATAACGTTTCTTGATGTGTTGTAAGCACATTTGTCAAGAACACAATAAGGTATTTAACTACCTGGAGCAATATAAGGGGATCTTTCAAGCCATTATATAATACCCTATGTCCAACACAGACGAAACCTACGAGAAACAGGAAGCTACACAGAACATCTCCAATGCAACAGTCTTATACACAGCTGAATAAAAAAACGGAATGCTACAGAACTGAGCATCATATACAAAACAAGGTAGGGTGCATGGAAATGAAATCTATCCCCAAATCATTACATGTGTATCTTACACAACAGGTTCCATATTTACCAACTTTGTCAATATTTATAAAAAACAACTAGCTTTTTTTATTTGTACTTACAAACATATAATATACATTGATATGTTATGTTCTATTTTTAGAGGATTCCTCTAAATCTGTTTTTAGATACACCATGTGACATGAGATTCCTTTTTTTTAGTGATTCAGTAAATGAGATCTCAATTTTCTATCCTGATAAAAACCCCATGAAGGGTTGAAACTAGTAGATAATAAATTTTGTTTTTAAGAATCGATGTTGGCTGTTTAACTTTCCTTTAATTGCTATAAAGAATAATTTCCAATTAAACCAAACTAACTCCAAGAGCAAGATTTTTGTAAATACATTATGGACAAACTGGTTTATAGTTATTTTTAGCCATAGACATAATAAAAAAACAAACTATTTTATGCTCTTTTATACAGAAATCTTTTTAAAAAAATCTCTAATTAGTGAAATTATTGTGTGTTTGTTTTCCCTTCTAACCATTCTAAAGATACATAAAAAGTGAAAGTATGAAATCTATTCTAAAACATCTACATCAACTAGTAACAACTAACAGAAATTCCTAAGGGTGTCAAATTAGTGATTCCATACTTTGCATATTAATGAAATCAATATAAATTGAAATAAGAAAAAATGATATCATAAAAAGATATAATTTTATAAATATATATTTGTATTGTCCAAGAATATAATAGTTCCTTTTTGAAAGTTAACGTGGGTATGCTGACACATATACTACATACACAAGTTTTTGTTTATTTGGTTGTATAGACTTAAAAAACAACAACACACATATCCTTATATTACCATGCAGATTTAAGAACATCTGTCTTTGGCATTTTTCAAATGAAGCTTTACTCTCATCACAAACTACTTCAGAAACAACCTTCTAACTGAATTACAGGAAGCATTTAAACACGCGTGCAGTATCACATAAAAATTAAATAAAACATAACCAGCCCAATTTAGGCGACTGTCAAATTTTGGTTGTGATAAAAGTAAAATTAGTCGATGTGGATGTGTCTGGAATTGGGTCCTCCACCTGTACAGAGGTACTGTTTGATTTGATAACCAGTATGATTTTTATATAACCAAATACAAAACGATTTCTGTAAATTCAGCATTTAAACAAGCAACTTAATATTTCAAGCTAAGCACATTTATAAAAATGCGTTCAAAATATACCACATTCTGTGGAGCAAACTGGTATTTAATAATCAGTCACACAACACAAACATGTCGAAAACATACATCGAAATTGTTCCTCTGCATGTTTTATACCAGAAATGGATTCTCCACTCGAGTTGTCATCATTCGCATCCGTCGCCATTGTCTTTCTATTCTCTATTTGTCCTGTTTTACCACGAAAATATGGAAATCATAACCATGAAAACGTCAACAAAGTTGCATAATAAACCGTCTATCTCGGACATGTGTTTTAAGACAATAACATCCAAGTAATCCGAAAACAGGTGACTTTACTTTGCGGCACCGACACCGTACTACCGGTAAAAAGTAGGCCTAACGCCAATTTATGGTCTAGCGCTATTCACTAAATGTAGTAAGTTTAGCTTCCAAAGATTAAACAGTCAATAATTTCTACAGGTAAACATTACAGGATTTTTTTCTCGGGGATGCAGTGTGTGAAGAGGGTATAGACTTAATTGAGAGAGTATCAGGGGTTCTAGTCACGCTAAGGGTGCATGCTCCCCTAGAAGATGTTTAATGTAGTAGCCGAAATGGAGCAACTTCCTGCATTTTGAGAAGCAACTTAAACCTTTTCTATAAGTCCAAACAGTTTGTATATTCGGCGACAAAGATAATCTATAGTCATATTCTTTCATGGGATGAGAGGAAAGGTCAAATTAAGCGAGAACCGTAAGTACGAATCGTGTTGTTAGGGGGTCTGGAGACAGGCTCCCAATGACGAGTGTCGACATCTATAATTGCCCAATAGTGCAATTTCCTGCATTCTAGATGCTTGACAGACCTTCATAGAAAGTATGCTTTTACATAGTTATTTTAATTTCAATGCTTTTTAAACACATTTAGGTAGAAATATGTACTTACTGTTTCTATCCGTGGTGCTGGACAAATGCAATGGTAAAAATCCTACAATGAAAGTATTTT
Source organism: Sinonovacula constricta (assembly GCA_007844125.1). Lineage (NCBI taxonomy): Eukaryota > Metazoa > Mollusca > Bivalvia > Cardiida > Solecurtidae > Sinonovacula > Sinonovacula constricta. Next base: position 6,939,871 of record CM017569.1, read on the forward strand.
CTTTTAAAATCCGAGAGTGGGTGAGGTGGGGACCCCCGCCAACTGCTAGATCCGTACATCAGGGGCGTGCATAGGCGACCTTTGAGTATACGCACTATTCCGGAGAGGTGGGGGTGGGGGGTTCAGGTGCATTCCCCCCGCCAGCGGATTTTTTTTTTCCTTAGAACGCCGTAGATGCATTCTGGGGAGAAACTCTGTCACAGTACAACGAGCAGGAAGGGACAGAAATACGCCAGGTAGGATTGCAGAAGTATTTGTAGAATTTGGAAAAGGGTTAAAGAACTCTAATTTAAAAAATGAAACAGCTAACAACAAGTGCCAAACACAGGTTATATACGATTTTTATTTGCTTTTTGACGTTTTTATTTTTTTTCAATTTTAGAAGCAACTGTACAAACGTGCGTAAGTGCGTAAGCCCAGGCACGCCCCTGTCCATGTACAGCACATGTGTTAATTACAACTGGAGGAAGTATTGCAATATGACTATAACCGTTTCATGTTCTAAGAGAAATAACTTTTGCCATCCGATTACAACAGCATTAGGTTATTTGCCCCTCCACTACTAAAGTGAATCATACCCCATCACAAAGTATTGAAAATTGATATAAATCTGCATGTCGTTATCCGACCAGTCTGGAAAAAAAAATAGTTGTGCTTTCAGGGCTGGAAAAATACGCTAGCCCGACGTCCCGGACTAGTCAACATGTAGTTTCGGGCTAGTGACCATTGGTCATTAAATTAGTCCCGGGCTAGTCATTAAATAGACGGCCGGACAAGTGACAATACACAGCGGTACCTAATTAGCGATGCAACCAATCAAGCTATCGCCTGGGGCGTTTTATCAACACCACGTAATGGCTTCGCATAGACAATTCAAACGCATCCCAAAACAGCCAATCACGACGTGCGATACATCAACGCTTAACATGATCGGCCAATCAATGTGTAGGTGACAAATAACGGCATTAATACTGCATATTGAAGTACATGTGATAAGTGATAATTGACTCGCGAACTTTTTAAACTCGGCACGCGAAGAGTAAAGGGATTAGAGCCAGGTACTTTCATTGTCATATCTGAATACAATAGCCCAATTAAACAATACTCGATGCCAATTAAGTTGGGTATAAGGTATATCTTGGTACGATTCAGTTGTTAAAAAAGCAAACCTTTCATGCCTTACCATGGTGTAATGTCAGAATACTGTAAATATGTTATGGAGACAAAGTAGTTGTATAAGTGAGTAACGTAAAGTGTACAAGTGTATTGGCCCAACATTTACGTGTCAGGGTCAGGATGATTAAAATTTGACATTGTTACAAAAACAATGTACATGTATTTTCTTTATAAAATCAGAACATTGCAAGAGCTATTTAATCAGCTGTAACTTATTTATTCTTTACTTTTGTGTTAAATTATATGCTGTTTTACAGACAAAAAAGAAACAAAAACTTGTTTATACCTTGTTTGTTAGTTATATATATGACAAATTAGTGTCCATTTATTGAAAATGATGCACATTTCGGACAAGTCATCTTTGTCCTGGTTACTAGTCCGGGACTAGTCATGAAAAAGAAAATTTTTCCAGCCCTGGCTTTTCATTACTATCAGTAATGTGTACACACACATAACGTGGATAAAAATGGTTAATATTAATTCAGTCTCACATATAACTGTGATGAACCGAAAGCATAAGAGAACGCGGACTACTAGGAAGTGATGTTTATGTAAAAATGGACATAGCATTGGCTAGTATATGGCACTTGTTACCGAACATTATTTTGTTTATAATCGTTGTATTAAAGGTAGTTTCCGACAATTTTGACCATGATTTGTTCTCTCAAACAACCAAATAAATTAATCTTGCCTTAAAAGATCACAAGAAATGCTGTTTAATGGTGTCGTGTGTGAAAAGTGAAGCAAAACACCCACTCGTCATTACATACACACAAACATGTATTACACACTTGAGCCATGATGCTATTAGCTATTTAAAAAAATACTAAGAAAACCACGTGATCACCTTTTTTCCTCTAGGTGATCCGCTCTGACGTCGGTATCTCTTTTGAGCAGAAATGGGATTTGCCGGCATTTTTGCCGATACCGTGCATCGACATTTCTAACATTATAGCACAGCCACAGGGGCACCAAAGACTTTGGTTTGACCCGGCCGGGGTTTGAACCCGCGACCTCCCGATCCGCAAGCCGACGCCATACCGCTTGAGCTATTGTGGCCGGTAGAAGAAACTCCAATCGTGCTTCTGTATAGATTTGTGAAATAATGATTTTTTTTTGAGGCGATTTATTTCACGGCATTTTCTGTCCCAGAACTGAGGCAGTGTTCAAAATCATCTTTCCTTAGGCTAAAGTTTGAGATTTTGCAGAAATTATGCCCCAGTTAAGACAAACTAGGGCAAGATATTGGAAAACTGTCAGATACCACATTAAAACCTATATCCGACAGTTTATCTAAATCAATTGCATGCAGCAGCATTTTTCCACCATTTCTGCATAATTTCTGTTAAATTCTTAAGTCTATGTAACGATGATTTTGAACACTACATGTGCATATATTGGCGGACAGTACAAATTGTGAAATAATCACTCATATGTTCATTCTTTCCAAATCTATAAATAAGCACGATGTAACAGAGATTACCTCTGTTAGAAATACATGTAGATACTGACTGTGGGTTGCCACCTTTAAGGTAGCGATGAACAGCATTTTGCCGGACCAGCCCATGTAACAATTAGGTTATTTGAGAAATTTGAGAAAAAAATGGAAAAAAATACCCTGTTGTATACCACCTTTAAACCATGTCGTCATACATAACGTCATACAACATGTTCTGTTGCTTTAAATAATGTTTGACCGGCCGCAATAGCTCAGATGGTAGAGCGTCGGCTTGCGGATCGGGAGGTCGTGGGTTCGAACCCCGGCCGGGTCATACCAAAGACTTTAAAGTTGGTAGTAGTGGCTTCCCTCCTAACGCTCGGGGCTACGGGGACAGCATTACGCATGACTCGTCGGTGTCAGTATAATGGACAGGCCGGGTTCAGTCCCTGGGCACCTCATAAGTGCCCCTGTGCTGTAATGATAGAAATGTCTCTGCGCAGTATCGGCAAAAATGCCGGCTAATCCTAACCCTAAATAATGTTTACAGCTATTTATTACACTGCGATAACTATTGACACCACTAATTTACATTACGGATCAATGGTTTTTAACTATAGACGTAACTAGCATGAATAATCACAGCGGCTATGCGCACGTCACAACCTAGTTATCCAATGACAACAGGCGACGTTCCATCCAATAATACAGATCAATGGCCACAGTGGGTGCCGTTGCAGTGTCATCCCTTAAACGGAAATAGCGAAAAGTAGTCATAATAATAATAATCGGAATAATGTCACTGAACAAAGGTGTGTTTATGTGTGACAGTCCTCTGTGGCTTACTGGTTCAGGACGTTTACTGTAGCTTTTCTCTTCGATGGAAAACATTGTATTGAAGTCGAAAATGGCGGAACAAGTATATGTTCAGGTTATTCTGACAGTTGTATAGATGCATACAAGTACACCTGTCGTATTATCGCCGAGCATGCGCGCGGTGTCCATAATTTATGTAATCATTCCTGGATCATGGACGTTTTTTATGCACAAGTTAAGCGCGGCTCTTTCATGCATAGAAATTTCGGTCATTATTAATGGTTGGTAAATATATTTGAAATAACTTTCGAATGTAGTTAACATCCTCACCAGTCACTGTTTATTTACTATATGTACATGTGTGATTTGTTCTGGTCAAACCCTGTCATTGTTTATATACAATATGTATATGTGTGATTTGTTCTAGTCAAACCCAGTCACTGTTTATTTACTATATGTATATGTGTGATTTGTTCTAGTCAAACCCAGTCATTGTTTATATACAATATGTACATGTGTGATTTGTTCTGGTCAAACCCAGTCATTGTTTATATACAATATGTACATGTGTGATTTGTTCTGGTCAAACCCAGTCATTGTTTATATACAATATGTACATGTGTGATTTGTTCTGATAAAACCCAGTCACTGTTTATATACAATATGTATATGTGTGATTTGTTCTGGTCAAACACAGTCATTGTTTATATACAATATGTTTATGTGTGATTTGTTCTGGTCAAACCCAGTCACTGTTAATATTTATTATGTATATGTGTGATTTGTTCTAGTCAAACACAGTCATTGTTTATATACAATATGTTTATGTGTGATTTGTTCTAGTCAAACACAGTCATTGTTTATATACAATATGTTTATGTGTGATTTGTTCTACTAAAACCCAGTCACTGTTTATATACAATATGTTTATGTGTGATTTGTTCTACTAAAACCCAGTCACTGTTTATATACAGTATGTTTATGTGTGATTTGTTCTGGTCAAACACAGTCATTGTTTATATACAATATGTTTATGTGTGATTTGTTCTACTAAAACCCAGTCACTGTTTATATACAATATGTTTATGTGTGATTTGTTTTGGTCAAACACAGTCATTGTTTATATACAATATGTTTATGTGTGATTTGTTCTACTAAAACCCAGTCATTGTTTATATACAATATGTTTATGTGTGATTTGTTCTGGTCAAACACAGTCACTGTTTATATACAATATGTATATGTGTGATTTGTTCTACTAAAACCCAGTCACTGTTTATATATAATATGTATATGTGTGATTTGTTCTGGTCAAACCCAGTCACTGTATATATACAATATGTATATGTGTTATTTGTTCTAGTCAAACACAGTCATTGTTTATATACAATATGTTTATGTGTGATTTGTTCTACTAAAACCCAGTCACTGTTTATATACAGTATGTTTATGTGTGATTTGTTCTGGTCAAACCCAGTCACTGTTAATATTTATTATGTATATGTGTGATTTGTTCTAGTCAAACAATAAAATTGTTATGTTTTGCTGTTTGTTTTCGGACCTCTTTCCCTGCGTCCAAAGACAATTCGTTACTGCATAACCTGGTTTTGGCCATCTTTTTGCTATTTTAATAGTATTGTAATTAACAACTCTTTGACATTGTATAGTACTGAAATAAAGTTTTATTTTCCTGTGCGATTGTATCGTTACAACTAGAGCTTTAGGAAAGCAGACCTCTTGTTACTCTATACCTTTATAGAAGCTGGAAACGATCTAATTTGTTTCGTAAAGAGACAATATAAGTCAAGCATAAAGTGTGGAATAAAGTTTAGTTTCATAACATTGTTTTTTGTTGCTTATTCATCATTTTCTCTGCAGGTTTAATTTTATGCGTGTTTCACCTGTGGAATAGTATTAGTTAAAGGATAAAGCAATAGTTGATCCTTTATATAGACATTCTTAAGTCAAAGGAGACTTACTGTGTTTTCCCGTTTCCTTCTCATGATTGGGAAATGTTGTATCGCTAGTTACCCAGAGTGGCGCTGATACACTGATGAATGGGGCTAAAACGATCCCATATACAGAACTGCAAACGAACTAAAACAGGTTTATGACGGGAAAATCAGGCTGCCCACCCTAAGTTTGACGGCAATTTAAATCTTAAAAACCAAAAACAAAAACAAAAGAAGGTTGCTGTTGTTGGGATAAATTCTTATTAGGCAAAATGTACCACTGTTGATCAGTAGCTTGACGGCGACATCTGATGATTCGCATCAATGCTTTCTTGTTTATCTATGCCGTGGCTGGAGTATACATGTAGTGATGTATACCAGCGTGTTGAACCACCATCTGCAAAGAAAAGCGGAAATCCCCGCAGGACATGATAGTCTGTATTTATCACTTAAAGCTATCTTTTCAAGTCGGGATGAGAATCAAGTGAATATAAATAAATTAAGATGGCACAAGGAAGTTCCCTATTTCATTGTGAGGATGAGAAAATGTACTTGTCCGTAGCTTCATGGCGCAAAGTGACATAGATACACGGGTAGTAGGGTGTTAGGCAACTCTTCATTCTTGCATATACACCGGGGTCATTTACGTATGTAGTAAGGTACAGTTAGTCTGTGGAAAAATTATTTTGTGTTTCCGTCTTGTTGTTCTTACTAATTTAAGTAACGTTTGTGGGAAAGTTTAACGCAAACTTAGTGATGAACTTTACAACTGTGAAGTAGGCCTACAACATGTGCACAGTCGAATTTTGTTTGCGTAATTTGTGACAGGCAATGTGTTTATGTTTACTAAGTGTCTGAAGCAACGATTAGGCTATATATCATATGGAATCTTACAACGAAAGCCGAGGTAAGGTTATTTTCGCTCACAGTGAACATAGGCGGCATAGTATGCGCATTTTGGCGCGCGTCAAGACTGTTGAATCTACTTGTGTTAAAACTGATATGTGTTGGGTATATATAGAATACTGATGACATTAAGGAGCACATATCGTTATATAATTGTAATAAACATTGCACCTAAAATCAAATAATATATGAAAAATAATATTGTATTATTATCATTTTACAGTCGTGGAACTATTTACAGTGCGGAAGCACAATTCAAAAAGGGCTAATTTTATAGCGTGGTTAACTATATTTTAACGTCACCGTCTATGTAAAGAATGACCATCACTTTAAAATGTTTAACAATACAACAAACAAATAGAAACACAAACATGTGTGTTCAATCTTGAATCACATTCTCTCAATTGTGCGCTGGTTTTATTATGTCTTTTTTTAGATTCAACGCAACGACACAACTGCAGTCATTGTAACGACCTCCAGCTATACGTGTCAGATGAAGACCACAGATAAACGTTAGAGTAGAACTACAGGCGCACAGCAGGTCAGCTGTTAGACCCCACTACATTGAAGTTTTTTCCCCGATCGGGACTCGAACCTACGCGCTAAGGGACTATGGAGTCATGGGAGTTTTTAACTCGCTGATTCTACCCAGCAGGCCAAGGTTCTACATCCGGTCATCGTCATGTAAAAGTGGCAACGTGGATTCGAACATGTAGCCTTACCGTACGGATCCGTTCCTTTACCGCCGGCTTTATGTATGCAATCAATAGGAACACGTACCTTTATCACTAGGTAAACAATTAATAGAAACATGTATATTTATCACTGGGTACATGTATACAATCAACATGTACACGTACCTTTATCTGTGGGTAAACAATCAATAGCAACACGTTCCTTTATTACTGGGTATTACACGTACCTTTATCACTGGGTACATGTATACAATCAACATAAACACGTACCTTTATCACTGGGTACATGTATGCAATCAACATGAACATGTACCTTTATCACTGGGTACATGTATACAATCAACATTAACACGTACCTTTATCACCGGGTACATGTAAACAATCAACATAAGCACGTACATGCACCGTTGTCAGCGGCTACATGTATACAATCAATAGAAACATGTACCTTTATCAATGGGTACATGAATACAACCAACATGTACCTCTGCTAAAAATAGATATCTACGTCAGAGCGGACTTCCTGGATGACGATACTACGTGATCTCAAAAGTTGTCACGTGGATTTCTTAGTTTAGAAATAGCTGTCTTTAAAGCGTGACTCAGATAGGACAACCTGTTGGCCAGGATAAGTGGGGTTTATGCTTCACTTTTTACTTAGATCTTGGAATCAATGAACATCATTTTGCATGACCTTTTTGTGTGACAATGACCTTTTTGTTTATTTGATAACAGATATTTGTCAAAATTGCAAAGTTGCACTTTTAAAGCGCACTCTACCGTTCTGTTATAACATTTGAGGGATCTATATAAGCCTTAACAACTTTAATTTTCAGCTTGTCTAACTCGAGTTAACCAAGCCTATGCAAAATGTGTAGAGCCAGATCCGCCGGTTCTCTGGGATCGGTCGGATGAATATTTACACGAGCATGGTCTTAAGCAATATAATGTCTAGTAACCATCTCATGCAGTTAAGGTCGAGTAACTGAATAAGTAGGCCTGCTTTAAAAAGGAACCAGTAGTAGTGTTAAAAAGCGTTCTGGAAAGTGATTTTGTGTAATGACATACAGCATATTTTACACACACATTTTACGTTATAACCACCTAATGCTCAATGTGCAGAAAAATTACCACACACACAATTATCCAGGACGTTCTGTCAAGCAGGAATTTAGATCTGTAAATAACTTGATGCATGTCAGGTTGCGAGCTCATCATTTGTCATTTAGCTTGATGATTGATGTTGTTTAAAATGAACTACTTTTGTGGGAGGGGGTAATTTATCCCATTAGTTGAAAGGTTCTCCCTCTTACTATGACTAAATTGTCATTATATGTAAAACATTAATGTATTACAACTTATGAATGTGTCACTTTATGTGTTGACTAGGAGTGCTAACAATTGACGTATCATATCAAAGTTAAAATCAAGCATGTTATTGTGAGGTTTTGCGGGAAAATAGTTTGTACCGGTAATTGTGTCGTGATTTAAGCAGACTTAGCCATAAAGGTGGTAGTCGAAACTTGGGTCCATTTTTTCTCTCACATGCGACCAAATAAGTTATTGTCATCTGAAAAGATCCCTCGAAATGCTGTTCACTGGTGCCATACATGATTGGGAAAAAATAAACATAACACACCAGTTGTCAATACAAAAAGGTATTCCCTATCCGAGCTACTCTACGCAGCTATTTTTAAACTAAGAAAACTATGTGTCCACTTACTTTTAAGATCACGTTACATGATCATCCGGGTAATTAGTTCATCTGCCGCCAATCTATGTATAAACATGTAAAAACAACAGTACCATGTATAATTTTTATATATTCTATGTACCACTTTAAATAACCAAGTAAAATGTTAATATTTCTATATGTTGTATAGAGATTATGTACCCTGTACAAGTATGTAATAAAATATGTTCTGTTCTGTTCTGTTCTAACATCGATATCTATTTCCAGGTTTTTCATGTTCACCAGGCCAACTGACCTATCAATGTAGTATATACTTACATGTAAAAGTATTACTAAGTTTGTAATGACAAATATAGCAAATAAATGTAATGAGTTTGTTCTGGTTTTAAATAGTTTTGTTTTTATCGAGAATAAAATACACTTGTTACGATATATTTAATATGTAACTGTAAATAGGTGCATTTTTATAGCAAATATTCACGTTCATAAACTAACGCGTTTTCCGCGATGGCTTTTGCCGTTTTGAAAGAGGCATTATAGTAGTAATCAGTGGCGTTAAACATTAGTCAATGTTTTGTTGCTTTGTAAATAAAATTGAACCTTGAAGAATGAAAAAATCCCAAATAGTAATAAATTATGAACAACAAAACTATTATGTCCTTCAGTATGCTACGGGATTAAGGCGCCGGTCGCCAAGTGTTAGAGTCGCGGACTTGTAACTCCTCGGGCTGCTCGCCACTGCGTGGGTTCGAGTCCCGATCGGAGCGGAGCACGCACGCACGCACAGAGAGAGAGAGACACACAGACAGACAGACAGACAGACAGACAGACACACACACACACACACACACACACACCCACACACACACACACACACACACACACACACACACACACACACACACACACACATACATATATACATATATATATATATATATCTACCAATTGTTATTAAGATGTGTTTTTCATAATAAGATTATTGCTACATAATGTCATCAAGAAATATTGTTGTCACTCATCTCTCTCGCATATCACTATTAAAATATAGATCAATTGGTTATCAGTATTTCATAAACTCATTGTTTAGAAGTTAGTTGTTACAATTGTTTATTTCGTGACTGTTATCAGGGAAATTATAAGGAAATCAGCAGCACATTCCCCTGTTCTTTGTGTAGATAACTTCCTTGCTGATGTATGAGTAAAATGTAAACAAACATGACATATCAAAGTTATAAAGACAAATAATTGCAAATGCATGCGTGCATAAAGATCGTCACGTTCACTGATTTTGGATTTAAAGGGCTATACTCGATAGTTTGATGTAAGGAAATTCTGCAATTATCAATGGTCAGGAAAGGCGATTAACGCTTATTCGCGCACTTTATATTGAACGAACTTTCTTAGAAAAGACTAATATGCAGGAATTTTTTTTTACACATTCAAACGGGTATATTCCCCGTCAGTTTTGATAAATAATTATTTATGAACATTCTTGCATTTTTATCGAGAAATAAAACGATAACATAAATCATAGAAAACATCAAATTTATTGTGTTTCTGTTTATTTGCCAAACAAAGACTAATTTCAAAAACAATATTTTTGTGAAAGAGAACTACAACAATCTTGGTGTTATTGAAACTTGCCTTCTATACTTTATGTTTTTTGGTGAGCCCCTCTGCATATACCACCACCTTTAGAACACTTAACCTTAAGTACAATGACCACAAAACAAGGAAGGTATGATTGTGTTTGTATCAATAAAGAGTGTTCTCTGCAATATGACCAAAGTGCATGTTGCTTTTAGTTGGTTTGTCCTAAATACTTTGTGCTTATCGCTGGCGGAAATTTTAGGGGATCTTTATCGACGTCATTACAGATAAGATGGTGGAACGTATTTCTTGTGCGTGCGATATCTGCTCAACTATGTTCTCTATTTTGTTTCTGTTTTCTTTTTTTCTTGGTGAGTTCATTATAATATTTTTTGCTTTTGTTAAATGCATAATTTGAATAATAACTCAGTGAAAACATTTGTAAGCAGACAATTATGCTTTTTTATTTATATTCGCAAACTGGGTTGTGGTGTTTTTATGGCTTATCCTTGAAAAGCGCTCACACGTGATAACTAATGTCTACTTCGCTGAAATTGTGTCGTTGATTTACCAGCAATAGTAAGACGTAAGCATCAATAATATCGTTCAGAAGCGTACAAGGAATACGTGTCACGTGTTAAATAACTGCTGCAATGGTAATACATGATATAATAATCAACCTTCTTCCAGCTGGCATGCGATGTGCTGTTAGTTTTACCCAGACATTTATTCCAGCTGGCATGCGATGTGCTGTTTGTTTTACCTAGACATTTATTCCAGCTGGCATGCGATGTGCTGTTTGTTTTATCTAGACATTTATTCCAGCTGGCATGCGATGTGCTGTTTGTTTTACCCAGACATTTATTCCAGTTGGCATGCGATGTGCAGTTGGGTTATCTAGACATTTATTCCAGCTGGCAGGCGATGTGCTGTTTGTTTTATCTAGACATTTATTCCAGCTGGCATGCGATATGCTGTTTGTTTTACCCAAACATTTATTCCAGCTGGCATGCGATGTGCTGTTTGTTTTACCCAGACATTTATTCCAGTTGGCATGCGATGTGCTGTTTGTTTTACCCAAACATTTATTCCAGCTGGCATGCGATATGCTGTTTGTTTTACCTAGACATTTATTCCAGCTGGCATGTGATATGCTGTTTGTTTTACCCAGACATTTATTCCAGCTGGCATGCGATATGCTGTTTGTTTTACCTAGACATTTATTCCAGCTGGCACGCGATATGCTGTTTGTTTTACCCAGACATTTATTCCAGCTGGCACGCGATATGCTGTTTGTTTTACCTAGACATTTATTCCAGCTGGCACGCGATATGCTGTTTGTTTTACCCAGATATTTATTCCAGCTGGCATGCGATATGCTGTTTGTTTTACCCAGACATTTATTTCAGCTGGCACGCGATATGCTGTTTGTTTTACCTAGACATTTATTCCAGCTGGCACGCGATATGCTGTTTGTTTTACCCAGATATTTATTCCAGCTGGCATGCGATATGCTGTTTGTTTTACCCAGACATTTATTTCAGCTGGCATGCGATGTGCGGTTTGTTTTACCTAGACATTTATTCCAGCTGGCACGCGATCGGCTGTTTGTTTTACCTAGACATTTATTCCAGCTGACATGCGATGTGCGGTTTGTTTTACCTAGACATTTATTCCAGCTGGCATGCGATATGCTGTTTGTTTTACCCAGACATTTATTCCAGCTGGCACGCGATATGCTGTTTGTTTTACCTAGACATTTATTCCAGCTGGCATGCGATATGCTGTTTGTTTTACCCAGACATTTATTCCAGCTGGCATGCGATATGCTGTTTGTTTTACCTAGACATTTATTCCAGCTGGCACGCGATATGCTGTTTGTTTTACCCAGACATTTATTCCAGCTGGCACGCGATATGCTGTTTGTTTTACCCAGACATTTATTCCAGCTGGCATGCGATGTGCTGTTTGTTTTACCCAGACATTTATTCCAGCTGGCAAGCGATATGCGGTTTGTTTTACCTAGACATTTATTCCAGCTGGCACGCGATATGCTGTTTGTTTTACCTAGACATTTATTCCAGCTGGCATGCGATGTGCTGTTTGTTTTACCCAGACATTTATTCCAGCTGGCATGCGATGTGCTGTTTGTTTTACCTAGACATTTATTCCAGCTGGCACGCGATATGCTGTTTGTTTTACCCAGACATTTATTCCAGCTGGCATGCGATGTGCGGTTTGTTTTACCCAGACATTAATTTGTGGTCTTTCTCCTCCAAAATAGCGGGAAGTCGCTAAAATTACATTAATTGAGTCGCTACGATTTATCTTAGCACAAAACAAAATAAACTTATTTCCTTACACGTAAATGTTATGTTTGTCAAAGGCGTTCATGATACAAACGCAAATTAATGTGAGGAATCCGTGTGAGTGCTTTCACACCAAACTATAAATTCTTCGCAAAAACAAGGTTTCCATATGTTAAAACAATTGGATGCACCGAAGAGCTTGTTTCAGCTATTGGAAATATAAATGGACATATATTTTCTGTATAGATCTTAACATATTTTTCTTGTGTGTTGCTACTACCAGCATAAGTAGTTTAATAGTATAATTTCTGTAACAGCCAGTGACTCCGCTCCAACTGGCCAGCCGTGCAACCTTACCCTTGTGACACGGGCAGAATGGGGAGCGCGTAACTCCAAAGAGATCAACTACATGGGCACACCAGTAGGCGTGGTTTTCATCCATCATACAGCGATGAGTGAATGTCACACACAAAATGCTTGTTCGGCCGAAATGAGAGTAATACAAAACTTCCACATGGACACCCGCGGTGAGCATCCTCCTCCTTCTCCTCCTCCGCCTCCTTCTCATCATCATCTTCAAAGACATATATTTCAATGTTGTTTTTTTTTCGTTATGTAAAACAACATCAATGTTTCTTTGTTGTTCTCGTTTAAAATAGGAAAAATGGAGTTAAAGTATAGTGCAATGTTAATTGGCTGACACACACACACACGTTGGCCTAAGTGTTCTCCTATGAAAAAATGTAGTCACCAACATGGCTGATTATATTCCGTGTCCACTTCAGAATTAAATTACCAGTAAATAATAAATATTCAACAAGATTGTATTGTACCGATTTCAGATTTTCGCTAAGTTTTAACCAGTATTTGATTACTCGACCTTTATGAATATATAATATATAATAAGGGAAATCTTTCTGATCGCCAAATTTTTATCTAACAGCCAATGTTGTAGAATTATTAGAAAACGCGTTTAATGTCGGCCACTGTTGAAACACTTAAATTATCTACAATAACACAGTATTATTAATATCAGAAAGTTTGAGTTTATTGTCACAAATTAAATGTTTTACTCTATTTGTCAATATTATTATTTCAGCTGCATATCATCGGACAATTTTTAAAGATTCTCGCTATAACGTTAATTTCTAAAGTAACCATTAACTGTTTTTAAAACATTAACTCATCTATACTATAGGTTTGCAGTAATAGTTCAAACTATTAAGTTGGCTTTGAAGAGAAGAGCAATTAATCATCTGGAAAAAGTAACGCAAATAAGTTATCACGCAAATAGTCTCTTCAGGTAAACATTATAATTTGCCATAAAACATACTTGTCAGTTATAAAAGTAGAAAACAGCACCTGGACAATGTTTCCCCTTGTTTTATACCTGGACAATCTATACCACAAACACAGAGCAGATGCCACTGTTTCATACACACTTTTCTTACACTTGAGTGATTGAACTGTAAAAACTGTAAAAGGTGAACAGCCATTTTTAATTAATTTGATTATATTCCGCTTCTACGAGAAATAAGATCAAATGCATTTTGTAATAAACAAACCAACACCATAGTTGACCCATTTTATTGTTTACAATAAAGTACATTACACTATGCCGGACCTTGTAGCGCAATCGGTAGACATACATACCAAAGTCGTTAAAAATGGTAGTGGTATAGCTCCCTTGCTAACGCTCAAGCAAATATAAGACCGGTTGGCCTGGTGTCAGGATAATGTGACTGGGTGTGGTATCATGCCAGGTGTTCACGGCATGCTATACACAGTGAAGGCAGCACTATATCTGCTTCAAGTGGACACCGTCTCCAGATAACTGAAATACTGTTGGTGGGACGATAAACCCAATAAACAAACAAACAAACATATACTATAAACATGCAATCAACTATACACTGAAGTCATATTGAAAATCATTTAATAATTATGTCATTATCATTAACCCAGCGCGATCTTTTAAAAGATAACATGTTAACATTTATTCAAGTGATCACATAAAAATGTCTGATATACTTTTCATTGTGATTCAATCAAGTTTTATTCTTTTGAATAAACATTTCACGTTTGATTATGACTTTGTCGCTTTTAAAAATGATTAACATGTAACACCGTATTTGGACAATTACACGTTCACAGTTATTGATATCAACCTTATACAATATATAAATAATGTTAAAATTAAATATACAAAACAAAACACAACACAGGTACATAACGCGCATCCACACGTTCTCACAAATACAACAACAACCGCAGCCTAACACACACCTAAATCAGTAGTATAGGAAAAAAGATAAAGCTTGCAATCTGTAGCCTTTCCAATATTCATTCATTCATCACGTTTACTTTGTTTACAATGACATCGAACAGAGCAACCTGCAAACAGCCATAGCAACCTTTTCAACATTAATTAATGTCTGTACAAGTCAACTGTGATGCATAATACAAACAATATCATCAAAGAGACATACAGCATATCCTGTTTATGTTCATTGCAGGTTGGGACGATATAGGCTACAACTTTCTGGTTGGAGAGGACGGCCGTGTGTACGAAGCCCGGTCTTGGGACCGCATTGGCGCTCACACATACGGCTGGAACAGCGTTGCTATAGCAATTTCCATCATGGGAGACTACTCGCACAAACTGCCCAACAAGCAAGCACTGGACGCAGTGAAGAGGACAATTGAATGTGGTGTTAGTCTGGGCAAAGTCAGGCCCGACTACAAGCTGTATGGTCATCGAGATGTGGGCACCACCGAATGTCCCGGAGATACGCTGTACGCATTGATTCGAACCTGGGACCACTATGATTCTAACACGCCCGTGAAACCCTCCCCATTGCCCTACAATCCGACCCCTGAGTCATATTATTGACATGTGTGAAATACTGGCAGCTTTTATAAACGAAACACCTCTGACTATCTTCGTTGTTTAGCAAATGTATATTGTGTTTTCTATATTTATTCTATCCAATGTGAATTAAAGTATTACAAATAAGATAAAATATTTATTTTTAATTGCAAACCTCGGTTTAATCGCAACTATATATTTATTTGTTTTGAAAACTCTTCGTTTTATTTTCTTTGTGTATAGGTTTCATTTACCTTAACTGCGTTCAACAAATTAGAAATATAGGAACGAATGTATTTCACAGGAAGGGACATTAAAAGCAACATTGCCACAACGTCGCGAAGGTACATGACACATATGACACCAGGATCCGCAATTCATCTTATGTCCCTTAATGCAAGTCACTGTGTCATTATCCAGCCGGCTTATTGCTTATGATTAACGTGTACGCAAAAAGATGAAAAGTGTCGCAAAGCGTGTGATACGTCTAACATAAAGACAAAACAATTTTTTTTTAATGAAATCACGTTTAAAAAACGCTAGGAATATTTTTATTCCTTATTTTGTAGTGGTTCAACCCATGATTGTGTTTATCTTTTTATAAAAAATAAAATGAAAGCAAACACCTGTGACCAAATCGCTTTCAAGATTGACCCCCCCCCCCCCCCCCCCCCCAACAAATCTGTAGCTCCCACCGCTTAATAACGCAATCCTGACAAATTACGTACTTGCATTTATTTGACATTGCCCAAGTTTCTTTTACATAACAACAGCAATGAGAGACATTAATTAAGAGTCTCCCCTAAATAATGCCTAAATGCAAGTAGGTATTTTATTTGTTTTACTCGGTTTTTATGCTTGCACGCTCTGGAGTGTATGTTGACTTTTCTGCCTATTTTGTGATTCACAGATTAACGATCATCAACAAACACTTCTATTTTCTTTTTAAACAACAAATCACTATAAGTATTTAATTGGATTTTAAGCTTATATTTATGCAAAAGTAAGACATTTCACTGTTTGTTATTGCAAAATCTACAAAAGAACAGGCGATAAAGTCCAAGAATTCCAACTAAAAGGACCTACCTACTGTTTGGAATACCTCGCTTAGTAACTAACAAGGGAGACAATTTCTATTTCACCAATTTACCCCCATTAGCTGGCGACCTTGTGCCAATGATATAGTTATGTTTTATGAAACGGAATAAAAACAAAAACAGTTGCTGCACAAGCAGAAGGTCATGCAGTTAATTAATTGGCAGAGTCTAAGTCCCATAAACATAAGGATTTCCGCTTGGTATCACAGCTGTCGAAAACTGCTCAAGCGGATGTATAATAGACTCGTTGCATTTAGTAAGTATTTACAGTTGAATCGTTATGCAACATTCTGCCCAAACTACTGAAAATGATTAAAGCGGTATTTTTGTTAAATCTTCTTGTAACGTTGGCTGTTTCACAGCGTCTGAAAGACAAAGTTCGTGGCATGAAGCTTGAGATAGACGAAATGCAACGGAATATGACTATTTTCAGCGACGAACTTACTAGCTTCCGTCAGTCTTTTGAAACCTCGTGTTGCCTTAGTAATCTGCGATTGATGTCGTCGTCGTCGTCTGTGACGTCACTTCTTGAGAACGGAAGCAGTACAAGACGTTTGCTGGCCCTTATGAAAGGATTTGAAGATACCAAAAGATACGTGAAGGAAGGCATTATTTCTGCTGTCAGTGAAGTAAACAGTTTTCATGCTAAGATCCGCTCTTTGGGGGAAGAAATAAATCATATTTCAACTTCAGTGGATATAATTAAAAAACAAACTGATAGTATGCGCAAGGAACGCAATCAAGAAGTGTCTGTTAATGTAGAACACGCACTAGATCGCTGTGTAGAACGTTTTGAAACGCTAAATGAACGCATTAACTATCTGGAACGCAAGCTTGACAAAGCGCCTGACTTTGCTGTAGGGACTGTTGGTGAGGTATAGTTGTATTTTGACATATCCAAATGAAGTATCTAAAACCCTTTCTAAAATTGTTTTTATAGTTGTATCTTTACATGTATTTATTTCACAATCTGTTTTGCCATAACCTGAAGAGTTCGCTCGGTTTTGACCTTATTACACAAACATTTCTAGAGTAAGTTGTGAACAGTCAGACATTTATTTTGGCTGCAACATAAAATTTAAAGTTTGTAATGTGTCAGTTCCTCCTAACGAAACCCAATGATAATTAGATTTCATGTGACATTGTAAATTGGTGTTGTATTGCTGCATTTTACTTACAGAAAATCTGCATTTGTTGCCTTTCTAATATTCACACGCACTTCTAACTAGTATGCAATAAAGCAAAATGTTGATTTTATTCTATCGGTGGTAAGCCTTTGTTTTTATATTTTATACCAAGTAGCTCTGCAATTCTGTAAATACGAAGCAAACAATAAAAAAAACAGAAGATAACTATCTTTTTTATAACTTGAACTATTGCACATCATCCCAAATTGCCATGATGCATGTAATATTGCGCTTTTCTTATCAAAGCACACAGATTCCACAAAAGCGGACAACATCTCAACCCAGCCTGTCTGCCCTATGACCTGTAACCTAGTGAACCGTAGCCAGTGGGGCGCCCGTCCACACAAGGATAAGCTGGACCCTCTGAAGATCCCGGTAGGCATGGTGTTTATACACGACGCGGGCCGCCATCAGTGCCTGACACAAGACATTTGCACCAAGACGATAAAGACTTTTCAAAACTTGCACATGGATGTGTTAGGTGCGAAGTCTGTGTATGTGTTTGTGTGTGCGCTCGCACGTGTGCGTGTGTGTGTTTTATGTGTCTTTAGAAGTTTGTGTATGTGTTTGTGTGTTCGCTCGCACGTGTGCGTGTGTGTGCGTTTTATGTCTTTAGAAGTTTGTGCATGACTTGAACTGTAATGTGCAGTTTAATAAGAAGGGTAAAATAAATTGACCTCGTGGTGTTTAAGTATAAAGTAAGTTTTACACTTTCGGTCATCAACATCATCATATTAAATAAGCCATTCGATAATGCATGGTTAGTTGTACAATTTGCGCTGTCGTCAGGGACCAGCCGTGAGTCTGAGACCGAGGTGTTCCAGTTATTGCTCATGTCTGAAATCCTTTTAATGTGCCTGCGGTGTGACATTGGTGTTGTACCGGCCATTCCCCAATTTTGAAATATATATGATATAATAATTTAATGCTTTTGCACTTTTACTTTTTCAATATTAATACAAATTTGTTATGTACAATACTGCAATCTAGGGCTTTCTCAAGATTCAAAAAGTGAAAAACACTATTTTTCTACAATAACTACAGAGTACATCATATATGTATATTTATCGTTTGCTTAATTGTCAATTAATTATGAATTCAATGTATGTCGGTATGTCGACTGTATAATTTCCTTACAGCTAAATATCTGACGATGTTTACAGGTTTCTTTGATATCGGTGAGAATTTTCTGATCGGAGGGGACGGTCGCGTGTACGAGGGTCGTTCCTGGGACAATATGGGAGCGCACGTTCTGGGCTGGAATCAAGATTCGATTGGAATCGCCATAATCGGGAAGTTCTCCAGGGAACTTCCGGGCCAGAAGGTCCTCCAAGCTGTCAAGAACCTCATCAAGTGTGGGGTGGACCTCGGCAAAATCCGTCCCGACTACAAGCTATTCTCGCACCGAGACGTGGCCTCCGTTAACTGTCCCGGCGATAGACTGCACGCCGAGATTCAAACCTGGCCCCGGTATGATCCACATATTGAGAAAATTCAAAATGATTAGCAGCACAACATTGACATCACTAACGACGATGGAAACTATAAGTTATATAAGATAAGAAAGTTAAATGATGACAGAACATGACAAAAATAAGTGTGGAACCATGTTAACAATAAAATACGAAGACTGTAATGTTGGGACACTGTATATTTACGCGTTACCTTTAAATCGGAACACATCGTAAGCTAGTAATATATTAAAATTTGAAACTGATTGTTATATTGCTACTATAAATTGTTAAAGTGAAGGTTATATTTACAAGTCAACTTTTTTTAATATTTTTTGTCCACTAATGAATGAGAGAGGGGTTGTTTGCCAGATGATCTTATAGTTTACCATACAATGTTCTTGTTGGTACTTTTTATTATTGTGTTAAATAATTTTGATTATTTATCAGATGAATTCCTTTCTTGAAATAGAAAGAAAGATAACAAATATTCTTCATTGTAGACCGTAGTGTGTTGATTTGTCTCCCTTAAAAGCCATTCGCCCACTACACATACCTGAATGGCGACACATTGTTTTTCTTCTTTAATGTGTAAGTTGATAATATTAACCTAAATGTCAAACAGAAGACACTCCAAACAAACTTATAATGACTTGCCGTTTATCTGTGGCTGTTAGTTAACGACATAAAATTATAAGGATTATATGTAACTCTGGTAACTTGATTAATATACAAAGATGAGTCATGAATTGCTCAGTCACTACCGACTTAAATTGAAACAATGGGATGTCTTCTGATATTGTCAATGTGATTTTTATCACAATTTGTTATACCGTTTTGTGATTACTTTTGAAGAATTCATAATAGCATCGTGGTAAAGTATCAATGCAATAGTAGTATCCCATACATTTTAACCGCAGTAAGGTTGAGCTTAAAAGCCAACTTGTTAAACATTTATAATGGCAATAAGTACTATATAGTGATATAGATTTCATTTTCATTTTTCCGTTTCTGTTTTTGTCTTTATTTTCTCACTATCGTGCTTCGTTTTATAAAAGCAGGTGTGCTTTTATTCTTGAATAAAATGCACATAAAGAACAAGTTTGTCATAACAGGCATCATCTTTTCATAGAACTTAATGTCATAAATATTTTATTTTTCTAACGATCACGTATCTGAATGAATAAAGTTACAAGCAAACATGTTATTTAAATATACTAAAGATAAAACAGCAACTTTGCGCTCCACTTCTGATTGTTGTCTGCTTACCTTGTTCTTTATTTCTTTTAATGTTTTTTATATTTTTTATTCTTTATGTTAACCGTGTACATATTACCACCATTCTGCTGCCATTCGCTGTTACTTTACATTATAATCACATGTCCATAGTCTTGTCAATAATATGTTTATTTCCTCCTTTGCTGAAGAGTATACATGTACTGCAAAAAAACCCCCAAAAAAACTGATGAACATAATACAAAACAAAGAACGGAATTTAAAGTCATGTATATTTTGTTGAATAATAAAAACTAAATAAGTTTGATTATACGTTCGAAAACCTAGTTCGACTTACTTTGAGAATGTAACAGTCATAAGAGGCAACACTTGTCGTAACAAGCGTTGAAGATGAAAGCGATATGTGTTTGAAATTAATGTCATATGTGAATTTCAGATGTATATACACCCCTTAATATAGTATCTTGTCGAAACGAAACACAAGAAGAGATTATTGGTGATACATACAATGTTATAGTCTAACAAAATTATCCAACATTAAACCATTTAAAGTTTCTAGTATGATATATTAAAATAGTTGCAGAGCTAGTTTGTATTTAGAAAAGTAAAAGTAAATTATTGAAAGGACGTCTCCAGTATTCTTAGAATTACTGAATATTGATTGCTATAGCAATAGATGAATGCCTTGTCCACCAATATCTGACATGCGGAACGTAGAAACTCTACAATGACAGGTATGTGTACATGTATATAATAAATACCTGCTAGTTATATGAACATTTTAAGTTGCTTGAATAAGACATCTTAGGTAATAGCAATTTACATAATTACACAGTAATGTCGGAACATTGGAAATACCTCAGCAGGTTAGATATCATTATAACCATCACCATCACCCTTATCATTAGCATCATTATCACCACTAACATCATCACCAACATAATAATCAGCAGCATCATTATCCTCCTCCTCCTAACAATCAGCATTATCATGCAGACTAACTCAGAGATTGCTTTTTGGTCAAACACCCAGCTCTGCATTGAATATATAATATGATTTATACATAAAGACGATGAAATAAGTTCGAGTCAAATAGAAAGGAGGCTGAAAGCTATCAATTAAACTGCGCTATCATAAATCTCCAACCCTGCTCTCTCTCTCTCTCACCTCTCTGTCTGTCTGTCTCGTCTCTCACCTCTCTGTCGCTGTCTGTCTGTCTGTCTGTCTCTGTCTGTCTGTCTGTCTGTCTCTGTCTGTCTGCCTCTCTGTCTGTCTCTGTCTGTCTGTCTGTCTGTCTGACTGTCAGTCTGTCTGTCTCTGTCTGTCTGCCTCTCTGTCTGTCTCTGTCTGTCTGTCTGTCTGTCTGTCTGTCTGTCTGTCTGTCTGTCTGTCTGTCTGTCTGTCTCCAATTCAGACAAATCATAAAGATATCAACACTATTTTAAGTCGTTTATTTTAAGTGTGTCAAGTGTGTTCAATAGCCGTTTGAAAGTATTGAGATCGAGACCAAAGTGAAGGCAAGCTTTGGAGGCATGGCATATAAAATATCGAAGACTACTATCCTTCTGGCATGAAAACAAACATACAAAATCACGAGTTCATCGTTTATACGTTAATCTACATTAGGGACATCGAAGAAAAATATCATTCTTTAATTACCAAATTTGACAATTGAAAATAGAGTTTCATGTGTTGAGATAACGCTGAAATATTAAAGACAGAAACTGTCTTAATAAAAACGAAAACAACACATTTTTTGCAGGGATTTCTTTACTAATGAGAGAACATTGAAGCCAAATATCCTACTGATATTATCATGGAAATAATACTTAACCTTCCTTTGTTGTTACCTGTATTGAGATTCCGAACACAGACTTTTTTTTATTAAAGTACAAAAATGTCATTTATTGTATTGTTTATATGTTGTTATAACGACTTGATCTCAATGTTCTGTAGACCCATGACACAAAGAACCACACAATTCGCAATTTATTCGTATTTAAGTTACTGCGTTACTTCTGAGCCAGTCAGCGTATTGTTTCAGACTGATATGTATGACGTAAGTGTCTTGTGGCTAAATTAGCTCAATATTATTTGACATACGATTGTGACGCTTTTGAATCTCAGAACTTACAGAAAAAAAAATCTTTTGGAATTCACATACTCTTTTAATCTAGTAATCAGAGGTAATATCTTCCTTTTTACATCGTAGTTCACATGGAGTTCAATGAGTAAAGAGTAAAATCATCAAAAATCATGTAAGATTCTCCCAATAGAGCATAAAATGCAACAGTATTTAAATATATGTAAAAATCGTGTACCATTTAACAACATGAGATCTGGAAGACAGAGTAGTCTCTGTTGTTCACCTATTCCGCTGATATCCGCATGAAGACATCCGTCATTAAGCACCTATATCCGGAAACGTCGCATCCGGATACATCACGAGTTGACACACATCCTGCCATCTTCCCCGCCCCTCCCCCGGATCTAGAGGAAGACAAAATGATAGCTTTTGGCTGAAGAAGTTTAGTGTTTATACATTCCTTTGCGGATGTGAACTATGACAAAATAAGATTTTTTTAGTTTGAAACAACATAATTTTCTTTGAATAGGACTAATTCTTGTCAGTAGTACACTTCAAGAATCCACAACATCAACACAACAACAACAGCAACAACAATAATAATAATACAACAACATCCAAATAAAATCCAGATAGTCTCTAATTTTGACCATAATTAAAACACCATATAAAGGTTTACTAATTCCTTAGAAATATATAAGTTATAGAATTACACTAGTTTACAAGCTGCGTAATTAATGTCTTTTTTATTTACATCTCTAATCAGTTCGAGGAAAAAACAACATCAAATAAACCACACTTTTGTGTGAGTGAGTATGTTGTTATTTTAAGTGGTTAAAGTCAGTATCTACACATGTCTATTGTTTTGGTATTACATATAGTAAACAAACACAAGTTAGAACCTTAAAATGTTTGAAACAAAATAGACTGCGGTCGAGGGGCAGAGTCTTGACTTGTAACTCCATGGACTCATCGGCCTCTCACCATTCCATTCCATTCCAGTCAGGAAAATGGAGTTCATTTTAGAGAGGCATTTTATCTAATCTGTGGTACACCAGTGGTTCTATCCCCGACGTTTATCTTGAGCCTTTTTCAGCTAAAATAACTTGACCCTCTATAATGACTATTTTTGTTGGTGTTGTATGTTTCTTAAAACAAAATATATAGAATGTAGCTGAACCTCAAAAATAAATATTTATGATTAAAATCATCGTTCATCTTCCCCCAATCTGATCAACGTTGTATTTGTGTGTTCGGACTAAAAAGCAATGTTCTTAAAGGTTGAGCCAAAGATCTTTCTCTAGCATCCTTTGCAATGTTCTAGTCATCAACAAGGCTTGATAACTAATTTGCAAAGTACTAAAGATTTCATACTAGGTCGCAAATGTATTATATACTACATGTTATGCCAAAGCGTTTCAATTATACAATGTATAGTGTAGTTTTAGTGGATCATTTGTGCAAGTATGTAACGTATTACGGAATATACACACTGGAGTCGTGAGTCACATAGTACATTAGTGAGATGTGATCACGTGATACTAACACGTCCATTCCAAAGCAAACTTTGCTGCAACTTCCCCTTCCAGACAGCAGTCATCACTAATAACAATTAGTCAAACAATAAAACAATTTTAAACAAGAAGTATGTGCTACAGAAAACTGACCAAAGCATTCGCTGTTGATCCATCTTAGGGCTTGACTTTAATGTAAATTGTTTTAGTTTCGGTCGAAACCTGTTAGATTTAATCCATAATTTATGTCGAATTTTAAGTCTTAACATGGTGCCGCTTTTTATCTTTTTTTCTCATATTTACTGCTACAATTTCTTTTGGTGAATTAGGTTAAAGTTTTATTCTTAAACATCAGACTAGTTATACAGTTTAGATACGGCATATGTAAAACAACGTGCCTGCCAGCGTTATTATAGCTTCAAAGCGCGCTTTCAGCAATAACTGAGGGAACTGCTCTACTACTGAACATGACACTTTCATGGATTTGTTATAGATTCACATCATAGACGAATCCAGTGATGTCGTTAAGAACTGCATGTGTAAGGGTCACATGACTTCTGGTTAGGCTATGATTGGTAGTTGTATAATAACAAGTATTCACGTGTTATTCAGCCATCGAATATCTTATCTTGAGTGGATGACACATAGTTTCGAGACTTATATGGTACTTTATGCTATTTTCAGAAAAAGGCCCCTCTTATAATAATATTTTTCTTGATTGTTTTTAATGTTCCAATGGACCGTTTTTTTTTCTTGTTTTGTATCATAAACACTTTATTATAAAATCTTAACACCACACCCTACTTAGGTTGTTCGTTTATGTATACTTTATACACAAAGAAATCAACATAAGTTTCATGGGCAGTGGCCCAGAAATATATTTTTTATTTATACTTGTACTCCGAACCGACCAATTAGCGTCATTATAACGATATTGAGCTATTTTGGTGGAGGAAGGCCCCAGTTCTGGGTAGAACCGCTGGTCAGCTGGTAAACCTTCCCACATTCAGTTCTTGCCCCACACGTGACTCGAACCCACGCGATGACAGGCTAAGTGTTACCTGACTGTTTCCGATTAAACTGGCGTGATAGATTGTTTGATATGCAATAAGTTATCTCAAAATACAAATTTACGTGTTGCATCCTTCCTCTACCATATTTAAAAAAATAGATCTTAATTTTTTAAATTGTTAGATTATTCATAAATCACGATTACAGTGAATTTTCTTATATTTGTAGAAAAAAACAACATTTGGCGCAGATTACGTTTAGTAGTATGTAAACTTTTTTCACTGATAGTTCCTCAAACAAAAGAATAATATAACATTTTGATCGTTCCAACAGTATTGATTTTACATCAACGCAATCCTTTGTAAATTTTCCGTTTTAATCTACAACTTTGCATAACAACATCTCATTACAGTAAAATGATCTCCTAATCACGTGACCTACTCCGTACCTTTTCCAATACCGTCAGCATTTGGCAAAAATATCTAACAAACATAATCTCGTTATGTAAATGCTGTTTGTTAGATATTTTGCTAAATGCTGACGATATGGTCTAGTGGCAGGATAAAGGCGAAGGCGGTGCATACCCGCAAACGCCTACACCCGCACCCCGCCCCCACAAAACAAAAACAATAAAAATACTAACACAAAACAACAATTAAAAAACAACAACCAAGTGCCACCGTTTCCCCCCAGAAATATCGAATGATTAAGAGAGAGAGACAGAAAAAGATGAAGGGCGAAAAGGACTTGGAAAGCATAAAAATATATTTTTTTTAAACGAGCGAAATGGGAAAGTTAAAGAGACAGGATGCAAGGAAGGATGGGGATGGGGGTAAAAATAAGAAGTCAACAAAAAGGTGACCGAAGGTCAGAAAACACGTGGCATCGTGTAATAGAGTGTGAGATGTGGGCGAAAAAAAAGGTAGGTGAAATATAGGGGGATGAAAAAAGGTTTAAGAAAAGAGTTAGTATGTAAGACAGGGAGAGACAGAGAGAAACAGAGAGTGAGAGAGAGTGAGAGAGAGAGACAGAGGGCGACAGAGTGGGAGAAAGATACAGAGAGACAGAGCGACACAAAGAGAGAAAGAGAGAGTAAGAGAGAGACAGAGAGACAGAAAGAGTGACAAAGAGAGAGAGAGAGAGAGAGAGGGAGAGAGAGGGAGAGACAGAGAGAGAGAGTGAAAGACAGTGACAGACAGACAGAGGCGGGAGAAATGTATCGAGTGCGAGTTAAAAGAGAAAGGGGGGTGATTAAAAATTAATCCTTATTGAAAAATAGATAGTTTAGACTAAATAAAAACAAAACTCATTGTCTTATTGCTTGGAAATGAACACACACTCAGAAAGGCAAATATTGTTCAGTTAAGTATTTTTATTGACGGTATACAAATATTGTTGTTCATAAAAAATAATGATCAATATTCAAAATAACATGTTCGTATTTACAATTAAAATGACGAAATATACATAAATTATGACTCATAAACGTGTATATACAAACAATTCTTGAAAAAGACATAAAGGCATGTAATACGATTATTAAATGAGAGATGCATCATCATTCACGCATGGTTGTGTTGTTTATAAAAATAAACAAATCAAACTACTTAAACTATATATCAGCAGAGACGAGATTATCCTTGAGAAAGCATATGTGTTAAACACATCACAACATAATCATTAAGAACACCTAGTGCATTGAAACGAGACAATTGAAAATAAGAAGTGCACTTATAAATGTTTTATTATTGATAATTAGTTATTTTCATAATTCCTTATACTAATTAAAAGGTGACGACATTATAATCGAAGGACCGTACATGTTAACATTAAAGCACCTATTCTCAGAGGAGCACTATTTTTTGATATACTTTGCTTAGAATGAAAATAACAACACCAAAAGCAAGCTCAAGAGTTGGTAATTGACATTACAAAAGATATAATTTAAACGCTCTAATTTTTTAAAAACATGATAAAGATGCTCAGATATTAGGTTAACAAAAACAAAAAGATGTTTATATTGAGAGAAACTGAATAAACTATCAATATAATTGGTTTTAAAACGAAGTATGATTACGAATGTTGTGCATGTTAATATTTTCCGTGTTATCTTTTTTGTTATTGGATAGAGCCATTTAAGATCCAATGTAGTTAGTTTTCTTTTCCTATGATATTAACAAGCAATTGAAGAGGCATAAGCAACATCAAAACTTTATAAATACATCATGACACATGAAAAGCAATAAAACAAAGTAAATAGCAATCCAATGATTCAATTTAAAATGCACACACAAAGTTGTTTGCGATTTATAATGCAAACTTGAATAAACATCAAGCATGATTAATTTTAATATTATTATAATAAATAATATAACGATTTAAAAAACAGCGTAATATGTTGCTCAACTTAGCAACAGTTCTTATGCATCCATGTCAACAAACAACATTGTTATAAATACAAAACCGTAAATGGCGCCATTTTAGATATAGATTTGCAATGATATAGATATTCAAATACATGTTTCGGAATATATATTTGCCAGTAAACGGAACAAGGAAAACACGTTTTAAAAGTAGGTCGCTTCATTTAAACTACGAACTAGAGGTTGTAGAAATGTGAGCATGGATCTTAGGCCATTATTAAAGATTTTGAAATAACAAACGTTAAAATGTTTAATACAATTTTATCAGTTTTTTTTTGAAATAGCAATGTTTCAATAAGCCAATCAGACAAGTATTCGTAAAACCAGAATCGTGATCTGGCTCAAAAGTATATGTCTTTGTTCAACACATGCCACTGCTACCTTAATTAAATTATGATAAATAAAAATATTTGCTTGCGTGGCAATTTGGGCGATTGAATAATCGACCCTTTATACATAAATAAAGTGCACTTTTTTAGGACCGTCTGATTTAACATCAAAGCAATAGAGTTTTACCGAACATTGTTCAGGTAAATGATTTATTTAATGAGTATTTAATATAATTTATTGGAACATTTTTGTTAATTGTTTAATTTGCTATTTTCAGTGATGAGTTTATTATAACTAAAACACAAATGATAGATGTAAATGTCAATGATAAAACTGACTACGGGTCCAATGAAGGCTTAATATGTATGGAATTAGACACGCAAATCTATTGTTGTATTGCACAGAATGCCTGCATAATAGAATAAGTATTTGGCACAAGAGAAAATTATGACATAAGACACAGATAACATTTCAGAAAGGGTAAAAAGGTTAAAAACTGATACAGAAAAATATGTATGACTAGACTTTTTTATTCTAAATATATAATATTCGATGAAACTTTTTCCACGAATATTAATAACTTTAAACAATGACTAGATAATTTGAAAACAGTAAACTTGAATTCGGACCAAAAAACGACAGAATCAACAAAACAATTTGACCTCAGTTTTATATTGCAACAAAACGTGTATCAACATCTAGGCAAATTATCATTAAGTATATCATTAACTCATAGACGGCTTAGCGTAAACTTATCAGGCAAAGGTAAACAGTGTGGATCAAAATCAACCACCTCCAGGCTTGGGGCTGTCAGATCAGGATCTACACTATTTGCTGCCTTACTTTCTTCCAACTTGTATCTATGAGCGAATTATAAGCAAAAAAAAAAACACAAAAAAAAACAAAAAAAACTAAGAAGAACGCATGGGTTGTTGGCAAATATGGCAGACTTAGATATTATAACACCATAGTGAACTGGATAATTAAGAGCACCAAACAAGTGCCAAACCCCTGAAATGAGACAAAAATGGGAGAAACACGATCTTAGAAAAGGTGTTTGTATGGACACTGCATTTCGTAGAAATTGACTGTACACAATACATGAATCTTGACTCTTATTACTACATACGTAAGTATTCTCAAGATGAGACGCCCTCTGACAGGAATAGGTTGATTTGTAAAACGTGTTATTTGTCAAGAGTTACAGGATAAAGTACAATTGGCGATAAGTGTTGACATTAGGACTCGAACCATGTGTTTCTCAAGGAGTTGTTGTTGTTGTTGTTGTCGTTGTTGTTGTTGTTTGGTCGTTGTATTATATGGTACACTGTCACAAAGTTTAAACATAATGCAGTTTTCTCTTATTTGAACGTCCGTAGATAAAAAAACTACAACAAATATAAACAACAATTAAAAGGTGTCTGAATTATTAAGTTGGTATACATAGCCATAAGGCAAATGTGTAATACGTACTGCATCGTTCATTATTTATCTCCATTGCTCAGCAAGCGTAAGATACGATTTTCGAAACAAGAAAAATGGTAAATAACATATTAGGCAGCTTAACAACCGGTTTGATTTACAAAGGACCAACAGTTAATCACGGGGTTTCTTACTCTTGACCATAAATCCCCCACCTCCTTTTTTCCATAAAGTAAGGTTTAAACAAAGAAAAACTTAACAAAGAAGCAAATATTAACATTTAAATAAAATATATATGTACGTCAGAGAATCGGCGAATTTATTAATTATTTGAACGTCATTTAAGCGACAATTACATTATTTGAGAATTGTGTAAAATACAAGGCACTGATATAAGGTAAACGAGGTTCGTTGTATTTGTATAAGAATACACTATAAATATTTGGCAACCATATATATGTGGGAATTAACAGGCACATACTTCATAGGGGAAACATTTAACGTAGAGATTGAATCTCGAACCGTATTCAAGCATCTGATTGGTTATGGTTATATTAGACTGAAATATAACATCGATTTTGTGAATAAAGTTACAACTAATTCTTAAGCTATAAGCTTAGATAGATATAGTTTCAAATGATGGAGAGTCTGAACAGACAGCTCCAGAGTAGAGCTGGCTTATCTGAATCTTCACTGTTTGAATTCGCCTCATTCAATCCCGGTTAAATATGCCTAGCTCGAGAGGATGATCTGTTGAGCATGTAGCACACAGATCCTCCCAGACCTACATTTCAAATATGACGTGTATATATGTATATACACATATGCATAAAGTCAATGTATATAGGCTCTCACTAAACAACTACATTGGAATCAAGCACATGAAGTCTTTTTTCACCAATCCATCGTTAATACTTAAGGTAACAGTATGTACCAACATCTCTTTCTTTGCATCAAATAAATTCTTCAATTCTTACATATTCGGCATTAAGTACTACAATCAACATTTATAGTATGTGATCCTATGAGAATGTGCTTTAAAACTGTATGTCCTTGTATAAATTTGAAATTTGCTGGAAAATTTACGGATTTAGCTATTTTCAGTATAGACGTTTTGGTAGAAAATTGACCGGGATTATTTCAATCAACCCAGTTTAAAGAGACAATGTCACAAACGACACAACATTGATATGCTATTTGTTTGGTATTAAACACACAGTGTATTTAAAATCTGTAATTGGATATAGAATGTGGATTTATAGCGAACTAAAATATATTCGGAAATATCTTTGTACTTTTCAATGTTAACCTAAACCCTAAAAAAGGAAAAGACAGCATAAGAAGATTACCGTAAAATCAACATTAAAATTTTGTGGACAATGTCTTCTTTGTTTAAATAGTAAAAACATTAAAGGTTGATTATGCAAAATGTATTTAGCAAACCACATTTGGATCCTGGTTCTGTGTCCGTGACCGTGTCTCTTTAACCACGTGGTCAATATGGAAGAACACTGATTAATAACTTGGTTGAAAAGTGACAGTCCCATTACCAGGCTCGTATGCCAGATTGGTGCATGGGCTGTTGGACGTAGCTCCCGTTCTGTGGCGAGATTTGGTTAACGGGCGGGAGACTGCCCATGTTGACACTGTTATACGAGGGTGAGGTGTAGGAAGAAGAGTATGGGAACATGTTCACGTTATACGGCGGGTAGGACGGTGGCATACCGCCTCCCACCATGCACCGCTTGCCGTCACGCATCGTAATAGTGACTGGCTCCCTGCGCGGGACGGACATTGCAGACATCTCTATGTTACGGTCCATCTTCTGTCGTTTGCATTTATAACGCCTGTTCTGGAACCAAATCTTCACCTGTGTGGGGCTGAGTTTGAGCATGTTGGCCAACTGTTCTCGTTCCGGGGCCGACAGGTAGCGCTGCTGCTTGAAGCGCCGTTCGAGTTCGAACACCTGCTGCTGTGAGAAGAGAACCCTTGGCTTTCTCCGTTGTCGTTGCTTCGCCATCTGGCAGTCTCCCGACTCAGACTCTTTTTTAACGTCAGATTTTTCACTGTCTGAACCCATGTCCTCGCTTTTAATCATTTCGTCGGGATCTGTTAAAAAGAAAAGGGATGGACTCATTATAATGATACCAGAACTTTCATTAGAATGCTTACTAAATATAAGAAAAGTGATTTTAGGTGGATTGAATATTTTATTGACGGTTTTATAAAAGTTTACATGTTCTTTATGTGGAGAAAAGAGTCTAAGGACTGCTAGAGAAACTCATCGAGAAAATATTGTATAAACAAGGTACAGAATGGCAATGACATATTAAAAAAAACGTCCTGGTTATAAGGAAACAAACTATATCCCCCCTCTCTCTCTCTATCTCTCTCTCTCTCCATTCTCTCTCTCTCTTCTCTCTGTCTCTCTCTCTCTGTCTCTCTGTCTCTCTGTCTTCTCTCTCTCTCTCTCTGTCTCTCTCTCTCTCTCTCTCTCTCTCTCTCTCTCTCTCTCTCTCTCTCTCTCTCTCTCTCTCTCTCTCGTACACACACACATATTAAACACAGATCAGAGGCGTTTGCTGTGACTTTTGTATACATTTACAATAAATCAATTATTTTCTATAAATCCTAAGACCAGCTTTTTGATATTATTCTTAAATCATTATATAATGGGAAGGTTTATACAATTCAAAGAAGTCGACGAAGAACGACAACTATCAGTAAACATCATTAATCTGGAAAGTAAACACAAAACAACCTCACACAACACAGACATGTATTACATTAATTTTACAATAAACATAATGTCAACCGTCAAGACAATTTATATCATTGCATTCCTGAATATTTTTCGGTAACAGGAATGTATTTCAAACTTGTAAAAATAAACAAAAACGTTGCCAGCTCGCAGTGAGAAGTGAAGACTGTAATAGCGAGACAGTCCGTGGGGTCGTCATTTTTTAGTTTAAACAATGCTAATGACATCATTTAATTATCATGTTTATGTCACTGGTATGCCTTTGGTGCGACATTCTGTTATTTATAACT
This sequence comes from Sinonovacula constricta, assembly GCA_007844125.1. Lineage (NCBI taxonomy): Eukaryota > Metazoa > Mollusca > Bivalvia > Cardiida > Solecurtidae > Sinonovacula > Sinonovacula constricta. The sequence goes on from CM017569.1 coordinate 6,972,126, forward strand.
TGCTACATTTTCTGCCCATTCCGTACACGTAAGGAAAAACGCCGAGTTGTGACGAATGCCTATTTATTTGCTAATGAGCCAACCGCGCTAAACATGTAGCTAAGACTTCCTAATTCCTAATCTATCTTATTTCTATTCTCCTTAGCTGCTAAGATGACTGAATACTTATTTGCATATAAAGACATTATCTTATTTTATTTACATGGAGATGCCATCCTAAAATGATACCTATGTAATTAGATTATATTTGGAGGTAAGTAGTATCGAAACTCATTTTAATGCTACCTTTAGTTTATACCTATGATTTGTCGAAAATTTGGGGTAGTTTCACGCTTTTTTACTAATGTGGTCTTTTTATTATTCAAGAAAACCGCCTTGGTTTGTGAAGTCTTCAATTTCTATGCTGATTTAGATAACATCCTAAACTTATATGTATGTCATCGAGATCTGATTTAAATTCATAAAGTTTTTTTATTTCTATTCTCATTTAGATGTCACTTTTAATTTATACGTATGTATTTGGCTTAGATTGAAATGACATTTTTCGTCTTATTTCCCACTGTTTCATCGTTCGCAAGGTATTCCCAACTTCACTTTTTTGTTGACTCCTTAAATAGTATACATGCTATTGACGTATTCTTAAAAATAAATTACGTCCATCTTTTTTTCGTCCATCTTTTTTTCGTCCATCCTTTTAAGTCCATCCTTTTTACGTCTATGCTTTTTACGCCCATGCTGTTCATAGCACGTTTTGTTACAGCAAAACACTAGCATTTGTGTGTTCTCTTATTTCGGTTTGCTATTTTGTGCCATACCAACCTTATACTTATGTAACAGGCATTAAATGTCTAATTCTTTATTTCTATTTTTATTATACCCTTAAAATATCTATACAAAATTATTTCTTTGGCTAACACAAGTTGAGTTTATATCTTGATTAAGGTCGTTTATCTGCCACCTAGTATATTAACACACATGTCAAATGCATTGGCATACTCAGTTCCTACTTTCTATGCACGTGTCTGATGGCACTCTGTAGCTCTAAGTATGTCATTTGCGTACGGATTTAAATATGTTTCTTATTTTAACTTAATTTAGATGCCACTCCTAAATTATAAGACTGTCATTTGCATGGCATTGCGCGAGAGTCCCATTTGGAGGCTCAATTATTCGGTGATGGCTGGACTGGCTGGCTGATTGTGTATCGAATTTGTACAAATATTTATCCGCGTGCAGGTCTGCTAGCACACGTGTATTTATCGCCGTGTCTGAACTCCGACAATCAATCATGGCGTCCCGACAACTCCCGACGGTTGGCGCCGATCGAGCCCCCCTTCCTATCTGTTTATACACGCGGACCCTCTATTGTATACAAGTAGATTAAATTGCCTATTATTCCTACTAGAGAGAAATTTAAGAAACCCAGTTCGAATTAGTTGGCTCTGTTAGTTGTACAATTCTGCACATATATGTTACTGTTTTGTGAGTTTTTGTACAGTTTTCAGAAAGTTTGACAAACACTTTACGCACGTGTCATGTTTTTGATAGAAAATCTGCCTCTCTTATGTATGAACGCGCAAGCATATTACATTGATATTATTTCTAAAAGAAAGGAGTTTGAGAAACTCAGAAGAATGAGGATATATTTGAACTAGGAAGAAAAATGAACAGTCCAGCCTTTTTTGACCTGCTTGTGTTTTAAGAAGATTTTAATGTTGTATTAAAATTCTGTTCCGTATTTAAATCGATACATTTGCCCTTTTACCCAGTGATGTCCTGGGATGAAAACAGATACATGTATTCTAGTGTCTTTTATTTTAAAGTTTGTCGACTAATTCCGTCAGAAAAAATAGACTAGTTTAACAGGGATTGTTATGGGAACTTGACATCTGTACTTTTTAAAAGATTCATTCAGTAAGAGATTTCAATTGGCCATTATTCGAAATTAAGAACCTAATCTGTTTCAGTTTTAGTTTTTAGTATATATATATAACAGATTTTTAGTTGTAAACTTATGATGGATTGGAGTCATAAAATGTGTGCTTAATAAAGTACAAGTTAAAAGTGTCAAATTATTATCATAATTATCAAATTATTTGTGGCGCAAATGTAACAGTAAAAACAATATAAATATTGTTTTTTTTTTAAATTACTTGGTGGGATTTGTTTTGGGGCTTGTATTTACCATCTCATGGACATCAGCATTTAATTTAATAAGCGAGTCAATAAGGTTTGCTTTAACAGACATCGTAACATATTTTACAATGTAAATTCACTCTAAAGCACTGCGATTCATTAACTATTTAGACCTGGCTCCTTGAATCACCAAACTGATCTATTTCAACAATTTACAGCTATAAATTAAAACATGGACTCTTCAGGCTGAATCAAAGGATATTAAAAATATTTTATACTATGAAATACAATGCATACAAGTAATTTGTTATACTAATATCAAACAATAAACATTCTATTTATATAAAGTTAAAAAAAAGTTAAAATAATTAACTATTTCAACAACATCAAACCCATATACTGTTGTAGCAACAAATTCCGCATAAAGGTCAGTAAAAGTAAACACAACAGCTACTGCCAATGGCCCTGCCACAACGATCAAGAACAAGAGCGTGAACAATTAAAACAAAATCGACAAGAAGATAAAAACAACAACACCATACCAATAAGAAAAGCAACACCAAAACGAGAATGGCAACAACAAACTAGAAATGAACTATGAGTGCATTTTTAATTAGTTATATAATTACAGATGAAGTGACTGAGAAAAACAACACAACAAAACACAGCAACCCCAGCACCCTAAAGCAAGCACTTCAGAAGTACAGTTAACAAGCAAAAACCTCCCGTTCGTCCCATGAATAAATCGTACTCTAATCGGGGATGAGTGTGTACGTCATATAGGGACGGCCTGGAAATTGTAAAATCGCAATTAGGAAAACTAAACCCCGTGCTAAAGGGGCCTCTGTTCTCGGGAAACTCCCCTCGCCATATTCCCCTCATTAAAGGAAACTCTTAACGATAAATTAAGACCGACCCATTCTAATAAAGAAGCAATTAATTCAGCCATGAAGAACTGTTCAAGTCAACTGATACACTATTACCAGATGTCATATTCGTTTTAAATAATCGACCGGTACGTTCCTAATGGCTTGGACAAACATTACCGAGTCTTTTATCCCTCTATTTCTGACCGGTCCTAGTCTTTTTATGTGACATATAAAAAATACTTAAATCAAGACAAAACGCCCCCATCATATATTCAATTCGGAGCAAAGAGCAAATTGTTTTTCCCAATGTTCTCCTCTTTTCAAAAACACAATTTATGGTAAAAAGTAGTATGCGACTACTGTTCAACCTGTGAATTGTCTTACAACTCCACGTAGGAATTGAAACGAATTCTAAAGTGCGTCTATCTCTAGATACAGTTTCAAGCCTTTTTATTGTCTTTTGATTTTAACTGCAAAATATTTCTAGTTTATAACATAGTATCACGTAGAAATGAACACCAATGTCTTTAAAACACACACACACACGCACACACACACGCACGCACGCACGCTCAGCACACACACACACAAATACACGCGCAAATACACCAAAATCCTAGATTAACCTTCTGAATGCAGGCTACACTATTGAAGATCTTGATAAATATTTAAATTTACCATAATACATGTTTCTGGCATTTGTCGGTCCAGAAGTATTCGTACGCAATGACCCCGGGTTCGTCCCCAGTGCGTTCGTACACGATATTCCAGTATTATTACTAGCGTGACGATTTATATCAAACAATGTATGAAATTCCAACTTGCCAAAAAGGGTCGAACCAAACGGGAGTTCGTATCGCCTGGTTGCTACGCAAATTAGGCATAGCAACTACCAAAGAAAGATGGTTGTAAATGTTATAAGTGATCACTGCGATGTTTCTTGTTTGAACGTGCTGTTAGAATCTGGTCCACGGTTAGAATGCTACCGCCGTGAAGAGGAAAGAAAGCAAGTTTATTCCATCCTGGAGCAGTGAACGAGCCTGATTACAAACCAAAGTGTCTAGAAAGGACATGCTTGATTGCTCTCCGGTCACAAAGGGGTGTAGAGGCGATAACAGAGAGGTATTGTTTATACGTGAGTAAGGTACACCAATAAGAAATGATTCAGAGTTACACTGGAAACACGTGCCTTGAGTGGCGCTAGAAAATGTCTGCATGTACAATGGTCGTCGGTATTGTCCAGGATGTCATCAGCATATTTTATTATTTCTCTGTCATTTTAAAAATACACTGCAGCGACAGGGTTACTTTCATTATAGCATAGAAAGAGTCACAGACACATATCCGGGCAGACACAGGCCCACCATATGAACCTGGTAGAACCTGTCATATAATGTCCCTCTCTCCGACCTGGAATCGAACCTGCGCGGTGAAAGGCCAAGAAGTCAGAAGTCTTACAAAATCTGCGACTCTCTCACCCTGTTCACGTCAGACATGCTGGACACAAAGTTGCATGCATGCCAAATATTTAAGATAATAATATGGTCTTTTTATGTTTTTTTTTTATTTATGTGCAAAAGTCACTATTTTAAACTAACTATCTGACTGATAACCATCTATTTAAGGTTTTGCTGTAAATAAATGCTGATACATGCCATCTGAAATCACATATACAACTATACCAACGTACGTAGAAATACATGTCTGACACATTTGTTCCCGATTGAACACAGGTCCCAAGGCCAGAGAACGGTGTTAAATTTGTATTCTGTATGGTAAACTTCATAATAACCTTCTTTCTAAATTTATTTAGAAACTTGCAATGCATAAAACGTAAGTAAACATAACTTTAGTTTCTTTTTCATGTCACTTTTAGACTTAGCACTTATTCAATTGTATAGACTTGTTAGTCATACAATATATATTAAAGAAAAACAAAAACACAAGTATTCATTTCTAAACTGACCTCCAAAAAAAAAAAAGAGGGCATATGTTGAAAATAGTACCGCAAATTAAATTCAGACTAGTCCATGTTTATCAGAAGGGTTGTCAGCTTTTGAAGAGCCTACTAGGGCCCGTGGCAAGGGCTTGGAGCAACTGCGAGCGCTAATAGTATCACTCCGCAGCTCATTTGACCTGACGATAAACCCCCGACCCCCTACATGGGGCCCTAATTTATAGGATAGAACTAGGAATCGTTGGAATTCTAGAAGACGAACCTTCAAAGAGAAGTGCTTGGAAACTGACACGGCAATAGAAAAATAAGTAATAAATACAGCATTTGAATGTTAAAAATAATAAAGTTACAGAAACAGAAAATGTATAACAATGAGCACACAATATAGTATGTTTTGAGATACAAATCTGCGTTTGGTTTTGAGATACAAACTCTCCTTTCTGTTTTGAGATACGAATCTACATTTGGTTTTGAGATACAAATCTGCATTTGGTTTTGAGATATAAACTCTCTTTTTGTTTTGAGATACGAATCTGCATTTTGTTTTGAGATACAAACTCTCCATTTTGTTTTGAAATACAAATCTGAATTTCGTTTTGAAATACAAATCTACATTTTTTTTAGAAATACAAATCTGAATTTTGTTTTGAGATACAAATCTGCGTTTTGATTTGAGATACAAATCTATATTTTGTTTTGAAATACAAATCTGAATTTTGTTTTGAAATACAAATCTACATTTTGTTTTGAAATACAAATCTGAATTTTGTTTTGAAATACAAATCTACATTTTGTTTTGAAATACAAATCTGAATTTTGTTTTGAGATACAAATCTAAATTATGTTTTTAGATATAAATTTGCATATTGTTTCGAGGTACAAAGTTGCATTTAGAAAACATCTTTATTACATATCCATATCAATTAAATTTACATTAAACAGTAATTTTGCCATAGAATGACACATGTTAAAATAACGGAAATGATCACTAATTGCAATTTATTTCTTAACCCAAACAAAACCAAATCAACTATGATAATCAGTCATAGCAAGTTAATGACTTACAACCCGATCTTTGATTGTTCTCCATAAATATTTCCATGAAATTTTCAATAAATGTTATTGTATTTATATGTGAAAATTCATTTCAAGTGTCTGGAGCCCCGAAAACTTACGGACAATTCCATTCCCCATTGTTATGAGAACGTTTGTTTTAGATTGTGGGAAAATAAAACAAATTATTGAGGACAACGTATCAACACTACTAGCCTCCTCGTGGGAGATAGTTTGACATAACAAATACCCAACACATCACAAGTTGAGTCTTGCTAAGCCGACAAACAATTAAGAGAAGCTTACATATAACGTCTTATTAAACAATCAATTAGTCCAAAGTGTTATTTTCTGGAGCATGCTTGCGTGTAATTGTACTCGTATTTGCTTTTTAAAAACAAAAACAAACTTACAAACTTTATTTTGTATTTATTTATATGCTATTTACAGGAATTGGTTTGTATTGTATACATGCAAATCGCATATCAAGAGTTAAGTACTTTTGTTTACAAATGAAGCATTTTGTGTTGTGTGAGTAATATGCCAGACCTATGATGCCCCTCAATCAGTCCCCACTAAAATATTGAAAGGGGTTGCTAAAACCTCTCAGAAACACGTTTAGAAGCTTTGGATGATAAAATATGAAAAACCGTGGACTTGCTATCTTAACCATTTGAAAACGTTTTAGAATCACTTTAAGAACAAATAGTCACAGTGTCATTGTTATAACATGGTGCCCAACACTCGATATAGTAGGATCAGGGCCTGTCGGTTAGTCTATGCTTGCGCAGTGACCACTCCTGGTAAAATTATATACGAATAAATAATCTATAAGAATTTTTTGATCTTTATATTGCCACAATGAAAACTTCTGGTACCAGTATTCCAGAAAGGAATGCTCCCACTCAAATTCAAATTTGACTTTTACGTTCCTTTTAAGATTCTACCAAAATTTAACTTAAAAAGTACATTTTTATGTTCCTAAGCGTAAGGGCAATTAATCTACTATTATTAAATTGATATAATATAATTTAATTAAAGTTATAGGTCTATATATAACACATTGCACTGGAAACGTTTCATAATGTTACATCCAATATCCAACAATGATAGCACCACGTCTGCCAATGTCCGTGCATCTGTACGCGTAAAAGCTTGTAGCGATTGCTAGAATTTTGTATGGGAACCAAGTGTTTGGATGTCGGATTAGTCCGGGCATATGAAACAAATTGTAATTTCACGAATATAAAATGGCCTTCCTGATAATCGTCCCTCCCGCGGAGTTCAAAGCATACAGGGAAAACTCCTCCACGTGAGAGAAATAAAATCGTTCTCCTTATCGCGGCGAGTTTTGGTCGGACTATTTTCAACAGACCCGATAACATCGTGTATTAAATATTTTATTAATACTCCGACATACAAAGCATGTTGAAAGGACTAACGTTCCGCTTGTACAAGCAAGGGTTTGTCTATGCCTGTAATACTTTCACTTTTCTAAGAAATGCGAGGGTTGGTAATGTGATGGATGTAAAAGATAGGACAAAATAGCTACCATTGTCTGGCTTCAGAAAGCGCGGTAAAGTTTAAATGTTGCCTTATTGTTTACAGTTACAAATACTGTTTGTTTACATGACTAATTAATTGAAGCGAAAAACAATCTGACAACTAAATATTGCCGGCGCTTTAAGCCTCATTTTGGTGCTTTGTTAATAAAAAGTTAATCGTGTAAACACATAAAGATGAGAAATACATATTAACCAGTTGTCAGAGACTAGACTAGCATAAATGCAATCAGAGAGTTAGTTTCTAGCTAAATGTAGGCCTTTCTAGCTACAATATCTTAAACACTATTCTTCGTCATGTCTTCAGATTACGGCCATCAAACATTGTTAGCAAACTCCATATAAAGTTAAATAGTGGTGTTAAAATGCCAATTAAGATATTTATGTAGTATATGGTTTCTAATCACGGCATAAATATATATAAAAGCATGAAATAGTTCTTGCAAAAAAACGATGATGGAATTGAAACCAGTGTGTTATTATATTCTGTGACAATACGTTTTTGAGTATGACAACGCCTTTCCTATGTGAACAATGGCTCAAAGGGAGTTTGCGACCGTCGATAGTTAGTTAAAAAATTTGAACTTCCGGGAGCTTCCGTAAGAGGAAGTGATGTGTAAGACAATAGGCATTGTTGAAATGTAAACAAAACAGAAGAATCCCTTGACGAACTGTTCATCAATCCTTTTCCTGCTACAGCAACACAACTCTTGCTATTTCCATATTTCTGGCTAACATGTCAATGCCACAACCAATAAGCACATTGTGTAATCTTTGCAAATAGTTCAGACACCGCTTAGACGACCAAAGTTTACTAATCTGGATCTACAATATAAGTATACACTAGTTCAATAATATTTAGAAAGTTTAGACTTAGAAGGGTGACTTTGATGTTTGCTTTCTGGATTGTTAGTCTCTATATTGTTCTAAATGGACACAATAGCTATTGTCAATGTAAACAAGAAAATACAAATAACACTATTCAGCCAATATTGCTCTGGTAAAACATCCTCAGCAACAATGTTGGAGACAAACTAAACTCTCGAGCGGTATTTATAGCACTGACCCAGACGAAGAAAAGGGTCCAGGCATTAATGTGAGTCAATAACACTTAGCACTTATCGAACAACACAACACAAATTTCTGAATTGGTTCTTTGAAAATTCATTGTCGTCTGGATATACGGCATGCTGTAAGTGTTACCATTGCGTTAACGCACGGAAGGGAAGGAATACGAAACTTTTTTTCTGTTAAGTTTCATCTTGCATTTATTTGGTGTATTGGTGCAGGGCTCAATGGGGTCTATAAGTAATGTTGAAATGTTTGTTTGTTGCGTCGCGTCTTTCTTACTTGAAAATTGTCAAAGATTTAAATTTTGTCAAACTGTTATTCCTCTCTTTTGCAAAATAATGACGTATGTTTGCCTTGTTCGGATGATATTTTGATTCTACACAAGGTTACAAATTGTCAATGTGTTTACTTTATCACTAAACCTGCTCTGCACGAATTAATCAAGCATAGACAAATAACGAAAATCAAGATCAGTCGACTTCTGCTGGGGGCAGATTAGGACCTGCATTATATGTTACTGGGTCTACAGCATAAGATATAGATTTAATTCCTGTAGTGAAATATTGTAACTACAATACAGACAATTTGGGTTAATATAATATGCAGTACGACAGGGGTATGGGGTAGGGCGATCAAGTGTAATCCCACGAACCGGAATTTTCCCAAAAATCCACGACTAATCCGGGAATGGGTCAATCCGGGACTACATCAGCAGGATAATTGGACTATTGTCCAAAATGTAGGTCAAGTGGTAGACTAACAATCTTCTGTGCGACTCTGATTAGATTCGTCCAAAGTGCCCGTATGTACATATTCGTCCCCGCAACCCTCGTACCTCTCTCATTTCCGGAAGTACATATAAGGTCTGTTTCCGGTGATAAAATAACTAGAGATGAAGTCAGCTGCTAATGAACGGGCCTACGATCCGCCATAGACATTTGTCAACCAAATCTTTTAATTACTACTGCAAACAAGACTTTTGGGGAATTAGTAGAAATAAGTAGAAATTAGTAGAGATTAACAGAAGTTGAAGTGAAGACAGCTAAAACAACAACAACAACAAACAAACCAAACAGAAAACAACAAACAATCATAAGCAACAAAACGGAACAACACATTAATATTTAATATGGATATAATTTGCATATACATGTAAACATTTTATTGAGCTAAATAACTGTTAAATGAGGTTGAGTCTAAACACTCACTGAACAAAACAACCGATCACTTAACTTTTTTTTCAGTGTAAATGTACACACATACACACACACACGCACACACACACACAAACAAACAAACACACACACACACACACACAAACACACGCACACACACACACCACACACACACACACACACACACACACAAACACACACACACACAAACACACACACACACAAACAAACACACCCACACACACAAACACCCACACACCCACACACACACACACACACGCACGCACGCACGCACGCACGCACACACACACACACATACACACGCACAAGAAGAATTATATAATGCGTTTAAAGGTACATTTCAAATTAAATCTAAATACTGTTACTTACAATGCAAATTTTCTTCAATTAATATCATTTGATTTCAAATTGAAGTGTGCTGTTCAACGCATTTAATGATGCTTGTTAAAACGATATTTGGTTTCTGAAAATAAATTCCGATTGCATAAACACATCATGTAAACATTAAAAAAAGCCTTACGTAACAAACTGCGTCTTTGTTTCATTTATGGCTTTAATAACAATCAATATTTTGTCAAATTGCAGAAACGTGATTGCGGGGGAAAGTAAAATTTCCATTACAAATATTTTATCAACGCCTTAATGTTTGACAATAAAGCACGGAAGAATATTTATTATCTGTTTAGAGCTATCCAAGGTGTTTGATAGTTACATTACGAATAAGCTGTTGGCCGAATCGTCCGTATAACTATAGTTTCTCACGTGTGTGCGTCCAGCAGCGATTGAAATGAGTCTAGCACTATTAAAATGATTAAAGTGGATAAGGTTCTTTTACTGGGCCTGGTATCACCCACAAAGATCTGTGTATGTTACAGGGGGACCCTGCCTAATCGTGTATGTCTTACACGGTGCCATCATATCCTGCAGATGCGGTAGCAAGATAAATCACTGATGGTTGCTGCGGTTGTGTACGCGATTACCGTCGTAAGTTTGCTGTAGCTGCTGATGTTGCTGCTGCTTGTGTTGTGATGGTAGAATTTAAGGTGCAATAGATGTTCAGGGGCGGATGGGATGGGGGTTTTCTTCAAAATAATGTTTTGCGAGGTGTATATAACAACGTCACATAAACAACGTTTGCATTTTCCACCTCGAACATGGCATTTGTCATATTTAAAAGACATAAAATTACTCTTTAGGACCCAGAATAAACGCATTGGAATGCTGGTTTAGTATAAGTATAAACATTTGCTACTTTCGGGTCCGGTGGCTGGTTTGATTTTTGAAATACCAAGGTTTTGACTGGTATCTGGACAAATACCGACACATTTTGAACCGTTTAAAAAAAAAAAGTTTTCTGTAGTATGTTAAGTTTGATCCTGGATTTTTAAGGTGTGTGCTCGCCAGATTCGCCCCACCCTACATCCGCTACTGGTGGTAAAGATATCATGAAAGATGTAACGTATAATTGATAATGACGTTATTTTACATACACATGTACTAATATGCCGAGTGACCAAACAGGTAGATATGATAAGTACGCCAGATTTCCCGCCAGATTTCCTGATAATTTCTGAGCGCCAGTCGTATTTGTATGACTTCTGCTTGCGCTTTGTTTTTTCCTCGTGAAAATTCAAAACAAATCGTGTCTGTAGTGATGATGATGATTTTGATGGCTCTGATGATGACTTTGTGAAAGAGGAGTAAAGAGGGGGAGGAAGAGGCGGACGGGGATAATAATGAGAAAATATATAATGATTACGTTGTTTTTAGTGATGCTGATTAGTGGTTGGTTGCTTGTGCTACTGTTGATGGTGATAAAATTCCATCATGAATAATAGCAGTACACTTTACCGATTGGATGGAGAAAACTATAAATAAAGACAAGTTTTACACAGAATGAGAAGAATGGAAACATGTACAACTCATAAATTGTGTACTTAAGATACTTTATGTGTTTTAAAAAACAGCATAATCTTTCAGAAATCCCCAACCTGTGGCAGGTCGACGTCAACCTGCCGAGGAAAACGCATGACAAACACCGTTTTAATTGACTTCCTTTCATTCTGGTAATTCCACTAAATTGACGTCATTTCTGCGCGCATTTCGCTCGGTAATTTACAGATAGCTGGGATACATTGTTGATCGTCGGCTGAGAATCGCCATGCCAAAGTAATTAAAGAATCTCTCATTAAAGAATCGGCTTAAGTCTTTAGCGAACAGCAGAATACCTCTAGCGGAATTTCTGTTTCTCAGAAATGTGTGCAATGAGTTAGTCGTTGTAAGATCTTTAAGGGAATATGTATATTCGTGTGTTTGTATGTATGTGTGTGTATGCGTCTGTGCGTGTCTAAACGTGAGAGTGTGTGTTGCGTGTTTTTGTCTATTGCGGTAATAGATAAACAAGTAAAAACAATGCAGTAATTAATCCAGCTGAATTTTAAGGTGGGCACATGATTTATTCATTTCAATCATAGACATGAAATATTCAAACTAATAAGAGCTTTATTAATAATGTGGACATTTGCATAAACAGTTTTAAGAAAACGATACACCATAAAATAGGGAAAAATGATAAAAATTGTATTTTCGTTAAAAAAATCTTTTCGCAACCCCTTCCCTGAGATATTCTCTGTTCCACCCCTCCCGCCCCTATGTAAACTCCAAGATATTGTGCGTACGGTTAATAAAATGTTTGTTCCTAATTTTATAATGAAAGCCAATTTCACGACCGCCGCTTTTCACTTTGATTATTCTAGGGTCAGCCCTTATTCTCACGCGTTTCTCCATTGACCGGGAAACACGATCATTTAAAGAGCCGCACGACGTCGTGCCGAAGTTTGATTCGTTTTCAGCTAGTGTCTTGGCGTTAACGTCACCGGGGATCCGTCACCCCCTGTGACGTCACGTCAATCTAGGCCGCTGAATTTCGAGCTTAAGGCAGTAGGCGACCACGGGAATGAGACTTCCTGTCGTCAACGTATAGATGGTGTACACAAGATATGTTTCAGGGTCTTCATACTGATGATTAGATAGTTTCGGAGGCCACGATATAATTTTACATAAAAATACATTTTTCATAAATACGACGACGAAAGGTCCGACCAAATGGAAAGCAACCAACAAATTACAAATTGAGTCCAATATGCGGTAAAAATAGGGAGAAATTTAAGGGAAGAAGAGGGAACATAAACTCAGAATAACTTTATTGGATTTTCATTTTTCTGCCTTGTATAGTAATATTATTAGATTGTTGCACATAAACTAACAAACTTATAAAAACAATAGCGAGATCAGTGTCACATTTAACTAAAAGTTAGATTATTTTCTACATAATTTTCATACACTGCGACGCTAACTACATCCTTGCCAACCAAATCGCATCGCAAAGGAATTGCAATCAAAAACATTTTGTCCGTTTATCTTGTAACGATAATAATGATATCTCTTTAAAATTATATCGATAATGTATTTATTTAATGAGAAAGTGTATGCAATAAATAAATAAATAAATATTATCTCAAAGTGCAGCTTAAATTATGCTTGACACATAAGCACAATGTCGGATTTTATAAATTGTCCTACTATTTCAGCTCAATAGTCAACATCAGATTTTAATGTAAAAAGAATCAGCCATCAACATTTTTGTATTTGTTTATTATTTGTACTCCCTTCTATTTTACTGTCGAGCAACCAATTCGGTTCTCAACGTTTTTAAAAATCTGCCGCCAAAATGTTCGTATTTTCCTCCTTTCTCCATGGTGAGTGAACACATGCACGCTGTGCTTCGAAACATTTCCAATTAACTGATTAAAGACTGATACGTTAAGGCTAAAAACTCTTTTAGATCCGAAACCCCCCTACACTGGATTTACTGCTGATTTAAATTAGTTGATAAAAATCCACAGACATTCCTGGCGTATATACGGTTTTATAGCAACCCCGCCTTTTTCGGGTAATATTGATATTATCGGCAAAGAAACCAGTCTCCCTCACAAAGCATGGAAATATGTCGCCTAGTCGGATTAATCTTGCAGATTATTTTTATACATATTATATATTTATTATTAAAATAACGATTCATCGTGCGTTTAATTGTGTTTACCCGCGGTTACAAGCAAATAAATGGGAAAATAATTACTATAGATAAGTTAGCAAAAAGGAAATGCTATTAAAATTGGTTTGGCGATTTCTCATTGAGATATTTTGTTGTGTGTGTATGTGTGTGTGTGTCTGGTTGTTCAATGAATTTAAGGTGCAAACTCCAGTAAATAGTTTAAAAAAAATGAACAAATCAAAGTTAACGTTTTCGTATTAAGTTAAAAAACTACAAACATAAAAATATTATAAAAAATAGATAAGTATGCAGATATAACTGACCACGGATATGAATCGCATTCTGGTGTTGATCAAAATAGAGATATATTATTAGAATTAAAAACTTATCATATATATATATATGTATATAACAATTACATAAAAGTTTTTTTTTGTAACCATGGTTAGCAATTTATTTAGAGCTCCGTCAAAGTTGCATACTAATACTTTACAATGTCCTGGGTTTAAATAAACATGAAATTTAATTCTCGCAACATCTTATACAGTCAAATTAATCAAAATATCGTAAATAATTTGAATACATATTTTTGTTTCTCCTTGGCATACTCAGCATATTGAACGTCCTTCGTGATGCAATAAGTTAAGATACAAGTAGTAAAATTCGTTTGTATTTCTTTTTCAACCGTGCATTAATATTAAAATTTTAATTATATAAATGTAAGCAGCGGAATTACGTCTCCATTTAGAAAACATGCTCGCAAGGCAACACAGCTGTAATGGGGAGAAGATCCAAGGTAAACTTTCGGATTAAAATAACATATCATTTAGCGAGGCAAAGATTAAAACAACATAAAGCAGGCTTATGACAAATTGGCATCATGCATTCTTGCTTGTATGGAGAAGTCGGGATCTTTTCACCGTCGTGGCTTTATTACTGCGTAAAACTGTAATTAATTCTATAGAGCATTGTTGAGGACTAGTTTAAAGCGCGGAGACATAGCTGTATTCATACGCCGGGATCTATTAGTGACAATAACGACATTCTTGCAGCATATGTTCCCACTGTTAATACGTGACCCCTCCTTTCCGATGATGTAAAATGGTGAATAATTTACTTCCCATACTCATGCTGTGAAAAACTGACATAAGAATAGAATTATTATATAATAAAGTTTGAACTTATGTTATAGAAAAGGGACACTGGCAAAACAAGATTTTCATAATATGTTAGCTGTTATAACGGCACACATGGCGACTTTCCTAAATAAAGCGCTTATTTGAGGTTTAATTAAATAACAGTTAATTTTAATTTAATTAAGTTTGATATAAACTTATGGCAATAATTAAACAACACTAAGATTGTGCGAAGAATTGGAATATGTTGTAAATAGTAGCAAAAATAATAGTAGAAATGGTAATGGTAGTAGCAGTTGTCATTTAAGTAGTAGTATTACAGTAGTAGTCGTCGTCGCAGTAGTAGTAGTAGTTGTTGTTGTAGTAGTAGTAGTAGTAGTAGTAGTAGTAGTAGTAGTAGTAGTAGTAGTAGCAGTAGCAGTTGTTGTTGTAGTAGTACTGGTAGTAATTGTAGTCTAAGAAGGAGCAGTAGAAGAACCAGCAGCAGTAGCAGCAGCTTTACTACTAATATTAGTAGTAGCAGTAGTAGTAGCAGTAGTAGTAGCAGTAGTAGTAGCAGTAGTAGTAGCAGTAGTTGAAGTAGTGTGGTAGACGTAGAACTCTTTGAGTATTATTTTATTATAATATTAATAATTATAAATATAATAATTTTCATTTATAAATTTATTGACTTATAATTATTATTATTGATTTATCATCATCATCATCATCATCATCATCATCATCATCATCATCATCATTATTATTATTATTATTATTATTATTATTATTATTATTATTATTATTATCATATTACTATTATTTAATTATATTTATATTATTACTGTTATTATTATTAATACTATAATTATTATTATCATCATTATTATGATTATTATTATTATTATTATTATTATTATAATTATCATTATTATTATTGTTATTATTATTATTGTTGTTTACAATTATAATCACATAAATTCTCGTAAATATATTTATTTTATTCTGAATTATCACTAATTTTCATTTTGATAAACATGATTTCTCATTGTAATGCATCATTATCACCATTGGATCATTAGTATTACTATTTGTGCTGATACTCCCAGTGGCTGCTAATCACCACATGCAAAAGAGAAAAGAATCAATGAAAGCGAACAATGCCATTTTAAAAACAAACTTCAACATTAACAATAATTGTTCATCGTTTTTTGCCATCAATTATTGGAATTCATATGTTTGTGTTTATTATTTGTTTTAGTGTTACAGACAACTTATTGTCACGTTTTACAATACATTAGATATGGTGAGATTTCATCATTATAAAATATAGAAGAGTAAACCAAAACATGGTTTTGAAACCGCTCGGCAAACGGAGTCGGTTGCTCTAATATGTCGTGCTTACGAAATACACCAGGATAATCTTGTAAGCACCCATCTAATTTTATTCGGTACGTGTGAGCGACTTAAAAGTTAAATAATCCAAAACTTTTGATATCTCATCTATGTTAAAGATGTAAAATGTTACACAATACTAACTTTGTATGTATGAACATATATATATTTATTCTAAAACGCTATATATTAGATGTCACTATTATTTCTTATATAAACAAAATTCTAAAAAACAAACAAAAACAAAGTCTTTATATATCATTTTAGCCAGTCTTCTATGAGAGCGTCTATAAAAATGTATGTGTATTATACGGGGCAGTGTTTACAAATTCCGGTACAAGTGACCCGGGAAATGAGAAAGGGTCTCGTAAACGATTGCCGACAATAGTTAGCAGCGATAAGGCTTGGTGATATAAACCATGAGCCAGCAACACACACTGTATTCTGTATTGTGTGAGTTGGATATAACAGCACAGCACCAGATGCACACAGGTTCCTATTACTAAATACCTCATCTGTGATAAAAATCCACCATTTATAGCACGATTAACAATTCCAGGATAGCACAGAGATACGAATTCCCAACCAGACGAGCATACTCGTTTTGTTTAGTTGGCGACACCCCACGGTGATATTTATCCGGTAAATGTGAGCAATGTTTGTTGGTAAATTTGTAGAAAATATATCCAAGAAATTTTCCACGTTCTTGATTAAATCAGAAAATGTTCGGCCCAGTAGGGATAATCGGATAC
The DNA here is from genome assembly GCA_007844125.1 of Sinonovacula constricta. Lineage (NCBI taxonomy): Eukaryota > Metazoa > Mollusca > Bivalvia > Cardiida > Solecurtidae > Sinonovacula > Sinonovacula constricta. Next base: position 6,989,286 of record CM017569.1, read on the forward strand.
TCTCACAAGCAACACAGGAATATATTTTTTGGCAAAAAGATGAAAATTTATAGAAAGACCCTGCATTGTATGTTTAAGGCACTGCGACTCGATGGCTTTCCAAGAGGATACTGGTTTTCCATATGCATGTATCTCCAGGATCATGTTCTTGAAAGTGGTCCGAAAAGATAAACATACTCAAGAAGTTTTAAAGAGAGAATCAATTACAAATATATAAATAGGCGGCCGTGATTAAACACGAAATCTCGAGAATCAGAAGTGTTCCAACTCAGGCACTCTCCTTGGAGTTTAAAGTAGTTCGCTTAGACAATCTATCGTCGATCAAGGAGTAGCACCTTTGTAAAACAAATCATAGTAAGAGATACTCCTTAAGGACTCTCAGAGAAAGTATAAATAGATCAATGGGGGTAAAATGCCACTAAAGGCCTACTTAGCAGACCACTTTATTCCATCAACATACACTTACCAGTCTTAGCACCTTTGCACAAAAACTGCACAATGCATCTCAGAGAACCTAAGATACAGCAAAATAACGGCACCAGAATCTCTTATATTTTTACATAGCTTTCCGTCAACCTTATCTCACTATTCAACAATCAAACTTGGTCGTCATCTATCATAGTTCGAAATCGCCTAAATTGGCCCAGAAACGATTGGAACTGATGTATTACCGATGTTACGATAATGCATTCTTAAGTTGGACAGAGATAGACAGAGAAAAAAAACTTTGATAATACTCACGTTTCTCGAGATCGTCCTCTGATTTGATAACGCCATGAGGCGTTTGTTGACTTGAATAATCCACGCCGGGTTCGATGCCCGGCGGCTGCTGGTTTAACGTGTGGTTTGAGTTCTGAACTTCTTCCTGGTCGGAGACCGGCGTCGGAACGCTATTGGAATCGTACTTTGAGTCATATGACTCGTGTTTTGGTGACAATTCCGCCGTCTGAATGGGTAATTGCATGGTGGACGGCAGTGACGCCATTGACGACACCGACGTGCTGCACGAGAGGTTTGTGTATGTCGGTTGCATTGACGGCGGGGAGTTGTTGCTGCTGTAGAGACAGGAATTATTTGGCATTCCAGTCATCATTGGCGACATTGGTGACATCGACGTACTCAGATGGTCCCCAAGTCGCGGAGAATCGTATCCATAATATCCTGAATTCATATTATAACCATTAAAATCCATTCCATAGTTTGCAGCCTGTTGCTGTTGCTCTGTCCAACTTAAAATGTCCTTCACTGAAAACGGTGTTGAAAAAGCTGGATTCGGATACATGGTGCTTTTTCTGGAGATGAAAATCTTGAAAATCTTAGACGTATCTCTAGAACATAACTTTGAGGGTATAACTTTGAAGATTTGTCAAAGTGTTATCCACTTAAGTCTTAAGCAACTCTGCTTGTGTTAAGATCATAAATTGTTAGTGTTTAAACATGAGAAAAGTGATTTTCGAATCAGCCCCATAGCACCCGGGCTCCATTCCTGTCTCGACAGGAAGCAGATTAGCCCAGCCCACTTTCTGAACAGCCAATAGGATGCGAGTAGCTAAAGAGGCTACATCGAATCAGAGACCCGGATATTTGGACTGCGTAAGAAGCCTAAACAAGCAGGCGGATTGTCTTAAATGATCTACATTCAATTGTGAGACGATTTTCCAAGAATGCGTGAATGTTTACGCAGGGGCTGCATTTCACTTACCAAGAAATCTGTGAACAAGATATATGCAACCATTATATGATAATCAGAAATAAACGGAAAATATCTATGTACATCGTTTTATTGTTTAGTCGATTAAATAAGCGAAACAAAAACAAATGTAACTGTTTTGATTTGTCAAGATACTTTAAGCAATAATTAAAACATGTTATTAGTAAAAACATGGACATTAAAGCTCACAGTTTCTACTTTGTCCAGTTTATACAAAATTAAGTATTGAAAGAAATAAACCTTACGTCCCTGCTATAGTATAACACATACGATACGCCAAATAAACGCACCAATGTATTATCAATAATTTGCCAAAGCAAAAATCCATGTCTAAGTTGGAATTTTCTGCAGATTGGGTATAACCGACTGCGAGTCTTTGCTGTTGTTTGATCCTTGCCAAAAACCTTTAGTGCTAAAAGTCATATAGCATCTCGATTTTACAGTAAGTGTCAGGTTTTAATCTAATTATTGTCGTCCGTATGCTGAAAACACCAAAAGAAAACTGATTCAAGTGCCAACAATTAAGTTATATATCTAAAGATTTTTTTTTTTCACGAAAGAGATTGGCATTGATTTTATTCTTTTTAAAAAGATATCTTATATTTTTTCTTCGCATCTCTTCTGCATTGTTTAATGGCGTTTGAAAAAAGTTGTCCGAGAGGGATTTAGCAACAACGCACAAAACATCCTTTAGCATTGTGTCGAAAATCTATAACATGTAATGCTATTCAACTGTTATTACGATTTCTGTAATGCCCCACTCGATGTCGAGATACATGTTTACCAGCTCCTTAATGCCCTACTTGAACGGACAAACAGTTAACACTCTAGCTTGTCATGTGGTTGCACTGTTCAGCGTCATGGTTTTGATACGACCTCATTGTTAGTGAATTGTCATCATCCACAATCGACAGATTTCAAATAGAAACGGGAAAATGAGGTTTTATTTCATCAAGTGCATCACGAGCTTTATGTTGAGAGTTTAATCGTGATTTCATCTGGACGCTTTATATTCTGAAGTTATTGTTCTTCGGTATTATTTGCAAAAGTAATTGATCATTTAGTAACCCATTAATCCACGACTTATTGTTATAATGAAGATTATTTGGTTGTTAATTAGTCCCCAATTAGTATTATTAATTAATTCTAAGTTTCTTAAAGTGTTTTGAACAATGACAAAATTCAAGTGACCCAATACATTTTTGAGAGCAATACTTGTAAAGTTTTATGATTTTAAATGATTATTGAATGATGTTGATAGTTTATGCTTGTAGTAAATATTTTACACAAATGCTTACATCCAAAGATGGATAACAGTTTTAAAAACTTTCACATAACAAACCTCCGACTCAAAACTTATTGAGTCTCTATGTACAAAATTCAGATAGAACGTTCTTGCATACATCGTTATATATTTGCATGCATGACTTTGTTCCTTTCAAACTAACAGTAAGATCCGACTCTCTCTTGGTTGTAGCAATAATATGACCACGATCCTTTGCACAATGTTTTACGGCAAATGATCATCGTTTTCATAAATTTAAGCCATACCTATTCTCGCGATCATATTGTTTTATGTTTTCATAAATACTTTCTATGGCTTGTGGTTAATTTTTTTTTACTTTAAGACTATTTTGTCTGTAATATGATAGCCAGTGGAAAAGAAGCAAAAGGCAATGTAATAGCAGCGGCAGCAGCAGCAGCAGCAGCAGCAACAACAACACAATTCCATTATTGTTTGTATGATTCGAATCCGGGACGTCTTGCAGGCTTATCTAATGTTCTATCGACTTGACTTCTTCCGGCGTTTTTTTTTCTGAAGGTTTATTACTAGTATACAAATTAACCTGGCGCAATGGTTACTTGTACAGACAGATTTTAAAAATACGGTCAGTCCTTTGTGCCATATACATCCGTTAAATTTGTTTTGAACGGAAATGATTGTTTCGCGTGTTGGTATGGCTTTAATGTTAATTGCATATCTCTAAGAAATATGACCTCGACAATTTATATTGAATTTGAAGATTACAAAAATATTGTACTTTGTTTTGATTGGGCTTAAAATGGACAATGCTTCGACATTGACTGTCACTATATATAATGTTTGTGCAGGATACAATATTAAGTAAATTGTTTTTAAAATATATGGTAAACTTTAATTACAAAAATAGTAAAACTGTTTAAATATTTCCTATGTTCCGTAAAGCCAAAATGAAGAATGCAATTAAGTAACCAATTATCTTTACAGGTATGAGTGTTCTTTATTAATGATTATGACCTTGTTAATTTATCGCAATTCCAATTAACCCCGAAAGCAGTGGTGCCAGGTATATGCTTCTCAGTTCCTGTACAACAATACCTTCTCCCGCTATAATTTTTGCAGAACACCTTATTTATTTACTACATGCAACTGTAACCAGATGTGTCTTGCTAGATACTGAGAGCACAAAGTGTGTGTCTGGAAAAGCCTTGATCTGGATCTACACTATTAGCCTTTGTGTTATCAATTATATTAACATCTGTACCCCGTGTTGTATGTTAAAAGTCCTTAAATAAACATTTCGGACTGTTTTGGCGGTAGAGTAGGTCCAGATCAGCAAGCTCTAGCGTAGATTTGTCTGATTAGGATCTGCACTATTACTCGACGTGTAGCTTAAATTAAGACGCCAACTTACCTATGTATTAGACTTTAGACTTTAAGATTTTCGCAAAAACTAGGAATTAGTATGGATTATTAATTAACTATAGCAGACGGAGGCTGAGGGAAAACTTTCGCGTGGTTTCTACGCGAAGTTTGAAATAAAACACATATCACATGACGGCAGTTTGCGAGACGCCTTGTGTTTGCTTTGCCCGGTTTACCAGCCAGTGTGGCGAGACTAGGGCCGGCCGTCTATAAACAGTTCAGGGATGTGGTAATCGTCCATACCGATTTCAATTCCCAGTTTCTGACTACCTTAAAATGCCGCAGGACCAGCAATGGACTTTTCGAAAAGAAGTAAAACGCCGAGCACATTTGGAACCCTTGGTAGGCTTCATTTGTTGTAGTTATTTGCGAATTATACAATGCACAGGTAACAAAAGTGGCCAATAGTGTAGATTAACATCTAGACCTATAGTTTATGCCTGATTAATTCGCTCTAAGCAATATAATTGTTAAATGAAAAGTATTTTAATTATCGCATCGTGATTAAAACCATTTTGCAATAACTCCAGATTTGGCAATAAAATCTCACAAAAAGCTCAAACCTTTGTTGCAATGTAACGCAAAATAAAAATAACATCTCGAACTGTGTGAGTTTTGTGGTCAATTTAGAAGATATTGCAAAAAAAAAGTTAAAACTGGATGTAGCAGTCTATTTTTATTAGCATTCTGTTAAAGTGATGTATATATTGTACAAAGCATAAACATCACAAGACGCTGTCTCAACTTATTTTGCAGCATTTACCGTACACTTATTCGATAATCAGCCAGACTCACTCTTAAATGACAGCCCACAATAACCACAAGTAGTCTCGGGGAAAAAACATAAAGACAATAGCGTGCAGTTGTATGCTCGGCCTAGGTCATTCTTCAAGAATGCCTAAAGACATCTCTTAAAATCCCCTCAAAAACAGCAAAGCCAAGCAGTAATTTCCACGGGTTATTGGTACCTGTACGAATAAAATGTCCAGATGTTTACAGTTACACATGTAAAAGTCACTGCCAAACGATCAATGAAAATGCAGTAGCTTTTATTTTTTTCCAAAGACGTTTTCATATATTTTGCGATACTAGGAATGAAGATATTATAGCCACATTAAACGGGAAATATACAAAAGTGCCTAAGACTGAAGTTCACTTAACTCCTCATTTATGACACACTTACTCCGTGAAACATAATATACAACCGAACAAATGCATAAAACCGAAGGATTTCTAGCTCGTAATTTGTTGACAATAGGTTAACTGGCTGGCAGATTATAAAACCAATTTCAGGTGAGTGGAATATTGTTTTAAGCCACTTCAATTTATATCGTGCCATCTTTCAGCAGCGACTGTATGTTTTTATTTATGCTTATTGCAAGATATATAATACCTTAATTAAGTTATTTCTTAACAAAGTCCCAAACGCGAAGTACATTACAGGATCGTTAAAAGCAACAAGTAATGGTAGCATATTTCAGCACACATTCCTGTCTAAGTGTTGTTACAACATCTTAAAGTGGACTTGCGATTGTTAAACCTAAGTTTGATGACGGGTCTATATTGGTCGAGCCGCAGTATATCATAAACTTGAAAATAATACCAATCGTTAGTCACATTCTAAGTAAGAATTAAATACCGCACCTATGTATGTAAGTAGTTAATTAATTCTTCTACGAGTTCACGCAATTTTTTTAAACTGGAACTTAACTAAGTTAATCATGCTATGTGTGTTTTTTTTTTCATCCAGCCATGACGTTACAACATTATGAACGATATATTCAGAATAACGCTTTAAATTGTCACTGGCTCAAAATGTTGTAATATCGAGCGGGACCGACTGATGGGATATATCCCTGAATTGATTTTTTCTGCATTTACTGGTAAATACAACTGTTCTAAAACTGCTTTCTTCATACCAAGTCTACGACAATTACGAAATGTTATGATCAATAAATGTTATGTCCCTACTATGAATACAGAATTATATGATTATATATTAAAATGTGATTATATGTTGCAATACTCACAGGACCTTGTCATATTTTCTTGTATGACCTTTATAACAATCAGCTCATTGATATGGTAAATAATGATGGAACTATGTTTGATTTAAACTTAAGTTCTTTCGCAACAAGCTGGTCAATATGAATGGTCTTTGTAAAGTTACCGATTGAAAATTGTCATAAGAACTATATGTTCATTTCACATTGTCGACATTTCTAACACAGATTGTAGTTAATTTCATCCGCCGAATAAGATTTTCAGAAAAAAATGGATTAAAATTTTATCAATATTGACCTTAGTCATTTGCTGCAAATCTTTAATTCATTATGGATTTTGAAATAAGTCTAAGGTGTATATTTATAATTGTTTATTTTAACGCTCTGGCAAAAATGTCCCAACAAAGTCGTCATAACAAAGTCTGATGAACAAACACCTGACTTTGTCGGTTATAACTAAAGAAATATGTTTGTTCCACAATATTACCTTCAAAAATCGCCGTCAAAAAAGGCTGAAAATAAATTTGTTATTTATACCAGACTCATTACACATCGCAGTGAAATGACTTCACTGCCAATACGGACCCTGTAAGTATGTTACGTTACTTCCAAACAAACCGACTGTATTTGTAACGGCTTTAAAATACTATGCACCGACATATTTCGTATTTACTTTCAGTAGTGACGTGACTATACCTTCTCTGTCGGACCATGAATGTATACAAGCCCTGGCTTGTCTCCGGCCTGATACTAACCACGCGGCTAGCCATGAAGGTAAATAAATACATTCTGTTGCCTCGTAATCTAGCAACATCCATATATCGGCGACTTATCTGGGCAAAGTATCGTGTTCAACAAATGATGGTGGGAGTAGATTTATGTTGTGTTGGAAATGCTGATCCACCGTAATTAACCCTTATAATCATACATTTGTTACCAAAACCTCAAATAAATTGTCGCATTTCTTTGTTTATTACTACATGTGATGGAATCTGTACTTTTTGTTAAAGATTGATCTGAGAATAGTATGGATTTTGATCGTGCTTAACAGGCTTTAAGTTAGTATATCGTAAAGGGTGGACGTGTTTGTTTGGGAGACCCGTGTTTTGGGTGGTGTTTATAAAAGAGCAGATAAGTGACGTCATCAACTGACGTTAACATTATGTAGCTATACCAACATGATCGATAAAGGTCTCCCTCGAGCATTAATAGCTGATGGTTGCTTTTATGATCAGGCCTATTTCTCAGTTGAAATTTTGAAAACTTAAACAATTCTATTCTTAGAATTCTTCTTACAGGGATACAATTTTACAAATCTTATGCTGTGTACACCATTAACATTGTCTGGTAAGGGTGTCGTCCTTAAACAGGGAGATGTTAAATAGTGTGTACAAGTTAATACTAAGCCTTTAATATTTGAGCTCGAGCGAAATCTCAAATGGGAAATGATTCTTCAAAAGGGACCCGTCCAGCTTAGGAGTAAAAAAAATCAACACAGCAAAACCAACAACCTTTTCAATTACTGTTAGTTTATAACTGGGGTTAACTATAATTTTCCATAAGTTATAAATCATGCATGTTATGTATTTGATTAATGATTGAAACATATAAACATTTGGACATTGTAGGTAAATTATATCAAAGACAAATGAAGCTCTTAAAAATATACTTTTTAAATAGCAAAAAAGTTTAGCAAGGAAAATTGGTTATAAATATTGTTTATTGGTTTATTGACATGCTTAACTAGTTGCACTGTATATGTAACACTTTTGAATTAATATCGAGTACCATTTTAGGGTCTTTGCATTAATTCAGAACCTAGATGAAGAGACGATTTATATAATCTAAATCCGTAAATATCTAAATTACCCAATACCTATAAGAGCATACACTCAAGGTAAATGAAACAATGATTGCCCTTTGGCTCACACGCATTGTCCCAGTCTTCGTTTCATAATCTTATTATCTTTTATGAAGTTTTGTACATTAAATATCATTTGCAAATGCTCCTCTTTTACAGTATGTTTGTAATAGGCAGCAAAAGATGTATGCATTTTTTTTTCTCTTTCTCCCTTCTGGAACTGACTTTGTGTGGTAGCGAGTTGGGACAAAGTGCCTCTTCAACTGTAATGACAAGGATCATGTGGCGTAGCATCGTATCTACTGTGAGATTCGCGAGGGCGTGAAAATATAAACATAGCCACGTGACTCCTAATTCTTGTTTGTATATTTATGTTTACGATATGTATATCTAATGTTCATTTATCATTCTTGGGAATTTGAGCCACAGTTTTTCTCCCCGTTCAACGGTCTTTGGCGAAAGTTCACGATTATAACTACGGAAGGGGTTTATATTGAAATATTTCCAAACAATGTAAAATTGATTATTCATTATGATTTAAGAAATCAACAGCACAGAGAACAATATTCGAGAATTCTTGTCCTTAACGCACAAAGATTAAGATAAGCTTGAAATGAAATTAATTAAAAACTGAGACTGTTCTTATTTGTTACTTTTGTGAATGCACCTTTTCTTTGACGTTTATGTTTTAACTGCTAATACTGCATTCTCATGATCTATTTGTTAAAACTCATATTAACCACCTTGTTATATTATATTATGTACTGTACTTAAAGTTTTGAGGCCTAATGCAGGAAAAAAATAGATTTATCCAACTCGTAATGATGATGATGATAATGATGATGATGAGGAGGAGTAGGGTGATGAAGGCGGGGGCGACAACGATGGCGATGACGACGACGACGACGATGATGATGATGATGCAGGGGATGGTGATGATGACGACAACAATAACAATTACAACAATAACAACAACAACAACAACATCAATAACAATACAACAATAATGATACCTCAGGAACGAGATGTCCATTGTTCGATGCCATTCAAAACATCAAAACAAACGCCCAACATACTTGGTAGTGGTATAGCTCCCTTTTGTAGGACCCGCTTTTACGTGTACTTTCTGGCATGTTTGGCACGACGCCACAATGACGGAATTCTGTGGTATAGGAACTACTGTATGTACTAACCGGCATGCTATCGCGGTGAGGGAAGCCGTTTATCTGTTTGACAAGTGATGTTTATCTCATGACTGCAGTTTGTTGGTGTAACTTTTTACTCAACAGCCATAGAAAAAGGGTCGCTGGCTGTCAATTAAAGATTCAATTTACCTGTAAATGTACATATATGCATATTAATACGTGCACATTCTTTATAGCGGTTACAATAAGGAAAATGTGATGAACAACAAACAATTCGTTCAAAAGGCATTTAATATAACGAACTTTTGGTGATAATCCTTTTGAATTTTCATAATATTCTTCCTGGTCATAAAGTCACTTACAGACAACAAAGACCTTTCATTATCTGCTGCTTAGTAACTACCATACAATAATTGTATGTTTTGGAACAATTAAAATCACATTATCTGATGATAACCGATGTGAGACTCCAGCGGATTCAACGCGTCAGTTGTTTAGCTTATTGAAACTCAACCAGAATCAGAAGTAAATTCCGATCCGCTGTGTGACTAATGAACCTGTGACGACAGTACTTGTATATCTACGTCCGGTTTAGCGACCTTCGGAAATCCGGCTCAAGACTGTCACATGGAAGACAAAGACACTGCTGTTTGAGGTTCTGACACTCGAACACTGGCCCTGCTTTGAACTTGACTTGCACGGCCTCCTCTTGGCCCAGCCTATCTCTTTGTTTTATTATATTTCGCTCTTACAATTTTCTACTTTTCGCAAAATACATTTTATTTCACTCTTCATTCTATCTCCATTCTTCATTGCATTCGTTTATCACTTAAATAAATATCTCCCTTTTTCACTCATTATATCTTCTTTCTATCACCTCTTTCTCCCTCTCTCTCTTTCTCTCTCTCTCTGTCTCTCTCTCTCTCTCTCTCTCGGCCTCTCACTCTCTCTCTCTATCTCTGTTGATCATACCGTTATATTTTTATAACTTATTCTATACTTTATTCCCACTTGTCTCTATTTCCACTACTCTCTCAATAGCAAAACACCGCATCTGGAGTCCAAGTCAACTAAACTGGCAAATAAATACACAAAAATAATAAATTAATTAATTGAAAATTACACTGACATGTTTTCCGCCGAACCTGTGCAGAGCAAAAGATATGAGCATGCTAAGCTTTCACTTTTTTACAAAGAAAACAAGCAAAAAGTGCATGTCTGAATGCAATTAAAATACATTAGCCATAAAGAATATACCGTAGCTTTCTTGTATGTTGCTGGACGGTTGACCACGGTGACTGGCGGAAAACTGGAAAAAGATAGTGTTGATTTGCAGGCGCCATTCTGGGTTACTGGGTGCAAGGTTAACTGTTTCCCGGGACCTGGATTCGGTTCACGGCTCCTATATCGGTATCAAAAGACTTCTCGTTTTATGTGCGGCTACAGGAGATTATAATTGATAATTTTATATACATGACTTCGCAGTGTCTCCACATTTTACGCATTGTCTTAAGTAAGTATTGAAACAAATATTTATTTACATTTGCGATTTGAAAATTAACCTCCGGAAAGATTTAGTGTATTTATCGAATTATCAATATATAGTTGGAACTGATATGTTTTTGGTTATTACATAGGATGGAGTGTCTATACTTCAGACAAACAGCCAAACCACACGACAAGAACATTCTCCCTAAACAAGGTTACAAAGAGAAAAACAAACACTTATGTAAAAAGAGAATCAATATATTTTTTCTTGATGTAAATTTTATATTTTCTTGCGAATGAATGTTTGGGATCATTACTTAGTTCTTCTACTTCAAATTCCAACAATAAAGATTTGGACATTATTAAGTCTCCAAAATACATGTTTGTAAATCAGATCAAAGAATGATAATTTTGCAAGAATAAGCTTTCAATTGCTATGTTCTATATATGTTTTTTTCAACAAACGAGTATATCCTTGGTGTTTATTGTATGCGCATCTTTATTTAATTGCTGAACTTTTATCGGGAAATTTTGCCAATAAAATTAACTTAAATATAAATATATTTGCAGACTGTTTGATAGCATTCATCTACTTTCCAAAACAATATGCACTATACACAACCAACTTTGGAAAATGTGTTTATTAAAGATAATCTTACTTTCTTAGAGATGATCTCCATTTGACGTGTTTCATGGTTTTGTATAATTATATTTTTTGCGATGTTAATTCTATATAAAAAGCTTCGAACATTGAAAAATAATTTTCTATTCGGAATTTAAGTGTTCTTGTATTTGTGCTGGTTTATTATTACACGAACAATTTTACCATTGTAAACCATTGTACCTAGTTTCGAATATCCACCTGTATATATATACCCTTAGACTATTTACATCTGACATAATGCAATTATTTCCCTATGTCGGAAACGTTTACATTTCTGCCAACATATAACGTATCTTTTTATACCGCTAATGTAGTATTGCACCCATAATTATCAGTCTATAAATTCACAATCACTATATTGCGGGCTCTGGCTAATCACTTGGGCGACCAGTTACTGATTCCGGCGTGTTATTTATGCCGTTTGTCTATGTGTGTGTCTTCCACTTTACGGCACACAGTCTCCGAGCCTGACATATTTATCTCCTGTAATTGTAAGCCTCTGACAACCCTATTATTTATTCTTCCCTAATGCATTTTTGCAAACAGTCTGTTTATTCTACGGGCCTCTGGTTCTTTCCCGAACCTACATCTGGAGCGATCCGCAGAATAAATACAAATGTACACAGCGGCGATAGCAGAGTAATCCGAATGCCATTCTATTGTGCCACGTGCCTCCTTGGTAACTGTGGTGTTGGTCGTCTGCTCCTGCATCTAATGCACCGTTGTGTGTGAATTATGTAAATATTCCATAGGATGGGCGTCGCTGAATAAACTCGATATATCGGGATATTTTCCGCACTTTTTACGCTGCATTACTTTTTTGGTCACTGTTCAACTGGATACTAGGTTTCATATTAAGGCTCAGCACACAAGTTGTGTAATATAATCTAGAATACAATGCTGAATAATGTGATACATCTTTTGACAGGATTCAATTTAGTCACTATTACACATTTAATACATTGAGGCTCAGCACACAAGTTGAAAAAAGGAAACAGTCTTTGTATCATAGCTATTGAGAAGACAGTTATTTTTTATATACAAAACTAGCAGAAAAGACACACCATACTATAGCTGGATCCAGGTGGTATGGGGGATTTCTCCTTCCCCCCCCCCCCCCCCCCCCCACTATCCTGGTAAAAGAGTACGAGTTGTGAAAACACATACATGTAACCTTAAAAATTCAAAGCTTTTAAAATTAATTATGTCTGTTGACTGCTTAGGTCGATTTTACGGTCCCTTTACTGCGTATATATATATCTAGTATTTACTGCGATAAAGTTGAATGGATCTTGATTCACCAAAATTGTCTGGATACACTGTCTATGTAACTTCAGTTACTTCACTAGTCTCTTTTTAATGTGTTTATGACAAACACAAGTGACCATTTTTTAGAATTATAAGACTGAAGGGAGGTACGCATTTCCTTCAAAATTATAATCTTTTGTTACTCGTTCTTAAGATGACTTTTCATATACTACTTCAAGTAAAGAGATTCTTTCCCTTTCCCTTACAAAAAGCCTAACATACATCACTGTTTACTCACTAGTCTCCGTGTTGTCCCTGACAGATACATACCTAATATAATATTACACATTATGTATATATTCTTAACATCTTAACAGAAAGTATACGTCATGTGTCTGCCTTATTAAAGGTTTAGCCATCTTAATATGGATGAGAACTTATTATTTATTGTTTTATGTAAGCAATATGTTACAATTGTATAAAATGTTCCATTGTGTGTGTTCTTCACATAAGCGTAAAACAATTTTTTGACTTACTTTACATTATCTGAACGGTTATAACATTATCTCCACGGTTATAACATTATCTGCACGGTTGTAACATTATCTGCACGGTTGTAACATTATCTGCACGGTTATAACATTAACATTATATGCACGGTTACAACATTATATGCACGGTTATATCATTATCTGCATGGTTATAACATTATCTGCACGGTTGTAACATTATCTGAACGGTTATAACATTATCTGCACGGTTATAACATTATCTGCACGGTTATAACATTAACATTATATGCACGGTTATAACATTATCTGCACGGTTATATCATTATCTGCATGGTTATAACATTATCTGCACGGTTGTAACATTATCTGCACGGTTATAACATTATCTGCACGGTTATAACATTAACATTATATGCACGGTTACAACATTATATGCACGGTTATATCATTATCTGCATGGTTATAACATTATCTGCACGGTTATGACATTATCTGCACGGTTATAACATTATCTGCACGGTTATAACATAAACATTATATGCACGGTTACAACATTATCTGCATGGTTATAACATTATCTGCACGGTTACAACATTATCTGCACAGTTATAACATTATCTGCACGGTTATAAAAATATCTGCACGGTTATAACATTATATGCACGGTTACAACATTATCTGCACAGTTATAACATTATCTGCACGGTTATAAAAATATCTGCACAGTTATAACATTATCTGCACGGTTATAAAAATATCTGCACGGTTATAACATTATCTGCACGGTTATAACATTATCTGCACGGTTATAACATTATCTGCACGGTTATAACATTATCTGAACGGTTATAAAAATATCTGCACGGTTATAAAAATATCTGCACGGTTATAACATTATCTACACGGTTATAACATTATCTGCACGGTTATAACATTATCTGCACGGTTATAAAAATATCTGCACGGTTATAACATTATCTGCACGGTTATAACATTATCTGAACGGTTATAACATTATCTGCACGGTTACAACATTATCTGCACGGTTATAACATTATCTGCACGGTTATAAAAATATCTGCACGGTTATAACATTATCTGCACGGTTATAACATTATCTGCACGGTTATAACATTATCTGCACAGTTATAACATTATCTGCACGGTTATAAAAATATCTGCACGGTTATAACATTATCTGCACGGTTATAACATTATCTGCACAGTTATAACATTATCTGCACGGTTATAAAAATATCTGCACGGTTATAACATTATCTGCACGGTTATAAAAATATCTGCACGGTTATAACATTATCTGCACGGTTATAAAAATATCTGCACGGTTATAACATTAATATTATATGCACGGTTACAACATTATCTGCACGGTTATAAAAATATCTGCACGGTTATAACATTATCTGCACGGTGATAACATTATCTGCACGGTTTTAACATTAATATTATATGCACGGTTACAACATTATCTGCACGGTTATAACATTAGCTGCACGGTTACAACATTATCTGCACGGTTATAACATTATCTGCACGGTTATAACATTATCTGCACGGTTATAACATAAACATTATATGCACGGTTACAACATTATATGCATGGTTATAACATTATCTGCACGGTTACAACATTATCTGCACGGTTTTAACATTAATATTATATGCACGGTTACAACATTATCTGCACGGTTATAACATTAGCTGCACGGTTATAACATTATCTGCACGGTTGTAACATTATCTGCACGGTTATAACATTAATATTATATGCACGTTTACAACATTATCTGCACGGTTATAACATTAGCTGCACGGTTATAACATTATCTGCACGGTTGTAACATTATCTGCACGGTTATAACATTAATATTATATGCACGGTTACAACATTATCTGCACGGTTATAACATTAGCTGCACGGTTATAACATTATCTGCACGGTTATAAAATTATCTGCACGGTTATAACATTATCTGCACGGTTTTAACAAAATAGAAGAGATAAGTAAAGCCTATTTCCTTTTCAAAGAAGTTTGTGTTTTGCTCACAATGTCAAACATCGCCCTTAACATGCCTATGTACATGCAAATACTCCCTGTGATAAAAATAAAGTTTACATATATGAAGTTAATTTAACCGTTTAATAATACAACATACAGATCTATGGAAATCACAAATATACTTGTGTTCTTGTCTTTCTATTGAGCAGGCTTTTGCAAAACATTTAGATCCAGATCAGTCTGTTCCCGCTGCGGGCTATCTAGTCAGGACCTGCCAGATCAGCCTGTTCCCGCTGCGGGCTATCTAGTCAGGACCTGCCAGATCAGCCTGTTCCCGCTGCGGGCTATCTAGTCAGGACCTGCACTTTTTGTTTCAGAGTATTTAGCAATAGGTCTTGTTAAATGGCATGCAGTTGCAATCAATTAACTAAGATTGTGTATTGCTTATTAATATATAAATATATCATGAAAAGGGCTGATAATAAAACCTCGCATTTGTTCAGGAAGATTGGATCTATATAATACATTTGTGCGGTACTAAGGCCCGACATGCAGAAGTCTTTCTCAGTTGAGATTTTTTCTTAGTTATATTGATATAAATTCTAGGAATACACTTATCCTACTATTTAATACTTCACTGTAGTATCTTTCAGTGAAAATGTTTCATCGTGTTTCTCTTAAAATATCCCTGTTATTAAAGATTGAGCTTGAAAATGGGGTTTGTTGACTGTATTTATCATTATATGTGGTATTTCTCACATGATACGTGAAACATCGCGTCCGGAAGTGAACGGATACTACTAATTCCGGTAGCGATCAAGTCGACTTCCAGTTCTAATGTACATAGTTCACGGTATGTAACTCAGTTACACTATAGGTATAAGTCGACGTTAAGTAACACACTTATGCCATTATTTTTCACTTTGAAATACATGCAGATTGGTTTTAAAGTAGCAATTCTATTTTCTGTACATCAAGTTGTTTTATTAAATAACGACGTGATGATTTTTTAATGTAAGCAGTCATCTGTCAGTTAAAATGAAAAGTTGATCGCGATCAATAAAATCAGTAAACTATTATCTGTACCTACAGCCAAGTGTTTATCTGAGAGTATAATTTTTATCGTTAAAACAATGAAGCAGGAAAATAGTTCTGAAATAAAACTTGGCGAGATCTAAACACCACTTTTGACTATATTAAAAAATGACGCGTTTAGGAATAGCGTCTATATCGTCATGACGTCAACATCTATTATGTTTGTATCCCCAATTACACGTTATTCTATGTTCTTCAATGTGATCTTTCACATTCTTGCATTAGTTGTTATGTTTATGCACACAAATGGTGTGTAATGGTTACTTATATTGTTCTACAAGTCTTTTTATAGGGATAAAGGTTTTGTAAAAAAATTCTGCAAATCTAGTATCTCGTTTTCGTTTGCATTAGTAAATAAGAAAACTAATTTCCTGTAAAATTCTAGGACTTGATTCGTTTCATTAATATCATACAACGCCGTAATGATAATGACAGTCTTCTATTAAAGGATTTATTCAGTGTGTCCAACTGTCCATGCCAGTCATATTCTAAGAGTGAAAACTTTTAAGAAAACTTTTCTGTTGCCTTGTTAATTTCACTACTTGATCGGGATTAAGATACTGTCAACACATCTACGATTGTTTCAAAGAGTAAACACACAATAATAACCACCACATCACAACTTTTTATCAGAGAAGAGAATACAGCGTGGCGAGTTACATTCTTAAAACAGCTTGGAACC
This sequence comes from Sinonovacula constricta, assembly GCA_007844125.1. NCBI lineage: Eukaryota > Metazoa > Mollusca > Bivalvia > Cardiida > Solecurtidae > Sinonovacula > Sinonovacula constricta. The sequence continues at coordinate 7,006,401 of CM017569.1, forward strand.
ATAAGGATATCACTTCCGGTATTGGCCTCATCAAAACTCATTGTGATGAAAACTTTTAGGGGATGGAAAACGCAAATGAGACATGAAGTCGAACCTTAGAGTTGTTCTTGTCCGCATTAAATCAACATTAGTTGCTGTGTGGGATTTTCTGTTTTAGAAAAATGGATATATTTTCGTCTCAAATAAAATATAAAACTATGAAGAAGAAAAAAAAAACACTGATAAAAATTGAATTTCGGATTCCAGAAGAGTTCCGGTTGGTACGGGTAATAGGAACCACAAGGCGAGGTCCATTTCCGGTAGCGGTTAACATGCCGCCTCTGCATAACATTGCAGCAGACAAAAGATACGTCTAGATGCTAGTCTTGCTTTTCTTGTTACCAAATAAACCTGGAATTAAACAAACATATTTATGAATGAGATGAAACGAATAACCAACTCATTTTGCAGACAGCTTTAATCGCTGACGTCTGCACTTTCTAAGCAAAGTAGTTGTTTACATGTATGTGTTTTAATATACATGTTAATATGGCTGTGCAGTTTCTATATTAAATGATACACATCCTTTGTTATTGTTACGAGATGTATGTATAGTTCAATGTCATATAGAATAAATTGAGTTACATGCTGACACGTCATTAGACAGAGAAATGGGAATCACTTGATAATAAATCATCTGGAGTCAACATTTGGTTAAGACGCCGAGCAACAAAGTTGGTTCTAACAAATCGTGACTTATTTTAGATACATGTAAAAATAACCCATTCAAAGGAAATGGTATCAACTTAAGTGAAATATGAAGTGTCAAAACAACACACGCTAAATATCAAACACAATCTCTTCCAACTATTTTTAGCAAATAACAAAACACACACACACGCATAAACGCACACACGCACGCAGGCAGACATGCACAAACAGTATCATTAGTTGAATATAACGCCCAACGTCCTATTTAAGAATATCGCATATTATACAATCATGAACAGTTCACTTGGTATACATTGTGATAGGCACTAAAAATTACTTGACTGACTTTGTAGATAATACTATTGAACGATACACACCTGTAAACACCAGTTTCTTCAAATATATAGATATAAGCACACAGCAGTGTCGAGTCAGTTTAACATAATGTATACGACTGACTCTCTAAATCATAATTCTATTTAATTATAACATTTTAAAGATAGTTTATTTTAGTCCTGTTGTGTCCTCGAAATGACGCGCTCAGTCTTAGTTGGTTCCCTCTTCATTCGGCGCATATAGTCATTATGCATGCATGCAGAAACTGATACAAATGTTAATGAATGAAACTTTATGATGCCAATTCATAGACTGGTCAGTCTAGAAAAGAAGCTAATATTGCATGATATTGACTGCAACTTTCAGAAGCCGCTGTGTATTTTTATAATAACAAATGCAAGAATGAATGAAGCACGATGTTTCCATTTCCAATTAGTGAAAGGGATAAATTAAAGTCAAACAAAGGGAATTCTATTTATTGCATGAGAATCTATGTACATTGCCTTTCTTATCATTGACTAGAGTGTAATTTTGATTATTTCCATGATTTATTGAATGCTATTATCATCAGCGATCCTCACTTAGGAAAAACGACTTAGAAAACGGCACAACAACATACAATTGCAAATGTGCTCACTCTGGATAGTGCTAACTATTGTCATGAAAACTGAAGTGGGACCAGATAGGCGTTGGAGATATATTGTCTTCGTCATTCTTGCAGCACGCATTGTTTCAATCGGTCTCAAATGGAAAAGATACCAATAAAATAGAAAGTTAAGCGTTTAACACTTACTCTCGGCATCATTGATATCATTGATGACTAAGGTTGGGTTAAACTCTGCGAAAAATGCACCTAAAACAGTTCAATGTAAAGGACCAACTTCAGATTATGATAAGCTAAGATAATTAAGCCGAGGGACGAAGTTTGTTGCTACTTTCGTAATTAGGAGACCCGTACCTAAGTGCATGTATTATCATCACCAAGACGGAACTTCTTGGTGTAAAACGACAAGGTAAAGATAGGATTGGCAAAAATTCAGAAACTACAAACATTACGCCCTTCAATTCAATGTTAATGCAAAGATAGAAGAAGACGAATAAAAACTATATCTATTTTCTGATAATATTCAAGCCGAGTTAATTAGAATATTTTTAATGGCAATGTTATAATATTTAACTATTTTATCTTTGTCCCATATCTCTATGATTGTATGTTTATAGGGTAGGGGAGTTACCGCGCTAGATTCTGAGCTGTATTGTGGGTAGGTTAACCTGACGTTGTACCGATAGTTCGCGCAAGGGTATAATATGCAATCCGAATTACATAACATCATGTACCAGAAAAAAGTTATCAGCAAAAATATTCACGCGTTTTATTTGCACGTCTATCTAGCATTGAAAATCATAATTAAGAACGTTATCGGGGCGATCTCGAAACTATTTTGTTATATTTTATCCGGAGCCTACAATTTAAGTTGATAGACCTTCTTTGATGCCCCGGGTCCCTGGATAAGGAACAAACCCGACTAATATTGTGGCGGATAAGAACATTAGCTGACTGATAAACCAGCGAGCCCGCCTTCAGTATTAGAGTCGCTGGAAGGAAACTTTTCAAGAATGACTTCCGCACGATTATTATTGTAAAACGATTGATTGATTGCTGAAATTGTTTCTATAAATTTCTTATTTTATCAATCTATAAGTTTAATAAAAGTGTTTCAAATACACCTGCAACATTTGTTTTAATATGTAAGAAATTTAACATGGCCCGGGACAGAGGTATTCACGAGCTAGTAAAAAGTAAAAAAATTGAAGACGAGACACAAATAGAGCAAATCCAACAGTTACCGTATTGGAACGGTCGATCGGCAAAGAGGCCATCTAGGGGTGCGATAATGGTTTTACAGAACTCTTACCTTGCACTCCCTGAGGGGTTTCTAAAATGTAAGCGATAAAAAGGAAATATACCGTATTGAAACAAAACTATCCAAGTCATGACCTACTCTCAGAGCTAACTTATGGAGTCATTAAAAAGAAGTAGTATCCGCATGTGTTTGGGCGAGGGAAAAGGTGACATTTTTATTAGAATAACTACATACAAATCTATACCAAAGTATTATGTTTAAATCAATGCCAGAGAAGAAAGGTAACTGAGTTTAGCATCTTGTTCATGTGTCGATAGAACTGATGTGTAACAGTATCTATACCATCGTCGGGTAATGTGTAACAGTATCTATACCATCGTCGGGCAATGTGTAACAGTATCTATACCATCGTCGGGCAATGTGTAACAGTATCTATACCATCGCCGGGCACCCACGACCGACACATTCCGTTACTCTCTATTCATCGACCGTATTTAGTTCACTTTTCGCCATTTCTGGTAATGATATTTCATTGGTTGCTTCATAAAACGATGAAGATTTCAATCCAATGACAAAGCTCGTTCTTTGATTGTTTTGCCAGACTTGTCAAAATGGCGACGTCATTGTTATACGTCTAGTCTACTTATTGAAGAGTATGGATTTTGTATGCAGTATTATGATTCTTGTTCTATTCAGGTCGATAAGACGACGGAAAAATTACCAATAAACCCACGGTCGACGAATGTTGCAGAACGGAATAGTCGAGTGTGGGTATCCGACGATGTATCTATACATAAATCAATCTTTTTATGACCTGTTCCATTTTATTGCAATAAACCTGTCGACAGTTTAAATCACTTTCCAATGTAAGCAAGGCAGCTGTGCACGCACCATGGTATCGGTATAACTATAATAATTGGGCTTAACAATTGCGTGAAACCAGCAGGTGGCCGGACGTCGCTAGTCACTGATGTTAAAGCTGATATTTTTCATCATAACTTCGCATTTCTATGATAATATAATATATATTTTATGCAAGTTGCATGTGATGAGACGACGTAATGCGTTCAAGAAGTACAATCTTTGTCTGTCCGGTTATTTTAGTTGTCCTCTTTAATTATTCTGCTTGTCAGTAGCATTTCTTGGCTTACATGTATGAAATTACACAAAGCTTTGGCGGCTTGTAGTGATAGGAAATGCTGAGAATCATGGATCTTACTGATGCAGTATTTGTAGTATCTACCCTTGTTGATTTTGCTTGCTCTTCACTATTATGAGGAGGATTCGCTGTTAACTTGTTTTAAGGTAGTTTTTATGTTATTTGGAAAACAAAATGTGGCCTCCGCCTTATCTCTTGATTAAAACAAAGGTATACAATGAAGTTTCCCGATGAGCATAGAAATACAACGTAATTTTCCTGACGAGCATAGCAATTCAACGTACTTTCCTGACGAGCATAGCTATGCAACGTAGTTTCCTGGCGAGCAAGCATAGCAATACAACGTACTTTCACGACAAGCAAGCACAGCAATACACTTTACTTTCCTTACGCGCGTAGCAATACAACGTACTTTTCTGACAAGTAAGCATTGCAATGCAACGTGGTTTCCTGACGAGCAAGCATTGCAATACAACATACTTTCCTGACGGGCATAGCAATACAACGTAGGTTCCTGACGAGCAAGCACAGTAATACAACGTTGGTTCCTGACAAGAAAGCATAGCAATACAACGTAGGTTCCTGACGAGCATTGAAATACAACGTGGTTTCCTGACAATTGACAAGCATAGAAATACAACGTTGTTTCCTGGCGAGCATAGCAATACAACGTAGTTTCCTGACGAGCATAGCAATTCAACGTAGGTTCCTGACGAGCAAGCATAGCAATACAGTGTAGGTTACTGACGAGCATTGAAATACAACGTGGTTTCCTGACAACTGACAAGCATAGCAATACAACGTAGTTTCAAGTAGAGCAGGGAAATACAACGTAGGTTACTGACGAGCATAGCAATACAACGTAGTTTCCTGTAGAACATAGAAATACATCGTACTTCCCTGACGTGCGCTTTCCAATTTGTGAAACTCAATTACAAATTCATTACATATAGTCTCATACTGTCATAATTTGTAATATCAAGATTTTTTTTATTTGTGTTGTCTAGGATCGAACGCAAAACGTTCACATGAGTGGATCCAAACAGCCTTACAGACATGCAAAAATATAACTCGAAAAAATCTTTTGCATGAAATACGAGTATCATGTATTTATGGTTGTTGCCTACCAAGACTTTGTAGATAATACTAAATAGTACTAAATACCGATACAAACACTGAAGAACCCTTTTGTGGTGAAAAGGTTTGTCGGGCTCTGATGCTAACAACAAAGACTCGCCAACTTATAAATCCCACGTGTCTTAAATATGTAGGGAACCATTTAATGGACAGCGCTGAAGTGATATGTATATTAAATAGAAGTGGGCCCTAATATACGGCATTTTCAAGAGCATCTCCATCTGTCTGTTGTACGACTTCGCAGCTGTTAGAAAGGAAGCTTTCACAACTCTGCTACAATAAGGCCTTGTAAACAAGAGAATCAAGACCACATCTATAGGTTTCCCAAGTTCATTGGCATAGCTTTCAGTAAAAGTTTTTAATTTCTGTTTCGTTGAATTTTTTACAATAAGACACGTGCATAACTCAGCAAAAAGCATTTTTTTAAACAGTATACATTAATACAAGCAAAACTGGGATTCTATTATTTTTTATGCGTTTTTGAGATCTCAAAATATATTATTTTAGTTAATGACCACAAGCATCTTAAAGGAAACATTAGCAAAACAAACAAACAAACAAACAAACAACAAGAAAAGAAAGAACAATAACTACAACAATTAGCAATCAAAAACACCGAGTTTGAGTAATGACCCTCGGTATCTGTGTTAAAATAAAAATAACTTTAAAATAATTTGTTCTGATATTAATTTAAAAAGCATCCGCTTTTTATAGCTTACTATGATGCGTTGTTTATTCTACATGTGGGAGAAAGGTTGTTACTTTTATGAGAAATTCACATAATAACACAAATATGAACCATTTATCCCTGACGAAAATGCATCCAGACACGTATTAACAAATCAAACAGTACTCTGACCGCAAATGTGGCTTCTTTCATTTGAAATCTACGTGACACCAGCAAAAATACATACGAACCTTTTTAACATGGCATTTTTATCGGGCATATTACATTAAATTATTACTTGAAAATACCCTTGCATAAAAAGGTAACACTTCGTAAGTTTACAGGCATGTCATTTTTGACAATTCAAGGGTTATCCACTGTTTACAAACTGTTTTGAGTAGCATAAGTCAATTCAAAACTCATAATTCTAATGAGTGTCGACTGATTTGTTACAGATAAAATCGAACGCTAGTGTCAGTGTTGACAAAATGGCCATGCAGTCAGTTTAACCAAAGTGTTCTCCATTTTTCTATGATGAAGATAAAATCGAACGCGCCCTGTCAAGTCCAAGACGTAGCGGAGTTACGGTGCAGCGTAATTTTGACACGACAGAAAAGTAATGATTTCTATTACGGACCTTCATAATTCCAGGACGCTATATGCCACAGGAACACCGAATACGATGATTTTCAGATAAGTTATTCACCCTTTGGCAAAACAATAACTTTTTTCGTTTTAATACGACTAGCCCGTTTTGCTATCTTCGTTTCATCGGATTCAGAGGGAATTAAGCATGTCTTCATTCCACAAAGTTATACCAGCCAAAAACTGTTATCTTGTATATTAATCTTAAATCATACGAAAGTTTACGAGGCGGCTTCCGAGCGCGCTCAACCAAGATACTCATCATCGCATGCTATGTCGGCGGAGGAATACCGACCTCCTGTGATTCGGCAGCAAATTGGTCCTCAAATATTGCTCCGCAGATCTGCTGACAGATAAATGAGTCCGTAATAAAGATCAAACGATTTGAAATGTAGTCTGAAAAAAAAACTGAGAAAAAAATCCCCGCAGTATTCGGCTGATGGACTAAATAATCCCGTTTGTAGGGTTGTACTGAACGCAGAAACACGACTCACTCATTTATTTTATATTCGTTTATCGCCCAATATAAGTGGGTGAAGTTAATGCCAAGTTAATTCGCAGAAGGAGGGACTGCGGACATCCCTTTGGTAATAAACTCAATTATCAAACATGCTATCTTCCTATATATCTTCTTTCAAGACTGATTAGTCGTCAATGAATATGATGAAGATGTCATATAAATACTGACAACCGAAGAAATAGTTTAACAGCGTGGAAGGGCAAAATTAAAAATGAATAACTTAACTATATGTTCATTTTTCCATTTTGGCTTTATTCTATTTTGCAATCGGATGATCACGGCCTTGACTGCGTTTCCACTGAAATGTTTTTCAAATGACGTGACCTGACATTTATCGCACGTCGATGTTTTATCTGCTGTATGGTTGTCAAACATTAAAGACAGCCCCAGATTGCATCCCAGGACTTCAGGGACAGTTATTATACGAAACGTCCACAAATATAATTAATAAAAATGCAGGACCAAGTATTTATACGATTATAGCATTACTTTGCTTTTTCTGGTTCTGTTTGTATATACATGTATATTAAAAAAATCGCTATCAGATATCAAGAAATAAACCACTACATTATATTGTGTCAGTTACTTGTTTATTACAATCATTTCTTTGTTCATGAACGTCAGAATTATTGACTTTGTACTGTTTCACTTCTTGTTGGAAAGTGCCGGCTCAATTCGGATTAAATACAACTTCTGATTGTAAACGTTTTATAACAAAACGCGAGAAAAAAAGAATGTAAAATGGCTGCAAATATTGCTTAGAACAAAAGCATTAAAACACGTTCGCTTACTTTGTAAGAATACACAAATCAACGTAATAGCAAGTAATGAAGAACTACAGATGACAGAATAGTTCATGACAAAGAAACCAGTTCAGTCAATGTGTAGATGTTAATTAAGGAACTATTGGGAATTTCGTAATCCTTTAAACTTTAGGGTTTAGGAATATACTTGCAATGGGAAAGTAGTAATCTTAGTAAAAACATTGAAAGTGTATATATAGTAGTGATAAACATATTTAAGTTATATACATATTGAAGTGATATACATATTCAAGTGATAAGCATATTAAAGAGTTAAGCATATTAAAGTGGTAAACCTATTGCGCGTGATAAGCATATTATTAAAGTGATTAACATATTGTTATGCTAGCCATATTGTTATGCTAGCCATATTGTTATGAAGCTATTTGAGTAATAAGTATACTGAGGTAATAAACATATTGAAGTTATATGTATATTGAAGTGATATGCATGTTGTAGTAATATGGTATTAAAGTGATAAACATATTGAAGTGATAAACATATTGAAATGATAAACATGTTAAAGTGATAAACATATTAACGTGGTCGGCATATTGGAGTGAAACATATTTAAGGTGTTGGTAGATTAGGGTTATGCAGTTTTTCTATGTATAGATACAGTTTAAACGATAAAGTCGAAAACAGAAATGAAAATGAAACACTATATTATTATAATGACAATATATGTGCTATAAGGACTTTGACATTTCCAACATTATATTTAAAAACAACAACACGGTAGGTCTTGGGTTCACATTTGAGATTTTTACTGTATTCGTCGCCGAAAATACAAGTTGATTGGACTCACAGAAAAGGTTTTAGCAGTTTCTCAAAATGCAAAAATGAGTCTATTTGACTGCTGCATTTTAAAAGTTTTCTGGGACAGCATGCTTACAGACCTACCTCTGGTGATCGATCAATTTGGACCCCCCCCCCCCCACCCACACACACTTTTTGAATTTTTTTCCTGGATCCTTTTTGAATAGTTAGGTTGTTTTAGGAATCAATTCAAGAGGAATTTGGAACCTCTTAGCACAGAAACAACAACATAAATACTTACAATATTATCATTGTTTTCATATAAATAGTCTATTAACCATAGAAGGATCGCATAATTCTGTAATGGAAGAAAGTGGAAGTTTTCCTTAAGAATTGAAGTATTTATATTTAGTCACAATTGCGTCTTAAATTATATGTGAAAATGTGGAGGAGTCAGATGGAGATTTACATGACTAAGTTACACCATCGCCCACTTGAACTTGCCATAATAGTTTGCTATGTATCTTCACATGTAAAAACTAGCGTATCTAATGTAGGCGAATATTCGGATAGTACATTTATAAAATACGCCCATCGGACTTACTCAAAATAATCTTTGAAAGAAAAAACACACTATGTGAAATATTTCGTTGACCGGAATGAAAATACTGAATAAATTTATCTTCAAAGCTACCGTTTTGTAGCGTTGTTAACGCCGAGAACCCCAATATGCGGAATGCTTGTGGTTTATCTTCCCTATTCATAGCTCTTATACACTGGGAAAAATATAAAAGTTAATCAAGCCTGTTACTTCTAACGTATAAGGGGCGGGAAAAGAGGTGTTCTGTGGGAGTTTGTGTAAATTAATTGGTGGTGGGGTGAAAATTAACGGAGGTGCGGGCAAAGTACAAATTTGTGATGCGGAATGAAATAGTAGTTCTAAGAGCAGTTTATCTTTTATCTGTTGTCTGCACTGCTTTGCTGCCTCATATGATACTTGTTCTCATCTTTGCATTTAGTTCTTTGACTAAAATGAACAACAGAGCAGAACATAGTTTTATTCAGATTTGTACTCATGTACATCATCGTATTATAAATACAATATACAAATATAGTATCCGGTACCGTTTCTTATCAATTTTTTATGTAGCTAAGCAAGGTGCTAACCAGGATTAGTTCCAAAGTATATATGTACCATAGAGTTAGATAAGTCAGCTCCCACAGGAAACAATCTTATCAGAATATGCACTTCTTGCTTCCGATTCTCTCTCAAAACACATGTATTCCTTTCCTGTGGTTCTACCGTCAATTGTGTTAGGTATTTCTTCATTGAAATGGCTGCATATCACTATATAATGACCATAACTTGGTCGGTGTGATGTGTTTCTAAAATCAGGAAACGAAAATAAATTAAAATAAATAAATAAATAAATAAATAAATAACAACAACAACAACAACAACAACAACAATAATAATAATAATAATAATAATAATAATAATAATAATAATAATAATAATAATAATAATAAAAATAAAAATAATGATGATGATGATGATGATAATAATAATAATAATAATAATAATAATAATAATAATAATAATAATAATAATAATAATAATAATAATAATAATAATGATAATAATAATAATAATAATAAAAAACCATTCCATGTAAGTAGCAACATTTATAATTTTGCATGTTATAATAATATAATATATGTAATAATATGTAATATTATAGTATGTTATAATAGCAGAAGTGTAAAACTAAAGAGTAGTGCGGGGAAAGTAAAACTTCCGGTAGAGCTGATGAGGTTCTGATTATTATATGCTCCATCGATATAAAACTAGGGAGCTTTCTTTACAGGTCTAATGTCTTTCTAATGAATGCTTTAATTCATTTTATTACAAGGTATGAACTCTTGGCAAACTATCACAGACAGAATATAGCGGACTCGTTGTAAGGATTCACGTGCGATACAGGTACATGAGGGTATATGATAATATTGTCTGTTTTTTTTTTTTCATATTGTAGACACGAATTTTAGTACAAGATATGTACAACTTTTTGCAAAACAACAAAAGCAACAACAACAAAGAAACAAAAAACAAAACAAAAAAACAACAACAAAATTTCGTACATTTTACCATTAAAAGATATTATAAAACAATATTATTGACATCTATGAAATCCACAGGAGCATTTTAATGGCCCGTTTCTTAATTTACTGCAATATTATAATTGTTTGTGAAGTTTCTGTAATTTAAGTAATGATACACTAGATAGTGATGGTGTATATATATTAGTGTAGTCTAAATTAACTGGGGACAATGGGAACTTAATAATTGTTCATCTATAGACTATTGTTCTGCTATTGAAACATGTGGCTACATGTATTTACAATATCACTGCATTAGGGGAATATTTTATTTATACTTATAAGAGTTTAAAAGGGTCAAGGCTTTTTTCTTAAATATTTTTCCTCTTAAGATAAATGTAAATGAGTATATACATTATGAAGTATACTCATAAAGTGCAACACTCAATATTAGAGAGATTTTAGTGGAAGCTGGTTAATCCTAATCTACACGTTTAGCCTAGGACATATATTAACCATTAGTATTCCATTTAGGAAAGATAATTCTCTAAATCGTGCATTGTGTTGGCCACTAAATTTCAAGCTAGTGAAATACAATTTAGGCAAAATGGATTTAGCTATAAATAATTTATAATTTATATTGACAGACATAACTAACGAGACGTAAACTATCAACACGTCTTTCTAACAGAACTATTAACTGAATAAAAAAATAAATAAAGGCATGATTTCAACAATATAAAGCATTATTACAACAATTTATAACAGTATTGCAACGAATAAATGCAATTAGGTAAACATTTTGCTTGCTGTAGCTATGTTAAATTGTATAGTATCTAAAGTTAAAAGGTCATGACTGGACAGGTCAAGATACTGGTTGTACGGTTGGATCTGAAACATCTTGATGCCAAATAACTGATTGTTAGATCAATGCTATTGTTTTATATATATCTGCCTTTGCACACGGTGCCAAACTAAATTTATCTTATTTTGAAAAAAAACCACTAATCATAAGAATATTACTTCCAGTCCATCGCTCCTCCCCACTCTCCTCCCAAAACAACAACAACCACTACAACAACAACAACAACAATAACACAAAACAAACAACAACAAACAAACAAACAACAACAGCAGCAGCAGCAAAAACAACACACACAAAAACAAAGCATACACACACAATAAGATACACAGTGTCTAGGTCTTTGGTGAAAAATGAATAAATTCTTACAAAACGGCAAAAATTGATTGAATTTTAACTCAATAATAATCATATTCAATTCAACGGTGGAAACAAAACATTCTTTCTCATCAAAAATAAAAACAATAACTATCAAATTTCACCTTTCATCTGCGGAATTAAGATGTTTCTGCGGAACACCGTGAATACGATAAAGACAACGCCGACGCATCCGAAGCGTTCCAAATGCATACATTTGATTAAAGATGACTGACTGGAGCGGCTGTTTTCATTATATTTTCATTACAGAGCTCAGTAATAGGGGCAAGGTAATTGAGAGAAGACTCAGTTCTTTCTATCACTGTCGGCGTGTCTGTTTTTGTTGATGATCGATGTTTTTATTCTAGATGTCAAAAATAAGAGCTGGCGAACCCGTGTTTCCACTGACGGATCACGGGCATTTACGGCACCTCAATGGCCAGGCGGCATTTCACTGAAGTGGACGCTATCCTTTTATCTTCCTTCTTGTGCATTATCTAATACAAGTGAGTTGTATATTATTATCTCCAGGCAATAAACAATGGCCGAACCACGGCTGATGTCTATGCCCGGCAAATATATTTAATCACGCAGAGTCTTGAAATATTTCCTCATTAACACTTCCGAAGATTTTGATGTAAAATAAAGTTTTTGTTATGATTTAAAATTAAAACGGGAATATTTATAAAGGATGGACTGTGCTCCTTGTCCCGATTGATTAAAATGTGAGACAGAACGATAGAAATAAAACACATTAAAACATAACAATAAACAGCACAAATACAAGCAGCCTGCAATTTGCAACAGATCAGAGACCTCAATTTAGAGATTAAAACACATTGAAGGACGAGATAAGAGCGGAAAGTGATGTTGGTCAATCAGAACCATGTCTCGGAAATATGGAAATGGCTGCACATACTAGTGATCACTGCCGGGTTTTGCAATTAGCAAATATCATATAATATCTTCATCAATATTAGATAATGAAGTTTTCGTAAATAAGTTTGTTGATCGAGGCAGCCTTGCTCACCCAGCCCCGTTCCTAATGAATTTCAGGAGTTAAAAACAACGTCAATATGTAACCAGATACCAAAATATCTTTAAACATTTTATTTTTTACAACAGAAAACAGCTTTGAATCTTAAAATCTTGCAACGTACTTCTTGTAGAAAATACTTCAAATGCGAATGTGAAAAGGGCACGTACTTCAGTTTCTGCTTTCATAACTGGTTTCCTTGAAGTGGATTTGCAAGCACGGTAATGCATCACCCAGCGGGTGGGAAGTCGCCATCAGGTTGAAGGCAGCCCTACCTCATACAACACGTTCAGACTGTAAGAGTCTTCTTTGCAGATGGCGTCAGAGGGAGGGGCAGACGTAGCCGACCCGTAAGCTTCCAAGTATGAATATAGAGTATAAATTACCGTATGCTTCCGAAAATTTATACTTTTATCATCATCCTCATTAACCTCATTATTATTTTTATTATTTTTTTAAATTTGACTTATACGCTGTGGGTTGGATGCCTATTTGAGCTCATTAATTTTCAATAGATGACACATACCTGTAGTTCTACATGGTGATGACAAGACAATGTCATGATTGTTTTGTCTTGTTCTGAAAAGATATCGCAGCCACCACATTTAATCATCTTAGCGACGTCCAGCTACTGACGTTAAGTCCTCCTTTCCGTACGGGGCTCGAACCCAAGGGATGAGAAGCTTAGCAGTCGGCGACTCTACCACTACGTCACGGGCGCCACTACAGTGCGATGAAAGGTCATGGCGTATCATATGAACCACGTTCATGCATCACTAGGCGTGGTTGCGGTGGACGGGAAAGACGGTATTTATATTTTTGTCAAAAACAAAAACCACAACAACACGTTTTAATGTATGTTAATAAGTGGGCTTCGGTTATTATAGCGACTTTCGTGCTGTTTTTGTATGAAAGACACTAGATTACCACCTGTAGAGAATAACACTAACGCACTGTTAAACGGTAAAAGCAGCCCCTCAACAATTGTAAGGATCCAAAATATCTTGTCAATTGATAATTATGTTACATTCTAATATACCATCATCATCAACTTCAGTTTAACATTACAAAGACTTAAACCCAACTACGGTGGTCTATCACTCAACGGGCATAATCTCTGGTTCGTATATAACCGATCTTTCAAGGTGCAGATTTAAATACTGAACAAATCAAGTGTGCACTACATCCCTCTTTGTTTTACAAAGCTATTTTACCCATTATATGCACTTTCCCGTCTTCAATCATTTAACACACTGCGTGTTCTTTATTTTTAAATTTACCAATATACCGTAACGTGCAGAAGAACAATTTTCGCGTATTCCAATTTTACGAGAAGCGGTGTAAGTCTTAAGTAGCTACAATATAAAAAAATTCAAAATTTCCAATGCCAGCTTTAACTTATGATGTTCCATATTCTATATATTTGTTTTCACCCAAATATACACAAGGTATTTAAAGAATTTTACAGTGCAACTTGTGCCACCTTATCATGCACACACAGCGATTTACCAAATAGTATCATTCAATAATATAATAAGGGATTTCTGTTTTCAGAGAATGCGACGTGTCTTCGATGTTTAACAAAATAACTTAACTGGTAAACTCAAGTTTTTTTTATATGCACATATATTTCACATATATTAAACTAGCATTAATATCGCTGATTTAAGTACATTTGACATTATTGCTAAATGAAAACAGCGAATATCTGCATTCGTGAAAATATGTACATATGTTGTAACATGTACCAGGAAGACTTCCCGATTGCCTGACATGACTCGTCTTGGACAAACCGGAAACATCTCTCTTGTCACCGGAAATATGAGGATACATCCTTACAGTACCGTTCCTTCAATCCGCAATAAAAATTGCTAACACATGTTTGCCTTACGTGTCTGAGGAAATAGGAAAAACAGTTATTCTAAAATTTGAAAAGTGTGCAGACCAAATGCAAAGGAAGGCTCCACAGGGGAGCACTTATTAATTGTCGGAGACCCTTGATAATTTAAAACCCTCTTGAGACCGTACGTTAACTCTCGCTATACCCCCGAAACGTGAGTCCGGTTTTGCGACAACATATATCTTTTCCGTGAAGTGGTAGTCGTAATTTCAATTAGATTTAACTGTAATACTGAAAAGGTCTGGGTACAAAAGCACAAGGCAATCGGCATGATTTTTTTTTTTTTTTATATTTTTTTTTGACATTTAGCGATGAAGTATTCAGCACACAGATCCATTCACGTAATTCAAGTAGAAAACAAGCTGTACTAAAGTACATGTTGTTTCATGTTATTGTCTTGTTTTAACAATACATAGGTCGAATATAACAGAAACCTTAAGTTTATGACATAATTTTATTGCGGTGTACAAAGGTACATTTTATGTCAGGTTGCTGTTTTGTTTTTATAATGCATTTATAATTTAGCAACGAAACAATTATATGACTTTAGAATTTTTTTGAGTTATACAAGTATATTTATTACATGTTATTGTTTTGTTTTAAGCTTACTTTGCCTTCAACATCTTTTTAGAATGATCTCTATTTATATATAAACAATCCGCAATAAAAAGTTCAAGCAGACAGGTACAGAATAGAATAGAATTCCAATGGGACATGACACAGTAAATAGAAATACAGTTACAGAAGAGAACAGAATTACAATAGGATGTGTCACTGTAGATAGTCGGGCAGGTAGAGAAGAGAACAAAATTCCAATTGGGACGTAACACTGTCAATAGTCGGACAGGTAGAGAAGAGAACAAAATTCCAATTCGGACGTGACACTGTAAATAGTCGGACAGGTACAGAAGAGAAAATAATTCTAATGGTACGTGGCACTGTAAATAGTTAGACAGGTACAGAAGAGAACAGAATTACAATGGGATGTGTCAATGTAGATAGTCGGGCAGGCAGAGAATAGAGCAGAATTCCAATGGTACGTGGTACTATAAATAGCCGGACAGGTACAGAAAACAACAGAATTCCAATGGGACGTGACACTGTAAATAGTCAAACAGGTACAGAAGAGAACAGATTCCAAGTATTCCAATCGGACGTGACACTGTGAAAGGTCGGGCAGGTATAGAAGAAAAATCCATGGATTTCTTTTTCAAATCATATTAATATCGACAAAACAAAATAAGCTACCATATGCACGTGCGTTATATTGGCAAAATTTCATAAGCAATATAATCAAGCGAAAGGTTAAACAGTGAAAAAAAAAGTTTATTCTTGGCTTAGCTTGCTTTGACAGAAATATAAAATACTCTTTATTGACGACACTTATTCAAATTCTGACAGGGGTTGTGCTATACTCTCCTACAGATATAGGTAAACACGGGTTTATTCTCTTTGAGAAATTCTCGTGTACTTTTATTTTATTTATTGCTATTTAACAGTTTCTCTTTATAAACAGCATAAAACATCATTATCAATGAGTTTGGAGTTAACCGGCGGACAACATTATGTCGGTTGATTGGTAATATGTCTTACTCTGATGAATATCTACGCCTATGTGCAGAGGGTTCATCAATGCAAAATCACGTTTTTGTGTGTTAAAGTACAACCTAACCCAAAACGTAGGACATCAACTCGCAATTATAAACAGGAACTTTCAAGTAAATGTCATTCTGTGCCTTTTAAGTTATATCTTTCATTCTGACACATACGTCTTTTACGTCTTAAATGGTAAAAGAGAAAGTCCTATGCAATCTTAACAACAAATATTAATTCAATAAAGACGAGAAAATAGAACAAAAAATACTATTAACCGTCTCCAATATATGTTTTTAAGGTTTTGCTTATATTGCAATAACAATAATTCTAATTGCAGATTCGCATATTTGTTCAATTAATTTCTCCTGCCACTTTTCAAAATAGATAAACTCATCTACGAGGACATTTAACACAAAAACAAAAGGATTCCTCAATCCTCGTGGTGGAAAAACAGTAATGGAAATTTCATTTACTTGAATAATTATGCCTTTAAATTCCTTGGCGCACGCCATTATATAAATAAAAAATCGAGAAACAAAAAGTAACTTAGCGAGACTAATTTTCGGCCGAGCGAATAAATCTACACAGCGATTCTTTCTAAGAGTTGATCGTTAATTTTAAATGCATTCTGCAATGGAATAAGAAACTGTGGGATAGGGAAAAATGAGCTGCGGCGAAAAAGTGCTTTTCATAAAACGCATGATCATTATAATAAAACCGTTAGCCAAAAATAGTAAACTTACAAAAAACGTTCTTGTACCGTTATAATGATGCCGTAAAGACGTTACGTGTTATGCTGTTACTTTGATTTTATTCAGAGAAAAAGAAGCCATGGTCTGTAAACACTTCATGTTGAAGTAGAGCCTCTTCACCGTTCGTTGTCGGGCCTCTTGAAACCGTACCAGAAGTCGTCGGAACAGCTGTCGTCATCATAAATACATATGATTGGATGACATCAACGTCGGCCATGAGTCAATTAAAGAACTGCTAGACCCGTAAATAGCGTAATTATTGACTGACATTGGCGTAAAAATAATTAGCGGGTAGACTGCGTGCTCGCTTATATAGTCGTAATTGTGTCAATATGGAAATACTTGAAGGTTCGGCCCACTTCTAAAGATTAATCAATTTGTTTTCATAATATTTCTGCCACCCCCATCTTCGTACATTCGTCTCCGCAAAACATTTTGTAGTGATAACTAAAATTTATGAAACAGTTACCCCAAGTTTGTATTTTTAAATATGTCTATTATTTTATGTGGATATTAAACTGCCTTATTCCTTGACGGATAATAAATAAAGTTATTACATCGCAACATCAGGGACAGAGTGTCTCACAAAACTGAATGATTAACAATAAAATATTGATTTTATACCGATAATGACATAAAAGTTACGCATTCCATTAAGAAATGCAACAATAATATTTAATGTGTAGACATTAGATTTTTTCATAGGGGTTAATGAGATGCTATGAAGTCGGCGATCTGTAAACTGAGATTAAATGATCAAGCAAGTTTTGTTGAGATTCATACGTCCATCAAAATAAGATCTCTAGACGATTTTTAATAAAATATTTATAAAAATCTCTGTAACTGAG
Organism: Sinonovacula constricta; assembly: GCA_007844125.1. NCBI lineage: Eukaryota > Metazoa > Mollusca > Bivalvia > Cardiida > Solecurtidae > Sinonovacula > Sinonovacula constricta. The sequence continues at coordinate 7,024,433 of CM017569.1, forward strand.
GTCTGTAAAATATTTTTTTTTCTACTAACAGAGTAAGGTTTAATCGGAAAATAATAACGGTTATAACAGACCATGCTTTCTTTTCTATTTTTTATATTAAGGAATTCTGGCGAACTAGAAGACATTACCTTTAAAGGTTTGTTATGCCAAATACAGCTCCGTCGGACACTGCTCCGGGTGGAGCTATTTTTGTTTTGCCGTTACGGATACAGCTTCCGGGTGCTATATTCGTTGCGCCTTAACGGATGAAGGTTCATAGAGCTACAATCTTTGCACCTTAGCGGATACAGCTGCCTGGCCCTACAATCTTTGCGCTTTAACAGATACAGCTTCCTGGGGCTACAATCTTTGCGCCTTAACAGATACAGCTTCATGGAGTTACATTTTTTGCGCCTTACGAATACAGCTGCCTGTAGCTACATTCTGTGCGCCTTTACGGATACAGCTACCTGGAGCTCTAATCATTGCGCCTTTACGGATACAACCTCCTGGAGATTTAATCTTTGCACCATAGCGGATACAACTTCCTGAAGCTACAATCTTTGCGCTTTAACAGATACAGCTTCATGGAGTTACATTTTTTGCGCCTTAACAGATACAGCTTCCTGAGCTACAATCTTTGCGCCTTTACGGATACAACTTCCTGGAGATTTAATCTTTGCGCCTTAACGGATACAACTTCCTGAAGCTACAATCTTTGCGCCTTACGGATACAGCTGCCTGTAGCTACAATCCTTGTGCCTTTACGGAGACAGATGCCTGGAGCTACAATCTTTGCACCTTAACGGATACAACTGCCTGCAGCTACAATCCTTGCGCCCTTAAGCATACAGTTTCCTGGATCTACAATCCTTGCGCCTTTACGGACACAGCTGTCTGTAGCTATAATCCTTGCGGCTTTACGAATACAGCTGCCTGTAGCTACAATCCTTGTGCATTTACGGATACAGCTGCCTGTAGCTACAATCCTTGCGCCTTTACGGATACAGCTGCCTGTAGCTACAATCCCTGCGCCTTTACGGACACAGCTGCATATAGCTATAATCCTTGCGCCTTTACGGACACAGCTGGCTGTAGCTATAATCCTTGCGCCTTTACGGACACAGCTGCCTGTAGCTATAATCCTTGCGCCTTTACGGACACAGCTGCCTGTAGCTACAATCCTTGTGCATTTACGGATACAGCTGCCTGAAGCTACAATCATTGCGCCTTTACGGATACAACTTCCTGGAGATTTAATCTTTGCGCCTTAACGGATGCAACTTCCTGAAGCTAAATCTTTGCGCCTTACGGATACAGCTGCCTGTAGCTACAATCCTTGTGCCTTTACGGAGACAGATGCCTGGAGCTACAATCTTTGCACCTTAACGGATACAACTGCCTGCAGCTACAATCCTTGCGCCCTTAAGCATACAGTTTCCTGGATCTACAATCCTTGCGCCTTTACGGACACAGCTGCCTGTAGCTATAATCCTTGCGGCTTTACGAATACAGCTGCCTGTAGCTACAATCCTTGCGCCTTTACGGATACAGCTGCCTGTAGCTACAATCCCTGCGCCTTTACGGACACAGCTGCATATAGCTATAATCCTTGCGCCTTTACGGACACAGCTGGCTGTAGCTATAATCCTTGCGCCTTTACGGACACAGCTGCCTGTAGCTATAATCCTTGCGCCTTTACGGACACAGCTGGCTGTAGCTATAATCCATGCGCCTTTACGGATACATATGCCTGTAGCTATAATCCATGCGCCTTTACGGATACAGATGCCTGTAGCTATAATCCTTGCGCCTTTACGGATACAGCTGCCTGTAGCTATAATCCTTGCGCCTTTACGGATACAGCTGCATGTAACTATAATCCTTGCGCCTTTACGGATACAGCTATCTGGAGCTTAAATCTTTGCACTTTAACGGATACAGCTGTCTAGAGCTACAATCTTTGCGCCTTAACGGATACAGCTTTCTGGAGCTACAATCTTTGCGCCTTAATGGATACAGCTTTCTGGAGCTACAATCTTTGCGCCATGACAGATTTTTTCTCCCCGGAAGCTCTATTAACTTTGAATCAATGGATATACTTTATCCACCAAGGACATTCTTTGGTTTAGAACGTGATGTTCCAAATATAGCACTTTATCATGAAATAACTGGCCAACGGACAATGTCCGTTTATATTGGCATTTTGTCGTTTACAGCTCACCTGAGTTGGGAGCAACATTCGTTGTTATTATAGCCGAAACGATTTCCATTTAACATAATCTTCAGTTGTGTATTTATTAATGATTTCTCCTCTTAGACATTTTCTGTTTTAGTTTAGACGATTTTTTCGCTTCCTTTAACGGTCAAATCATTAAAAAAAATTACATTTATATTTATCTCATCTACTTTTATTTTCCTTTGATTCGCATATTTATCTTTTCTCAAACAATCTCTGTGCAAGTTTGCCGATCCATCCTTTCTCAAGCTCTCTTTGAGCAGGTTTGCTGATTTGTCCTTCTCAGAATCACTTTGTGTAGGTCTGCCGATCCATCCTTTCTCAAACTTTCTCTCTCTCTCTCTCTGAGCATGTTTGCCAATGCATCCTTTCTCAGGCTCTCACTGCGCAGGATTGCCGATCCATCCTTCCTAAAGTTCTCTCTGTCTCCCCTCTGTCTCCCTCTTCCCCCCCTCTCTCTCTCTCTCTTAATCCTCTCTTTCTCTCCCTGTGCATGTTTGCCTATCAATCCTTCATCGGGCTCACTCTGGGTCCTTTCGTCGAGCCATTCTTCCTAATGCTTTCTCTCTCTCTCTCTCTCTCTCTCTCTCTCTCTCTCTCTCTCTCTCTCTCTCTCTCTCTCTCTCTCTCTGCGCAGGTTTGCCGATCCATCCCTTATCAAGCTCTTTCTGTGTAGGAAACCCCAAGCATTTTCTGCACTTGTTCGCCGATCCATCCTTTATCAGGCTCTCTGTGCATGTTTGCCGATTCATCCTTCCTTAATCTCTCTCTCTTTCTCTCTCTCTCCCCCCCCCCCTCTCTCTCTCTCTCTCTCTCTCTCTCTCTCTCTCTCTCTCTCTCTCTCTCTCTCTCTCTCGCTCTCTCTCTCTCTCTCTCTCTCTCTAAGCAGGTTCGGCGATCCATTCTTCTTCATGCTATTTCTGTGCAAGTTTGCCGATTTATCCTTTCTTAGACTCTTTCTGCGTGGTTTCACCGATTCATCCTTCCACAAGCCCTGTCAGCGTAGGTTCGCCGATCAAGCCTTCATCAAGCTCTTTTTGTGAAGGTTTGCCGATCCATCCTTCCTCAAGCTCTCTCTGGAACATGTTTGCCTATCGATCCTTGCTCATACTCTCTTCTTCTTCTTCTTCTTCTCTCTCTCTCTCTCTCTCTCTCTCTCTCTCTCTCTCTCTTTCTCTCTCTCTCTCTGCCTAGGTAAGTCGACCCATTCATTGCTAAATTCCTGTTTGCGCAGATTTGCCGATCCACCATTCCTCAAGCTTTCTATGCTTAGGATCGTGGACCTATACTTTATTAGGCTTTCTCTCAAGATAGGGACAAGATATTCTTCCTTGTGATGTGTGATGTGTGTTACTGATTATATCTGTGCAATTTTCGGAGGCCTTCCACCAGCGGTACCTACACGTCGCATTTATGAGTATAAATGCACCAGTTAATCTAAAAATGTGATATTAACTAAGTTTACATAAGATATCATCCAGTTTATTAAAGCATGGGAGAAATTTATAAATAAAAAAACAACAACAACAAAATGATATGTTCCAGAGGATTGAAAGTTGATTCTGTATAGTCGCATTAATATACGTGACAGTTTACTTTCAAACGTACGGAACAGTGTATTTGCGATACAGCAAACCATTACAATAGTGCTGATCGATGGCATGTTGACATAGATGTCATATTTGTATTAACGTATTTATGTTCGTGTTTTTGATGTGTGTGTGTGGGTGTTTCTGTGTGCGTGTGTGTGGGGGGGGGGGGTGCGGCTTGGGCAACTAATTCAATGAATCATAAATTTGTGAATTGATAACTGTCAAAATGAGTCACGTTAAAGGCTGTATCCGACACTCAGTGTAAAAATAAAACACATGCGACTTTGCTGAAATCGTTGAGTTGATTTAATTGGTTTTAGGGTCTTTCACACCACATAAGCATTATGTCCTAAGTAGGATATATGATAAGTATACGATGCGTATATTAAAAGTTACTATTTTACGATATTTAACTAACACACGGTAGCACCTGAGGTTTACAAAGATATGTATGAAAGTGAACTTACCCTTATTATGACAACAGAAGACTTAACAAAAGACTTTCACTTTTACAATGAAAATACAATGTGAAAAAACTGAACTGGCGTTGATAACTCAATACTCACGTCAAACTAAACAGTGAAATATAGTAACTGTGTATTATATAACAAAATAAAAAAATGTCAAGAACATGTCTGTTCATCCGAAAAAGCAGTTGTAGCCTCATACTGATGCCTAATTGGTGCCACATATTTGTAAGCGTACTGCTGTTGTATGCCCCACTGTCTGTGAATGTCCTATGCGACAGAATAAATAGTATAACACCCCACTTGTCATTACAAAAATGTATTTCCTATTCGAGCCACGCTGCACAGTAAAGTATTTCTAAACTAAGAAAACCACGTGGCTGCTTACTTTTGAAATCCTGCTACATAATTTTACGGGGAATCAGCTCTGGCAATGATATCTAATTAGCTAAAATCTCCATCGTGCACATCTATAGATTTAGAAATAATGAGAATTTCAAGTGGTATATTTCACAATTTGAAATGTCTAACAATTAAGGTAACTTAGCCTTTACTTAAATGTAAGTACAGGTAAATGCATCAATTAATCACAAATTCCCCAGAACAGGGTGAAGATGTTGTTACAGATATTATATATAGGAAAACTATCGGACACCACCTATAAAACAGCAATCTATGATGGTATACACGGATATGATTGACCCTGTTGTGAAAATGTTGGTATGGTATCACAACTACTCACACAAATCTTGGATATTAATTTTTTCAAAGCATTTTGTAAAGACCAAAACATGTCCTCTTTTAAGAAAGAAAGTTTGTTCTTGTTCTTTCTGTCAGATATCTTTATCAAATCTATACTTTAATGTGCTAGTAACTGCATTCTCTCTTTAACGTCTTTCATTTTATTCAGTTAGAATGTTTATGCTTATTATATACAGCAGTGACAATGTTTTTACATTTAAAACTGAACAGCTTTTCTATTACTTGTCCAGTAAAGCTTCGTAACGAGTTTAATTTTTAATGAGAATCTAATGTACTCGTGCATATGTTCGCGTGTGTGGCCTTTTTGGGAAGAGGTTTAGTTTTAAAAAAATAACCCGCCAAAATGCTCTTTAATTAAAAAACAACAACACGTAATTCAACAAAAACAACAACAACAACAAACAACAAAAACAAACAAGAAAAAACCCAACAACGACACAAATAGTAAACAAAACAACAACAACAACAACAACAACAACAAAGAAAACAACAACAAAACATTAACAAAACTTAAGTTCTTATCAAAAATGTATTTTTGTTGATGTTATTCAACTTCGACATTTTAAATATATCGTTTCGTACTCTCAGTGTACAGAATGTATATAAAACGGCTCATTGAGTTCACAGGTATAGTTGTATAGACTTGACAATAATCCGCTCGATTTCAATCCCAGGTATCGATCTAAATGAACCTGACAGAGTACATGCAGAATTAAAGGGGTTTCACTACAGACATTGTAGGTTCTTGTAAGAAACCATTGTATCATAAATTCTATTTTAATACAAGCGCTCGTTTAATCTGTTCTTTTATTTCAGAACTTATAACAGCAAGTCAAGTCAAGTCGAGTCGAGTCGAGTCCAGTCAAGTCAAGGTAACTTGCATGCGCAAAATACGAGTATACAAAGAATTTTTTTTAATAAATGAGGTTGAACATATACATGTAGCATAGTGGTGGTTATTGTTACATCATTGCTTGGATTCTTTATAAATAATAATTAAAAACAATGCCGTCCTGCATTTAGATATAAGTAATAGAATTAATAATCGAGAGTACTATAAAAATCAAGACAGTCCTTTGTAGATTTACAGTTAGCGTCTGCTTCTATGATCTTAGCATGTTATAAAACAAAGTAAAAATATTTCGCTAAAAACATTAAATTTAGATAATGATTTTGAATTGTTAGTGCAAAATGTTTCCAGTAAAAGTATTTTATAACCTATTATTTATTATACAAATAAAATGGCTATGTCACTATCCATCTTTTGTGTATAGAAACGTATATAAACATTATAGATCCAGAATACAACTCCTAAAACTCAAATATCTAACATACGCCCTCTTATCTTTTGTGTTATATAATACTGTGGATTAAAAGGATGTTTTCAATCTATAAAACTGTACAAAATAAATATAAACAAAGCAATAAACGAACGGTATGTAGCATATGTTTATTATAACATCAACAAATTAGTGACCGGCGCCTTTAATACATCAAGAACGACGCGCTTCGATGAGTTCGATTCATACTCGAGTTTAAGTAAACGGCTATAGCGCTGCTAACGTTGGTAAATAAAAACATAAAAGAAATTCGGTATGATGAAAACACTATTAACAGAAACGTTGAATGAACATATTGGAATAGAGTTATCCAAGCCTTTGAATTGTGGAGATATACATATTTTTGATGCCGCGATTGAATATTCTGACAAGGTGTGTGTTTCGGCCTCCCAATCGAAAGTGGTTTTAAATAAAGTGTTATTGAGAAGGTGCGAATGTTGTAGTCACGATGTACCTTTAGTGTTTTAAGTGATTTGTTACTGCAGTGAGTACCAGGTTTTGAAAATTGAAAACATAACGGATACTTACCAAACAGGAACTATCTGAGACTGTACGTATTCTTGATAGTATATTTATGTTTGAAAGGAAGTTGTCTTTTTTTAGTTGAGTTCATAAGTTATCTATCTACCTAAACTTGGGAATTGTTGGAAATACGATTCTATGTTTTCTATTCATTACGTCTGGTGTCTAAACAGAATTGAATTTTGGTCATTTGTTAAAAGAAATACTCAAACATAGGCATTGTAAAACCACGTACGAACATACCACTGACAATTCCGTGGGAACAACCATTATATCAAATACAATCTTTATCTCTTTTGCATCCTAACTAGATATGTGCGAATTGGCCTGCCTTTCACAAATACAGTAGACCCAGATCAGCCAGCTACTACTGGGCCGGCTGATCAGGATCAATACTTTTTGCTTCTTTAACTGGGGCTATGTTGCTGTGTGTATAGATGTTGAAAACAACTAATAATAAAGTAAGTGATGTTCTCAATTGGAGCACGGCTCGGGTTAATAGACGTACTAGCGTAGATGTCCATATAAAATCTAAATCTGTGAGTTTTGCATTTTGTATCTGTTTAAAAGTAGCTTTCTTGTTTATGGTAGGCTATTGTTCAGTTTCGCTTTCCTTGCGATGTAAAGATAGTCAGAAGTAGTGTCGGTGCGATGCCACAAAACAATCAAGAAAACATTTAAGTTTTTAAATATTTGGCATTATAGTTACATAAATGTTTTAATGGGGTCGGGATTATTTAAATAAATTATTAATTAGCCAGAGACATACTGCGCCAATATTTAATCAACATAAAGAGATGTGCGCCCATGGCCAAGCGGTTCGAGTTTTCTTACTCCACTGCCCCTCAACGTGTGGGTTCAAGTCTCGATCGGGACGAGAACTCTCAGTTAGGGAGGTCTACTAGTTGACCTACAGTGCGCCTGTGGTTCTACCCAGACATATGTCTGGGGTCTTCCCCAACCATTAATTAGCTGGGCGTCTCCATAATGGCAATAATGGTGTCAGTGCAATGTAACAAAACAAACAAACAAAAATAAAGGGACATGTTCATAGAAGCGAAACACACAGCTCCATGTAAACGAAAAAGCAAAAGGCACAAGATAACTTCATATACATACATATAGGACCTGGCAACGCAATCGAGATGGTTGTATCCAAGTACGGGAGGCCATGGCCACCCTTGGACATCGCTTTCAGATAACTGAAATATCGCTGGTGGAACTATTACCCTAACAAGCAAGCAATCAAAAGAGACAAATATAGAAACAAAAAATAAAACGAAACACGTACAGTTACACACTTATACTTATGAAAAGCTTACATTCACACATACAATCATATACATATATATTCTTATGCAAAAACTGCAGTCAAATACATACGAAAAATTATCTATTATCAGATAAATTTTAGCTCTTATGGTCATAGTTTTTAAGTTTGTATTTTTAATATATTTTTATTTTATTACAAAAAGCAAACTTTTGAAGAACCACGTTTATTAATGGGTTTAAATATTATTTCTGATCTCTTGAATATATATAAAGTGATTCGAAAGAATGTGTTGTATAAAGGTTTGTAGAATTAAAGCGTCTCGATGGTTTTCATCTGAGCTTAGCTGTTTTTATCTTGTATATCTCCGACATGCGCATGCGGAAGTGTACATCATATAATGTATATACGTCAGTGAAACACGTCACACTAATTGGCTCATAGTGTAAAGTATGGATCATGTGCTGCTATGCATCCTGTAACATCGCTAAACTGTGTCCAAAATTCTTTAAAACGGTGTCCAATTTAAACGAGTGCACAATCAAAACCAGTCCTCCAAATGGTACACAACAGCCAATGCTAACACAGCGTGCGGTACGAGTATATCGGCCAACGGAATCTTGTCCCTTTTCAATTTTCAAATCGATTGTTTGAACAACTAATAGTCTCTCATCAGAGGAAAATATATTGTAAAGAACACCATTCTTTAAAGGCACAGTTCTTTGTGAATGTTCAAATAGATTATATACACATGTTTAAGACCGTCAGAAAAAGCAAAACAAATCGCGTTTGGCATTTAATAAAGTTTGTTTTTGCCATGCGTGTGTTCAATACAGGCTTGTATTGATTTCCGGAAACCTTAACTATCATCGATTCTTTTGGCTATTTCAAAACGAATTTTAAATTATGATACCTGGTTTTAAGGTAATACAACACTTGGTGATATTAAACACATTGTACTAAGACTTACGGTTATATGCTTTACTTAATGTTGCACACTTTCTTTCTCCTTTGTTAATTATTTTACAGCAGCAGAAGACTGAACGCCCAAGGAAAAATTTTCACCAAAAGTCATAGGATCCACTATATTACCATAAGTGTGACTAAGTATAAGTTTTAGGACTTGAATTAGCCCCAAAACCAAACAGAATTTAGGAGCAATGTCTCCCTTTCTTAGAACTGGAGTTAGCACCTAAAACTAAATAGCATTTAATAGCAATGTCTATCTGAACTAGGACTGGAGTGAGCCCCCAAACCACAACCAAATCGAAATTTAGGATACATATCTACCTGTCCTGGAACTGGAGTTAGCCCCAAAACCTAATAGAATTAAGAAGCAATGTCTACATGTCCTAGGACTAGGGTCAGCCCCCAAAACCTAATAGAATTAAGAAGCAATGTCTACATGTCCTAGGACTAGGGTCAGCCCCCAAAACCTAATAGAATTAAGAAGCAACGTCTACATGTCCTAGGACTAGGGTCAGCCCCCAAACCAAATAGAAAGTTAGGAGCAACGTCTATATGTTCTAGGACTAGGGTCAGCCCCCAAACCAAATAGAAAGTTAGGAGCAAGGCCTACATGTCCTAGGACTAGGGTCAGCCCCCAAACCAAATAGAAAGTTGGGAGCAACGTCTATATGTACTAGGACTTGTCATTATTAAGTTCTACATATATGGTCTTAATACTTTTAGTAAAACAACCATCCATATCAGGCTGTATATATTTACTGTCATTATTTCTGTTTTCCTGTGTTCTGTTCCTTTGTTTATTTTATGCTCATCCGTCTTATATACCACTCGCTAAAATATACAATATTATATATGTTGTTTTCCTTTTGATATAATTAATATGAAAATTATATAAACTTAAATTCTACCTCATATTCTTTTAATGTATGATTTTTTATAAGTTGAGTTGATTTGGTTAATAACAGTAGCGACACAAATATGGTCGTTTTAGACACGTTCAGCTGTTTTTGGTCGAGGAAGACCCCGGATAAATGTCTAGATAAAACCACCGGCGCACGCAGGCCAGCTGGAAGCCTTCCTACATTAAGTCCTTCGCCCAGAACAGGGCTCGAACCCACGCGGTACGAGGCTACGCAGTCGGCGGTTCTACCTCTCGGTCACACGCGCCCCACGAAAGAGGTTTAAACGTTTCATTAGAGCAAAAGAAGTATATTTGCATATAAATGTTCTTACAGATACAAGAACAGATGAGGTGTGTACTAAAAGCTGACCGTCTCCAGATGACTGAAATACTGTTGGTGGGACAATAAACCCAATAAACAAACTAAAAGCTGCTTGGTCTTGTCATACATTTGGGTGAAACGTCCTAAGCCATTTACACAGAAACTCTCAGTTTATTGGTATTTCAATGTACTTAGCTATACTTAAAACGGGAACTGGCTGATCTAATTCCTGCACAGCATGGTAGACGTTGACAGTGTCATAGGTTTGAACAAGATTTAAGACTTGTAGATGACTAGATTATTAAAAATATTATTATATTTGCATTGTATATCGTTAATCACTAATGACACTTATTAGAATAAGGAGTCGTGTTAAGGAATGTGTTTATTGTGATTATTATTCAAAGGGTTCATATTACATGTGATTTGAATTGCAATTTGCAAATAACAGGTCGGTCGAATATCCACACACTATAACGACTCTAAACATTGGAAGTGGGTGCTTTGTGTAATGGCAGATAAATATTTCTTCACACACGTTTAAGTAATAAACAAATTACTACTGAAGTTCACCTTAACAACAGCTGACTTTCAAAAGTGAAGCAATTACACGTAAACATACTGTTAACCGAATGTAAAATTCAGTTTTCGTTGTATACACCCTTCAATAATCTTTTAATAGCTTCTGTGATAATTCCATTGGAATTTAATACAATAATTCATACACGAGTTTTGAACTTTGATTTCAGTTTGAATATTAACTTATATTTATAATAAGCGCCTAGCGGAAACTATTTGTATTATTTGGATTTTGGATTTTACGGCCCACCGACCATTGATAGGCCATACGTCGCCTAGTTAATCAGGTTTTAATTAAAACAAACAAACTTAAGAATAAATATAAAGATCCATAAGGTTAAAATAATGTGAATGTTACATAAAAAAACAAATTAGGATGAAAGCAGTAAAATTGTCATAACTTATTTAGAATGTCAATCTCGTTTAAAAAACAAACATGTTTAGAATTAAGCGGATATTATTAAACAAAATTCACCTTTAAATATGACTACTGAAGCTTTCTGAAGGCTTGTTTAACTCCTGCCATTTGTAAATCGTTCATAAATTCCCAAACCACCAAATATTAACATATGATTATGTGAACCGAACAATAAATCTGCGTAGGAGGATAGGCTATTAGATCAATCGCACATGCGACCACTATTTTGTAGTGGTTAGCCTGAAAAGTAGATTTTTACATTTTAAAGTAGATTTTTTTGCTTTGTGACTGTATTGGATCATATTAAGATAATCTCAAGCAGTTTGGTGCAAAACAAAGCTGAAACAGTGTACGATTATGAAAATGCAAAATAATTGCAATCCTATGCTCAATAATGGACTGATCCATTTAGACAGGAACTGATCATTTCACAAAAAATTACCGGGTACACTATGCAAAAATTACGCTGTATGCTTTCAGAGGAGGACAACCGTCTTCGCGACATATTACTTTCTTTCGCATAGGCCATGTTAATTAGATAATGCACTGGTCTTTCCCACAATATATAGTTATGGGCTAACAATACCTGTCGGCCACACATCCCATCACCAAAGATTCTTAGAGGTTGCGAGTCCAAGATTATAAACTTGAGCCGGAGATTGTTATCAATTCCATGCACTGATTGAAGGGATCTGAATTCTTCTTTTTTAATCTAGCCAATAGGAATCCTGAAAATGTATAACAAATACGACAAGAAAAATGACATAATTTGGGTGGAAGTGAAGTACCAACTCACCAAAACATACAGCGTAAGTAATGTTTGTTTCTGGGTGTATGTTTCTTATATACAGTCTGTTTAAAGTTAATTTTATGTTGAGGAATGTTAGCTTTAGTTCCGCCTTTATTTCTTTTCTACAGATGAAATTTAGGACCCTCTGCCGGTCAGCGTCTGTCCATGGCTAAGGTTGTGTCCACAAAGTTCGGTGACCGACGACTTGTCAACCTGCCCCCGGTTGATCTCCACGGCACCAAGACTCCCGCGGTCAATACCATAGAGCCCGTCAACCCATTGTTTACCCACCGCACTGTACCATCTCCGCGACTAGACCGGTAGGGGTGTAATCTTTTAATTCGATGTTGCAAATGATACTAATGATGTTGTTGTTGCATGATAAGGGCTTATCGATCTGCTATTCACCTGTCGAAATGACAGTGTCGCTGTTGCTGCTGGTTTTTTTTTGTTTTTTTTTTAATTTTATTTTAGTTTTGTTGTTGTTCGCGTTGTTATCGCTGCTTCTGTTATTTATTTTGGTGTTATTGCTGCAAAGTTGTGATAGCACGTTCGCAATCATAAAACCACCGGTTGCCCAATAAGTGCCATCACCTTGAACGAGCACTTAGACAGTTGACATGTTTATATCGTCTATGGCCGTGGCACCTGTTCCACGGATGAAAATTTCTTGTCGATGTCAAAGCTGCGGGTGTTGTTGTAACTTGCATTTTTATATTTTTTTTATATTTTCATTCTTTAAGAAGGCAACAATCAGAAGCAAGTGAGCCTTAATTAATATTTCAGGAAGCGTGAGCGAGGCAATGTTGCGCCACCGAAGGTTGTCCCTAAAGAATACTCCTATCAGGAACAACGGCCAGTTAAACCTCCTTTCAGGAAACTCGCTTTGACCGGAGGTAAACAGTTGATACGTTTAGATTGAACTGTGACACATCCATTCTTTTGTTTAAACATATTTTATTTAACTATTTTAAATTACATACCAGAAGTTATAATTTATACAAAGAGGGATTGAAAGGAAAGGACAACCTCATTCTTTTTCTCTCTGTTCTTAACTGCGGCAATCAATTTCAAAATGGTCAATGTGTAAGTTATACAAGTAATTATTGAAACAAAAAGTTTATTTTACTATATGTATAAACAGTTCAACATTGGTACCAGAAAGTTTAATTGTCCATTTATTTTACCTGAGATTAGTTAACTGCTTGTTAACTGAAAGCGCAAAAGGGAATATAACAAACTGGGACACTAAAATTGCATTAGTAAAAGTGGAAGTCTTCATTTAAGACTTACCGGTAAATAAGGTCAAAGAGGTAACAAAATCTCTTACATTGTCGTCAGAAGTCGCCAGATAGGACCATTGTGATATACGTATTCCTGTTATGACTCTTCATTTCGTACAGGTAACCTTGTAGACGCTAATTTCCGCCATATCGAGGAGACGATCATGGACCAACTGACCGCGCGCTATAACGCTCCGGTATTCCGCGGATACCCCATGGTCCCGGATACAGATACAGGACAACCCATTGTTCCGGACAAATATATGGGATACACATCACAGGCCGTACAAACCATGCCGACCAACGTAAGAAGATATTTTATGCAATGTTGTATATGGTCAAGGTCCTTCACTAATGTCTTGCATGATGTGTTTTGCTTGCGGCTCCACTTTTTAAAGTGCTTAGGGTCGCACGTAAACTACAGTAGGACTTCACGAAACCGTTTGCTATAACGTACACAAAGTTGGTCACCGACATACTTAAACTGTGTTATATGCAGTTTCTGTAGATACAAAGTATTCGGAATTAACATAAAAGGTTTTATTTATTGTGTTTATTGTACAGCTCAAGAATCTTGGAGTAAGGACCGATTAAATGTCCTCTTTACGCAGACAAAGAGTTGTAGTCAGTACGTATATCATGCCGTGAACACCTGGCATGATAGCACAACCAGTCACAATATCCTAACAATGGACCAACTAGTCGTGAACAACCAGTACAATTGCTTGAGCGTTAGCAAGGGAGATAGTACAAAAATCACTGTAACGACTTTGTATATTGCGATTCTGTTTACAACCAGGAAGACTCCATTACTTGGACATCATGAATAAACAAACTCTATACATCTTAAATTATGGCTTTACACTATTTATATACGTTTACTATCAATGTCGATGTAATTTAAGTTATAATATTTCTTTTAAATTTTTTTTTCAGGTCGCGCCAGTAGTATCGATTCCAGCCCCTCCCGTGGGCCCCATACAACCTCCTCCACCTCCACCACCACTGCAGCTCCTGCCCCCGCAACAGATACCATACCCCTACCCAAATGTCCCTTATTTTGGCGTGGACCCGAATGAGAAACACGTTTATTATGGTCCTAATGGAGAAATACTTCCAGGTCCGCCATCTTGGTACAACCGAGGCCATATCGGCGCACGACATGGCCGCCTAGATCTAGAGGACTTTGACATTCAAGGAACCCTAATCCGCGGGAAACTGACCACAGTTCGTCTTTCTGAGAACAATGGCGGTTTCCCAAGGATTCCTGAATACCTGACAAAAGATTTGATGGATAAATATAACATGTACGAGAATACAGACGTGAGAATCATCGCCAAAGATGGACAAATTAATGTGCATGCTACACCGAAGATTAAAGGCGCGCAAACTGACCAATACATTCCCCGAATGCCACTCCCGGTAAACAGTGGACCGATTGTCCAATACATGCCTGTGTACATTGATGACGATGGAAATGTCATCGAAAAAGGTGGTTTATACGAATCTCCTAACTTTCCAGATAAGTTTCCGGACAGACTGGCACCAGGACGTGATTATAGCTACGCCCCTCCTCCGATTCCAGAAGATCGAAACCAAGATCGGGACAATTTGAGAAATCGTAATTTTGAAAGACGCGATTATGAGAGACGCGATTATGAAGTTCGTGACGTATATCGGGCACCACCTCCACGAAACAACAACTCAAGGATTGATACCACGCCGGCCTTTCCTCCGGATGGGAGTCGAACCCCTGTGATTACGACAATTTACCGCCGGCCAATTACCGACGATCCTGATCCAGATGGTTATAGATGGCG
Organism: Sinonovacula constricta; assembly: GCA_007844125.1. Taxonomy (NCBI): domain Eukaryota; kingdom Metazoa; phylum Mollusca; class Bivalvia; order Cardiida; family Solecurtidae; genus Sinonovacula; species Sinonovacula constricta. The sequence goes on from CM017569.1 coordinate 7,039,686, forward strand.
GCTTAACGACAGCCGGTATGCCGAAAGGCGATACGATGACAGACGACAAAATGATAATAGTCGATACGAAAGACGATATGACGATACTCTAAGACGATCGGATACCCGACCAGATACGTTCAGGAGATTCGACCGACGTTCAACTGCTGACGTGAGACCAGTAGAGCCGCCAGACAGCCGGGCATTAAGATTCTGAGTGCGCAGGGTTGTATAACTGCTAGTGTTATTTAAAGTTAAAACAATTAATGAAAATAGAATATTAAATTAAATTAGTACATGTAGAAATATATGACAAAAACTGACCCAAATGTTTGGTTGTGCTTGTCTTTGGTGCCAAGTCCTACCAACACCCTGCCACTCATAAGGAAACGGAATGTTTTTGCTAGTTTCTTGTTCTAGAAGGCAACAAAGCGAACAATCAAGAAGTTCTATTGTGCTGTTGTGGTCACACTATGCCGAATAATATCAATAGGCAAGAATGGAGAAATACCGGATATAAATATTACTTTCATCTTGTGGCGAAAATGGCGAGCGCCCGTCTCTTGGCATCTCGCAACTAATGTACAACGCTCACCACCGGTTGATGAAAGCTCGTGTAACGATTGTCACAGTGAGCACTAAATCTGTAGTTTCAGAGCATATGTGATAAATTAAGTAAATATTTCATGAGCACAAGTGAAACGATATAAAACTACGGGTTTATAAAAATACGAAATCGTAATAGCATCTGGTAACGACATCACAAATTGGCTTAAATAACTAAGATTAATATAACAAATTAAATGAAATAAATGTACCAAATAGTATTGTTTCTCGCTTTGTGTATTGTTCGTTGACTGTCATAGATGTATCCAAATTGTTTCTCTCCATTGACATCCGGTCATTATTCATTATAGTCCGTTTGTCGTACGGCCAATGTCCGGTACATGTCCGTTAAACATCTGTTTGCAGATCAGATCTAACAGTCATCAACGGGTGCGAAATGGATCAGTAACAGACACAACACGGATAAGGACCGCACGAGTTCCGGATGGATCAGTAACAGACACAACACGGATAAGGACCGAACGAGTTCCGGGTAAAACGTACAACCACGGGAGAACTAACCGTGTCTCTATCGGTTTCTCCATTGCAATTTTTGAGAACGTTCAAAACTTGCTACCTTTTTCATCAGAAGTCGCTTGACAGCGAATTAATTAACGGATAAGATATTGACATGTCTGGATGCTAACGGATATAAAGGATTATATCCGTCGGTCGATCAATTAGCGCTATCCGGTGTAGTGTGACCATATCATATAGTATACAGTTTGTCCCTATCAATAACATGTCCGCACTGGGAGATACCGCCTTTATATATTGTTTTTCTAAGTTTTTTTACGCAGCCATCACACGCTTTGTATGTTTCTTTGTTGTCACTGTTTTCATGGCACAACTTACCCCAATGCATAACGGTTTTGGAAGTTGAAAACGGACCGTGATGTTAAAAAATTACGAAAACTGATTTTGATAAATACGAAACTAACTTAAATGAAAGTACTAATAATGAGCTGTATCTCCAAATGTTTAAATCAAGAGATACACTTGTTTTCTGTTGGATTGCCACGTTAACATTTTTATAGCTCAAAAAAGGTTAATTGCTTGTTATCTACTTTTTTTTACCTTTAGCGTTTCGCTAAATATATCATCATGATCATCATTATTATTATTTTTCATTCCGCGTTTAGTAACTTATATTTACATTATAAAAACGTCAATGCCAAATTCTTTCTTTTCAAATCATTTCTTTGATGGACTTTGAAATTGAATGTATATGTTTATCTAAGAGTACGATGTAAAAATGTATTTATATATTGTTTGGGCGATTGCAAATGGGCTCTGTTGTTCAGTCACAGATGTTTCTATGGCACAAGCCTGCAATAACTGTCCACCACCATATAGAACTACTTAATACCCAGCATCAATTCACTCAAAAAGTGTTCAGCGTTAATTAACTGCAATACAAAGAATAATGAAAAAAGCATATTACGCAAGTGACCCTGAAAGTTCGTAAGTTATATTTCAGTATCCCTTTCAACATGTCATATTTCTTTTATTATATCGTAATATCTGTCTAATCGTTTTGAACTTTGATATGAAAAAGTCGAACATAAAATTAATTCTCAGCCTGTTATGGAAATATATCAGCCTATTGCAAATAGAGTATATCGTGATCATCCAGCTTCCTTGTGATCATCACTGTCTGGTGCGGAGAAGCTAGCAGTATGTTTAAGCAGCTTTGCATGATAATTTTAGATTTTGACAAATAATGAGTATGGCTAATTTCCAAAATGTGGCAAAATAAGACTTAATGTCACTTGTTAACATTAAATGTAGAAGTCGAGTAAGGCTGTAACTGATTAGAACCGCCGACTAAAAATCTATATCGTATCAGATGTTGTAGAGAATGGTCTGCACGGACTGATTAAGAGTTTAACCTTAGAAAGGACTTTTTTCCCAAATGTCAGTTATGTGGAAGTATTGTTTTTACGATCCCAATATATGAATAGTTTTTATTTCTTAGAATGCCGGAGATGCGTTCTGATATGTATCTAGATGACAATGACATTTTAAAGATTTTATGAAGTTTTTTTTTAAATTATAATTCATTTATTGTGTATTTTCGAGTATTTAGACGTCATAGTAACAATATTGAAATATTTAAAATGGATATATATATTTACTTCTGACTTAAAAAAGGTATAACATACGAAGTGACTTGTATAATTATAGAATATAATATGATGTTGTTTGAAGAATACTATGAACAATTATTGAATAAGAAAATGTCTTCACACGATGAGTATGATAGTATAAGGTTCGAGCTCAAGGAAAATCACATTGTTAAGATATTTATTGTTATTTATTTATTTTATAGACAATAAAGATAAAAAAAATTATGTGATTTTATTTACCTCCAGATCTTTGACGCCCACGCCCTCCCACGATAAACGTAATTGATCAATGTTGCGCACATAAGTTTACTTCAACAGTACCAAACACAACATCACCACTTAACGTATTTTATAAAATAATACATATTTAAATAACATACATTTCTGAATACTTATTAAAAACGTATTGACGTTATGTAAAAAATAACGGGAGATTTGTCTTTTTCAAATGCATTGTTCACCAATTGAAAGATTTACATCTCAAACTTATTCTAAGGGAGAAAACTGCTACTGAAAACAAAGATTTTCGAATTAGTTACCTCCCTTGTTAATGATCGTGATTCATATCACTTATTTCTGCGTAAATTTCCAACACCACTTTTTAATTAAAAAAAATATAACTAATAAATTGCATTATCATTTTTATGTGAAAGTTACATTTACTATGAAATGAATATTTGTTATATATAGTTTTCTTTACATTATCAAGACATTAAATTTTATATTTTTTGTATAAAAACGTTATAAACCTATACAGAACTTGTATGCAATGCCAATAGGTATTTGCTTGAACCTACATTGAAGGTTCTCTAGGACGTTGTTTAGCATGATATATGAAATTACTAACGTCATTTACAGTGAAATTTAATATCAAGTAATACAGGTAAGGCATACTGTATGCACTTATGAGCAAAACATTATTTTACACACAAACAGACAAACCCTTGTACTTTTGAGCAGTTAAACATCTCTCAATTGTGCAATAACATGAAATAAACAGTTGACTATCTTAGGAATATTTATGATCATTTTGTTGAATAAAGAAAACATAACATCCTCATAAGCAAATCTGATCTTTAGGAAAATAGCCAGATAAAGTTTTTCTTCTTCAGCATAACAAACAAACCCATCAAAGTTTTAAGGGTTTTCCATTCTTTTAACAAAGTGTCAATTAAGCAAAACAGTACTAGTCATTCTTCTTAGACAGATATGATTAGTCAAACATAATATTAAAGGTTTTTTTTTTTCAATGACATAGTCTGATGGGGCATGTAGTTGCTACCCAGGAAGTGGGCAGAGTGGAATTAATCTAAATTGACAGGAAGTGGGCAGAGTGGTGGAATTGATAAATTGATACAATATAGGATATATAGAATATATAGGATGTGAAAAAAGTATTATAAAGCATTTTCTAATCTTGAAATAACCATAACATAGCATGGCAGTACAGAGATAAATGATCCCGTTACAAAACCTAAACAAAAGGAAATATGGTTTGGAAATTTCAAACATATATTATAATTAACAAAAATAAAACAGCAATAAGTGTCCCATTTTTTCTTCTTCAAAAATAACACCTAAACAAATATACAAAAGCATGTGAAAATAAACAAAAATATTATCAAAACTTTTCCCAACCAGTTACTTAGGTGGAAATAATAGAATGCAGATATCAAAAGCAAATGAAAACAACATCCTTTGTTTCTCACAATAAATAAAAAAGATAATAACAGTAATAACAATAATAAATGTATGATCTGTACATACTCCAGGATACCTACAGAGCCCAATTATAAACAAGACCTTGAAGAGGAACACTAAGTAAGGACAGCCATAGCACATAATAATGCAAATTCACCATGAAGCAAAATATATGGAAATAGTATTGAAAATCAACAGCGAAGGCATATTTTAATGAACTAATAAAAAACAAGAAAAGTGGCCATGCCACAAAACCAGGTTGTCAACGACTTAACAAATCCAATCCCAAGCTAGGTCTTCATGCAAACTTGCTATATATCCAAAGTTTCAGCAAGATTGGTTCATGCAAATTGAAGTTACTGACCAGAAACCCTGTTTGAAGATGCCCACACGCCCAACTGACCGCCTACTTGCCATACGTCAATCTAATAACCAGGATTTTCATTGAAAACCTGAACAAAAAAGATTTAAATGTACATGTACACACTCAAGTATTTAACATGAACAACAATTTTCAAACAAAGTCATCTTTTCACAACCACTTGCTAAGATCAAAATATATAAACAAATTTCAAAATGAAATGAAACACATAATTTTGGAATCACAAGATAACAATATTTACAAAAACCCAAAAGTCATTGAGGATGAATGTACATGTCAATCATATCAAAGGTAGCTTACATCAGCGTAAATGGGTTTTGAATCATACAACTGGATAAAAAGATGCTTGAGAAAAAAACACTTAAGATTAGAAATCAAAGGTTTACAACTGAAGGACATAGAAGACGATACAAAAAATCTACTTTGCAGAAGAAATCACTTTTTAGTTTGTGTTGTGCAGAGTGTTATATGGAGAAAGTTAATTGAACAATTAACACACAAACAGCAGGTTATGAACGATAATTCGCTAGAACCTGTCAAAACATTGGATCAATTTTGTTTACATAATGTTACATTTATTGACCATAACAAATTGCACATCATATATCTTAAAAGAGTCTTTGCAGTTGTCCTTCGCTAATAATGATCCATCCTGGTTCGTCGTCGGTTGTGTGATGGGTACGGGATATTTCTGCTCCGATCATTGTTATCATACGTTTGTCCACCTCGCAGACTGGGATTGTAAGCTTGTTCCCTGTACGGCTCCCAGTTATTCAGATTTCCACTACACATCTGATTCCCCATTGCCATCATATTCATGTTGGGTTGCTGAAAGTTTATTGAGCGAATTGGTCCCCCATATCTTTGTATATTATGCCACTGATCATCATAGATTTCTTGAGCTTCATTATACTGATTTATCCCAGAGGCAGCATGTTGGAATGGCCCTGGTTGTAAATGTGGTTGGTTGATTCTGATACCCTTGTTCACGAGGCAGGCAACACTTCTGAGACTAGGCCCAGTGTGGTGATTGTTGTTCATGATGCGGTTGTTGTGGTCATCATTGTAGTCATTGTTGGCAGTATGAATGTTGTCATTATGACTGACAGGCTTATGGGAGAAGTAGCGATCATTGAACTCGTTGTTCTTCTGAACGACAGTAGACAAATGGTCCAGTAACTGCGGAGAGATGCGACCGACTGGTCGTTCAGACTGGCACTGATTGCTGTTGGCCTGTTGATTCTTGCGAAATGAAACAAACCAGAAATGTGGATACATGAAAATTAATTACAGAAGCCAAACAGGATGCCTTGGTAGAACATTGAAATGTCCTGAACTTAACTGGATTGCCTTTTTATATGAAATATTCTTGGAAAACATGGCTGTAAAGATGTGGCTGTAAAGATGTGGCACTTTTGCAATGTTGAATTATTATAACCCTTATCTTGCTACATTTTTAACTCTTTGCCTGCTAAGTATGTATTTGTAAGGCTAAGGCATAAATAGTGTAGCTCTGTATCAGACAGCACCCTGCTGGGAACCGGACCAGACAGCACCCTGCTGGGAACTGAGACAGCACCCAGCTGGGAACTGGATCAGACATCACCCTGCTGGGAACTGAATCAGACAGCACCCTGCTGGGCTCTGGATCAGACAGCACCCTGCTGGGAACTGGATCAGACAGTTCCCTGCTGGGCTCTGAATCAGACAGCACCCAGCTGGGCTCTGGATCAGACAGCACCATGCTGGGACTTGGATCAGACAGCACCCTGATGGGCTCTGGATCAGACAGCACCCTGCTGGGAACTGGATCAGACAGCATCATGCTGGAACTCGGACAGCACCATGCTGGGAACTCGGACAGCAACCTGCTGGGAACTGGATCAGACAGCACCCTGCTGGGAATTGGATCAGACAGCACCCTGCTGGGAACTCAGACAGCATCCTGCTGGGAACTGGATCAGACAGCACCCGGCTGGGCTCTGGATCAGACAGCACCCAGCTGGGAACTGGATCAGACAGCACCCTGCTGGGAATTGGATCAGACAGCACCCTGCTGGTAACTCAAACAGCACCCTGCTGGGAAATGGATCAGACAGCACCCTGCTGGGAACTGGATCAGACAGCACCCTGCTGTGCTCTGGATCAGACTGGGGACTGGATCAGACAGCACCTTGCTGGAAACTGGATCAGACAGCACCCTGCTGTGCTCTGGATCAGACAGCACCCTGCTGGGAACTGGTTTAGACAGCACCATGCTGGGAACTGTATCAGACAGCACCCTGCTGGGCTCTGGATCCGACTGGAAACTGGATCAGACAGCACCCTGCTGTGCTCTAGATCAGACAGCACCCAGCTGGGAACTGGATCAGACAGCACCCTGCTGGGCTTTGGATCAGACAGCACCCTGCTGGGAACTGGATCAGACAGCACCCTGCTGGGAACTGGATCAGACAGTACCCTGCTGGGCTCTGGATCAGACAGCACCCTGCTGGGAACTGGCTAATGAGGATTGACATACATTTGCTGATGAGATTTTAGCAATGATTCTTGTTATCACTGAATGTAAGGGTTAGCAGTTTTCACATCCAGATAAAAGCTTAATAGTACAAAATGCATAAATATCATAGCACATAAGTTAAAAACATTCATTAACTATGCTAATGGTGATTATTAAATCCCATATGAAGTTCATAATTTTCTATTATAATTACTGACTCTTTCCAAATCTTATTAATGGGATCATTGAATTGGCAGCAACATGTTACTGCCATACACTTTCACATCATACCTAAACATTATAGTAAAGGGTGAGGTTTTGAAAATTTGCTATTATCTTTTTCGTACTTATGGGGTATCTTCTTTCTGTGAATAAAATATACTTTATAGGTGGAAGAGCTTTTGTTTTTTGTTTGTTGGGTTTATCATCCCACCAACAGTATTTCAGTTATCTGGAGACAGTGTTCACTTGAAGCAGATGTAGTTCTGCCTTCACAGTGTATAGCATACCGTGAACACCTGACATGATACCACAGCCAGTCACATTATCTTGACATCAGGCCAACAGTTTCATAAGTGACCCAGTATAAGGATAATGTGAATGGCTGTGGTATCATGTCAGGTATTTGCATGCTAGGTGACCCAGTATAAGGATAATGTGTATGGCTGTGGTATCATGTCAGGTATTTGCATGCTAGGTGACCCAGTATAAGGATAATGTGTATGGCTGTGGTATCATGTCAGGTATTTGCATGCTAGGTGACCCAGTATAAGGATAATGTGTATGGCTGTGGTATCATGTCAGGTATTCACATGCTAGGTGACCCAGTATAAGGATAATGTGAATGGCTGTGGTATCATGTCAGGTATTCGCATGCTATCATAGTGAAGGTTGTACTGTATCTGCTTCATGTGGACACAGTCTCCAGACAACTGATATGCAAGTTTTAAGATGAAAAATGAAACTGAACAACATTTTTCATACAGACGTGCTGATTAAAGTGTCTACTCAGTTAACATCTTCAACATCTCAAAACAAGATATAGAATAATATTGTTAAAAATTGCAATGAAATATTCTGTTTGCATGTCACATTTAAACATCATAAAGCTGTACTAACCTGATGGTTTTGTTTCTTATCTGCCTGCTTCTTACTTGTTTTGGCTGACTTGTCCTAAAATTTAATCAAGACTGTAATCAGTATTTTGTATTTGAATAAAGACAAAATCATTTACCAGTAATCATTTTTTGTTTCCTCTCAGGTGTAACATTACTTGGTATTTAGGCTGAGCCACTGATAAATGTGAGTTACACAACACGAAAAATGCAGAGAAAATAAATATTCTTGCCATGTTTTTTTTCCTAATGCCATTAAGTGAAATAATGCAGCAATCCTAAAACCAGACCAACCACTGATCCATCTGGCAATTTTTTATCACGATATCACGTGACAAGGCAAAAATCGAAAATGAGGCTTTATGTAACAGGTGCCCATACGCATTTACAGAAAATGTACAAGAAAATGAAATGTGTCAATCGCTTTCTTTGGAGGAACTGCATGCTTTGAAAGTAAAAGACATGAAGCATATGCTGAGGAACAAAAAGTGTAACAGGACAAAAGGCACATTTTTCTGATTTATGCAATAAACTGGGGAAATGACATGGCCGATGTAAACAGTGAAAAGTGTCAAACACCAAATGAACAAATTTTAACACGTGTTGAACCTGACGGCACATACCATGACTTGTTGTTAGCTGGTTAATCATAAAGGACACACGATCTGAGGGATTTGCCAGAGAACAATTTTAACTTTACGAGAATTGGTGGTAAAATGAAGAAAATGTGGTGACACTTTGTTAACAATATATATGTCATAGAGTGATGATCAATTCATAATCACTTATGAATTACAATAATTTTAATATGTACTTTAAATATTATCAGCAATTGATTTGGTTTAGTCATTTATCTTATTTTATTCAAAATCTCAGTTTGCTCAGTGTAATGCAAAAAAAAATATTTTCTTCTTTAACATATAGCTAGCTTATCAACTTTTCTTTTGAACAGGAATGTGTATTTAAGGTATAACTGATACTTTTTTTACTGAGAATCAACAAAATGTTTCTGTTGCAGTGGAGTTTAACTTTTGTTGTAATCTTTTTATGACAAAATTAACACAAAAGGTGATGTCCAAGTATAAATGAACATTACAGCAACAGCTGTGCTGCTGCAGTTTGCTCAACATTTGTGCACCTGCCAATGTATACTGTAGGACCTGTATTCACTGTAAATTGGTGTATTACACTATACAATTGACATAGCATCACCAATTTATCGAAATGTCCAAACCATTCACTATACAAGATCAATTTACCGACCCAGTCATTTACAGAAATGTCCATAAATCGTTCACACTGTCACGTATGGCCTCGTTCTGAATCTTGCAGGTTGTTTAAATCAGCTGCTTGGGAAAAGGGTCTATTTGGGCCAAAAACTGTTGTGTTGTTGTTTTTACTTTTCACCACAGCCTCAGTCATGGACAACTTTTAACTCCAAGTCTGTTAATACCAGATTTAATCAGGCAAAGCAAACAGACCAGATCCAAAACAGGAAGATCCTGCTGGCATCTATCGGGTCAGAAGGAACATGTTTTGCTGCATTGTTTCTAAAAATAATTCTTGTAAAAGAAGGCCATAACCAAAGAACTAAAGATTTACATGACTAAAAATTCATATGACTAACTATAAATACATGCTATTTAAGCTATAATAACCTTCCAAAAAGACATTCCCAATAATGGGTCTAAAGTGTGTTTTGAGTTAGGTAAAGAAAATGTATATATAAACAAATTTAAGGAATGTAAACTTGTTTACTTGCGTCAATAGAAGAAAAAAGACAGGTGTAATAGAAGCGACAATGCTTGTTTATTGGTAGGATTTAAACCCTTAACCTATTGTAATAGCAATCCATCACTGCACTTGAAGGGTAATGACTGGGACTTCTTATCTTTTCTGAATTAAAATTGGGTCCAAAGAGGGATCTACAGTGCTTTGATCAGTCTTTTGTTGTGCCTTATACTTGACATACTATGAAAGGTGTCTTTTGAGAGGATAATGTACCAGCTTAAAGGCAGCCTGTAAAAGTGTGTTTATCCAAAATAAAAAGGACAAATAAGAAAGTCAAAAAGAAATTGTGGGAAAGACATGCATTCAGGGCCTCATAATGACATCCCACACCCAATGGAAGGCAGATAACACCCAATGGAAGGCAGATAACACCCATGGAAGGCAGATAACACCCAATGGAATACAGATTACACCCAGTGGAAGGCAGATTACACCCAATGGAAGGCAGATTACCCCCACTCCAAGTCTTTGTATCAACCATTCGCATAGCCTGCCAACTTACACTGTGCACGCGAAGGGGTATCTAAACATATTCTGACATCAAGAAATGTTGCCCTGAGTCAAGGACACTACAGGTGGAGGTACAATTCAGTTCTTAGGGTGCTGATAGACTCACTTAAAAAAGGAATAAAAAAAATGGTACGAGACCAAAGATGAACCAAATCAAGCCCAGGGGATGGTTGCCCAGGGGATGTATGCCCAGGGGAGCAAGCCTTACCAACTAAGACAGCTCTGGCATCCTAATGCAAATAAGTATTTGGGAAATAAGAGCAGACTTGGGGCAAAAAACTGGTTTCCAAAGATTTTGCTTGTCCGACAGCAAGGTGCCCAGACATTGTTTAGTGGTCAGTGAGCGTGAGGACTATTATCATGGTTGATCTCACGATGCTTTGGGAGGAAAGGTGCAACAGTGCAAAAAGGTACAGAGACCTCAAGAAATCGTGTGAGGAACAGGGATTGAAGACCTTGCTTTTTCCAGTTGAAGTTAGTTGCTGTGGATTCTCCATCTAATCTGTTTGGAGGATTGTCAGAAAAGAGAGAACATTCTGAGAGGGAATAAAGCTGGCTCTGGAGCAAAAGAGCTGAAGGTCTTTTATTGAGGAGTTCTGTCTATCATTACTACCAATCTGCCATTTGTGTGATAGAAGGGCCCTGAGCTTCTAAGAATGAAACTTAACTTAAAGTTAGTAAGGATTTAACAAATTAGGCAGGCTAAAAGTTATTGAAAACCATTGAAACAGCTATATGTTAGCATAAACAACCCCCAACTTACCTTGAGAACAAACTTCCTGGTATGTCCTGGCGGCTGCACACACCATGCCTGGGCCACGTGACTCAATATTAGGTTCGACATCCGACGGTGGGCCGTCATATCCCAATGGACTCCATCATCTGAGCAAGCCATAAAGTAACCATGGTAAATTTTTTAAGATAATAAAATAGATGATATTCTTTTAATTTGTGTGCATAATACAGTTTGTTCAGAATTTCTAACAAAATCCTTTTTTTAAAATTCTTAAATGAACTATTTTCCCAATGGGCCATTTATCTGTAAGAATTAGGAAGAAAAAAACCCGTTCACCTTAAGAATATGACTAAATAATGGCTATAAAAATGACCTCCACTAGTTTTTTTACTGTTCAGCTATACTGTTTCCTTCATGTGCAGAACCAGTTCTCTTGTAGTATTTACTTGGTACATTATGAGGAAATGGTTTGTTCAGGAGAACAGAATCTAAGCAGGGATGATGTCATTATTCAATTAAAGCTAGAAAAAAGCTGCCAATAAAAATAAAAGATCCCTCTACTGGAAGACTTCCCGCAAAATACAGCAAATAGTCTTCACCATTGACCAACTTATTAGTTATAACCACTTTTCTATGAAATATGGTAACATTCTAAAAATAAAGTCCAGCAATTTTCAAGGGTAAATAATTCACTGGTTCATTTGTCATGATAATTATAAAATTTGATCAGAGCTAGAACTACAACAAAAGTAACAGCTTGTGACATAAACATTTACAAAAACATCAAAATTTTTCTTTTAAACAAATGTCCCCAATTCTGACAGTGTTTGAATGCAAATGTCCCAAATTTTAATAGTTAGATTTTCCTTCATAACCATCAAACTGATTGCTTATCCTAAACAAATTACCCTACCAACCCACTAAAATGTACCTGCTCTCCTTTGCAGCTGGTGGCGTAAAAAGTAATGTAGATCCAGGGTGTTGAATCCATACTTCAGGGCCAGCTGCCAATAAGAACATAAATAGCATGCACTTATCAGGCTCAGTCATTATTTATACTATATGGTTAAATAGCTGTTATCATTTATAAATCTTTCTTAATAGTTTTAATTTAATCTTTCTGTAACTCAAAGATGCTGTTAACTTGAAGCAGATTACAGTGCTGCCTTCACTATAAAAGATAGCTGCAATTATGAAGGGTATGATACCTCATATTATCATATTAATGTGACAACTGACCAACTATTATCAAAATTAACATTACAGGCTGGAGAAAACAATGAAGCTATCAATTTATAGCTATAGTATACAGTATCAATGTTGAAGACTTTTTTTAAGTTCTGACTGGAAACTAATAAAACCTTAAGCCTCCCACTACTGGTCCCAGAGGTTGTGTTTCATCCGCCACACCACTATGGACAAGTTTATTATATTGATGGTGTCCACTTGAAGAGAAATAGTGCAGCCTTCACTATGAATTGTGAACACTTGCCATGTCACCACACCCTACTGTAAATTGTCAAAACACCAGGGTAAGCAGTCATGGAACTACACTTATATTTGCTTAGGTGTAAGCATAGGAGTTATACCATTGCCATTTTTTAAAATTATTTTTGCTTTTGAAATACATTGCAGGGAAACACTTATGGCAATCAGAGCAATCTTGCTATTTTGGTGAAAAAAGACCACAGACAAATGTCAGGGTAGAACCACTGGCGCACGACCGGTCAGCTATTAAGACCTTCCAACATTAAGTCCTTCACCATGGTCAAGACCACAGCAATGAGAGGCTAAGCTGTCGGAGAAGTTATAAGTCAACTTCCTACCACTTGACCATGGGCCTCAATACCATTTTTTTCAGTTTTCGTCTATTCTTGAGCAACGGAGCTATACAACTATGCAGACACTCTACCTCCTGGACCAATATTATTTACCTTATGTGTGAAGAAGTTTGCCTCTAGGATGTCAAGCCTCAGAGTACTGTTCATAAACTCCACAGCGGGAATCAGAAAACCTCCACGAGCTTTCTTCGAGATCGGAAGTGTCATGTTCCAGATGACAAGACAGGATGGAGGTAGAGTTTCCTTTAATCGTTTAAACAGCTTCTCTAAGTTCTCTTTATACTGGTCAACTGCTTGTGCACCATACCTTGAGGGTAAAGAAAAACAAAGAAATGCTTGTAAATTGTTGTGAGTAATGCTTCAAGTTACAGCAGGCTAATAAAAGTCTACATTAGTTGCCTGAACAGTTTGTGTTTAGATGTTTGAGCACTAGATTCTAAAAGACTTACAGACCAAAGATTTTTATGAATGCTAGTTAACAGGGTAAAGAAGAACCATTATATTTTAATGATATAAAGATGCTGTCCAAGAAAAATGAGCACAGCCATTACTTTGATTACAAGCCCACAATAAATGACATCTCATATATACAGTTTGATTGGCCAACTAGTAAAACAAGGACAGCTCCATGTACGTTTTCAAAACAACCCAAACCTTATTTAGCCCCAGCAGGAAAGTGATGTCACAAAAACAAGAAATATCATGAAAAATGAAAATTATCCCAGATACTGCTTTTCCACATTTAATGTAACCATAAATTAAACAATGGACCATAACTCATGTAAAATCTGGCTATAATGTGCCAAAGATATGCAGATATTTTGAATAGCATAAGATTATAAAATCTGTTTAATGTCTGGATACTTTTTGTTTTTTAATACATTGCACCAACACAACTTTTGTTGTAAATACATTGTCCTGCTGTAATTGGTAGACCTGCCTCAGATCACAATCTGGATAAGTTTGCTTCTAACCTACTGATATCCCAAAGACATGAGTTCATGAGGACAACATCTGGGATTGGGTCATTTTCAAGGTCCTTGAGAATGGACTCCACATACGAGTTGTAGCACCGTGTCACAAAGTAGAACCTCACCAGGTGGTTGTCTGTCTGGTACTGTCTTACCTGGAATGGTCCAATGGAGAGCAGTGTTTCATCTGTTATGGAAGTCTCTTACAAATCTATGACTATTTAAGAGTATGTTATGCGATTTTAACAGCAAAAAAGATCATGCCTTTTACTGACTTTAGAAAGTACAAGAACTTGAGGATAAAGAAATAAAGGAAGAAACAAATAGAAAGTATGGAAGAAGATAAAAAGATGGTGATAATTATGTTAGTAATGATGAAAATTATAATACAGCTGTCTATATTGCAGTTACAGACGGATGATAATTTTTATATCTCACCTCTCTATATTTGACTCCATTCGTCATCTCTCCAAGTTGACCCCCTTCCACCAGCGTATCTCCAAGGTATGAATACTCTCCCTGGTAAGAGAAAGGTCAGAGGTTAGCCATAACTATGGCAACCAAACATAGCTTAAGTATAATACCGACGAATTGATCAGGCTAAGACATATAGTGCAGATCCAAATACTGCAGCTTCAACTGACTGATGACTTATCTGGGTCTTCACATTTATTTCCAAGTCTTAACAAAGATATAATTAACAAATCAAGGTGCAGAAGAAAGCAGTGTTCTAAATTTCAACAATTACGGTTGTTTTTAAGTGTTTTTTTATAGGCTAACTTGGCAACAATATTCCCCCCTATTTCCGTCTGACAATGTATATTTTGTTTTCTTCTTCGACAGCCTAAAATCCTGCCCAAATCATGAAAAAAGTCTAGAAAGTTTTTAACAGTTTTCATGCTAAATTTATGCAATATAGACAGTGAAAAAGACAGAAAACAAGTCATGGCGTAAGTAAGTCAAAAAGACATCATAATGTTTACGATATAAAGTACTGTGTATACTGTTTTAATGTCTCAATATGTGCCTAATGGCCGTTGGAGGACACTAACTACCACTCCCAAAGGACTCTGCCAAATTTCTGTTCAAAGGTTGATAAACAACACTGAAGGGTTTAAATAAAGACAACTTCATGGACAACTTATAGGAACTTTAACGAAAAAAAAAATAAAAATGCTTGGGTAGCAAACATGCTGCAAAAATGGTTTATACTTGATTGAAAAAGCATGTGAAACAGTCATGATTCACGTAACAATTTGTTTATGGATTTTAATACCGATATTTTTGTTACCTTGGATCTGAGTTGAGAATCTGTGAGGTATCTGTTCTTCTGGAGCAGCAACACAATGTCTTTATATACACCTCGCTGGACTGGAAAATGTAACACAATGTGTAGTAATGTGCAAGCAGGGAACCAGATTTAGGACTATTTAGAACTATCTAAATTTTATCCATCAGAAAAGAGAATTATAAAAAAAAAAGACATAATAGTTTATTAGTAATCTACATTGTGGATAGGCTTTCATCACATATAGTACTTTACATAAAAATTAGTTGGTACTTCTATTTTATTTCCAAATTGTTTATTTTCATCAAAACTGCATAAACACTTTTGCCTATTCTTATCTCGTTTAACAAGATACCATGAAGCAATCTCAGTAGTTAAAACAGGAAAAAACATACTTTGCTTTATACTCAATACCTCACATAAGAGAAGTAACATAGTATACGGTAGTTTAAATAATTAAAAGAATGTTTCTTTATAAAAGAGAAAGAGAAATTCTGCTGGAAGCAAAGGAAGCTGAACTGTATTAACTGAACCCAAAACAACCTATTAGTGTCATATTTAGTAGCTGCAACTGACATTTACAAAAAAAGGGTAAAGAAAATGTTCAAGCTTTGTTCAACTTCGTTAGAAAACAAAAAACAATCTTATTTTAAAATCCTCATGTTGCTGTTTAAGAATGATGCCGACTAATTAAAATCTGTCTATGACAATGTTTTTTCTTTGGAATAATGAACTTCCACTTTGGCTGTTTAAAAGGCATGTGGAATTTATTAGTCCTGGATTTTTTTTCTTCAATTTCATGTTTGACAAGCATTATAATTATTAGGGAAATAAAAAGCCACATTAACTTCAGACATTGTTAACTATCAAAGTTGCGATCTGCTCGTCAAGTCCAGCCCTTTTGTCAAATGTTTATTAGAACTATTAAGTATTCCTTGACAAATTATGATAAATATTCTTTATCTTAGATCTTAACATGCTTAGTGTTAAAAGTGTGCATACTTGAGTCCCCGATAATGACTACAAAGCGATTGTCTAGAAGTGTGGCAATATCCTCCTGTAGAAAGATCTCGGACATCTTGCTGCTCTACTGTTTTTGTTGTGGATAGTTGACATACAAACTGGATTAAAGATCCTCCACAATTGTGTACCTGGTTGTTGACAAAAGATAATAAAATAATAGACTACATTCAACGTATATGCTAACTCAGATATGAAGATGGACTGTTCAAATGTTCATATTTTTTGTTCCACTGAATCTTTTAAAACTGGACTTTCACTAGAGTACTTTATAAATACAATATTTTTTTAGTTAACTGAGAGTCTGAGAGCAAGAAGGTAACTTGAAATTGGTTTGATTTGTTGTTAAAATATTCAATAACAGATCTACTTGACCAACATATATTGTTGCTAAAATGAACACTGACAGTTGTTTAAGTTTGGTACAAATGATACAGTTCTATTTATAAATAAAGCCCTGGCATGTCTGACTCTCCCTAATCTGTGGTCCTGCATTTACATTGGTAGTTAGTCTGAAAGATTCCCTGCTCTGCATCTATTTCACTTTAATTTCAAGTTCAAGTCTTTTTGTGTGATGTACTGTTTGTTGGCAAAAATCTTCCTGATAGAATCACATCGATTCCTCTTCTAAGCAACGATATTTGACAAAACTGTCAGATTTCTGTTGTTATCAATGGCAGTTATATATCAGTCACATTCAGTGCACAGTTCTTCTTTAAAAAAAGGAAGCTTAACACAAAAGCAAAACAACAACAAACATTTATGATACAACTTTATATATCTTAATAGTAGATTAAGGCCTTAGTGAACAATTCGAAAAGTAGACTGGATTTTTTTCTATAATAACCAAAACGCAAATTAACACGAAATATCCGACGAACCTTCTGTCCGAATTGCGTTTGGCAGATTTGAAGTTCGAATTCAGCTAAGTACTAGAGTGGTTTACATACTATATTAAACTGATTGTTGAAGGTTTTTTAAAAATAAAGTATTATGTTCTCTGTAATGAGAGCTAAAAGTGTGTTACATTTACCTTACAAAATCCACAAGAAACACGGAGTGGATTTTTTTTCTTATCGACTGTAAACGTATCAGCATGGCAATTTCCCGCAATTTTTTGACATTTGGTCACGTGATAATGTCTGCATCACCAGTAGGGAAACCCCCCGGGGTTTAATTTAAGCATTGTCTATGATTTGAGTGAGATCTCCGCAGATGGTATTCGTAGCAGATGTCTTCTTGTACACGTTAATATCTCTTTGAAATGTGTCGATACATTTACCTGCATTATGTATAACATTTTGGAATTGTAACAACATATATAACATTGTTTATTAGGCATAAGCATAATGTCCATTGCACTTATCAAATATTGCCTACAACAGGGGCGAAACCAGGATTTTTGCATCCTTTCGGATTTCGTTTTTTTTCCCAGTGGGGTCCCAATAGACCATTTCAAACCAAGCGTCTAGCCAATCCTATTCCGCTGATCAAGTAGACGCTTTGTGAGAAAATCTCGCGAGACTCGACCTGTTTTGCAAAACTGGGGGCTCTTCACTTCCGGATTTTGTATTATCTAATTGAACGTAATACAGTGCTGAAAATCATGAAATTGACAAAAGTTCAACGTCTGAATAACCATAAGTTGCCAAATAGTGCACGTATACAATCATCAATTGAAAGTTAAATAAAACAACTGTATTAAAAACGAACTTATATCACGTCCATTTACATGTTAAATATTAAAGAAATTATAATCATTACCGCCATTAAATTTATCTGGCCACACATGATCATCATCATGATCCCATATTACCTGTATAATCACCTTTAATCATCATCATCAGCAGCAGCATCACCGCCATCACGATCTACATCGTAATCGTCATGGGCATCACCGTAACCGTTTTTACCATTTACATAATAATTATAAACAGCATCGGTATCACCGTCATCATTATCAGCAGTAGCAGCAGCAGCATCACCGTCATTTGCATCATCATTACTTTAGTTACAGGGGTATTGATCTTTGTCAAGCAAATTTTCTTATGCTTCTAATCTTAGTTGTTATATATCTTATAATGAACAATGTTGTAAATTTGGACAATGGTGTCAAAATCCCTATTTCTTAATGCATCGGTCACATAATGCGCTATTACGTATAAATGATTAATAGGAATTCGTGGACTGCGATTCAAAATCTGCATACAACTTTTGACTTTACTTGATTTGCAATTATTTGAATGAGGGTCTACACGCCTGGCTACGTCTTATATTCCCATTCATGGCTTGAATGTTCTATGCCAAAATGTGGTCTAAAGTGGGCCCTACCGGGTACTTCATTTTTGTACCCATTTAAAGATAGAAATGTATTAATTTAAAATATCGTTTTGTAAATTCATATTACCGGGTATGTTTCTCTATGGGCGTGAGTCCCTTTCATACCATCATAAAGTTCTACTCTAATTGAATCCCTAATTTTATGACATGAGCGGACACCCCAACTAATTAAGCTTATTGGCAGTTTTATGACACCTTGTTTGTCTAGTGGACAGGAAGTGTGACCTTGTTTTGGCGTCTTTTCCCCTTCGCAAGAATTAACACATGCATCCGCTATGCAGCTGTGTTTGAAACTGTCACCATATGGCAGTCGTGTGGTTTATGACCTTCACCATTTACAGACCAATATGCATTGACTTACGCGAGGACAACAAAAAGGACAAAACACTAAGGTCTACAATATCTTTTTTGGCTCATAAAAGGACCTAACGCTATATTTAGCAGTACCCACAATGGTGCACTCTTTCCCAACCCCACTATTTTTTCGTTAAGGAAGAGGAAACGTGGATGTTGGGATTTCAAGGAACACAATCTAATGTATATTTTCATCTCGTGTTTATTGCAAAGGTATTATTTCAATAGCTCGCCTATTCTTTTGTAGTTAATCCATACCTTAAATATAAATAATTCCTTTATAAAAATGCTTATGATCATTCAATGGACTAAAGAAGTTTGTAAGGATATTTATATAAGTAAAAACATGCGCAGTCTGAAATATTACTACATAGTAAAGTTTCCCCCCGCCACTCTCACTCTTTTAGAACTTATATTTATGCCGCGAAGGTTAATCGTCAATAACGTTGCATATTTTTTCATAGCACACGCCGTTCACGTGTACTTATCATTTTTAATCTCTCAACAGTACCCAACGTTCACACCCTCTCTATCTTCTAAATGGCAGCTTGAAGACAATTATCGATCTATATCATGTTACACAGTATTGTGAAATAATGGGTCGCTCAATTTGACACAAAAATATTTCTTTTCGGCAACTTCAAATGATAGTGACCGTCGATTGTTTCCCAGAATTTTCTTTGTTGTTGCAGTGTTAGCCAGAGAGCCCTCCGCGCCAGAAAGAAATAACACCGCATTTATTTTTTACAACCTTGAAGAAATTAAAATCAAAGTGATGTAATAGCGACTCCATGTTATAAGTGCGTGAACAATGTTGTTAACAGCCGTTAATTGGCGATAATATGTGCAAACCGAAAAAAAAACCAACTTGTTTTCTAAGAAAGTACGGACACAAATGATGAAATCCTTTGCGCAAGAGCCCCCAGTTTTGACAATCGAAAGAAAACGGGTCAAGTCTCGTAGCGCGAGATATAATTCGGCGCATGCGCACTGGATGTTTGAAATGGTCTATTGAGCAAGCACCCGAGGTGCTAGCCATGCTATGGGCTCGGGGGATTTAAAAAAAAAATGTAGCAGATAAATAGAGCTATTTCCCGTATTTCAGAAGCTGCTATAAACGTAGGCCTAATGTTCCATGTGTAGAAACTGTTTGCATTCTCGGTGATAATCTATAATCATTTTTTTTTTTCATGAG
Source organism: Sinonovacula constricta (assembly GCA_007844125.1). Taxonomy (NCBI): domain Eukaryota; kingdom Metazoa; phylum Mollusca; class Bivalvia; order Cardiida; family Solecurtidae; genus Sinonovacula; species Sinonovacula constricta. Next base: position 7,060,144 of record CM017569.1, read on the forward strand.
ATTAGGGAAGTGGTAAAATTGAGCGAGAACCATAGGTACAAGTAGATTAGGGTTTGGGGGCATGCTCCCATAGAAAGTAGAAAATAGTAAATACCTCTATTTAGTTCCAGAAAGATGTGACCACCTGGAACGTTAAAAATATCTAATTCATACCCCGCTAGATCCGCCCATGTACATATAGAGTCATTTAATTACATTCCAGATAAAAGCAACAGCATTTGATATGAACAAGTACATGAGAAACGCACATTCGGTATTTTTACTGAGCGTTTTTTAACATTCATATCGCACAATAATGTGTAAAGAGCGTTTAATATTGCATATTTTCATAAAATGTTGTTGTTGTTTTTTTAAATTTAACTCAAGACGTATCAGCACCTTTTCATTAAAAATATTGTGCCTAAACATCGCAGTCTGTCAATGATAGTTTTCTTTACTCAGTGTATCATATTACCATAAAATAAAAATTGCTGCATATAAAACTTAGGTGTATGCTATTTCGACAATTACTGATATCTACATCGTATTTATTATTATTTATGAATTAAAAAAGTTGATCTTACCATGATCAAGCCAGAGCGATGCGAAATGGCCCAGCCTCCCTCACCCTTACACAACCAGCCTGCCCGGTCATTCGCTTTTATAGACCATAAATTCTCAAGACAAAGCCTCGATTGCACATGTTTAATCCACATTCCTTGGGCCGCAGTCCGTCATGTACTTAGCTGTCCGAGGTGGCCCCTGCTGCTAACCAGAACCTCGAGGCCATATGGTTCGTGTACAATACTCGCTGGCACATGACGAGCTTTATCGACACTACGATGATGGTAATGTAGAATGATGTCTTTAGCCAAGGTGTTTATTTAAGTGTAACATTGCATAAAACAACAACAACAAAATAAATAAATAAATAAATAAATAAATAAATAAATAAAAACAATACTAGACTCTTCCTGGTTGGACAAACGCTCACTATTTTTTTTTCCAGAAGGGACTGACTCTCACCTGTTCTTTATTCCTCAGAGGACTGAGAAATATGCGTTCTGAAGTGTACCTGGACAAAAGGTCAATAGTTTTAAATGGTTTTATTAAACTGATTCCGAAAGTCAAAAATGCGAAGGCATAAACCTTCAGCAACATAACTTTTTTTGCTAAAAACAAACAAACAAACAACATATGCCAAAATAGGCAAACACATACTTCCCTTCGACTTGGAACATAAAATGCAGGTAGATTGCATAAATTGTGTAGCTCAGTTTCCCATCGATCATCGTTTGCATATAAAGGGAAGAAAATATTTTTTAAAAATCTGCTATCTCAGCTCATTTATTTCAGCGAACAACCAGTGCAGTATCGGCGGATATAATGCCTAAATTTAGATTTTTGTTGGGTGTCCGAGAGCGTGTAGTGCATCATTTCGATGTACAGTACATGTATTTATATTACAAGTAATACTCGTCTTATAAAATAAATCCAAAATTTCTAGTAGAGCCTCTAATAAATGTGCGTGACAAACAAAACAGTACTGATTCGCAGCGAAGGCTTTATTACATGTAGGACCCCAACAAAATACACATTTCAGTAATTATTCTAAAATAAAAAAAAATACTTAAGAAGTTTGGAGTTCCTGCACATTATAAGCAAAGCGTTTATTTAAGCTTTTACCAAAATATAACATCTGTGCACACATCGTCAATGAAACTTAGACCAACATGTATTAGACTAGTAGGGGTATGTATATAACTTGAAAACTGTTGAGTTAAGTTGAATATTGCTTTTAAATAAAAAAGAATCTAATCAATTTTTAAAAAATAAAGTCTACTTTTAAATTATCATTAAGATAAATGAATATTCATGTTGGCTAATTTGCACAATTAAATATTTCAAATCTAAGTTTAGTGATAGCCATCAATTAAGAAAACGATACAAAATTCAATTCAATTCAATGCAAAGTTATGGTTAGCTATAAGCAGACTTTTAGCCAAATTATGCATTAAGATTGAAATATTTGGACGAAAATCATAAAAAATCATAAAATAATCCAACTCATATGAAACTAAGACCAACGTGTGTTAGACAAGTAGTAGTATGTATATAACTTCGGAAATTGTTGAATTTGTTTGAAAATTGCCTTTAAATGAAAAGAATCAAATCAAATCAACGCGGTAACCATACCTAACTGCCAGCCTAATTTAACTGCAATTCTGCTTTTGAAAATATAAACAAAGCTGTTGGAGATGCTGAAAATTTGAGTTTGCACCCCCATGGCCCCGCCGGTCCGACTGCAACACGCGTACACACAGTGAGTACACCCAATGACCCAAGTATTGCCGATTTTTTGTCACTATTGAAATGTATGGATTCGAATTTAACTGCTATGAACACTAGGCTTGATAAGCTGGAGAATTTAGAAAATGTTTTCTCTTTGTTAGACGGCAAAATTAAAAAGCTATGGGCTTTTGTCTATGATAAATTGAAGGCCACGGATGATAAGGTGACAAGGGTCATGGACCGTGTAGAACAGCTTGAGATCTCGCTAGGAGTAGCGAATGACCAGCTTACACTGCTGCGCAAGGCCAAGGCTGTCGTTGTGTATGTTCAATCGCAATCCATGCGCAACAACCTGGTGTTTTCAAATATCCCAGAGAGTCCACGTGAGAAGCCCGAGGAAACCGAGTCTGCGGTACGGCGATTCATGGTTGAACGGCTGGAATTGGCCCAATCATTTGTCGACAGCTTACAGTTCGAGCGTGTTCACCGCATGGCTGATCACTCTAGTGGTGCTGGTTCCCACAGGCCGAGAAATGTTGTCGCCAAGTTTTGCTTCTTTAAGGATCGTGAAGTTGTGCGGTGTTCCCGATCCAAGCTGAAGGGAACTGAATTCTATATCAACGAGCAGTTTCCTAAGGAAATTGTTGACCGTCGTCGGCGATTGATGCAAGCTCTACGTAAGGCGAAACAGGAGGGCAAAAATGCTTGGCTGTCACTCGATAAACTGTATGTCGACGGCCGCCCTGTTGATATCGTTGCACCTACCAGCTACTAGGGGTCCCCGCGGGATGGCGTTCGTGTCCTGTCTTGGAACGTAAATGGTCTCACGCAGAATAAACTTGAATGTTCTGACTTTGTACAAGTGCTGGCTAATTTTGACATTGTTTTTCTTTATTAATCATGGACAACCGGTTGTTCTAATTTAGTTTTAAGTGAATACAAAAGCTTTAACTTTTATAGAACATACCAAAACAGAAGATCTAAAAGGGCTCAAGGAGGTACTGTCCTATATGTTAGGAATTCTATTTGAAACGGTGTTAAAATCATAAGAACTCATCATGATTGTATTATATGGGTTAAATTGTGTACAGATTTTTTTTCCTTAAATAATGATGTTTATATTGCGGAGTCTATATTTGGCCAGAAAATTCGCCTGCTTATGATATTTTACAACCGGGAACTAACCTGTTTGATATGATTCAACTCGATATAAATGATTTTAAGTCCTTGGGTGAGGTTATTCTTTGTGGGGATTTAATTTGCTAGGACTGCAAGTAAGCCTGATTATATTATTTTTGACACTCCAAGTAATGTTTTGGATGGTGACCTTTATTCACCAGATGACCCCTTGTCATGTGCTTCTATGGACCAGCGTACCAATGCACACGGCCTTAAGTTGCGTGAGCTGTGCAAGTCATGTGACCTACATATATGCAACGGTAGACTTGGCACTGATAAGTTTACCGGGGCGTTCACATTTGCTAATCAGTTAGGTAGTAGCGTAATTGACTATGTGTTAGGTCCAAAATATAACATAACACGTGTACAGAACTTTACCGTATTGCACTTCTGTGAATGGCCCGATCATGCGCCTGTTTCATTCTCTGTGTTTTCTCCATCTGTCAATATGGGTATTAGTAACCATTGCACGTACTCTAAGGTCACGTGGGATGACAGTAAACGAGAACAATTTAGGTCTTCCTTAATAGCACGCCTGCCTGAGTTGAATAGAATGGTAGCTGATGTATCCTCAAACGATGATAATTCTGTTAATGCATTAATTGATAGCTTTTCGCTTGTAATACGAGAAGTAGGGGATGACCTTTTCTGTAAATTTTAAACTTTTAAGAAATCTATTGTTTCAAATGCACACTCCAAACGATTTTTAAATCAGAACGATTGATTTGATGATGAATGTAAAAAGGCAAAAAAGTATTTCTTTGAGGCACTTAATTTGTATAATCAGTGTAAAAGTGATATAAATAGGATAAATATGATTCAACAAAAAACGAGGTACAAGAGAATCGTTAAACGCAAAAAGAGTAAGAGATATCTATCTAAAGTAAGGAAACTAGAGAATATGAGGCACTGTAAGCCTAAAGACTTTTGGAACATGTTTCTAAATAACAAAGCTACCTCCTGTAATATCTCCACTGAGGTTTTTTTAAACATTTTTCATCTTTGCAAGTAGACCCTGGATCTGTTTCTGATGAAGATAGCGAACTTCGTAATAAAGTTATAGATGTTTTTAAACAGCAATGGATAAACGATATGGATAGTTGTAGTTCTCTAACCCTGTATAAATGTCTTAAAACAAGTTATCATATAGAGAACTACTTAAATATCTTACCAAAGTCACAAAGCCTTACGTTAGCAAGATTCAGACTTGGGTCACATAGGCTTCGAATTGTTACTGCTCGTTTTGTAGTAATGAGCAAGAAAATAGATCTACACTATTTTGCAATCTTTGTAACAAGCATGATGTAGAAGATGAATATCACTTTTTATTAGTATGCTCTGCTTACAGAGATATTCGTAAATTATACTCACTATATTAATTCATACTTTTACAAAAATCCTAGTGTTTTTAAATTTACTGAGCTGTTGCAGTCTACAAATAAACATGTTTAGACTAAAATGTCAAAATTTATAGAAGAATCTCTAAAACTTAGAAAATCCTTACAATTGCTGTCTGTTAACCCTTAAGTACGATTTTTTCGGCGTAGCTGTCTAACCTCACTTTTGACCTACTTACAAATGCTGACTCAAGGCTAGCCTGAATGAATATCAGAGCGATTCCCATTGGTAGAAATTCCTAATAGCATCATATACCGTAGTGTTTCTAATAAACGTCCTCGGGGTGGCGATATATAGTTATTTATACAGGTATTTAAGTCATAAACAAGTCTATATCAATGACATTAATGAATAGTCTCCCGTGAATAACCCCTAAATGCAAGTAGGTCCTTTCATTTGTTTTACTAGGTTTTTATGCTTGTTCTTTTTGGAGTGTATGTTGACTTCTTTGACTTTCAAGTTAACCATCATCAACAAACACTTCCATTTTCTTTTTTAAATAACAAATCTCTATAAGTATTTAAATGGATTTTAAGCTTATATTTGTGCAAAAGAAATTTCACCGTTTGTAACTGCAAAATCTACAAAAGAACAAGAATTCCGACTATAAAGGACCTACCTACTCTTTGGAATACCTCGGATATTAACAAACAAGGGAGATAATTTCCAGTTTACCAATGTACCCCATTTCCTACAGTATTATTGTATATAGTGTATAAAATGTCACTTGATCCTACATTTGTTTAAACATCATCTCTGCCATATGCCGCAAAGCAGACCGTTCACTTCCGGCACGATCTAACTACTTTGTAACTTTAAGTGCCTATTACGTGAGAATTATGAGGCGCAGATGGAGCGAGCGACTAGTTTAAAAATGTACACCATTTTCATGCCATTCTTCTCACAAATTTATATTCAATAGAAACATAAACACGATAAAAATGTGTAAGTTAATGCTTCACAAACGCCGCATAGCCTTTTAAAAGAAATTTCTTGTTTTTTCTTTTTTTTTAATCCGACGCCGTTTGTCTTTTTAAAGACATTTCTTGTTTCACTTAAAACCGGCACATTTTAGTTATTTTTTATACATTTTCTGTAATGTTATGCTAGGAGAACCAGCCTCCTCAGTATACATGTGTTGCTTTGTGTGTGTGTGTGTGTGTGTGTGTGTGTGTGTGTGTGTGTGTGTGTGTGTGTGTTTTAAGTGTGTGTGTGTGTGTGTGTGCGGGTGTGTGAGTTGTGTGTGCGTGTGTGAAGGCGTGAGAGGGTGTGTGTGTGTGGTACGTGTGCGTTTTCATAGTCATAATGTCACCTTTTTCTTTATGATTATTCTTTTTGTTAGACTAGAAACTGTGTAAGTTTATGTCTAATAAACTATTCTGTCTGTCTGTTATGTACAGTAGTACACCAGCGTTTAAGGGTACGCTAGTCAGGTTAAGGGTTGTTCACCGTTGCGGTAATGATGATGTAGCATACGCGTACCTGCTAGAAAGAAAAGGATTACCCTAAAAAGTTCATTTGTTTATTTTTAACTGGGTTTCGAGAATGTTCTGGGTTTCGTGAATGTTCTAGAAATTCTTTAGGTTTATATAAGGGCGTGTTAGCTGATTCAAAGGGTGTTTGGATAAAAGATTGGATAAAAGTGTGGACATAGAGTTTGGACATACAGTTTGGAAATACTAGCGGCTTCTATATTAAATCTTTCCGTGTTGGAACTTACTTGGACTTACTATATTCTACAGTGATATAAATATTAATGTGTTGGACTTGGAATTATATTAATTACATTCGTGTGTTGTTCTACCTTTGGATTATTTCAACTGTGCTTATCTACGATTACATTCTACCGAAAACTCTTCAGGATTATTCGACGTAAGATTATTAATTGGACTGTTAAAGGGACACCTCCTAAAGGGACAAACTGTAAGCTAACTAATATTTTGCTCTGAAATTTTGTCTGATTTATTTGTTATTGTTTTATTACGCCATAGATTTAATTGTTTATGAATATAGAACATTATTGTACTCGTTTGTTGCTGGCTTGTTCTTTCTGTTACACCATTTTGTCGTTTAGTAAACGTGCCATTTTATAAATAAACTTATATAGCGACACCAGTCGTAACAATATTTTGTGTCAATTTGGCTGCATGTAATGATTCACACGTTTATCAGTCAGTTCTTAATGATGTTGAATCGCTAATAACATATCGCCAGATGGAAAATGTTATCGCCGCTTGCGATTATAATGGTCTATACCATAAGGGCAATAGAGACAGTAATCGGAAATCAAGATTATTCACATATCAATGAAAATTGTCATCTGTGCAGTTTGCATAAAACAAATTCGACAACTATCTCGAAAGAAATGCGGTATCCCCCAGAGCCAGGCCTCCACCTGCTGTGACCAGACCTGCTAATTGCTGGTCATCACTGCAGGGAGGCTTTAGCCAATATAGTACTAATCTGTCACTGTAAAACCTCTGATGGGTTAATGCAAAACTAAATTACCTGCTAGTATGAAAGTGAGACAGTAGGCTAGTTTTACACAAAGCCATAAACATTAATGTTAGTGATAATGTGGGTTGTTTACTTATGATCCCTTACATATTCTTTGTTGCATTAATTACTAGGTGTCAATTTTGTAACTGCGTGATTATGTATGTATTTCATAGTTAAATATTTGATTTTTAAAATACATGAAAGAGATACAAGTTTAAGCATTCAAAATGACACGGGAACATAAATGGAAGTGACCTCCTCATGTTAATCCTGTACTCTAAGAAATGTAACGAAACGTTACTAACATTGTAAAACGTGCTTATTTTATAATTGAATTAAAATTAATAGTATATGGAAAATCATGAGTGCTGTTTATCTTCTTCATTTATATTATTATGACATAACAAACAAAAATCAAGTATTTAAAACAATGTTGATTTTCTGGCATAAACATGAGTTGAGAGAATAATGGAGAGAATGAAAGTATTTAGTAATACATATTTTATTTCCAATCTTGATGTCGCTTTTTATGATACAGTTTACAAATCAAAATAAAATATAAATTAAAATATATATGAGAACTAAAAGAATGAAATAAATAAATAACAAAATGTATAAGAAATAACAAAATCAACCAACAAAGTAAGAAAGAAAACAAATAAAGATTTATGTTTAATTAAATAAAAAAGAATAAAATAGAACTGATAAAATAATTTCTGGTATTTAGGATTGCGTAATTGTTATATTCACAACTATTTCCTTTACAAACTGTGACTGACTATGTTCAACCCCCAAATATAGCATACATACACTTGGATCTTGAACAATTCCTGTGTGACAGACACATCGCGACAGAATGTGGCAGCCTGGCTTATTAGAAAACAGATGCCCACACATGCAGGGTGGGTGAATATATGGTATCAAGTGAATTCGGCATCTGGTGAATTTGGCACCTGCGTAAATAGTCAACTCGGCACCTGGTGAACTCGGCACCTGGTAAATTCGGCATTACGAATCTGGTGAATTCGGCACTTCTTTTTTTTTAAAGATATAAACCATAATATATATATCTTTATTCCTCCATTTAAGAAGATACAAGAAATACATACATATAAGTTTACAAACTGAACAAACATGCAACTTTACTCAGACAAACAAATGAAAAACAAGTTTATGCATGTAAGAATTTAAGAAATTACAGAGAGAACAACATATGAAGACAAGAAATAGGGTAACACTTACAAAGATCAATATAACAGTCGAACAAATGCGCAATAAATAGGCGATACAATCTTTTATATAATGCGGTTAAATATAAGGGCACATGAAAAAACAGCAGAAAAAGTCCTGAAAAGAAAATGCGCAATGATCGATAAACTCAGTGAAAAACACGAGGACAGACAGACAATCAGAGTGACAGACAGAAAGACAGACACACAGACAGACCAACAAACAGAGTGATAGACAGAAATACAGATAGACAATCAAACAGACACACTGACAGACCCACAGACAGTCATTCCTACAGATCGACATTCTGACAAAACAGACAGGCAGGCAGACAGACAGACAGATAAAAAGGCTGATGTATTAATACAAATATACCCAGAAAAAGAATCAATACATGTATAATCAAATTTCAAACGCGTGAACAAACAAAGACTATATACATGTAGTACAAATGCATATAACCTATGTGTAAAGTATAAATAACATATATAAGCACGCATATGATCAGTGGTAGAACGCTATAGAGTGACCTTGCCGAAACTAAACACAAGATCAGAAAGCGTTATATATTTATATATATTTCAGAAAATACAACGTTGAACAAAATCAATGTGGCAACCATTGAATGACCCAGACAACATATTTAAATTACATACAGTTTGCATGTTATACTATTGGTATGACAATGATGATAGTAAAAGATAAGTTGAAATATATAAATAACATTATTTACTTGAGAAATGTAATGCTAAGCATGCAGACAATCAGTATGTATATTTTTATATTTGCTGTAATGCAGCCAGGCTATGTGAATTTGTTTGAATATTACATCCAAAAAATAATCATAGTTACATTTTAAATGCAACTCTACAATAGAGCAATACTTACCTAACAAGATATTAACAAGACAATGTCTATCAAGTGAATTAAGAAAGTAACAAATGCTTGATCCAAATACAACATTGATATAATCAAGTAATTTTGTTCTGAACGTACGTAATACAGGACAATCCAAAATTATGTGGTCGGTAAGACAAATATCACCCGTTAGACCGTTGCATTTTGAACAAGTTTCATTAAAACGAGATGTAAAGGTTATAAACCTGGCAATCGTCTTGCAGTACGATACTTTGTAAGGATGACTGGAAGCATATGCCCAGATATAAGACAGTCTATATTGATTATGGAGAGACCTAAATCTGCCAAAATCAGAGTTCGAAATATTATTTAACCAAATAGACACTTCCCTGTTCCACACCGCTTTCTTAATGGTCGCTTTCCAATTAAGTTTGGCAGGAAAATCACCAGTATCTAAATAATAGTTAAGCCAGTGCGTGAGTGAGTATTTCTTTAATACGTTTTGGATATCATAGCAGTAGCCGTGGGTTGATATTTTAAGTCTAAATTGAGCCCATCTATAAATAAAAACCCTTTTTACGGTAGACTTCGGACACAATCTACACAGTTGACCAAATAATGTTAGTTTTTTAAGATCTAATTCCGATTCCAAGGACAGACAACCAACAAGACTGAGGGCAATATCAGTTCGTGTACGCAAAGGTAGGCTTTGGAATGATTTGATACACATTCGGTGAGCACGCTCAAGGGTGCACAACTCCGACTGTGTTAAGTTGAATAGACATTCGGCTCCGTTAAGTGCCTTAGGGAGCACGATGTGGCAATAAATGTTTTTACAGGTAGCTGGACATAAGCCGTTGTCATGAAAGGCACAATTAAGTAAGCTAAAATATGTCTTTCTTATTCGAGTAGAATACGTTATAGCACGTGTATGCTTTAAGTAGCTCGGTGCCATTAAAACCCCTAGGTGTGTGTATTCTAATACCTCTTGTATTGTATTGTTACCCAAGTAAAACTTTCTTCGTGCCTTTAAGGCCGCATTCTTTGTTTCGTTAAAGACAATTATTCCACATTTAGATGAATTATATTGGAATCTCCATTTACGTGAGTATTCATAACACGTATCAATCATTGATTGTAGGCCAGTTATCGAAATAGATAATAGTAACATGTCGTCAGCGACTGTTGGTGCGCATGAGCAGATGTTGCCTATTGATAAACCACCAGAAATTTTAGTCAACTTAATAATCAAGTCGTTAATGTAAATGAGATACAAAAACGGTGACCAGGCTCCTCCTTGAGCGGTTCCCAGCAGCACCGGGAACCAGTCTGACTTATAGCCATTCATCATAACACAACTAAACATATCGGTGTGCATGGCCACTACTGAGTGCCAGAGTCGACCTGAAATGCCCAATTTATGCAGTTTATAGAATAAGCCATCGTGCCACACCTTGTCAAAGGCGGTCATTGTATCAAGAAAACATGCGAAGAGTTTACTATTATTTTCTTTGCAAAATAATTCACATTCCTTGACTAGATATGATGTCATAACGCAGCCCATACGCTTTTGGAACCCACCCTGAAGAGGACTAACAGAGAGCTCAAGGCGCGACTGTAGACGTTTTAACAGCACTTTCTGATATAATTTTAGAATAACGGATGACAATGTTATAGCCCGATAGCTCTTTGGATCATCTTTGCGTTTATTACCTCCCTTAAACAGAGTTATAACAAAGCCTCTTTTTAATTCTATTGGCACGTACGCTGTTCTATACATAGCGTCAAAGAGACAAGTTAACGCATATATTAAACTCTCACTGGCGTATATTAAATGTTCGTTATAAATTCCATCTAACCCGCACATTTTACCCCGTTTTAATTCTTTAATGTTAGATTGCACATCTTCCTTTGCTATGTAGTCATCGCAATAGGTAGTGGATTTGGCTCGTTTAAGCTTATTTACCTCGGTAGTTATTTGCTTATAAAAAGTCTCGTCATAAGAGAGATGAACATTGTCACTGTACAAATTCTTAAAATAAGTACCCCAAGCTTTTGTAATTTCTTCTTGATCCCTTAAAATTTTGCCTGAAAAATTAATTTCGCCCCCGGCCAAAAATGCGCTACCCTTTCTTTTTCTATTAAAAAGTTTCCAGAATAGTGTACTATTCACACAAGCAGCACGATCAATTTCAGCATTTATATTGTTTAAATATGTTGCTGCAACACGTCTATGGTAAGCCCTAAATGCACGTTTAGCATCTTTGTACTGTGAGTATGACTGGTAGCTGCTACCTCGAGGCCTACCTTCAGCTACCCAGACTTCACGTTTAAGTTTCATATGAGCATGGAAATCAGTTAATTCTTTATTCCAGTAAGGTTTAAAGTATTTCTTAAACTTTAATTTCGGCAAATAAGATTCTGATGCCTTATTCAAAGACAGTACGATAGTTGTATACAGCGTGTCGATTTCAGTTGCAACGGGATTTATCGGTAGCAATTGACCGCATAACATTGTATCTATATCAGATTGATAATTACGTAATTCCACATTACTGGCTGCATCCCACTTATAGTGTTTAAAAAGCGAAGGATTGTGGTGATTCGAGTGTATATAGAATAACATTGAAGCTATAATGGGTCTGTGTGAAGAAACATTAAGACAGTCGTCATCTAGAATACAACAAGATGTGACGTCATCAACGCTTTCTAACGGTATTATTATATGATCTATCATTGATCGATACTTTCCGTCATATGATACAAAGGTAGCATCTGCCCCAGAACATAATGGAAGGGTATTAACTGACACCATTCGATTATCATTTATCAGCTTACTGAATTCTACACTTCTCCTATCGCTAGTTTTAATGAAGTAGTTCCCTTGCAGATGGGAGTTAAAGTCACCCATTAGTATAAGACGACCCCTGACGGAATAAGTTGAAATTATATCCTGAAGACTGGCCAGATGTTCCCTGTAAACACTAACAGCGTAGTTAGTGCAAGGTGTATATACCTGTACAAAATATAAGAAATTGTCCTTACTAAGTCGAAATTGAATACCCACCACACATCAAACTCTAAAGGTGTTATATGATTATCCCATTTTTTATTCCAAAAAATCGAAACACCACCCTTAGAACCATTTTTTGTTTGTAAAAAGGAATCTTCACATTTATTTACATTGTTGTAGTCCTTATTGACGCTGTCGAGAAATTGTATATTAGTTTTGTTTAACCAATGTTCGGCTATACCACAAATATCTATTTTATGATAAGAAAGTAATTTACTTAAGTATAACGCACTTGACATGATACCTGTAGCATTCCATGAACAAAGTGTCAAATTTTGCATGTTTTCATAAGGACAAAAAAACTGTATACACTACTAAGGGCTTGATGTTTATTGCCATACTATCATGGCTTGCACTAGAAATTGTTTGAGATAAGCACTGTTTTATCATTAATTAAAACCTGTCGTCAGTGTAAATATGTTCATGCACGTCGTACTCATTGTTGTATCCGGCATTATGGTCGTAGTTATAACGGCGATTATCCCGACTGACGTTGTTATGCGTGAGTACGCTAGCGCGCTCAAAGCTACCAAAGTTGTGTTCGATGTTGTCGTTGTAACTGTGATGTCGACCAGTTCCAAAACGGAAACGCGACTGTCTGTCTCTGTCCGCTTTGTTTACCCATTCCGCACATGTAACACCTGGGGGCCAGAAATCACCATTGAGCATACTGTCACCAATGTCCGGCTGCGCATTCACTCGTATCACGGCTGTCTCCATACGCTTTGGTTTGTATATACCGGTAGTCACCGTTGATAGCTGTACACCTTTTTTCTTGGCATAAGCGTAAATCAAATTTTCGTTTACTGTCTGCAAGAAACCTCCAACGAAATACCGCTTGTTACGTTTACGCACGTATAACGAGAAGTCCTCCTCAGGTAGATCGCGGGAGATAGAGCTTTGACTTTGAGGGGCTGGTGCTACTCTGCTTGCCGTGGGTCTCGTGATAATAACGGGGATACTATCTGGCCTAGTGCTCTCTGTGGTCCCGTGCTTGTTAGGCTGCCTTGAAACGGCCGTGCTGTACAGGTCAGGTGTCGTAGTGACTACCAGTCGATGATTTTCGACTGAGTTCGAGTCTCGGCGTTGGTTTGCAGCATCTGGACTGGAGTTCCGGATGATGCTCTGCGGGGTAACCACACTCTCTCCATGTGCCTTATCTTGCCTTTGTTCGTTAGTATCCGGCAGAGGCCTAAATTGCTGAGACGGAGCTGGAGCAGCAACGGGATGAAATTCCTTGTTGCTCGACCTCATCTTATGCTCAAGCCGAGAGACCTTCTTGTCAAGATTTGCCATTTCCTGCTGGGATCTCACCATATGTTGATCTAGCGCTTCTGTAGCTGAAGTAAGTTCCGATTGAATTAATTTCAGCTCATGCTTAACGCTCACTGCACCCGAGCTCCTCTCATCTAAAACTCTCTCACATGCTTGTTTGACAGAAACGATAATAGAGTGTAGCTCAGCACACTGTGAGCTAGTTTCCTTTTTGACTGAGGCAATTTCACTTTTCATGCTTTTTAATTCACTTTTAATGCCATTTTCTAGGTTTATGTTTTCTTCTTTCAGCAGTAACAAGTCACTTTGAATTTCGGCAAGAGTTTGTTTCATCAGAAAGACATCATGATCACAGCCCTGACTCTTCTGTGAAGCTGGTTGGGTATTGAGCAATTTTGGGTCACTCATAAGACATTTGACGTCCTCAAAGGGGCCGCCATCTAAAACCGATACCAAGATGTAGACGTCTTCAGCGAGTCGGTGCTCAAGAGTGTCTCCGTTCCTCTTAGCTCTGCGCCTTTTTAAGACACACGTTTGTTGAAACGGATAGTCACTGCAGGTTTTTACCGTCTTAAAGATTAAATCCCGTAAATTCTCCAAGTTACGTTTTCCTGATGAAGCCTCCGCAATCAGCCGATAAATATAGTCGCTTCTTGTACATTCATGAAACAAGGCTTGTAGATGCTGAAGATGGGAAGATGTGTCAATCTCCTCGTTGTAGATTTGATCAACATTTTGAGACAGTACATTAACCCGTTCAGCTTCCGACACTAGCAACTTTTCAACTGAAGTTATGGAAGTGTTAGGAGATGACCTATAACGGTTCTGGCCAGGAGTAGGCTGCGAGTCATGGTATTCATTATCTGGTTCCGTTGCATGCATGGAAGATATGCACTCTTTCTTTTTTTTAAAGATATAAACCATAATGCAAATAATATATAAATATACGAATAATAAAAAATAGAAATATATAAAAAAAAATTCACATGTCCTATTGTCTAATGCGTGAAAAAAGCAGTTAAAAACAACTAACTACAAAAAGTATATATGATTAATATAATAAATAAATATAAAATTAACGAAGAAATAAGGTCAGTGGCAAGTGAAAAAGGTTGATCATTAATGAAAAGAAAAAAATATAGTAAACAGTATACTACAATGCAAGAAATTAAGGACATGATAAGAAAATGATTTAAAAACCACAAAATAATCATTATTGATATTCAATTCGTCTCCTTAAATTATTTTTGCCTAATATAGTAATTATTGTAAGCATTTTTACATTTACAAACAATATGGTTATTTGGATTAATTGTCTCAATTCATCTTTTAACTATTTTCTCCGTAATTTGCTGGGGAGAGCCTCTGATTTTCTCATTGATGAATGTGAAGATCATCGCCAGCCAAGATGAATCTGGAATGGATAACTTACAACCAAATGTGCAAATGTTCATAAAATTTTCATAGAAAGATAAATTCTAACAAAAATTATATCAACTAGTTAAATTAAAAAATAAATGAATTATTTTGTATCTGTTGATAAATGTGGTCGTAATAAGTTACTTTGAAAATTCACCTTTCTTCACAAACAGACATTTCCATGATAACAGTATAGGTCATACATTGTGTAATTAAATATTGCCAAATTGTATATGTATCTAGAAGCAAAGAGATAAAAGAATAATATACAAATGCCGAGTTAACTAGATGCCGAATTCACCAGGTGCTGAGTTTACCAGGTGCTGAGTTTACCGGATGCCGAATTCACTATTCTCGGTGCCGAGTTCACCAAGTGCCTGGTTTACCAGGTGCCGGGTTGACCAGCATTCGAATATATGGGGGGGGGGGGGGGGGGGGGTCACTTATATAAGGGTTTTGAGATGCCTTTAAACAGTATTTTACACGGATATTCAGCGCTGTACATAATATAAA
The DNA here is from genome assembly GCA_007844125.1 of Sinonovacula constricta. Classification (NCBI taxonomy): domain Eukaryota; kingdom Metazoa; phylum Mollusca; class Bivalvia; order Cardiida; family Solecurtidae; genus Sinonovacula; species Sinonovacula constricta. Next base: position 7,075,859 of record CM017569.1, read on the forward strand.
AAAACACGTGACAGTGACGTCATAATTGCTGTTGGAAAATATGTAACGCACGAGTTGAAGATACAATAATTACGGGTCAGATTTCAGGACATGAAGTTAAAAACTCTGACAAACCAAAATGGCCCACAATAGATAGCACGTTCTCTAAGGGGATTACATTTTACTCACATCCTGATCGGTATTTTATTACACGAGAGTATACCAACTTCCTGCAGCAATGCATACGTGGCATATCTCGACCAGAAAGCCACCATTGACGCTGTCTGGCACACAGGCATGTTCTACAAACTTGGATGTAAGAGCAAAATATTGAGAACAATTATAAGTTCATACTCTTGTAACACAGTGGTTTTACAAGGTTCGTTCAATAGTGAGGACGAACGTCATGTTTTAAATATTCAATTCCTTGTTCTGTTTATAGAACCGAGCGCTTTTGGTCATGTGACTGGTACTTTTTCTCAGTCCGGTTCGAGTTTTCATTGAGGAAGGTCTATTTTTAAAATTTAAATTAACTATACACTCTTATTAAAGAAAGTTATCTAAGGGATTTCAACCATTGTAAGAGGTGAGTGGTGTTCGGTCTGTCAACATGTATTGTTGTTGTGGTTGCAAATGAGTTACGCTTCATTGGAGTTATTGTTTTTGTTAATTTGTCGTGGTTGAATTAAAGATGGCTGCCTGTATTGTATTTTACAATATGACTGTAATGGTCCTTGGTTCTATCACCATTTCTATTTGGAATGCTGACACATCCTTTTACTTGCTGCCTGTAATACAGCACTGCACCAAAGAGTAAGAGAATTGTCCTGTGAGGCTAGGGAGAGTCTGGTCCACAACTGGTATGTAATTGTTATCCATGTATATGTTAATTTGTTGTTTAATTATTAGGTTTAAAATGGTTAATGCGTATAAGTTTTAATTATTACACTATAATCTTGGCCACAGATCTCAAGATATAATTTATGTAGATTTTATATTGTGTAACGCAGGCCGGCGCTCCCTAACGGTCACGGATCCGTACACCTGCCACGGTAATCGTCGCTTAATCGCGCAAAGCGGGAAGCCGCTTTAGCCGCGTCGCTGAAGTGTTAACCCAGCAGCAAGACTGGTCTGAATGGCTTATACTTCTACCTCTGCGATCGTTACATTTTTTTTCCTACAGAATGGTATCCATTAAATGGATACTATGTCTAAATATAAATATGTGTGATTGTATTAAATATGTTAAGTCCTTCAATGTATTTTTTTTTATTGTTTATTGGTTTATTTGCACTTTGCAGGACTCAGTGTAGAAATAGATCTTGAACTAGATATAGAACATGAGGAATGTGACAGTGTAAATTAAACTTATCTGAACTTGCCCCGCCGTTGGACTTTTATATCGAGCCCCATCCTCTACTTTAATATTATAAAAGCCAGGATACAGAAATGGCGCCCAACGCTGGGCTCCAACATGTTTAAGGTGGTTTAAGTAAATTGGACTCAACATATATACTGACTGATTGTCACCTGGATTTATTTCACATCATACAGTGGTTTAGTCACACTTGGATATTCATTTTAATTTTTATATTGGTATTTATTGCCAGTGACGCTTGTGAATATACATCCTTAAAAAGCTAGGTTAGACTTATGTGTGCACACACCAACAATTTATTCTATAAACTGTCATCTATTGACTGGAGCTGCAAGATGGTCACGTGTTTGATTAAACATTTCATCAGCCACAGGAATTTCAGAGGATTGTGAACGGATTGACTTTTAGGACATACCGTAATTCTGTTGTGTCAGTTGCAATACAGCTTGGACATTTTGTGTGTCGTAGTTAGCATGTGTGACACAGTGATCAGTCGGCCAGTTCAAGGAACAGTATAGCATTTCATTGGTTGTGAGTATAAAATTTCAAACTTGCAGTTACTTGTCTTTCTTTTAAAATAATTTAGGAAATAACAATTGCATAATTGTGCATTTATTTGACTTTTTGGTTGTAATTACTAATTTGAAGGTAACTGCTTGTCTGAAGTTTTAGTATGCTAATGTAGATTGAAAGGGAACATTCACTGCATGTTTTAAAAGTAAATCTCTTGGTGTAGGTTCTCTTACTAACTGCCATACATTTATATTATCTTTGCACCTGCCTCACTTGCACGTATTCTTTGTACAAATTTTGCAGCAAATTTGATTATCAATCATTTAAATATATACATATATCTCAAGAATGAACAATTTAAAGTTGTTAATTAGTCCCCTACCGGTGTTTACACCGGAGGGGACTATAGGTCTACCCTCCGTCCGTCAGTCCGTCTGTCTGTCCGTCTGTCTGTCTGTCTGTCTGTCCGCTAAAAATCTGGATCCTTTGATAACTTAAAAACTATTCAAGCTAGGCGCATGAAACTTGGTATGTTAATAGGTAGCAATGTGTACAATATGCACACGCAATATTTGGGTCGCTACCTTAAAGGTTAAGGTCACAGCATGACCTTGAAGCAAAATCGTGTCCGGCCCATAATTTCGTTAATTGAAGTCGGATTTTAAAACTATTTCACAGAAATGATCACCCTATTGAGATGGCGTGTCACGAGCAAGATTTGGGTCGCTACCTTGAAAGTCAAGGCCACAGTATGACCTTGCAGCAAAGTCGTGTCCGGCCCATAACTTTGTTATTTGAAGTCGGATTTTTTTAACTTTTTCACAGAAATGATCACCATGTTGAGATGACGTGTCGCGCACAACATTTGGGTCGCTACCTTGAAGGTCAAGGTCACAGCATGACCTTGCAGAAAAATCGTAAAGTTTTGGATAGCGCATTCAGGTGCACTTACCTTAAATGATAGTGCATTAAGGTGCTCATACCTTAAATAAAGGCCAAAAATAAATGTCATGATAAGTTAACAATTATTTAGGCCAGGTGAATTAAAAAAATATGTAAATCCTAACTACGGTAAATTTCCTTGTTTATTACTTCATTTTTAAGCCATAATTATACAAATACAGACTTCAACCTCAAATTAATTATAAATGGCAATAAGCAGGAGCATATGATAATTAAAGAACTTTTTGCGGGACCGGTAAGGGACTACTGTATTGCCCGCAATACTATCAAATGCTTGTTTCCTTTCAAGTGACATCTGTGGTTTATCAGCTGGTGTATTTCTTGTTTATCCTGGGGTAGGTTACTAAAATCTGAACTTTATAAAGTCTGAATTATAAAGTTACTTATTATTAGTCTGCTGAATATGCATACCATGTTTAATAACTATTTGTCTCTATTTATTTATTTATCCATTTAATCGTCAAACTATATTTTCTACTTATTTATGCATTTTCCTTACATTTTGTCCACATTGTAAACTATGTTAGTTTAAGTTTAATAATGTACATTTTATTATTTTCCCTTTATATTGTCTAATTTTTGTTTGTACACCATGTTCTGTACATATACAATAAATCTCCAGCAATGGAGGAAATCAAGAAATTGTATTGTATTGTATTAGTGAACTGAATTTCAATGCATAAAAGCGCCAAACTTCATTTGTTAAAAGCACAATATGGTGCCATCTACAGTGTTTTTCTTTGAACTATTACACCTAGACGCCGCCGCGCATCGACAGTTAAAGACAACTTTCTTCATCCTCGATAGCCATAACTGAAATCAATAATGCTGGATTCTGAAGTTAGTGCTTAAGGCTATGGCACATTTATTTTTAAATATACAACATGTGTCCATTAACATGTTACAGACCGATTTTTCCGAACAAAGAAATAGAAATGATGTGATTGCTTTATTATTGCTTATGATTGGCACGATATGTTATCGTAGATTTCCATGATTAGATGATGAAGTATACTTTTATGTAATCATGATGAATGATAAAATGACGAAATAGATACGATATCGTAAAATATAAAGTTAAGAAATGAATGCCTAGTTAAGAAATGCCATTATTATTGACGAAAGCCAAGTTGAAACATATTCTTATAAAATGACGGAATAAATGCCTAGAAGGTACATGCCTTAATACAATGATGAAGTAAATGGCTAATTGAAGAGTTTCATGATAACATACAAAAAAATGCAAAGTTAAAGAATTCTATGAAATAGTAGGAAATTAATGTCTCGTTGAAAATTTTCATTATAAATTACCAGATAAAAGCCTTGAACAAGAATATCATAAATTACGAAATAAGTGCATATTTGAAGAATGTCATGATAAATTACGAAATAAGTGCATATTTGAAGAATGTCATGATAATTTACGAAAAAGTGCCGACTGGTAGAATGGCATAACAAATTTCGAAATAAGTCCCTATTTGAGGAATGTCAAAATAAATAACGGAATTAATGTCTGGTTGAAGAACGTCATAATGATGATCATGCTGGGCGCGGGTCCTTACAACTAACCAAGCGTAAAAAAGTGAATATTGATTCACTAAATTAAATTAATATATAATATTTATTTTATTTATTAACTGCTAGAATTTCAAACATTTAATAATTTTTATAGGCATTATGATAACTGATTCCATTTCAATGACAATGACGTCAGAATGCAAGAAGTGTGCGTGGTGTAAACACTGCGGGCATTATTCACTGTCTATATGTCAGAAACCAGTCTATGGTGCGAGTTTTAAGATCGGTAAAGCGATTTAAACACCCCAGTCTTTTACGGACTGACAATCACAAGGCGGTCTAGGCTGTGCTCGGTTAGCTCTATTTTGTATTTTTGTTTTTATTTGACTGGCCTCGACTTTGGTTTTGTTTATCATCGCCTTTTACCTTGTGGTATGCGGGCTGGCGAGCTGAATGGCATGTGAACAAGATCTTTATAAATATTATAAGCCTTTACTTTTCTACTGGCATCATGTCATGTATGAAATACGTGTTTTTCCAACTTTTTTGTTACATTTTGGCGACACAATTAATATTTTATTGTGTTTTAACAATTTCAAGCGACCATGTACGTATCTATATGGTTGTATCTTGAAGACATTGTATCTCAGATCATTTAAAAAAATCCATATCATCGTAAGGCACATTTCTGTGTAGATTTTCCAATGTGTATGTTTTCGAAAAATTGTATGAAACGAATTCATTTATATTTTTTACCTTTGCCGAATTCTCTAATATCACATAATCCAACACAGCATAAACATCACTGCACACGGAATCAATCACTTTTATCACATCAATCGGCATGCGATTGCGCCACCAATCAGAGAAGCTTCCTGTTTTGGACTTATTTTTCTTAGTATGCTTTCCTTGGGATTTCAAGAGTTTGATAATCGTTGGGGCATTTTCAGGCCCTATTTCGAGAAACTCAAAAAGATACCTTAGCTTTATTTCCAAGTTGTCGACGAGATCTTCGTGGAAAACAAAAGCGAACCGGTCAGGGTATTTCTGTTTTATCTTCAGACCAACCTTATAATCGAGTACCATTCTAGCACAAAGTTCCAATGCGTCTGCCTGCACGGCCAGATGACCATCTTTGGGAGTTTCTTTAAGTGCATGCCAACTGGTCGTTATCCGCGAGTTGATAATTGCCCTCGGATCGCGAAACAAATGGACAACTCTCAGATTTGGATACTTCGTTAGGTGCCTCTCCACATTGTCTAGGCTCATTCGTATGATCTTGGCTACTATGTAATGGGAAGAAAGGCAAGGCGGCTTCAATGTGTTCAGGCAGGTAGTTTTATTTCCTTTGTTGATGCGACATTGTTTATATGTGGACCAGTATATTCCTGTGGAAAAGAAAATCCATAATTATAATGTGCTGAAATGCCTGCACATGCAGGAGGATCACCAGTACCTGTATTTTCATGTCACAGTACAATTTTATTTGCTTTCATAAGAAGGTAGAAAGGAAATTGAAGCGAATGTAAAAAGAGAACAACGTACACATTAACAAAACAACTAAAACATGTATGAGGCTTAAAACAGGGCTGATTGATCCTTCTGAAGTTTTTTTTTACGGTGTCGCTTGAGTCACCATTCAAAGTGATGTCAGGTGAACAGCGAATGCTCAGAAATGATAAATGCTGCTCTCAGTCTTCATACTCGGTGAAAATAGTGCGAATAAAGTAACAAACATGGCTTCGAAACAGACACGATGCATCAAGTTTTTCCATGCATGTTTGTTTCATCAAGATGCTAATGTGCAAGTAGGGTTTAATGCAGATAAATGGCACCGCGCAAGAACACAGAGCTCAGGCCGAGCAGTGACTTAAGGAAAGGGAATAAGACAGACAGACAGACAGATTCTTTATTTCGGTAACGTAAACATACGTTTCTTGTTACAAACAAACGAATAATTGTCAAAAAACAAACATAACATGTTATGTTATGTGGTGACTATAACGCACGTGTTGGTAATGGGTCGCGTCCAGATTACATATTGTTCGATACGGGCTGTGATTTTGACTGTGTTGACTATACTGTAGACGTACCATTAGAGAGGCGGTCAATGGACACAATGTGTAATGGTCATGGTAATAAACTGATTGACTTGTGTAAAGCTACTGGGCTAAGAATAGCTAACGGTCGACTGTATCAGGACAATAACATTGGTGTTTTTACATATACAAATTATGCTGTTTCCAGTGTTATTGACTATTTACTATTAAAGCAGGAACACTTTAGTTTATTATCAGATTTTATGGTACATAATTTTTATGAATGGTCAGATCATGCACCTATATCATTTAATATAAATTGCTGTGTTATTGAAAATGTTTTACAACACAGTACACATTTCCGTTATATTAAATGGAGGGACACTGAAAGGGAATCATTTAGACAGACTATTATTGGTAATTTACCTAAATTTAATGATATTAGTAATTCATTACATGATTTGAGTATATCAAATATAAATAACTTTATTTCTGATTTTACTAATTTAATCAATTGTGCTGCTAAACCTTTGTTTGAGCGGAAATGTGTATTAAAAGATGTAAAGCAATCAGAAGAGTCTCACTTTAAAAAAGCTGAATGGTTTGACCTGGAATGTGCGCATGCTAAACAAGAGTATTTAAAAGCATTAAAGTTATTTAATAGCCAAAAGTCAGAAGAACGTAGATTATCATTACACCAGTTTAAATCAATATATAAGAAAGAAGTTTCAAAAAAAGAAACAACAATATAAATATAATAAAATAAAAGAAATAGAAAATATGAGGCACAAAAAACCTAAGGATTTTTGGAAACTTTTTCGTAAAAGAAAAGCTAATGCAAATAGTAGTCTTGATATTAAAGACTTTTACGGGTATTTCTCTACTCTATCAGAGGACTTGGGTAATGTACAGGATGATGTATCCGAAAACTTTTGTAATAATTATGATTTTAACGCAACTGATAATGGTGAATTTGAAGAGCTTGATGCTCCCTTTTCAATAAATGAATTAAATTTTGTTATACGTAATCTAAAGAGAGATAAATATTATGCCAATGATGAATTGTTAAATGAGTATTTTATAGAATCATTTGATATTTTATCGTCTCATATTTTAGATCTTTTTAACGCAATTTTTATTGCAGGTGTTTTTCCTGATGCATGGAAGAAAGGAATTATTATACCAATTCATAAAAAAATGATAAGAACGATGTTAATAATTACCGAGGGATTACATTAGTTAGTTGTTTATCGAAGATTTTTACAGCGGTCTTAAATAAGCGATTAAATGACTGGGTTGAAAAGTATAAAATTTTAACTGATTGTCAATTTGGCTTCAGAAAGAATTATTCTACTACTGATGCTGTTTTTGTTTTAAACTCTATTGTACAACATTCCTTGAATCATGGGAAAAAACTTTATTGTGCATTATTAAACCTAAAAAAGGCTTTTGTTGGTATATATTTAAATGGACTGTGGCTCAAATTATTTAACTTAGGAGTGAAGGGTAAGCTATTGCGGATTGTCCATGATATGTACTCAAATATAAAACTGAAAATAAGGTCTTGCAATAACTATTCTGAATATTTTGAAGTTGCAATTGGACTCAAACAAGGTGAAATCCTATCCCCTCTGATGTTTTCTATGTTTATAAATGACCTTGACATTCATTTAAGGGGAGAAAACGCATGTACACTAACAGCTGACGAGATAAATATTATATTGGTGTTGTTTGCTGATGACATGGTCATTATAGGTGAAAGCCCTGAAAAACTACAAGAAAAACTTAATTTGCTTGAAAATTATTGTAACAGATGGGGTCTATCAGTAAACACGTCTAAAACAAAAATAATGGTATTTAGAAAACGTGGTCGTCTTAGTTTAAATCTTACGTGGACATATAAGGGAAGCCAACTAGATATTGTTAATGAATTTAATTACCTTGGCACAGTTTTTTCACCATACAGGAGGTTTTAATGGAAATATTGATTTTTTTAACTGGAAAAGGTTTAAAGGCACTAAATGCTCTTATTGTTAACTTAAAAAATACAACTTATCCCCACAAACTATGTGCCAGTTGTTTGATGCCTTTGTGGGTTCAACTTTGAGTTACGGTTGTGAAATATGGGGTTTCTCTAAGTCCAAATCTTTAGAACGGTTACATCTAAAATTTTGCAAATTACTTCTCAAAGTTAAACAATCGACTAGCACAAATGGAATATATGGGGAGTTAGGGAGATACCCTCTTTACATTAACCGATATTGTCGTATTGTCAAATTCTGGTGTAAAATATTTCGTTCAGAAAATAATATTGTAAATTCATTATACAAATTGTTACTTAATGATAGTAATAGAGGGTTAACCTACTGGGTCTCAGAAGTAAAGTCTTTATTAAGTAAGCATGGATTTTTATATGTTTGGAATGACCCTTCACACATTGATAACAAAAATTTCCACATTATTTTTAAACGAAGATTAGTAGATACGTTTTTACAAACTTGGAATGCAGAACTAAATATTTCACGTAGCTTATGTACATACAAAAATATCAAAATATATCACGGGCTTTAAAAATATTTAGAAATTATGCCTAAAAAGTATTATGTCCCACTGGCCAGACTACGACTTTCCTCACACCACTTGCATATTGAAACTGCACGCTATTCAAATCACACTGAGCGTAACAACAGATTTTGTACTTTATGTAATTCTAGGGATCTAGAAGATGAATTTCATTTTGTATTAATATGTCCTTGTTATAGTGATTTGCGTAAGAAATATTTCACATCTCGTCCGAGTGTTTTTAAATTTATCCAGCTTATGCAAAATGAAAATCCAACAATAATTAGGAATTTAGGTAAATTTGTGTATGAAGCGTTTAATTTAAGAAAATTACTAACATCATAATCAAATCACTATAACAGAAAGCCATTAAGTCAATTATGTTAATTTATTCTCATGGATTAAGTGTAGGTATGGGTCTTGATGTGTGGGCGTCTGTACGTATGTGTGTGATTGTACGTGTGTCTGTATGTGAGTGTTCGGGTGTGTGTGTGCGCGCGTGTGTGGGTGTGTGGTGTATGTGTGTGTGATGTGGACATGGATGTGTATAAGTGGTTGGGTATGAATATGTTGGTATATACTGTAATTGTTTTGGCATTCGTAATCTATAATTGTATATATCAAAATTTGCTATAATAGTGATAACATGCCTAATATATGTATGCATATGTAAATGTATACTATAATTGTATTGAAATGCTTATTTATGTGGGTGTATGCTAATATATAAAATAATCGTGTTAACATGCTGAATTTAATCATGCATAAGAGGGTTATACACTACAATTGTGTTAACATGCCTTCTTTATATATGTATATGTTGATTTATACAATAATTGAGTTAAAATGGCTTATTTAGTTATGCATGTTTTAGCAATATGCTATAATTGTTTTGAAATGCATAGTCTGCGTTAATTTATGCTGTAACTGTGTTGGCATGTCTTATTTATGTTTGTAAATGGTAATATATGCAAAAAATTGTGTTGACACGTCTAATCGATTTTTGTATATATTAATATTTACTATAATTGTGTTAACATGCCTTATTTGTATATATAGATGTTATTATATACAATGGTTGTGTTAACATGCCTAATCTATATGGGTATATGTTAATTTTATACAATAGTTGTGTGAACATGCTTTATTTATATATGCATATATTATTAATATACTATAATTGTTTTGACATGCCTAACTTATATATGTATATGTTCATATATACCATGATTGTGTTGGCATGCCTAATTCATATAAGTATATGCTAATATATACTATAATGGTGTTAACATGCCAAGTTGAAATATGAATATGTTATTATATACTATAATTGTGTTAACATGTCCAGTTTATATATGAATATGTATTTGTGAATTATGCTATAAGTATCATGTTTATCCTCGTATATGTTATTAACATATATGTATATATTAGTCGCGTGACATTGTTTGTTTTTTGACAATAATTCGTTTGTTTGTAACAAGAAACGTATGTTTACGTTACCGAAATAAAGAATCTGTCTGTCTGTCTGTCATAATATTCATTTCAAGCAAGCATCTCCCAATACTTCTAAACGTTATATTTTACAGAATGGTTTCTAACGCCATATGCGAAACTATAGTCGCTTCGTGAAGAATTAAAACCTTATTCCATAGTGCAAAACGCGAGGAATGACCTTTGGATAAAAGATACAAATATGGAATAGCTTAAATAGTGCTTTGTACCACTCGACCTCGATCCCCACCGGTCGCTCGAGTTTAAATGCGTTTTTATAATCATTTAAATGCACAAATATGAATCTTATAGTCATCAAATGCAAGCGAATACACAAAGCTACTCGCCTAGGTCAAATCATTGCTTCATATTCAAATAATTAGGTTTATTCACCCGCAGGAGATTTCTATTAACTGTAACAGAAGACAAATATAGTAGTACATGTATATGTAAATACACATTCATATTAGTCCGACAGCTGGATATGATTACTGCGCACCACACTAGACTTTTTTTCATAGGTACCAAAATGTTTGTTAGGGTGTCTAGAAACAGAATCTTCCATGCACTAAAAAATAAACTCATTTAGGCTATACGAGAACTAATGGTTTCCATGGCAACCATCCTGAAATTGTGATAGGATGTTTAGAAATAGATAGGTATGTTGCTTATATTTTTTCCCAAAAGTGGTGATAGAAGAATACAACTGGTTCCTCAATAAAAGGTTATTGAATGGCCATTATGGTCATGTGTCAATTATGCAAGTTAGCACTTATGAATATTCATAACTTTTAATGAGAATCTAAAAATAGACTTTATTTTGATTAGTTGATTAGATTTTTTCATTTTAAAGCAATTTTCAAACTCAACAGTTTCTAAAGTTATATGCATACCACTACTTGCTTAACAGATGTTAAGATGTTTCATCTGATTGGGTTCATTTTGTGATTTTTAAATTTGTTTTCGTCAAAATTTTGCTAATTCAATCTTAAGGCATATTTTTGCTAGAAGTCTGCTTTTAACTAACCATAACTTTGAAGAATAATTTTTGCCGGACTATATAGACGTGTATAACTCTTTGATGAACGCAGCCTTATTCTAGCGAGATAAATAGAACGAAGTGATTGAAAGTCCCTTTACAGTACCCTCGTAGATTTATCGTTTGCCCATACATGTATTTACCACTCTGCTTCGCACAAGGCCACTACTGACGTATTTTACGGGTCTTTTGCATAGTAGTTCGTTTCTGTTCTGATAACTTAGAATAAATTATACCTAACTTTAACTAAATTGTAAATTCTAAGAAACTAACAGCTGTACTATTAATTTAAATAGAACTTGTTGCAAAATTTCTAAGTAGGCCAGAAGTGAGGTAGATACACCTACGCCGAAAAGAATGAAAGCACCATGAGGATCGAGGCATTCTCTGCTTCTAAAATGTAGTCAGATATTGAGGTACTGACAATAGGTCGATGTCGTGTTTTCCCAACTCCAACCTTTACAGCTTTTTAATGTTGTGTACAAGCAGAAGCTTTAGGGTTAGCGAACCAAGATCGTTTGATCCACCATACTAGAATAGGTCTTGTTCGCCCTTTGCCAGTTATAGCACGCCTAACACGTTACTCTAAGAGTCTTTGGTTATGTATTCTTGCGCGCTCTGGAGGGCGGTTTATTTAAAACAGATAACTTTAGTTATATAATCACATTGCATCTTGCTCAAACACGCGGAATATATAAAGGAAATAAATTTGGCTGCCTGTTCAGCTACGGTTTTGTCATTGTTTGCATTAAATCCTAGAAATATTTAGAGCTTAATTTTCGCGTGCCGGCGACAAGAATTGTCTTCAACTGTTAGGTCTGCAGCTTCCTTTGTAAAACAGATACTTTGTTTATTCAGTAAAAATAAGAAACACCACGAAAAACACCACACTGTAATACTATACCAGAGTAGAGTTCGGTAAACTTATCGGCCACGCCAGCCTCCATTGCAGTCATGTTACAGATGTACGACTGCTCCAACATGTTAAGAACTGTTTCCACGTGCACATCGTCTTCTGTTACGGGTCTACAATACAAATGTGGATAGAGAGGGACAATATATTGATATGAGAGTATCATATAGGCTAAGATATAGTTCAAACGATCGAGAACAAGACAGAAGTAAAAAAGAGAGGCTTGTGATTAAAACCACAAAATAACAAGTAAATTATATATATATATATATATATATATATATATATATATATATATATATATATATATATATATATATATATATATATATATATATATATATATATATATATATATATATATATATATATATGGGGCTGTAATATAAAACATCAAATCTAAAAAAGATATTATTTACAACAGTGTAGTTCGGCTCGTTCAACCTTGCATAAAACGTATACGAAAACTAAGGAAAACTAATGAATTCTTACACAAATATTATAAGGAAACATTTCTGGCATGCTCATTGGATTTTACTCAGTAGAGATATTTACTGAACACTATGCAGTTCCCATTTATTACCTGCATGGATCATCCCCTGGACAAATAACATCGTTTCCGATATAGTGAGCGTGAAAGTTCCAAATCGGTTCGTACCAGTAGAACGCCTGTTTTTGGAAGCCCAGCAATTCCCCTAGAAAACTTGATCCAGACCGCATATATGACGTTATCAACACGATGGATTTGTTGGTGTGTTCTGAAGTGGAAGAATAAAAAGTCTTCTAATCCCTTTATAAAAAGAGAGAAGATATAAACATGCTATGACGAGCCCGCATACTTGGTCAAACTATAAAGTAGCCAAAGAACTATTCAGTATGTATACAAGGGCCTTAGAAAAAAACAACAACACATCATTTGTGGCCCAGTCTCGTCAAAATGTGATATGTTACGATTATCTTATTACGACACAAAACAACATTATACCGATATTTTAAAAATATACATGAACTATTATGAACTCAAACTGTTACTTTATTTCTAAACTTGTAAATCTTATTGTAATGTAATGTCAGCTTTGTATCTGCCTATGTCTTCTGCGTCAAGGGTTCAACATGATACAACACCCGTGACTTACTAAGTCACATATCAGTCGGAAGTTGGTGGGAGCGGCGATTATGTTTCTTCTGGCCATACTCCGTGTCTAGAGTTAACAACAGATCAAATACGAGATACAAGAAATGTAAACTCGATGTCATCAACAAGAGACATTATTTCAAGTGAAAGAAAGGTAAACGATCGCAAGAAAAAGACACTAAAATCACACCATGTATTTTTAAATTGTAAGTTGCAAAATAAAATACTATCACTATAGTTCATACAAACGCAGGGCCATTTTTATAATGCTGAAGTACCCCCCCCCCCCCCCCCCCCCCCCCCCCCCCCCCCAAAGCAATAGGTTTTAAGGCAGGTAGCAGAAATGGTCGGGCGAGCAGGCGAAGGGCGCAGGATGCGGCTCGACAACTTTAAAGGAAAAATAAATACCATACAATAATGTAATTATATTCACTTTTCTGGGGTATTTTTATTTTACCAATCAAACGAATAAAGTAAATTCTATCATACAAGGTTTTACGGATGGCATTTGGTCGTCCGAGTTTTTATCCTTAACTAAACTGACAATTACATATGAGCTAAGTGAGGAAACTCCAGAACATATTTTAAGCGATACATTTGCATCGACTGTCTAAAAAGGGCATCCGGACATGTAGTGTTAAAGATGTTATCCGACAGTTTGCCTATATCTTATATATGTACAATATCTGACCTCTGTTTGGGGTATTTGTACATAATTTCTGTAAATAAACAAATCATACTGTAGTCTAAGCTTTGACAATTTTTAAGTGTATGTTAATTTTGTGGCAGTAAAGGTAATTAATCAGCACTTAAAATATTTATTCTTTTAAAATCTATAAATAAAAAGAGTGGAATCTCTGATGACGCGGATGAGCTAAAAAAATAAGTGGCCACATGATTTTCTAAGTTTAAAAATAGCTATGCAGTATGGCTCAGAAAGGAAACACATGATTGTGATGACGATTGTGGCGTACACTTTTCAGATACGTGTAAAACATTGATAAACATTTTGCGAGATTACTTACCAATAGTTTATTAGGGTGTGTGATGGAATTATTTTTGGTCCAAACTGTCGGATGCCACCTTTAAATCGGCCACAGTGACCTTGCATGTGCTTCATCTATGACAACAGCATAAGATGTGGGAAGAACTAGTTTAGCAAAACATTGAACGCAAGCTTCCATGGCGTATTCGCCGATTTGTAACTCATCTGACCGGTTTGCCTCTCTCGGCATGGGTTCAATTAAGGACCTAATGTGGGAAGGTCTTCCAGCTGACTTGCGGTGCGCCGGTGGTTCTATCCAGACACTTGTCTTGTCTGGGATCTTCCTCCACTAAAAAGTTGGACGCTGCTTTAATGATCATAATTGGTCGCTGCAATCTATTTAAAAAATAAAACAAAACAAGATACTTGTGCAATTTATGATAGGTCGCCGTAATCCAAACAACGTGGCGACTAGCAGTTTGTGCAACTTGTAATAGTTTTCCGTGAAGCCGAATACGTGGCGAGTGCAACTTGTGCAATTTGTGATAGGTCGCCGTGAACTAGACAACGTGGCGAGTTGCAATGTGTGCAACTTGTAATAGGTTTCCGTGAATTAGACTACCTGGCTAGTTGCAATTTGTACAACTTCTGATAGGTCACACTTAACTAGACTACGTGGCGAGTTGCAACTTGAGAGTTTTTTTTTAACCAGACTATGTGGTAAGTTGAAACTTGCTTTAGGTCGACGTTAGCCCGACAACGTAGCGAGTTAGAATTTGTGATAGGTTATCGTAAACCCGACTACGTAGCTAATTACAAATTGTGATATACAGGCTACCGTGAACCCGACTTCGTATCGAGTCGCAACTTGCGATAGGTCGCGATGTACCCGACTACATAGCTAATTGCAACTTGCGATAGATAGGTTACCGTGAACCCGACTACGTAGCTAATTGCAACTTGCGATAGATAGGTTACCCTGAACCCGACTACGTAGCTAATTGCAACTTGCGATAGATGGTATCTATCTATCGACGTATCGAGTTGCAACAGTTGTCCGTTGGTAATCCGTTTTATCCACAATTCGTGGGCTGGTATCGTGTGTCCTGTTGCCCCGTAAACTAAATGTACAAACGGACATTTAAGAGATCAAATTGAAATATTTAACAGAGATTGGCAGAGACAGACATAAAGTTTGTACCAGTATTTTTAAGCATACACACATAAATTTGTTACTGAATCCATTTGATTTCACAGTAAATCGGTTTTATCTCGGTAAAACTCTTTTCTTGGGCTTTTTAGTAAAGGCAGCAACAAATCATTACAAACATAGATATTCTGTTAGATGACTTCGCAGCAAATCTTGTATTGACCAGTGCATACATTCTAGTGTATAATCAACACTTTACGCGGAATATTTTTCTTTGACAATGCTTTACAGTTTCACCTAACACTAAGCAACAATGGATGGTTTGGGGCATAAAACTTGAAGTTATGTATATTAGCAGACGTTAGTTTACTGTGGTCACACTTGCTATTTCAGAAACCATGCCCTTTTTACTATTCACCTTCTGATTGTTGGCGACGCTCTGGAGTGCGACGCCTATATATGGAATGCTCACTGGAATTTGCACATGGAGAAAGTTTGGTTTGCAGACTTTCTAACCCTAATAAAATAGGGGTCCTATTCCGGTAAACGGCGTTCTGTTTTATTTATTTTAGTGTGTCTGTAGCTTTCATGCAAACATGGCAGAAAACGAGAGATTTTCTTTTTGTTGTTAATTTTTTTTTAACCTTTAACGTAAATATACATGGAGACTATGTACTCACGAAAGTAGATAAGAACGCTCTTCAGTACGTCCTTCGATGTTCGGACTGCGTGTTAACACAATGAGAGGAGCTACCAGCAACGAAACAGTCCATAGCCAGAACAAGGTTGTTATGAACGGTTCATTGAATATGCACGGTAAAATCTGACTTAGATGCACTGTTTATGCAACATGACTCAGGAATAAACGTTATACATACTTTTTTCTCGAGATTTAAAATAAAAAGGAAACTTTCAAATAAAAGCTATAACTGTTCAAATATGTCTGCTACCATAATGATTTTACCTTTTAATCTGTTTACCTGGTCCAGATTTTGCGTTGCTTTGACGTTTCGCATGCACCAATGATTTTTCTTGTAAATCTAATATTATGGTTGACCATTTCATGTACATGTGTTTTGGTCTGTTGTTTGTTTAGGTAATTTACGACACGGTCAGACCGGAAGCCTTTGTATGGAAAGGTCTTACGGTTGACATAGGGTGCACTGATTATACTGCCCAGACATTTGTCTGGGATCTCTCCTCCACCATTAACGACAAGACGTTGCTATGTTTATGTCGCTGCGATGTTTTTAAAAGGCAAAACAAAAGAAACACTGTGGTGGATCCAAATGCTGTCATGAATACCTTTCTTTTCTCGTTTCAGAGATGGTCCAATAATTTGCACCATAGTTTCTTGTTGTAATGTGTTTTTTGACTGGGCGATTTGGGCGGCAGTATCTCTGCCATCATTACCATAGTCCCCATAGTGTAGTCCTTTCGGAACGGTGTCTTCAGTGTGACCACTGTAGTCGACTGAAAAATATAAAGGTAACATATTTAGGCAAATAGCCTTCACTTTTCTGACAAATTAGTAGTTTTATAAAAATAACAATTTTTAAAATGACTCGTATGCTTCTAACAATGCGTATTCGACTCTCACTCACGTGCACCTGTTTAAAGGAATATTTGTGAGGCATAAGCCCACGAAAGAACGAACGAACGGGCGGACGGATAGACAAACGACATTTATAAACAGGTCTTCTATGCAAAACTACATCCTATGGTATTTATATATCCACTCTTATTAGATTAGCACGAATTTGTACAAAAGTTGAAGAATTTATTGGCAGAAACCAGTTTTAATACAACGCAATAACGCTTGACGAACGGTTCTTCTGCATTCCACATACACACAAACACACACACACACACACACACACACACACACACACACACACACACACACACACACACACACACACACACACACACACACACACACACACACACACACACACACACACACACACACACACACAAACGCACACGCACACGCACACGCATTTATGTGTTTGG
This sequence comes from Sinonovacula constricta, assembly GCA_007844125.1. NCBI lineage: Eukaryota > Metazoa > Mollusca > Bivalvia > Cardiida > Solecurtidae > Sinonovacula > Sinonovacula constricta. Next base: position 7,093,543 of record CM017569.1, read on the forward strand.
AGTCAAACGGGGACTTGGTATTAAACCGCTATAAACGGGAATTCTATAAATAATGCGTCTCTTGAGATAATGTTGCAATACTGGTTTAATGATGACAATAATAATGTATTCGGCTGATAAGATTTTTTCTTAAACATTCTTACTTTGAAACAACGTTATTTTTAGAACAGAACCGCTGCACACAGTAAAGTATATATTTCCAACTAAATGGGTACACACACAAGCTTATGCTTACAAGCAATTGGGCACTCGGTTGTACGAGATAAGTTTGCGTCTATTTTCTTTAACTGGAACACAATATAAGCAGCATGATAAGTGATTTTAAAGAAACTGACTATTTATAGCGAATAAATATTTAAAAAAATCCGTTTTTTAAATCACTTTAAACGGTAAAAATTGACAACAGAATTCTGGCTAGACATTCGTGTGTATTTTCCCCAATCGAAACGGGGTCACACTCAATAATTCCTACAAAACAATCGGGGACTTTAATTTCAGCTCACAGTAATGGTGACGTCATAATTATTTGTCATTGTTCTTTTCAGGATTTCAGTAAAGAAAGGTGAAGTGCTAAATAATCGGGTTGGGTTCTCTAAAGATATTATATATGTTCTTTAAGGTTGTATAAATTACCGACATATAATTTTAGGCAGTATAATATACCGATATGGAGATAAAAGGCCCTATAAATTGCCAACATGGAGTTTAGTTAACAATATTTACTTATTTGGTCGTATACATTGTCGTCATGGAGTTATTAAATCGAATAACTTATATCTATTGAGTTATTAGGGTGTATAAAGCACCTAGACGGATTTACTGGGTAGTTTTCATTGCCGACATGAAGTGATACATATATATTATAACTTACTATAGTGTTATAAGGCCAGAAAACTACCTACATTGAGGTATACGCTCGTACAAGTAACCGATATACAGCTGTTTGTATTGATTGTCGACAGCGTTGTAAAAATACCGGAATTGAGTTATTATGCCGTATTAAATACCGAAATTTAGTTACAATCCGTTTAAACAACATACATTGCGCTAAAAGGTTGCATTTATTCTCGACATAGTTTTTTTTATTTTATTTATTTAAAAATAAATACATACATAACAGTATAATTAGCCGACGATAAGTTTGATGTTTAAGACTTAGTAAATGCATATACATGCATTGTATATGCTTCACTCAGACTGGATCACAATGGTGATTGTATACATTGCTGACATAGAGTTATGCGGACATATTAATTACTGACATAGAGTTATTAGGCCGAATATTATACCTTATAAGTTACGGATATAGAGCTGTTAGGCCGAACAAATTGCTGACACTGACAATATTTGGTCGTAAATACCGGAATGGAGATATTATGCAGTCTGGAATATCGACATAAAGCTACAATCCATTTAAATTACATACATTCAGTTAATAGGTTGCATTTATTCTCGACATAGATTTCTATATTTGTAAAACATGGAGATACATTGTATAAGGTCGACATGGTGTTGTTAAAACGTTTAACATCGATGATGAGATATATGGCCGTATGATTTAACAAAATGGAGTTTTTTTTCGCTATATACATTGCCAACATGGAGTTATACAGATATATAAAAGACCAACATTGAATTGTTAGGCCGCAAACAAAACCCACGTGAAGTTATAAGGCTGTATAAGCTACTGATATGTAGCCGTTAAGCCGTATATATTGAAATGTAGTTGGAGTTTCTATGCCGCATGAATTACCGACTTGGGGCTTTAGATTACCGACATGGTGTTATTAGGCCGTATATATTGTCGACATGGAACTGGGTTGTAAAAATACCTAGATTTTTATGTCAAAAAGTAATAAATGCACACAGACTTGGCCGCAGAAACTTCATGTCTGAATAATAACTGGGTAAAAAGAAAAAAACAACAATGATAAACACGTGCAATGCATGTGCAAGGTGGGCATACATTGTACATGCTTACACTTATACAGGACCACAAAGCTGCGACAGAAGTTATTTTTTGTTTAGCTTTATATATGCCGTTTGTTTAACATAATTTTAAATTATGTTATGTGGTCATAATTTTCTGTTTATATTTTCTAATCCCATAAGGGGCAACACACAATAATTCTTTGACAGTGATCGGGGACTTTTTTGGAATCGCTACAGATGTAGACGTCCCAATAATTCGCTTTGGGGCATTACAATAAATATATGAAACGAACATGCATTGTATTGTATGTATCTCACTTTCGTGACGTAGCAGAAAATTACCAGCCATGCAGCACACTGACCGATAATTTCTTTTCCTGATATGTATTATGTGCATACACGAAGACAGTCCGCTCACTTGAGGGTGTATAAGGCAGATGATAGCTATACAATCTAAAGAGGCCTGTTTTGCTGTATATGTCACAGATCGACTATGTATTACTAGTGAAAAGTTCAACCGAATATATCATTTGTGTGATATATTCGGTGGAAAATGACACGCGCATCAAACGAATATTGTACATAAAATGTGATGTATTCGTGTGGCTTAAATTATGTGCTCACCAAAATAAATATGACACAAACATATAATGTACTCAAAAACAAATGTGGCAACGCATACATCACATTTGTCATCACTTTTGAAAGAAAACTGCAATTTTCCAACAATCACGCATTATTGATAATCTTATATGCCGCAAATATTTCTTGGCTGACATAATGATGATGATCATGAGACTGGTCGTAATAACGGTAACGACACCAACAATGATGTTGACTATAATAATTAAGATCGCGATGATGGACGTGATTATATAGATGCAGTTGCTGATGATCTTCACGATGAACGTCATAATGGTCGTGATTATAGTTGTTGTCATGCTGCTGCTCAACATTATAAAGGTTGTCTTATTATTGAATTCATATGTTGTTGTTGTTGATGATGATGATGATAATGTTGATAATGATGATGATGACGATGATGACAAAGATGGTGACGACGATGATGCTGCTGCTGCTGCTGATGATGATGATTAGCAAAACCACGGATTTTAATGATTTTTATGTTTTGAAAACGTCAGAAAGAATACATTTGTTAGAAAGGATATAAAATATGACAAAGTGCCTTCTAGTAACATGTTACATTTCCATTAGTCTGATAAAAATGCCAAGATCTATTGTTGAGCGTCTAGTTGTCTCTCGATACGACGTACCGATTTAGCGTGGCAGCCGTTATAAACAGGCAGTGTCCGATCACCATTACTGCCTCGCCATCATGAGAGAGTTGCGAGGTCAGGGGTGAAATTCCTGTTTGGAATTGTTTAGTTACTATGGTTAATATCTCGTGTATATATTAATACATATTTTATAGTCATTCGCATTCATTGTTATATTGTTAGTAAGTCTGTGTTGCCCAGTTATATCTCCAAAAATGCAGGTGTCTAAATCAAATGGGATTTTTTATATCGTCGGGAAGAGCGAGGCTGGAGGGCTTCATGAAGCAGCTTTAATCAAACCGCATACATAAAAGAGGAATGAATATTGAAAGAATATTCATTATCCTAAAATATATATAAATCTTTTTTAACAGAATGTTCCCGTGGTTATATTTTGTCATGCATAAATTAAATGCCAACTTATAAGTGAACAGCGCCGCGCAGGTATATCACTCAATGCTATTAGCATGAGTGCTCAACTGCCTATGCATTATCTACTAGGCGTTATTTGCTACATCACACTTGGGCTCTCACTGTCTTCTGCGACCCTATACCGGTGTTCGAAAGAGGTTGAATACTATATGGTCCGTTAGAGCGTCGGCTCCAGGTACGGGAGGCCCCGGGTTTGATCCCGGGCCGCGACATACCAAAGTCGTAAAAAATGGTAGTGGTAAAGCTCCCTTGCTAACGCTCAATCAAATATAAGGTTAGTTCCACGACTGGTTGGCCCGGTGTCAGGATATTGTGACTGGGTGTGGTATCATGCCAGGTGTTCACGGCGTGCTATACACAATGAAGGCAGCACTATATCTGCCTCAAGTGGACACTGTCTCCAGATAACTGAAACACTGTTGGTGGGACGATAAACCCAATAAACAAACAAACAAACTATATGGTCCGTCTGTGGTACGTCAAATGTCCTCAGCTCACAGCTTCTCAGATTAAAGTTACTGTACGCGTTCGGAAAAGGATGGCGCAAGTGCAATTGAGAGCCAGATTTCCTTGGTGTAGTGTTGACGAAATAAATAACTGGGAGTTAATATTGAACTTATTGTATTTTTGTTTGTGCATGGTAGCACTTATGAGCATTTATTTTAGACCTAATTTTACTTAAAAAGCAAGCATATATAAAGTTTTGTATTTTTAATATACAAGTTTATATTATTGCATATTAGTGAGCGTGTTGTAACTTTTGTCCCAATGTAAAATATATATTTTAAAAGCGGTGTTGTCTGAAGTAAAAAATTGCCTACTTTCCAATGCGTTGTGCATTTAATTTACCACGAAATAATATGATTAGGCCCTTTTGCACACCGCCGCAACAACGCTTTTTCGCGCATTAATTACTTAATAAAGTTATTGCAGTGTATTGATTTTACTGCATTGTAATGCATTTATTGTTTTGTATTGTATCGTATAGTAGTGTATTGACTATCTGTCTGTGCTAGCTACTTTTATTCCAACATACCACGCGATCATATAGATAACATCTCACAATTATCCTAGTGTCCGAGGTACAAATGATTAGGAGGGAAGTTATATACATGATAATAACATCTTCTACATTTAAGTTATCTGCTTACAACTTGTTTCCAAGGTAAAAAGCAGTTTGTAGCTAATAATGTAGATCCTTGCCAGACATTGCCTAGAAGGGTACAGGCTGTACTGGATCAACTCTGTTTGCCTAAGCCTGTCCAGCAGTATAAGAACTACAACGCGGCGCCATGTACGACAAAGGGATCTAATTGCAAAATAATTGTTTCCAATATCACGCCAGCTGGTGTGTCATGACCAATAATCACCAAGTTTACATGTCTTTGACAAAATGATGTACATGAATGACAAATAAAATCAATTCACATTTGTTTTAAAGCATTGGGAAAGATGGTATCATTCTCCCATCTTTCTTTTTTTCTCTTTTTTCTTTCTCTTTCTTTCTTTCTTTCTTTCTTTCTTTCTTTCTTTCTTTCTTTCTTTCTTTCTTTCTTTCTTTCTTTCTTTTAGCATGTTCTCTCTTCCAGTTTCGTGGTATCCGCAAATCACCTTTACCAGTACAAACTACATACACACGTGCTACATTGAAATTGTATACATACAACAATGTCGGTACATTGAAACCCACATTAATTAGAATTATTGAATAAAAATATTAATTTAGGTTTTGCAGATTCGTTTAATATGGTCTCGTTGAAACACATGATCTCTTGTAAAGCTACAAAATAGTAGTTTTGTGGTACATATGTTGTTAATTGACTTTCATTCATGTATGAGACTTTTCAAGTTAATGGAATTTTCTAGGTTATATCACTGTACAAACGTTCATTGTGTCAACACAGACTGAACAACAAGCGCTTGAATGGTTATGGACATGGACAGCCTTTAAATGTTGCTCCCAATAACATGTTCTTCACATTTGACATGCTATGTATTCACGTTTATTTGCCAACGCATATATATAAAATGACAAACTTTGCCTTGAAAAAGGTACCGAAATGTTAATAAGCCATTATTTGTTGGAACCTTGGTTAGATTTATGATATAGTATAACACTACTGGTGCTATTGTGCGTCTGAAAATATTTATAGATAAAAATCTCATAAACAAAAACAAATTGGTTGTACGCTTTTTAAGCCTATTTTAATTTTTATGATTCAATATACCGAAATGATCTATGGTTGAAGTTTATCAAGGCAGGATTTAATGGCGTCCACTTACTCAGTTATTCCGTTCATCATATGATGAGGTAGTATAGTACGTGAAGCATTTATATAACCTTTTACCTTTACAAATTTTAACAAGGGAAACTATGGAAGGGGATATCCGCCAATATTCAATTTCTAATTTGCATATTGCAACACTTCATAAGCTTAAATTTGCTTTTTGTTTGCACAAACACGTTCGTTTTTACATGTATCTAATTTACAAATCTCAAAGTCACAATTGTCAAGTCACAAATTACTAATGTACAAGTAAAGAATTGACAACATTCAGACGCTAGGTGGCGTTACCACATAAATATTGACGTCACTAAGCTAAAAAAGAACGGAATATCTTAAGTTAAAAATAGAACGGAATCATAAATGATTCTTCAAAGGAGATACAATAGAAAAAGCCAACGTTATTTGGCATCAAATTGAACACGTTATCTTTTACCCAAAGTAGTTAATGTCTATATGAAAAGTAATTTTAACATATAAGTCTTTGTTATCGGACGTTTCCAGAAGAATATACTATCTTATTCGCATTCGGATTAGTTTAAAATGCATTGGAATTGAACTAAATCAACAGGGGTACGTGATGTAGTGAGTATGCTTTCCCCAGAGTCAGGTGCCCATGTTACTCAGTAGCTAGAGCACCTACCTCAAGGCAGGAGGTCTTGGGTTCGACCCATGTCCTAGGTAATGGGATTTTTCCATTTTTTAGTGGCGTCAGAAGTGGTTCTTCAGAGACACCTGTAAAGCAGGAACAGGCTAGGTACTGGTTGTTATGTCCAGTTGATGTCTGGCTAAAAATAAGGAGGGTTAAAGGCTCAGGTAGACTAGGTGGAAGAGCACCTGATTACGGAGGAGGTCTTGGGTTCGAACTCAATACTGTGTACCGGGAACGGAATTTTGCCAGCATTTAAATGAAAGAGGGTGGAACCATAGAGGATGAAGTTGGGGTTGGGGGGACGTGGAAGGGGCTGTCAAACCTGAGAGATAAAAATAAACGAACAGCATATATATATATATATATATATATATATATATATATATATATATATATATATATATATATATATATATATATACGTAATCAAATCATGGTCACTAGTTAAATAAAAAATAATATCCCCAATTTGTGTAGCACAAATAAATAACACATTGTGTCTGATTCTGTCGATAAGAAACTCACAACTTGAAAGTACACACGAACGCGGACCAGTTAAGCTGTATATCCTATTTATAAATGGACATTTCCGTGTTAGACGCGCCCCCTTGAGTGCTAATGTTAAACTGGTGTTACGCAGTGTACATTTTACATTAAGAGATTTGCGCCTCTAGATTAGTAGCTTGTTAAATAGATTCTAGAAATGTAAAATATATTCGTGATATTCGCCCGCGATTTCTAATTTGTATATTGTATGTGCGAAAATGTGAAATTGTTCAAATGTAATGTTGAAATATGAACATTTTCATGTGATATATAAAAGTTAAGATGTAATTAGATAGCGGTATTTAGCACGCGCGGTGTTGCAATTTACAAATTGACATTTGAAGTAAAAAATCTGTGTATTGAAAGTTAGAAATAGTAATTAGAATACTGGCGGATATCCCCTTCCATACAAAACATCACACCAAAACTATGTCCACTTTTTATTTATAAAGGATCGATACTGTTTACAAAAGAATAAGGATTGAACTTTATTTGATGAGAACGGTGACCCTTTATCTAACATGTATAATTGGCTTTTGAAATGCCCTTGGGGTGACTTTACAGCTTTAAAAGCTTTTAAACGGAACTTATCACTATATTTCAGCTGTAAGACCACATTGTTACATGTATACTAATAGGTTAATAAGAAAAGGTCCTATCAAAATTTTCACAGATATTTAAATTTTTATCTACCTGTAGACAAAGGCAAACAAGGTAAATGTAAATGTGACAAAAACACAGAGACGAGACATAACACACAAAAAGAAAAACCATCAGTTACCGCCTTGGAACGGTCAGTCGGCAAAAGGGCCAACTGGGGTGCTTAAACCTGGTTTGTGGAGCGCTCCAACCTCGCACTTCCTGAAGGGTTTTCTATCAAACAAACAGTGTAAATAAAAATATCCCGTTAAAGTGACACAACTAACAGTAAGCACCTGCATCGGGAGTTAAAACAGATATAATGAACATATGTACATACAAAATAACTAGTAATAAAACAACATATGTACAGTATGTACAGTAGATAAAAGCCTCGGCAACCCAAAAATTCCAAATGAGAGAGTAGTTTAAAATAAAATAATGTAGTACATGCACTGACACACTATAAGATCCATATAATGACGTCATAAATGCCATGACGTCATATGCCAAAAGTGTCAAAAGTGAAATGTAAATAATACGGAAGAAATAATAGAATTTTAGAAAATCAACAAAATAAAACGTCGAGGATTTATCCGCAGTTGACATATTATATATGATAAAGGTACAAAAAATCCCGATGTTATACCTACTGTGCAATCTCACGTAAAGGGTATGGAGACTGCTCAAGTTGTCCCACCTATATAGGGCACGACTGGAGAGATGAAGAGACAAGAAATCCAACAGTGACTGTCCAATTATGGCTTTAAGTCACTGTTTTCATAAAGTCTCAACGACCTGTCCGGTCATCGTGTAATTTAAAAGCAATGCAAGTTCTTGACTGTAAAAGGGTCAATTGCAAGCAATGCAGTACATCGAAGGATTCCCGGGTTGTAACCGTCTGCAATACATTTTCTGATAAGTTTTTTAAAGTGGTCAGAAAATTTATTGAGACCCTTGATCTTCTTTAACTTGTATAAAACATTTCCATAAAATGCAGGATGGCTTATGCCTTTCTGCATAAGTGTTTTCATACTGCTATTATACTTAGAAGCTATAAAACCATTGCGATGAAAGAATTTTGAAAACGCCTTTCTTAATTTATGAAAACGAAAGCCTTGCTGTAACAGTTTAGAAGAAATAAACAGGTTTCTAGCATTGAAATCTTCTACTTTAGTACAAACTCGTGCAAACCTTGTAAGTTGTGATATGTAAATACCATAGGAGGTAGCACGAGGTGAATCACCATCAAGGTATGGATAATTCACAGTACTAAAGTTGAATTCTTCTCCCTTGTCATAGATTTTAGTAGAGACGCTGTCATTGGAAATATTGATCTCAATGTCTAGAAATGCTGCATTTAAATGTCAGTTATTGGCTTTATTAAGGGTAAGTTCTGGAGGGTAAATCAGATGGATCATTTGAGAAAAAGAAAGGATTATCTATAGTTAGAATATCGTCAAGATAGCGTGACGTTAAATTAAAAGCCTCTATAATGTGGCTTTGGTTCGAAGGGGATAAAGTTAACATGAAATCACGTTCAAAGCAGTATAAAAACAAATCTGCAATTGTATCTTCTTAAGATATATTACATAATCAATAATAATAAACGTGAGAACTATGGAAACGTAACAAGTAAACTTTTACCCATATCGATTGTCAAATTCTCAGTTTCAAACTGCAGGACTACACTAATTTAACCGCAATAGTTTCAGAGCCATTAATCATGGATATACATTTCTTCGTGTAAGATATGTATTGTTTTCTTTTTAATAATCAGTTATCGCAGTCTTGTTTTTTAAACCCAACAGAAAGCTTTTGGGGGCGAGTATTGCAATGAAATTGCGGCGAATATTACAACAATTAGTGGTGTATTTGTTTTAGATTTGGACATACTGAACTAATTATCAAATACCTTTGAGCGTACACTTTGATAAATATATGTGTATTTGCTCGGTATTCAAGGTGTGTTATGATTTAAACGCCATGGTTTTACCCTTTAACAAAGAATATTGCTTTTGAACATACGTGTATTACGAAGAAAGAAATAGGTTATCACTGACAACTTGATCTTTTTTTTCCGCTTAAAATCACGCAAATGGATAAATGCAAATTTTAAGAGAAAATAAATATATCGTTTTAACGATACGATGCTGGAAAGCTCTAGCACATTGTATTCCTTTCACTCTACCAAATTATAAACTGTATATTTCTATGAGAACAGTATACACTTAAAAGTTCCTTCAAACATGCAACAATGTGTACACACGTTAAAATATAAATATAAATCTAATTTTAAAGTCACCTGTTTTAAAAGATTTACTAGAAATGTCGTTTTTTTATTATTCGGTCTTTATATTTTTGTTTAAATTTATCACAAGATGCACTTACTTTTAATCAGCAGATAAGCTCCAAATAACGCGAGAAGAATAACATATCTCACATGTTGCCTTAATTTCCTCTTGACGCGTTTGTACATGACAGCTATGAAAGAACTGATCATATTTAGTACAGATATCAGTTTCGCCGTGAATGGTCGAACTTAACTCTCGCTGTATTGCTAAAAGGTAGCTCTTCTTTCATGGCTCTACTTTATACTACTGGGTACATTTACTGTTCTGCGCTGGGACAAGTTTCTACATGAACTTCTACGGGAGAGTTCTTTCGTAGACCAATCTGATACATAATGCTTTATTGATAAATAAGTATACATACAGTGTAACATATTTTATATAGTGTCAATGGAAATAGATTCACATGTAGTGAAATATATACGCTGCACATATTCTAATACCGATTGGAAATTGAATAAGAGGCATTAAGGATAAACGTCTGGATATATTGCACATGTATTATGCACAATTGCTAAGATATTTGAAACTTATATTGTGATTTCGCTAGCTCCGTAAATTTTAAATCACATCCGGTCTCTTCCAGGAATATGGTTTTATATATTGTTATCTTTGTAATTCATACAAAGAGAATTTAAAGGTGAATAATATACACATCTTCAAGTACATTACAAGTTTCACATGTTCTTTCGTTTTATGGGATGGGAGATGGTTAATGCCTGGTGGCTTGTTTCAATTTTTAATCCCTGTGAAGATACTCTTAATCTTGTAAACCATGAATCTAGTTACATCCACGTTATCTAGGTAATATTTAATTCCAAACACAGAGAAATGCTTATGTGTGTTAGCTCTAACCGATGAACGCATTTTCTCCAACCAGTCATGTAGAAAGCAATCACGAGCTTGTTGTTTGTCACAGTAACATGAACATATAAATAGTCCTCACTCCTTTAGCCAAACGTCACTTAAAGCTAGGTTGTTCAACATTGTCCTATAACCATAGACCAACTGATCTTTGTGGTGTGTATAAACGCGTTTATAGGTATTTGTGAAGTATTTGCCTACTAAATGAGTTTAAACTGTGTGCTAATTCCCAAATAGAAGTTGTATTTTTGAATAGAACAATATGAAAAAGGCTATGAGAACTATTACCAGAAAATATGACTACATTTGACAAATTTCTGTTCTTCCCCAACGTTTTAAATGTTATTTAATCCCTAAACTGCAGCACATAATTGTATACTGTTATATGAATAAACTGCCTAAGCATTATGATGAAAATCATAAAGAGTATATGAAAATACCTGCTCACAAGTAATAAGTCAGCTATGATATATAACTTGAATCACATATTTTTTTTATATTGTATCCGTAAAAATTTAGACCTTAATGAGGCCTAAAGGTGGTACTTTACAGTTTGGACCAGTTTTTAACTCAAATAACCATATTATTTCACCAGTTATATTTGTGTTAGAGGTCAGAATCGTGTTAACCCAGACTAACATACAATTTTATGAAGATGTTCTTCTTCCTAAATTCTCCGAAACAGGGGTAAGATATAGCTTCATGTATTTGCTATAAGCGAACTGTCGGATATCACTGTTAAAGATTCCCAAAATTATATATATTTTCTCAGTTACATTTATGATGTTCTCTACACCTTGAAGTTGTTTATGTCTGAATACGGGTTGTGCACATTTTGTAGACTGTTAATGGATTGACCCTGCCTGACCCCGACTACTTAGAGCCAGTCTTTATGCCTGGGACAAGGTAGTCTACAGAAACAAATAATGTCGAATGAGACTAGACGCGTCAATTAAATCAAGGCATGCTTCAAATGTTAGCACTAAAGTTATATCTGTTCAACTATATTTTCATGTGATTATATTGTGTAATGCAGATATACAAGAAAAGTAGATTTATTAATGAACAATACCGTGCAGTAACATCACTCAGTGACTAGGGGAAAGTACCACAAGGAAGGAGAATATTGTTACTAGAACGAGATTTCCCATGACTATGCATTTATACTAGGCCGAGATATTTAATATATCTCGCGTGAGGCCTCACTGCCTTCTACGGCTCTATACCAGTTTGACAGTCGGGATTTAGATTCAGAGCGAAGTGACAAATAAATACCTGGAGGTGAACTCAGTGTATTTTGGTCATGTCCTGTATAAGCATTTATGTTAGACCTAATTTTAGTTAAAGTGCAATAATTGTAATTTGTTGTTTGTTTTACAGTACATCAATCAACGCATTGTATGTTTAATATTTAGTTTCTAAAATCGGATGACAATGTATTTTATATTTTGTTCCAATGTATAATCTATATTTAGAAAAGGTGGGTGGTTTCCAACATCAGACTTGCCTGCTTTCCATTGCGTTATTAGTTTACAACGAATAATTTCAATGACTATTATTTGCATACCGTTAATTGCTTGCAAGGTAAAACTTGCACCACCCAAACAGCGATTTTAGCGCTTTGATTTTCTATTACGACATATTGGCCACTAGTGCTAGCCTTGTGTTTGCGTTTGTCTGGCGAACTGTTGGTCATATCAGTACGTGCTGAACCAGACTAATTAAACCCACACTTAACAGTATTGTCATGGTAATGTGTTCTTTTCTTGCAGTACATCACTTAAACTTCGCCTTCTAACAGAAACGCACTGGAATGGGGTCGTACGATTCCCGACGATAAATTAAGTCGGCATGGACAAAAGGGCAAATTTTCAGCATTTGTCATAATTTAAAGAACTTCATTTGCTTTTTAGGCATTTATTAAAATCGACAAAAACAAATTTGTGAATAGGCAAGTATCAAGGTCTTTTGTTCATTTCCATCTTTTCTATATATTATCTTATTTTACACCGAAATCAAAGCGGTTATTTTTTCCAGAAACATTACACCTTGAAATAACAATATTGAATAAGTAAGCTAAATGAACTTCTTTTATCTTTCTATTTACTTAAGATCTAATTTCCTATACCAGGCATTCACAATATGTGACAACATTTGCATAAAGGGGGAATGTTTTAATTTAGATTCTATCATAGATAACTTTATACTGTAAAACATTGTTTTTGAAACAGTAGCATAATTATATTATTTGATTGAAGTATTGGGCAAAATAACACAATGAACCATCATTGTTTTTATGTGTAATATCAGATTTATCAATTGATATACAAACATATACATAGTAAACACTTTACAACAATGCAATATAACATTAACACACAATAATGTTCACAAATTGTTTCATTGTTTATTGGGATAAAGTCAAATTTATTAACATACTTGGCGACAGGTTTGATAAAATACACCACACCAATTTCAGCCTAGACAAAACGCCCACACCAGATTTCCAGGTGTGACACATATACCTGTTATACACCTTTATATTAGATTTAATGTTTTCTGCATATATATATTCCGGTATACTGTCATTGTCATCTCCCTTCAGCTGCTACACCATAAATATTTAGTGAATAACCCAGTTTTCAACTGGCTTATATTTCTGTGTCCGACATTACTTGGAGGACATAACCCAGTTTTACTGGCCCCGTGCTTTTTTGTTGTTAATTGGCATTTTTCACTGAAACAAAATATAAATAGCTTAGTACAAGATGGCAATGCCATTGATACTGATGTTCAACATGACAAATTGTCACAGGTATAAACACGTTTATATAAATTTATGCCTAACTTACCATTTCTAATTGTGTCTGCATTTATATCAAATAATCAAATGACCATTATATTGCCTATGTCTATGAGCAAATACACAGCAAATGATTTTCTTCATTTGACAGAATAAAAATACCTACCTAATTAGACATTTTAGTTGATTTTATGTATAATTAACTATATGCTTAAAATGCTTTTAAGTTTTAAATTTATAATCTTAATATCAATATTAAGTTTTTTCGTAGAATGAAAAGTATTTTATATTCTACAAAAAAAGAAAACACAATTATTCACATTTAAACTTAATTAAAGAATATTAGTTGACATAGAAAACACTTGTTTTTCCTATGTATATTATGAGATAACCTACATTTCGATGGGAGAGAAAATAATGCATACTCACGTCAAAAATATTTTGTGAAAATAGGAAAAATATAACCCTTTTAAGATGAATCAAAGATAAAATACAAATATTTGAACGTGCCAGTCGCCAAATGGCCCAACTATGGATTTATCTGTATGCGCGGGCTTCTCTGAAAATATAATATTCCAATATGACTTTTTAATGATTATTTAAAATTATGTTATTTAAATGTAAATGCATATGTAACATTTTTCTTATTAGGATAATTACTAAAATGGTTGTATTTGTTTGAATTTGGTTATCTTAAAATATATTTTCGTTGATTAAAAAAAATAACAGACGGTATAAAACATGCCACTTAAAATATCGAACGGTACAGAGATGGCTGTAAAGGTTGCCACGTGATGTGTATCAAATTAAAATACGTAACATTTGTGCCTTAATTTTGAACATACCTTGGACGTAATGCCCTGTATATTGATTAGTAATCAATAACTTGTGAATGAATTTTTTATTCATGGCAAAGTAACATTTTTACCTTACATAACTAAACCGTTCAATAAAGTATTTGATCTCGGTAACTTTCCAGATTCATGGTCAGAGGGTTTTATAATTCCCCTGCACAAAAAAGGAAGCATAAATGAAGTTAATAATAATTAAAGGGTATTACCTTACTTAGTACATTAGGAAAACTTTTTACAAGGGTTCTAAATAATAAATTATGTAAATGGGTAGAAACAAATGGGGTACATTGAGGCACAAGCTGATTTAGAGTAATCATGGGTACTAATGGTAATATTTTTGCTCTACAGGGGATTGTTAACCATATGATAAATAACAGCTAAAAGTGCTTTCATCGATTTGAGTAAGGCATTTGATTATGTATCAAGAGATAAACTCTGGATGCAATTAATTAATCAAACTAGGCATAAGAGGGAAAATGCTGGCATCGATAAGATCTATGTATGATGATGTTTAATGCAGAGTTATATATCAAAATGAGTTAAGTAACATTTTTGCTTTTCATCTGGGAGTCAGACAAGGTGAGTGTCAGTCTCCATTTCTATTTGCTACATTTGTAAATAACATTGAAAGCCATTTTATAGACAAAGGCTCAGATGGAGTAGATATATACACGTTTAAGCTGTTTCTTATTTTATATGCTGATTTTTGCAAAAAGTAGCAAAGAACTTCAGGAATTTTTTTTGTTAGACTATTGTAGTAAATGGAGATTAATGGTTAACACTAATAAAACAAAGATAATGATTTTTCGCAAAGGCGGCAGTATTCCTAATAACGTTTCTTTTCACTTTGAAGGGTCTCAGTTAGACATTGTTAACAAATTTGCTTATCTGGGTCTAGTATTCACCTCAGGTAGATCTCACCTGTCAGGTCAAAACACTTTAGCAGGAAAGCCATTAAAAGTTATTTTTAAACTAAACAAGTATTTACGTAAATTTACTAATACTGGCATAAAGCACAAAAGAACTCTTTGACAAATTAACTAGACCTATTTTAAATTACAGTAGTGAAACATGGTCTTTTCACCAAGGACATGCTTTTGAAAAAGTACACTTACAGTTCTGCAAGAGGTTATTAAATGTTAAAAATCTACTCAGAATGATTTTGTCTATGGTGAAGTAGGTAGAATGCCTCTACAAAACATAAGGTTATATAACCTTATTAAGTTCTGGATCAAAATACTACACTCAGATCCAAAGAAACTTATCTATATCGTATATAATGCACTTTACTAAGACCAACTGAATAAGCCTCAGATTAAAAATTGGTGTTCCTTGTTAAAACAATTGCTCTTGACACTGTGATTTGGTGAAGCATGGTACTACCAATCAGGCAACAAAAATATTTTTCTCACTCTCACTTCTTACAGAACTGAAATAGCAGATTACGTGATTCAAGCAGAGCAATTTCTTACAGACACATTGCCACTGTCATGTTTCAACCTTACCTAGACACAATAAATATTGTCAAAAATAAAATTAACCTTACACGTATTCGAGTATCATCTCATAGATTACACAATGAGAATGGTAGATGGAAGAAACCCATTGGAACACCAATAAATTAAGGCAAATGCAGCATTTGCGATAAATTAGAAGATGAGTTTCACTTTGTTTTAGAATGTAAGATGTATGAAAGTATAAGAAAAGAACTTATTCCCGCTAATAACACAACAATGATTTGGAAATTAAGTCTTTATCTAACAAAATCACTGGAGTTAAGAAACAATAGTCTGTATCAAGAAAACCAAATGCAATTGTAGTTTTTAAGGGAAATAGAAACGTATGTTTCTTTATTACGTTTACAAGTGCTATTTGTCCAAAGGTCTTGGGGGATTTTATTTATTATTCTGTTATGGTGTTAGATATTTTTTTTAAGATAATAGTCCTCAAAAAAATGAACAAAGTAATGTGACAGCGTTTATTCATGTAGTGCCTACTTGGCGTATTTCACAACACGAATTGAAGGGTTGATGTTGTGTCTGTGTATTTAGGTTATAGTGTATATTTATTAATCCGGCTATCTTAATTGACATGTCTTCTCATGAGGTGTTCTTTGTTAAGTGATCTCATCATATAACTCATTAAACTTTCGTATGTATGCTATAATATGCATTAAGGTGTCATGTTTTTGTATATTGGAGTGTATTTAATGGTCATACGACTTCTCTTGAGTTTCGTTTTCGTTATTTATCCCACGACCGTCGACGCTTCGGCTCCATCTCGAGTTCCATAAATAAATTATACAGGCTATGACACAGTATGTGCCATTCTTCTTCTTCTTTTAATGAACATTATCTCCCTCTGGAGCATTGTCGTTGAATTATCTCATTGTTACTACAATAACGCATATACCTACTGGTATTAAATATTGTAAACTCTAGGTATATAAAATATATGTATATTGTTCATGAATTCGTATGTGAATACTTGATTTATTTTGCCAATATAACATTGATAAAAGTTTTGTTAAACAGTTCCGTCATAGTTTGTACTATGTATTATACTATGTATTGCCACATGGGTCGAACGACCTTCTGGCTGAAATTCAATAAACTCTGTAAACTCTCTTCTATCCCTTTATTTACAACATCTTATCAGAAATCAAGCATGAAAAAGTCAAACTGTAAAGAATTGCAAAATTTCTTATTTAACTGTATAATTTAACAAAAAATCTCCTGTTGTAGTTGTATTAAGATATTTAAAGCTGCCCATTAATATGTAGAGACCTTGACGTGACTCTTTCGGATGTTTTTGTATAATGTTCAGTCATTTTGATAGTGATATTTAAGAAAATGATTCAACTTAAAACTGTTAAACTTGAAATTTGTCCGGACTGTATTATCTTCCACTTTACGAGCCATTTTTGTCAAGTTTGTGCAATTCGTTCTTGGTACAAAGTATAAAAATGTCATCATTTTTGCCAAATTGCACAATTAAAGCAATAAAAGCCAATGAAAAGCTTAAAGGCATTTGAAATTACCTTCTGTAACCCTGCTAGCCCCAGAACACAACCATGCTGAGAGATAACATAACAGTTAATTTTTGCGTTATACACAAATATTCTCAGAAAGGGGTCGTTAAACAAGTATTCACACTTGATGTACATGGGCTTTCTGCACTGTCATTGGTCAGCAAGATTCTAATCTTCTCCAATTCCATGATATCACAGTTGTGTCCAGCTGGGAATGCCTTGAAAAGGTATTGTCTTACCTTTCTATGACTGGGTTACACAGGGATTGTGTTTTCTTTTTGCTCTGTGAATGTCATTAAGGTACTTTTTGGTTTGTTGCTAAATAACGACAATAGGAGCAACAGCTTCTCCGACATCAGTGTCGACGTACTGAGGTTTCCTGATTATTAATATTCCGCCATACTGCAGCAAGTAAACACCTGAAGTATACAAAATTGATGTAATTAGCCAATATTCGTTTAATCTCTGGAATTTTGAAGTGTTTAAGAAGCATCAAGGATGTCTAGTTTGTTTTTGTTTGTTTGTTTATTTGTTCCTTTTTTCAGCCGATAATGTAGACAGGTTTACTAAGAAAAAACAACAACCGACAGCAGAGCTATAATAATAATAATAATTATAATAATAATAATAATAATTATTATTATTATTATTATTGTACGTTTACCAAAAACCAAAATAAAATTGTACTTCTTATTTTTTTACATAAAAAATAACACGTTTCCAACATCTTGCAAACTGTATTTTGTTACTGTATAACTAAATAACAAATAGAATTTAGGATTCTGTCTCCTGCTTTCATATTCTCTTACATTCCATTAACTTGTTTACATTAATTAATTGGCATTTACAATTTACTTATACTGAAAGATTAAAACTAAGAGAACCAATATACATTGTGATATCGAAACCATTTAATAACCAAGTTTCGGTGCAGAAAGGATTCTGTCAGTGATTAAATCATTATTAATTTCAAACTATTAAACACCTTCATGGAGTGGTACGAAACATGCGGGTACGAAATTGTAGTCCATTTAAAACATGCCACAGTGTCAAAATGTCAAAACAAGGCATAACAACAAGTTTTGTTACATTTTGTCTAGAAGCATTTATGTATCGAACGTCGTGATTGGCTGTTTTGGACAGGTGCGTATTGTTGGTAAATGCTCCTGGCGTGAAATTGATTGTCTTCATCGCTAATTAGAAACTAATTAAATAAATTAATTATTTGTCACTTATCCGACTGTCGAATTATGACTTGTCCGGGATTAATTCAGTGATCAATGACCAGTAACCCGAAGCTGCTTTTGGACTTATCCCGGACGTTGGGCTATCGTATTTTTCCAGCCCTGAATCAATGTCTTAAAAGCAGTCTATAAACGCACTCTTAGGATTTTGAGAAGGACGTTTATTTGTAGAATGTAAACCATGATTAAATCGTTTTGTTTCTATATGGAAATATTTTACCATACGGAAGCACAAATGCCCCATATCAACAATTTTGGTTACTGCATATGACATTCTGAACATCTTATCTATATTTCAGAAATATGCCTTGTAGGTAAAGTGAGGGAAATTAGCCATGGCAAGAAGGCAGCCAAACCCAAATATCTTGATACACAGTCTGTTGACACAACCTGTTGTTGAATGGCAGATATATAGCAGGAGAGAAAGAAAGCGACATGTATATATTCATATTAAGCCATTTCCTTGCTGAGATGTATGAACAACTATCACAGCCCAAAGACATTAGAAAAACATCCGTTACTTGATATGCACTTATATTTTTGCTGCATAATGTATAAAACTTAAAACCCTAGTTTATATGATAAAATCCTATATCGAATTGTGTCTAATTCAATTATGTAAATGTTACTTTTTAAAACCAAATAGGTACTTTCAGTACCGAATAGTGAATGTAGCTCTTATATAAGTTGTAAAACCTGTTTTTCACTGTAGCGTCTAATGTAGTTTTTCAAAAAGCTGTGAAAAAACAACAACATTTTAATTATTTAATTGCGTTTTTTAAAAAAAATTGAAAACCTAACTATCTTCAAATGTACAGGAGCTACTTTTTGATGTAGGAAGACCGAAGCACGTACCGAGAATAACGGTGTATTCATACTATTACCTTCGACGTTCTCTTCCGAACGTTTACGGAAAAGACCGAATATGATGAGAATGAATATAGAGTTGAATAAAATCTGGCCACATCATCGTTTATAGAATGTTTCAAAGTATACAACTCTACTTTCGATTTACTGGACAGGAACAGAAGGTTAAGCCCCGAAAAGCAAGACACGAGAGGTGGTCACTATCGCCCTATGGTTACTGTATACAACGCACGTACCATGTTTCACTGGATGCTGTTTTTCTACGAGCTCTGTGTGGTGGTTTATTAATAATTTCCAAGTTTGATTAGTTTTATATCTTATGATCACATTTTTTTCTAGTTTAAACAGGCTGGGGATACTTATATTAACATCCGGTTGTTTTGTATTCATACAGTTTTTCACTGTTTGACCATGCCACCACATCATATCATGTAATTATATAATATTACCACTTGTCGAGTTAACTCATCGTTAAGATGTTTAACGATCAAGCTAACACCAGCTCGCTTGTGCATAATTTAGGTACAAAACATAAATAATGACGAATAAATAATAAAACAGCCAGAGGGGTTAAATTACAAACTACAACATATTAAAGGACATTCAGCATCCACGGTGATTATTATTTATAAGCAATTACCACAACAATGAATTATATTTCAAATTAATTTTATTGTTTGTGTTTATTCACGCTTTACATTCAACACTATGATTATAAATAACATAAATTTCGAAGTATTCTGAGACGTGGAGAAGCCTCGAAACAATGCGGTCAGCAGCCTAACCTTGGAAGCATGTGGCACAGATGTGAGCTAGTAAACGTTACCTCCCTGGATATTTGAATACAATGGACAAAATCATTGTACTGATCTGTAAACAGCCGGAGGCAATGTCAGAACCGAACAAAAGGAAAATAAGTCACAGCTCTGCTATTGTGATAGAGTATCTAATAATGCCAACACATCACTAAGATACTAAACCGGTCGGGCGCCATTGACATACATGTATGCGACCTACAAGTTCGCATAACGTACTAGATTAGTCGATAAAAAGAATCACACATATGCTGATTTATGTTGAATGTACAGCAGGCAAATATCCAGGGTGTGTGTGTGTGTGTGTGTGTGTGCGTGTGCGCGTGTGTGTGTGTGTGTGTGCCTGCGTGCGTGCGTGCGTGCGTGCGTGTGTGTCTAAATGAGTAGAGTTGTGAAAAACATACATGTAAGCTTAAACTAAGCTTTTAAAGTAATTCTTTTTCTGTTGACTGCTTAGGTTAAAGTAAGGGTCCCTTACAGTGTATATATATCTAGTATTTACTGCGATAAAGTTGAGTTGATCTCGATTCATAACCCCACCAAACTTTTCTGGATCCGCCCCTGGTGTACAGGATATTAAATGTCCTCTTATATGCTTACATTTCCGTCTGTTCATACTATTCAATGCCCATCACAACCATTGCCTTTTCCTACCAACGGTGTTACGACCGGTGTCGCTATTCAAGATTTATTAAAGGAAAAACAGATTTCTGCAATGACTCTTTTTTAGAATATTAAATATGTTAAACAGATGTAATATCAAAACATATGGTATTTCAAATTCACACAATTAAGTGTTACAAATAAAAAATGCATGTATAACATATTTAACAGACATCATATCAAAACAAATTGTATTCAATATAACACAATAACAGTTATACAAAGGTTAAAAATGTAACCTTTTGAAATAACATGTTGTAATAACACAGTGTGCCAATCAGTTACCACAATTACATACGAGACAGAGCATCAGGTATAACATTGTCTTTTCCTTTAATGTGTTTGATTTCTAAATCAAACTCTTGTTAGAGCAGGCTCCACATTAGTAACCTTTGGTTTTTGTTCTATAACTTGAGTTAGAACTTAGGAGGATTTTGGTTACTGAATACAACAATACGTTTAACTAAAGAAGCTAAATACACGTCAAAATGTTGTATAGCAAAACTAATAGCAAGCCACTCTTTTTCAATCGTAGAATAATTTTTCTGATGTTTCTTAAACTTCTTTGAGAAAAAACACAAGGGATGTTCAATACACTATCTGATTGTAACAGAACTGCACCAGCACCGACGTCACTAGCATGAACAGCCATTAAAAAACCTTTACCAAAGTCTGGTGCTAAGAGAATTGGTGAGCTCTTAAGTACAGCTTTAAATTTGTCGGATACAGTTTGACATTCAAGATTCCATAAAATGTTTTAACTTTTTTGAGAAGGTTTGTCAAAGCTTCTGCAATGTCAGAAAAGTTTTTACAAAAATTTCTGTAATAGACAGCCATACAAAAATCGCATTAATTGCTTTTTACATGTAGGTATTGGAAACTCAGAAATAGCCATAACTTTTGCATCAATAGGTTTTACATGACCCTGTCCCACAACATGCCCTAAAAAAGGTCAACGTAGCATGACAAAATTCACTATTATCCATGTTGATGGTTAGCCTTGCCTCACTCAATCTGTTGAAAAAAGATTTGATGATTTCCAGTTGTTCGGCAAACGTTTCAGATGTAGGCTGATCGATGTCGTCGATGTAGGCATCGCACCTGTCAAGTCCAGAAATGACAGAGTTAATGAGTTGTTGTAACGTTGCTGGTGAATTCTTCATGCCAAGTGCCATAACCTTGAATTGGTACAGTCCATCTGGTGTCACAAATGCAGACAATTCCTTTGCACGGTCTGTAAGTGGTCCTTGCCAGAATCCTTTCAGAATATCGAACTTGGTAACAAATTTGGCTTTTTCAACTTTGCCAATACAATGATCCATCATTGGTATAGGATATGAATCCGTCTTTGTGATGATATTGATCTGCCGGTAGTCAGTGCAAAGTCTATATATTCCATCTGGTTTAGGCACAAGGATACACGGTGAACTGTATTTGCTCTGACTAGGCTCAATAAGTCATTGTCTAATAAGAACTTTATTTCTTCTTTTAGATATTGTTCTTTTGATGAATTCATTCTGTATGAATGTTGTTTAACAGCAGCTTCTTTTTCAACGATAGCATCGTGTTTGATTTCATCAATTCGTGTTAGAATGTATGGAAACACGTGTTGGAATTCACGAACAAATTGTTTCAACTGTGCTCTTTGATTCGGTTCCAGATGAATGAATTTCTTATCAATGTTCCTCAGAATGTCCGAGTTATTCAGCTTAATTGGACAAGGATCCACTAACTGAATTATCAATGTCTAAATGAGGTGGAAAAGAGTGAACAACGGACACAGGTTTACTAACATTTTGGCTTTTTCTGTCAATGTACAATTTCAACATGTTAACATGGCACATTTGTTTTTCTTTTCTCTCCCTGGAGTGAGTTTTATGTAATTGAGGTCACTGACTTTCTTCTCAACAATGTTAGGCCCAAAGTATCTAGCTTGTAATGGTTTTCCTGGGATTGGCAATAGTGCTAGAACCTGGTCATCTGGTTTGAAAGATCTCGTTTGAGTATTAATATCATATCTTTTTTCATTTTCCCCTAGGCCGCTTTGAGATATGAACTTGCTAATTCACAAGCTTTTGATAACCTTTCTTGGATATCAGATATATACTTCAAGAAGTTCAATGATGACTCATCATCAGACAGGAACTTCTCCTTAAGAAGTTTTAACGGTCCACGAACAGAGTGACCAAACATAAGTTCAAATGGACTAAATCCAAGAGACTCCTGAATTGACTTCCTGACTGCAAACAAGAACAATAAGATTCTATTATCCCAGCTTTTGTCAGTGTCAAAGCAATAAGTACGAATCATGTTTTTCAATGTCTGGTGAAATCTCTCCAAAGCACCTTAACTTTCAGGATGATAAGCAGATGACCTATATTGTTTGATTCTTAGCTCATGCATGACTTGCTGAAAAATACCAGACATGAAATTCGAATCTTGGTCCGATTGAATGACTTAGGGAGGCCAACAAATGTGAAGAATTTGACAAGAGTCTTGACAATCGATTTTGACTGAATATTCTTTAAAGGTATTTCTTCAAGAAAAAGTGTCGAAGCACACATGATGGTCAAGAGATACTGATTTCCTGACTATTTCTAAGGCAAAGGTCTTATTCGACTAAACGGTTCCTCAAATGCAGGAATGGGCTGTAAGGGAGCTTTGGGAATATTTTGATTTGGTTAACCAACCACTTGACAAGTGTGACAAAAGTTGCAGTATTGAGACAGGTCAGACTTAAGACCTGGCCAGAAGAAGTGGTTAAGGATTTTATTGTAAGTCTTTGTGATACCCAAATGACCAGACATAGGTGATTCATGAGCCACACTTAAAATTTCTTGTATATACGGACAAAGATTTACAATGTGATGGTTAACCGCCCAAACATCATCAACTGCATAATCTGGTGGTCTTCATTTACTCATCAAAACACCATTCCGTACGTAATAACCGACCTGCGCACATGAAATCTCATTCCAAGGTAAAACCTTCTCGAACAAGCAAGAAATATCTGAATCACTGTGTTTGTCCTGAACAAGTCGTGACCTTGAACTTTTTTTTATCAAATTTGTCATTGAATGAATGTCGAATCAGTTGAAAATGTTGACATATCAGAATGTGACGGGATAGTTTTGCTAGACATAGAACGGTTACTGCACTAGAAGGATAAAGATCAGGAATTTCCTGTTCAGCAGGATCAGGACGTTTGTCCATGATAGCTGTGTCAGTTACGAGTGGGTTTAACACGGCCTTATCTCCAGCGTCGTTGCCTAGCAAAAAGGTAATGAAGATCTAAGACCGACAGACACTACACCACTAACAAAAGTGGAAGACAAAACAATGTTATGGAGAGGAACAGTTAAAGAACCACATTCCACACCCTGAATAACAACACAAACTTCAGAGAAGGTCTGCTCGGTAAACGGCAGAATGTCTGCTAAAATAAGAGATTGGGATGCACCTGTGTCTCTTAATATCTTAATAGAGGTAGGTTGGCAAGAATGATACAAAACCATTTGACATAAATGGCTCATAACTATCCATAATAGTCAGAATTGGCTTTGAAAATTCAACGACATGGAAAGGCTCTTTTGCCTTTGGCAAGAAATCAGGTTTGATAGCTTGATCAAAAGTGTCAACTTCGACACAAGTCTGTGGCCTTGACTTGAAAGAGGTGAGGCCCGTTGGTTTGTACCCACCACCAGACTGCTTCTGCTTTAATTTTAAACAGTCAGAAATGAGGTAACCAGTCTTCTTGCAATACTTGCAAGTAACATTAGATAAGGTATTTCGTTCACCAGACGGTTTGTGTGAAATGAACTGACTTGAAAAGCCAGTAAAATTACTATTGTGTTTTAACTTAGCATTTGCATGTGGACTTGAATTGGTATTTCTTGTAGTGCTAAGTGTAGATGTGAAGTTTGGTTTAGGAACAAATGAGAGCTTGCGAGTCAAAGAATTGTCATCAGCTAAACGAGCAGCTTCATCTAAAGTTTCAACTTGCTTTTCATCAATGAAAGTCGTAATGTCAGGTTGGACGCAACGTTTAAACTCTTCAATAAGCATAAGCTGCCGTATTTTTTCATGGTCTTGTTCTATTCCTTTACCATCGGTCAAACAATTGTGTTTTTGATCTAGCAAACTCAACATGTGTTTGATTGGTTTCGTTTTCACAATTCCTAAATTTTGTCTATATGCCTCAGGGACCAGTTCATAGCCTGTTAGAATGTAATCTTTGACAATATCATAGTTAGAACACTGTTCAATGCTTAACTGTGTGCAGATTTCACGTGCCTTACCAAATAGAACAGTTAGCAGAAAAAAGTCCAATGCTCTTTTGGCCATTTCAAGTTATCTGCAACTATCTCAAAATGTTAAAAGTATTTGTCAACATCCTTTTCTTGAAATGGAGGAACAAGTCTAATATTATTTGACACATCAAATGCATTATTTTGAATGGGTGTCTGGTCTGCTCTTTCAAGTTTCTTCAATTCTAACTAAAACTGCCTGTCTCGCTCTCTTTCTTCCCGCTCTATTTCTCTTTTTTGTTCTTTTTCTCTCTCTCGTTCTCTTTCTCGTTCTCTTTCTCGTTCTCTCTCTCGTTCTCTTTCTCGTCCTCTCTATTCTTGTTCTCTTTCTCGTTCCATTTTCTTTTCTTCCAATTTTAACCTTACTAATTCTATTCGCTCTTCTCTTTCAATGCTTAATTTCTTTAATTGCCATTTTAATTGTAAGTCCTGGTCTGTGAAATCTTCCTTTACGAACGACATAAAGTTAGTCGAAAATATGTTGTCGTCAATCAAAGTTTGAATAGGCATGTTTTCGCATGGATGCTTTAATTCCAAGAACATAACAACGAACAGAGATGTCGAACGAATCAGACTTTTTGGCCAAATTAAACTCCTCCTGCGTAGGCGACTTTACATAATTATCCAAATTAAAAGCTTGTTGCTGGGTTGTAGAAATATTTGTTTTAAAAAAAAAATACATAAAAGATACACACAAATAACAGAGTTATCCTTTCATGTTCCAAATCCCGGACGAGCCCCCAATTTCTGTTACGATCGGTGTCGCTATTTAAAATTTATTAATAAAATGGCACGGTTATTAAACGACGAAATGGTGTAACAAGCCAGCAACAAACTAGTACAATAAAGTTTTATTTCAATAAACAATTACATCTATGGCGTAACAAAATAATAACAAATATATCAGACAAAATTTGAGAATGCAAAATAAATGTTAGCTTACAGTTTGTCCCTTTAGGAGGTGTCCCTTTAACAGTCCAATTTATAATCCAACGTCGAATAATCCTGAAGAGTTTTCGGTAGAATGTCGTCGTAGATACGCACAGTTGAAATAACCCAAAGGTAGAACAATACACGAATGTAAATGATATAATTTCAAATCCAACACTTTAATATTTATATCACTGTAGAATATAATAAGTCCACGTAAGTTCCAACACAGAAAGATTTAATATAGAAGATGCAAAACATTATTAAACTATATGTCAAAACTTCCAACTTAAATCGGCAAGCCCTTAGATAGAACCAAGAATTTCTAGAACGCAGAAGTCTCTAGAACATTCACGAAACCCAGAACATTCTCTTAACCCAGTTTAAAATAAACAAATGAATTTTCTAGCATAATCTTTCTCTTTCTATCAGTTACGCGAATGCTACGTCATGCGAAATACGTCATTAATACTACAACGGTAAACAACAACCCCTTAATCGACTAGTGTAAGCTTAAACGGTGGTGTACTACCGTACATAACCACGGAAAGCACATTTGTCTTTATTGCAAATATGTAATGTCTGTCCAGCAAGCCTCCGTCTCGCCATAGCACCCGCTGGCAGTCAGAGTCGATGATTTCTGATTTTTCACAGTGTTAAATGATGGCGACAGACATTGTCCCATAGAGTTGAATGAGATGGAAATGGCATTTATTAGAGCCCGCCTGCGCCCCCTCACCAGGTTATTATAACACACTGCTATGAGATCACAGCTAGAAAGGTCGCAAAACAGTAAATTTGTTTATTATACACAAGAATGTCACAGGGCGGAGGTCGTAAAAACAATGAACCCTTCCTCAGGTAATGACTGGTCTGAGATGCCACTTTATCCATTCATGTAATGGGATAGTTCAATGTTAGACACGTTAAACGATTGTTTGACGATTGACTCAAAATGAATTTATTGTTTTTGTCAATTTAATTCTACTTCCCCATTTTACCGAGTACTCGAAGAGTTTTTAATTCTCGGGTATAAATTTCCGATCGAGTAATCGGTGATATCCCTAAAAATACACATAACTAGCATACGTTTTAATGTAAACGCCGACATGTATTTGAAATTCCCTATAAGTCTGACCCGAGGAAACAATACATAGCGACATATTTCTATATTACAGCAAACATATTTCAGTATTTGGGTAAGTTGCTTTTGCCAAGTAAAGTTTTGTCCAATTGATAAAAAGGGGTGAAAGTAATGGCAATAATTTTGCACTCTTTGTTATTTATGTAGATTTTTGCTTTGATCTTTTTATAACACTTATTTCAGTTTAAGTGACCTGCATGTGTTATTGTGACCATTTGTCGTCCATTGGGCGGTATATGTTGTTTTATACGTTTATGTTGATAGACCTTCGAGGACTTCAGAGTCCGTTATGGTTGTCAAAAATAGTGCTAAATGCTCTTTCTTATGTTTATTATACCATTTCTTTTTTTACATTGAAATTGTTAATTTATTTAAATATTTAATGTAATATGATTTAAAAGATATCCTGACTTTGAAAACAGCGATATTTGAAAATGCACATGGCAAAGTTCATACAAGAATAAGCATTTTAACATTTTATTGCTTTAAGTCTTTATTTATAAGCAACATTCTAATGTTTACTTTAAGCTCATTTATTAACTGAAGACAACTAAAAACATAGGTGTTAATAATACATAAAGTTCATTCTCTAATGTTGTTTCTTTTATGTTTTTTATAATGCAACTTTCCGCAAAAAGCTTAATGTATTGTCATTTTTATTTCTTCTTGTTTATATTAATAAATACAATCGGATACTTTATTTGTATATTGTATTTGTAATACGATGATGTACATGAGTACAAATGTGAATAAAATATGTTCTGTTCTGTTCTATACGCAATACAAATTTAATAAAATTAAATTACATCCACCATTGCTGATGGTATTATTGTCGATGTTTAAGTAAGTGTGACCTTACCTCTCCAATCACGATAATTAGATTAAATATGATGCAGGATGAACTAACAATATGTTTTATGACCATTTTTATGATCGACCAGCCAATATAAGGGGCCCTGTTTGTCTCGCAGCATTGTCGGGACCTACACCGCACTGCTCTCATGGTGGCCCTTGGATATAAGGCTGGTAAAAGTTCATTTTCATGAATATTCGTAGCAACCAGTGGTCCTGTGAAATTGTGCATTACATCGATCTCATTCTTAAATTGAAGCTTGAAATTGTTGTCAATATCAAGATGGCCACACTTACCTGCGACATAAACTGTAAGGAACGAAAATAAAACGAATAACTTGGCTAAATGTCCTTGCCGTTTTGGACACGGCGTCAGTTAAAGGCTTAATGCAGATATTCATGATAAACTTTTATTGCCAAGTAACCCACGGTATATGTATGCAGTGATAACGGAATATTTACCGTGGGGTCTTGGAATATCTACCGTGGGTTCCGGGAATATTTACCGTGGGTTCTGGAAATATCTTCCGTGGGTTCTGGGAATATCTTGGGTTCTGGGAATATCTACCGTGGGTTCTGGGAATATCTACCGTGGGTTCTGGGAATATCTACCGTGGGTTCTGGGAATATTTACCGTGGGTTCTGGGAATATCTACAGTGGGTTCTGGAAATATTTACCGTGGGTTCTGGGAATATCTACCGTGGGTTCCGGTGATGGCCCGGTTGTAAAAGGTAACAGGTAACAAGGATAATAAAATAGCATGATCACATTAGTTGTGTGATGTTTAGTTTTGGGTAAAACGTAAAACAATGCAGGTGAGCTTGCAAAATAATTTCTTTCAACGAAATATCAAATATACACACAAGTTTGACTATATAATGTCACCCTATCTACGCTTTTTCAAAGCTTGATCTCTTTAAAATGCGTGTACTCTTGAGCAAATTATTCTATTTTCAATCCCGCTGTGTTGTCTGAAAATTTTCTTTTCTAAAGCCAACGCCAACACTCAACAAAATCATGATTAATTAAAATAAGGATACAATTTTAAGATAAAAAAACAACATGGTTGGTTTATTTCGATTTGATTGACTATACAAGAGTAAAGGCACAAATCACGTGGTCTTTAACCTTACTGAATTATACACTATAATTGTGTTTTAACACAATGTGACACAGTTTTGAAAACCTCACAAGACAAAAGTAGAAAAAGTCTTTAATACAGAGACAGAGATATATTATGTACACGATATGAACAGCTGCATTCTACCGAGCATATATTACTTAGCAAACTATTTACAACAATGGCATACACAAAGTTTACAAAAAGTATTGTAGATAACAAATTTTAATCAAACTTTCATTTTTTCAATATTTAAAATGTTTTGTAAAAATCACGAAATAAATCAGTTTTCTTTTACGTATTGCATACATAAATCGAACCGTTATACATCATCAAAAATTAACAATTGTTTAGTCATATATATATTAACAACCCAAAACTTTATTATAGAACACATTCAATGTGTTCCATTTCGCACATAGTGAATGTAGTTTTGTCTAGCAAATGACATTGCCTTAACATCTAGCAAACGAAGAGTATATTTTCATATAAGAAGTCACAATAGGAGACCTTTGTTTGGTAAACGCATACTCATTAAAATAGATGTTGACCTTAATTCGAAACTCTGATTACTGAGACAACGTTCCTCTTAAGGTCAGGGTCCAAGCAATAACGAAATTCCATATGCTAACAGGTACTCGCTTCTGAACGGGCGATTTAAGATCGGGGCAAATAAATTGTTAATTTCGCAAGTATGCGTTTCTGAAAGGGCGAGTAAAGATCGAGCCAAACACACTGGATAATTTCACAGGCTAGAGGAACCGTTTCAGTATGGACAAGTTAAAACCCTGGAAATGCAGTTAAGAATTTCGCATTCTTAGAGTAGTCTTGTCCGCATGAACCAGTGAAGACCCGGGTAAATGCAATTGCGACGTGTCCCTGTTAAGACGTCAACACTTTCATATAGCCTGGATAAATTCAATTATAACAAATTGAACTTGCAATATTACACTTCCTGCATGTGCGGATCACTGTTATAAATAATTTTTCAAGCTAAAATAACCGTCTCTGTATAGACGTATCCAGGCTTGGGTTACTAATGCATGGAGCGACGGTACATGTGTTGGTTTTGGAACGGGACTTCAATATCCTCAAATTCTTCTGAGAATGCCATGTCCAAGGGTAGACTGGACCTGGATTCGCCGTGTAACATGTCGATAGAGGGACTCCTGCAAATACAGAGGATATTACGAGGATATAACGTATATTTAATATCCAAATTAAAACGTTAAAATTTTAGGTACATGTCAAACAAGGCCAAACGTTCCGCAATTTATACGTTTTTCAATTTTCGCGTTACTATCGAGCCAATCAGCATACTGAATGACGTAAACACATGACTTATACACATGACGTATACACATGACGTAATTATTGATTAACTCCTAACCAGATGAAAACGTTGCCAGAAGATACCTACACAGACCTACATCTGCGACCTGTTGTGCCTATGATACTTAAACAGACTTTCACCTGCGGTCTTCATCCACCCGTATGAACCGACAAAGACATCATTGTTCAAATGAATATGTCGGCGCATAAGATGCATTAAAAAGCTGCAAACTCAAAAACATCATAGCTAACGTTCGAAAACGTCAAAAATCCATCAATTATAGCTTCTAGCAAACGTTTCTGATTTTTTCATAAACCTACCTGAGTATGTGAACGAATGTTGGGACATTTTCTGCAAATAAACTGCTTGGTTCAATCGGCATGGTCTGATTGTCACTGAAAAAGAAGAAAGAATTGCACTACGCAATGGCAAAAAATGTTCTGAAGAGTGTGATTGTACAATATTGATAGACTGGTAAAATGATATTAACTCGTCAAAATCGTCTTACGTTTATAAAATTAATGTTTTAGAAATTAAGAACTTTTTAAACTTGTCAATAATACGTATATTCCCAGGCTATTGTTGCTTCTATTGTATTCTTTAAGCAACAATTAAAACCCACTGAAGATCACACTCGACACGAAGTCTACCCGGACATCCATTACCATTTTTAAGCCCGAAAGTTCACGTTTCAAATATACACTGTACGTGAGAACATTATTATTTGAACGTATAATCAAGATTTTCCTCTGACATGAAAATGTCATATAAACGTCAAATAGCTTGAACGGAAGTCTAACAGTGTTGCATGATATATGACAATAAACAGACATATGCCCCCGAAGTCATGTCCAGTAAAGCAAATTTTGTAATTATCGTGGAAGTATTTGAGTTATAAAAATAACAATAACATTAGATGTATGTATATAACCATATTGCTTTTTTTACCTACTATCATATGTTTCAATAGGCTAATACACTATCACGATAGGTCTACGGGATGCGAAACTGGGTCACATCGTCTGAATATGCTGGTTCTTGTGCGACACGTCGTGTTTGACATTTCTGCCAGGTTATTTCAAAATCCCTCATGAAATGACAGAGTTACTGAGCGGACACGACCACCAGTGAACTTCTAGGAATTATGGCTTTGACATGTAAGTGTGACCTTGACCTTCAAATAACTGACCTGGGTCTTGTGCGCGACATCTCGTCCTCATGTAAATGCCACATCTGCCAGGTTATTCCATAATTCCTCCAGAAATAACAGAGTTACTGAGCGGACACAACCACCAGTGCACGTCTAGGTATAATGACTTTGACCTGTAAGTGTGACCTTGACCTACGAGTAACCGACGTGGGTCTTGTGCGCTACACGTCGTTTTCATGTGTTTGACTTTTCTGCCAGGTTATTTCAAAATCCCCCAAGAAATGACAGAGTTACTGAGAGGACACGACAACCAGTGCATTGCCAAAGATTATGACTTTGACCTATAACTGTGACATTGACCTTCGACTAACCGACCTGGGCCTTGTGCGCGACATGTCGTCTTCATGAGTTTGACATTTCTGCCCCAGATTATTTCAAAATCCTTCCAGAAATGACAGAGTATCTGAGCGGACACGATCACCAGTGCACTACCAGGGGTTATGACGGTGACCTGTAAGTGTGACCTTAATCTTCGAGTAACCGACCTAGGTCTTCAGCGCGACACGTCGCCTTCACGTGTTTGGCATTTCTGATAAGTTATTTCAATATCTCTCAAGCAATGACAGAGTAACTGAGCAGACACGACCACCAGCACACAACCAGGGTTTGTGACATTGACCTTCGAGTAACCGACCGTAGTCTTGTGCGCGACACGTCGTCTTTATAAGTTTGACATTTCTTCCAAGTTATTTTAAAATCCAAATGGAATGACGGAGTTATTGGATAGACAGACAGACGGACGGACATACGGTTCGATTACTATATTACCAACCTTCGGGAGCATAAAAAACTCATTATATGAAAGATGTTATGTTTGGTTTAGAGTGTCATAATCTTAGATTTGTTTAAAATAGAATGACAATAAAGATAATTCCTCGAGCTGTATGCTAGTTCAGCTAAAATAAGACAACTGTTTAGTTTTGTTTATAACTGATCTATTATAAAAAACTTAAAAAGTGTAAAAGTAATTTTGTGCCTCTGTGCAAATAATCTAAACCAAATGATGTCAGTTTTTTTAATAGTATTGGTACCTGAGCATGTAATTGGGTCTATGCTTCAACACTGATTTAACTTATTCTAACAATGGATCTATCAACCAAATGTATACAATGCACGTAAATAGTTAAACATGTTACATAATATCGCAATGCTTCTCTTTCCACACATTTTATTCACCCCATGTGCCGTTTCTTTTAATCAAACAATGTTGAGGTTTAATAACGATGCCATTTAAAAAAATTGGCGCGTATGCTTTTTGTACTTTATTGTATTTAAATAATGTCCAAGGATATATATCAACAAATAACAGTAATATATATATATGAAGTTTGACATCTAGTTTGTTTAGAAATTTGATTTTAAGTTTACGTGATCTAACGCCCAATATATAATAATATACATCGAGTTCAGGCGCGTTTTAATTTAATCGCGCTGGCTGACACGTTCTACAATAGTTTGTGATTTAAAAGGCACACAAATGCGAACTATCAGGTGCGTTTTAATTTAATCGCGCTGGCTGACACGTTCTACAAGAGCTTGTTATTTAAAAGGCACACAAATGCGAACTATCAGGTGCGTTTTAATTTAATCGCGCTGGCTGACACGTTCTACAATAGTTTGTGATTTAAAAGGCACACAAATGCGAACTATCAGGTGCGTTTTAATTTAATCGCGCTGGCTGGCACGTTCTACAATAGCTTGCGATTTAAAAGGCACGAAAATGCGAACTATCAGGTGCGTTTTAATTTAATCGCGCTGGCTGACACGTTCTACAATAGCTTGCGATTTAAAAGGCACACAAATGCGAACTATCAGGTGCGTTTTAATTTAATCGCGCTGGCTGGCACGTTCTACAATAGCTTGCGATTTAAAAGGCACACAAATGCGAACTATCAGGTGCGTTTTAATTTAATCGCGCTGGCTGACACGTTCTACAAGAACTTGTAATTTAAAAGGGACACAAATGCGAACTACAATTTACGCAATGTTGATAAGTTGTTTCCCTTGTTTGAATGTTCTATTTCACCCCCACGTACTTCCTGGTTATTTTAGTTCTAAAAGAAGTTTCAACAACCTACGAAATTGCAAATTTTATTTATTTATTATTCTCATAATTTAATACTAATGTTATAAGTACTTTGAGTAAAACAAAACAGTTTTACTTTCCAAGATAGGGTAAAGTTTCAGACGAAGGCCATTTGAACGAAAATAACAGCTTATCACAATATGTCAGCTTGGTCAACAATACGAAAATGGGTAGAGAAAGTAAAAGGAACAGCTTTTGAATTGCAGTAAAAAAGTCCCGATTTATACCGTTATATATCGTTTATTTTATCAGAATGCTTCTTTGTTTATAGAGGTAAAATATTGATAGTGCTAGAATATGTTTTTAATTATTATGTGTAGGTTAATTGTCAAAAAAGATTCCCGTTTTTAGTTCTGGTTTTCATACTTGTCTTTATAAAATATTTTATCGATTTTTAGATCTATCATCATTAATATAACCAAGAAGCACTCAAGGGATTAAGATCGATATGGGTTTTAGTATTTTTTTTTCATACAAACATTCTGACATGTCTTGGTCAATCGAACGTTTCCATATAAGGCCCAACAGTTTCATTCACCATCAAATGTGTTTCTCAACAACAATGTGTAATGAGCACATTCCCTTTGACACTCACACAGCACAAGTTAGTACAAAAAAGAAAACAGAAGAGATCAGTTTGACACAAACCTGGATGTGAATATTGTTTCGTCTGTTCCGCTAGCATTCTTGCCGGCTCGGCGGGACCGACGGAATATATAAGCCACCAGTAGCAGTGCCACCATCAGCAAGAAGATGACGGGCAGGCACACTCCAAGGATGATCGCCAGGTTGTTATCCCCACAGGTCGTCTCTTCACATCTAAATATTGTAAATATTGTAAAGCACATATGGAAAAAACATTATATATGCATATCTTAAACATAAGACATATGCATACACTCTCTAAAATCCACGTGCAAACACCACTTCCTTCATTATGACTAAATATGGCGCAGTTACTTTCATTATATACTTAGCACGATATCGTCTTTGGCTTACTGCTTTGTGCTAAATATAAATTCTTTGACATGAACATTATCATCATTGTCCTAAGACCTAAATATATATAAAGTGAGAAGTATTCAACTTACTTGCATAACTGTTGGCCATCTTTGAGCTCACACAGACCCTTGTCCACACACGTCCCTCGTTCTTGATACCAGAAACATGACGAGGTTATGGGCGCTGGAGGATGGTACAATGATAGTTAATATGGAATTGGCTACCAGGAAAAGGAAGATGATATGGGCGCTGGAGGATGGTACAATGATAGTTAATATGGAATTGGCTACCAGGAAAAGGAAGATGATATGGGCGCTGGAGGATGGTACAATGATAAAGGGAAGATGATATGGGCGCTGGAGGATGGTACAATGATAGTTAATATGGAATTGGCCACAAGGAAAAGGAAGATGATATGGGCGCTGGAGGATGGTACAATGATAAAGGGAAGATGATATGGGCGCTGGAGGATGGTACAATGATAGTTAATATGGAATTGGCTTCCAGGAAAAGGAAGATGATATGGGTGCTTGGGAAGGGCAAAATAATACGCGTAACATCGCTGTTTGAGCTAACAACTAGTGGATGATTTGGAGGCTGTGAAATTTAAAGTAAAATTAGCAAATTTAATTGTAAGAGCAAGATAAAGATGGTCTGGACGCAAGAAAGAGGTCCAAGGATAGTAACATCTTTAATTGTATAAGAAACATATAGATTTCATGGGCGCAGAGAAAGATACAAACAATAGCATGTATCTTTCATACGTGAATGCAATTGAAAAATGATGTTGCCACCGAGTGTAGTTCGAAGTGAAACTGTAACATGTTTGTTTGTTACGTCGCACCGACACAATTATGATCATACCGGCGACATCCAGCTATCTATTGGTGGAGGAAGACCACAGGCCTATGCCTGTGAAGAACTATGCGCACCACAGACCTAACTGTAACACGTGATAGGTAATTCTGATAATAAAATGTCCGGTGTTACGAACGAGCATGGGTCTTTACAAGCAGGGCAGGCCGGAATAGTGCAATAGTTAATAGTTTATACCAAGTTATAGTCTACTTTCAAGCTACTGCTCATTCAGTCGACTTTACAGTTTACACCCTGATCAATGGATGCATAAGATTAATCCCGTACTATGGCAGCCGACACATGGCACTGGGAAGTCATATTACTGACCCGAAAAACCCTCGTAGATACCCCAATATACACCTGGGTGAAGTGGAACAATTCGAGGTAAATTTCTTGCTCAAGCAAATTTGCGGCGACCTGTCCGGGGTTCGGACCACGGATCCCATGATCCGGAGTCGTGCGTCCTACCACTGGACTATTCCGCTCCTAAATCCGTAGTATGTTGGTTCCCAGAACGGGAGGCCTCGGGTTCAAACCGGAGATGCGACATACCAAAACCGTTAAAATCGTACTGGTAGAGCTTCCTTGCTAACACTAGAGAAGTTATATAAAGGTCGTTCGACGGCATGTCGACAGGGTTTCAAGATAATATGAATAGGGATCAACCAGGTGTTCGTGGCATGTTTTACACAGTGACGACAATACGGTATCTGCTTTAAATGGATACTGATCGCCAGATAACTTGGATATTGTTGTTTGGGAATATGTTTTTAAGAGTGGTTGTCTCGCCGCCAACATTATTTCAGTTATTTGTTGACTTGAAGCAGGTAAAGTGCTGCCTAATCAATTGAAATTACCTTTTCGTGTAACACCGTAGGTGAACGTAGGCGACCCTGTTACGGTAAGTGCGACATCTTGTGACATGGCAACGGCGTTATTGTTGTCTTTGAGCATCTGCAAGAAGTTCGTACCGAGGACCGTGATGAAGTCTTCCGACAGGGTGGTCTTGTTGAATTGGATAGTCACCATGTACTCAAACGTAGTCTCGTCGTAGGTCACACTGGGATAACAAACAAATGATATATGCTGAACCGTAAAGCCGCCATGTACTAGTACACAGTCGCGTCGTACAATACAAGTGGATAATATGCAAGTACATGGGCTGTTGTTGGACAGGGCAGCCGACGTGTACTCATTCAAAGTTTTGTCGTAAAATATATTTGGATAAGATGCGATTTAATGCTTTTAGCATACGTTGTTGAACTGTTTAACCATAAGGCACTTGTACACGGTATGGTGGCATGATGCACTATAATTTATCTAAATATCGACAATTTACTATTTATGTATCCTTTAAATTCAAAATGTCAAACATTCATGTACTAACCCAGTTACGAAACTGGAATAGTACACGTCTTTTTGATAATGTCGATTACCGTAGAGATTGCTTTGGGGATCGTGAAAACGAACAGGGTTTGCTACAACAACTATTACATGTACTGCTGTTGCTGATGATGATAATGATAATAGTGGCGATGAAAACTTACTCTATCCCTGTATAAGGTACTCTTGCAATGGTGCTTCCAGCCATTAAATTGTTGATAACAGCCTGAAAATAAATTTAACTACTATGTCAGCTTGAAGGAAAGTCCAAGCGGTCAAATATAATGATATACAAAATCATTTCAAGTTCAGAAATAACATTTGCGACAGCATATTCAAAACACATCCTGACAGGCTAGTTGTCGATTGTATACAATTAACACCAAAACTCTTGTATAATAGTATTATGCATGTACGTTCTGCAGACACAACTTGGTAACATCAGTGTACTATTTTTTACTGACTTATGATTGAAGTATACACATGATGTATATTCCTGTTAGCGTTGTTCGAAATAATACTAAATTTTTGGGCCATCAAATGGCTTATTTCTTTATACAACTTCAATGCTTCTACAAACATATTGAAACATGCAAATTATTTTACATGTTAATATAATATACATTTAGTGACTAGCGACAATAAATTACTTTATAAGTCATTTTGGTTTTATATAACTGACCAACAGTGACCAAGTCGGTTTAAGTCACGTTCATTCCTGCACGGATACAAATAAAGTCAAACTTGTCAGATTATGTTTGAAACCTTTATTCTATTTGGGAATACTTTAACTCTTGTTTAAAATTGCATTGCTCGACCATTGCTGAACGTCACCATTTGTAGCGTTTTGCTCTCTAAGCCTGCTAACGATACGGCATTAGTAAACAGTGTAGGAATCAGATCAGCCAGATTTCGCTCTATCCATACATCGTATTACCTATGTAAGAAATTGTTTCAAGCAACTAAGAATGTAAAAATTATTTTTAAAGACAAGTAATGACAAGAAAATGTAATTGTAACCCCACATATCAAAACGCCATAAATTTAACCGTATGCAAGATAACCTTATTGTGTGGAATAAGCCATCCTCCTATCCAGAGTTATCGGTCCTTATTATCACATATATCCCTGTAATAGGCTACCGGCCAATGGCAATATTGATGACGTAAAAAAAAGAAAACAGCAACAAACAAACAAGAGGTTAATGATGTGTCGAGAAGTGTGTTTATCTTACAATTTGCGTTTAAGTTAAAGATATTTTCTTATAAATAAATCGTTCTCATTGCTTAACTAAAACATGGAATTAGTTTCTGTTCTTTTTTTTGCAAGTTAATTAAGAACATGAATGTTCACAATAACACAGTGTGTCAATACTCGTAGATTCAAAATCTAACAAATTAAATTACTGGCATCATTGTATTTAACATTATTCAAACAATTCATCTTTAACTCATTCGAAACAAGTTAAGCTTAGTGCGTTGACTATTTGAAACTTTAAAAAAAAAATCATTTCATAAACGACGCTTTAAGGTAAGCATTTGCAGAAGCTGCCTATTTACAAATAAATCTTGTTCCGAGGACGTCCGTTCGCGGATTTTTTGACGTCTGCAATGAGCATTTAAGTAAACATTGATTGTTTGTCACCACTTACTTAAAAGAAGAGAAATGCTACTTTGATGGAAAAATAAACGCTTGTTCTTATAGACAACTTTCTGCCGCTTGAGCTGGTTATTTTTGGAAAGATGAAGGAAACCGGCTACGCGGCACAACAAAAAACAAAAAAACAAACAAACAAACAAACAAACACCCCCTCAAAACAACAACAACAACAACAAACAAAAACAAAACGAGTGCTTTGGCTAAACTGGTTGATGCAGCTAATTCTTAAGTTAATATCACTAAAATATCGTGACTTTCATTAAGTGACAGTTTTTTTAAGTTTGTTACAACGTAAAATATACATCATTTTTATTTGTAAACACACACCAGCTGATCGTTGATTCGGACAGGCCGAAAGAGTCGCCTACCAGACGGAAAAATACACCTGTCATAGAAGCCATTTAGAAGCGATTTCTTAAGACCGTTTCATTTCTTTTAGATTTCTCCAACGTCTCTGACAACAGTCGTCATCTGTTTTCTTTCTACTATAAGAAGCATTAGAGCTGTCTCAATTATTTGAGCAAAATCTCATTGTTGTGTTAAAGCTGAGATTTTTCTCAAAATATGCTTTGCAATTCATTTGAAAAGTATCTCAGCTGAATTGAGAAAAATAAATCTTAAATCTGAACTGAGATTTCAGTCGAGAAATGTTTTTGCAATCGGGATCTGGAGTCGTATTGAATCAAGTGACCTAAAGTACTATGAGCCTGTGACAGAGGTAAATGAAATAAATCGACATTGCAAGAAAATGGGTATGAACGACAGTGCTTTAGATCTTTGGTAGATGCTTCAAGCTTTAAGCCGTACTGGTGTTAGAAATACAATGAAATCGAAACTAAACAATTCCAAATAACAAGACCATTACATGAAACTGATCCAAAACAATACCATTTTACCATTTCTTTTCTCCTTAGTCTACTCCTTATCTGGTCTTTATGCCATATCTGCTATTGCGCCCGTTAAAACTCGTAACGTAGGTCATTTTGAAATGTGTACGTTAACATTGCCATTGATAATTCATACAATACATAAACTATACATGTGCTAAAACTTAGTTGCTAATTCGGTAATGCATCGGACTGCCACACAAGGGGATCATACCAAAAATAAATCACCTTTCTGTTTTGCTTATATGTTTTTTTTTTTATCATTTTCTTGCATTTTACTTTCATCGGCTAAAATATTTACAGCTCCCTAATGATCCGAATATTTTTTTTCTATAAATATCTTTCACCCGGATCTGTTAAAATTGTTATAGAGATAGAATCTGAATGTGTCAGTCAGAGTTGTTATGGATTTAAATTCGCAAACACTCTGAAGAGTAACCCTAAAGTAATATTAACAGTTAGACGTAAATGCATTAATCTACAAACAAAACCGCTGGCTTGTAATCAGTTACAAAAGAAGTAGACAGTTGGTATTGTCACAGCAGTTGTATTTAGTCGTGTCCTGTTGCCATGTAGCAAGACACTTAGTGGCCGATGTACAAGATCTACAACAATGAGATGTATTTGTGAAATCAACCACATTCATTCAGATTCATTGGCTAATGTTACATTAACGAATGCAAGATCTTGGCGCGTCTTATTAAATGAATGTCCAGTTAATTATGGGATCTTTCAAATTCTTGAAAAAGCAGAAATGTACACCCAACACATGTCTACCGGTTGCTTTGAACTGGTTATGTCGATATGCTTTCGTCTATGTATATAATCTTTATACGATGTATAACAATAATCAAAGAGATTAGAAGCGCTGTTTCGGTGGTGTAAGATTGACATTTTAATCGATTACAGGTGTGCAAACAATAGTCAAACCTATTCCGTAGTAAATAAAATGCATAACGCAGTGGAAATTGGAAAGCAATCATGTCTTAAGATGCAAATAAACACTTCTACTATAACACAGGCCATAGATTATATAATGGGACAACTGTTTCACAAGTCACTTACATGCGACAATAGAAACCATTAATAAACATTCAATAGTTTCTATGCTTTTATTTGTATATTCTATATTTCTATATTTTGCTATTTAGCTAAAGTTACGTGTGAAATAAATGCTCATACATGCTACCGGATTCGACCAAAAAAAACCGATGAGTACGAATGACCTGTGTCATCAATAATCTGGCACAGTAAGGTCTAGCGCAAGATAATCGGAAATATCCCGGCCTAGTAGATATGTATAGTAGATATGCATAGTCAGTAGAACACTCATTCTAATAGCAGTTCGCTCCCCATTTCCACCCTTTCTTCTAGCCAGTAAGTAATATTTGTACGCAGTATTGTTCATTCATACATGTACATATCATGTATATCTGAATAATAAAAGGTTTTAACAGATAACAATATTACTGCTAATATTTAAAGCTTGCCTGGACACAACTGTCGTGTCTAGTCTCTTAAGTCATACATATTTGTTCCGTAGGCGTACTTCTTCTTCCAAGGCACGAATAACTGACCGCGAGTAGTCAATGTCATGCAGGGTCGATCCTGCGTGCTTCTAAAATGCAGCTCCCCAAAACTCTGGACGGTCCAGAAACGACGCCGGTGAAAGGCTTATATAATTGTATTTGAAACAGTTTAGTTCCCATATATAGCTAAAACGGCAATCTGTCTGTCTGTGTGTCTGTGTGTCTGTCTGTCTGTCTGTCCGTCCGTCCGTCCGTCCATCCATCCATCCATCCATCCATCCATCCATCCATCCATCCATCCACCCACCATTCATCCATTCATCCATCCATCCACCATCCATCCATCCATCCATCCACCCACCCACCATCCACCCATCCATCCATCTATCCATCCATCCACCATCCATCCATCCATCCATCCATTCATCCATCCATCCATCCATCTATCTATCTGTCTAGACGCGACAGTTGTGTCCAGACAGGCTTCAAGTATTACCTACCTACCTACCTACCTACCTACCTACCTACCTACCTACCTACCTACCTACCTACCTACCTACCTACCTACCTACCTACCTACCTACCTACCTACCTACCTACCTACCTACCTACCTACCTACCTACCTACCTACCTACCTACCTACCTACCTACCTACCTACCTACCTACCTACCTACCTACCTACCTACCTACCTACCTACCTACCTACCTACCTACCTACCTACCTACCTACCTACCTACCTACCTACCTACCTACCTACCTACCTACCTACCTACCTACCTACCTACCTACCTACCTACCTACCTACCTACCTACCTCCTACCTACCTACCTACCTACCTACCTACCTCCCTACCTACCTACCTACCTACCTACCTACCTACCTACCTACCTACCTACCTACCTACCTACCTACCTACCTACCTACCTACCTACCTACCTACCTACCTAC
This sequence comes from Sinonovacula constricta, assembly GCA_007844125.1. NCBI lineage: Eukaryota > Metazoa > Mollusca > Bivalvia > Cardiida > Solecurtidae > Sinonovacula > Sinonovacula constricta. The sequence continues at coordinate 7,136,050 of CM017569.1, forward strand.
CTACCGACGACCGACCTGACCGACCGACGACCTACCTACAGAACGACCGACAGACCGACCGACAACCTACCTACCTACCTACCTACCTACCTACCTACCTACCTACCTACCTACCTACCTACCTACCTACCTACCTACCTATCTACCTACCTACCTACCTACCTACCTACCTACCTACCTACCTACCTACCTACCTACCTACCTACTCACCCACCCAACTACCTACCTACCTATCTTTTCAAAGCCACCCAATCACCCACCCACCCATCCATCCATCCATATATATATGCATATGGGAATGACAAATTGCTTACACAACGGGTGCGGTTAAAATTTCAAAGCTACACTATTGAATCCATTATTCGAGTATAAGGTTTAATTATTTTAATCTGTTTTTTTCTGAGGATTCAAACTAATATTGTACCGTTGATGACTTTGAAGGATTATAGTTGCATTCGTGTATGTTGATTTCTAGAGCATCATTTATACATATATAATTCTCCTCAATCTGTTCCCTTTGTTCAATTCTAGGTATAAACATTATTGCTATATAAACCTATTAAAAGCTATTAGGAACATTTGAGTACATTGAATGCAGTTCTATAAGTATCCGTTTTATTCACTAAAGTGGATGAAACAATAGTGAAAAAGTAGATTAGACTGCAAAACGATTTATAAACGAAATTATTGTTTCTTTGGGTAAAACAGCCAAATGTCACAGTTTACATAGTTCTTCTATCAGAGTATGTTGTACGTCTTTACTCTTACTCATGAATTAGGCTCTTTTTAAAATTTCATCTTTTACAGAAAATGTCTCGCGAAAGAAGTTACTACTTGTCCTGCTGTAAATTGACGTACAAATCGAAATATAATAAAATATGTGATTGCAAATTGATTTCAATTGGCTTCCACTTTTTGTTTTTGTTTTGTTTTTAAATACATATCTTTTGAAATACACAAACATGGCCACTCAAACTCAAGCGGTGAGAGACCAAGCAGTCGAGAGGAGTTACACGTCGACGAATCTGCCATTCCGCCAAGGGTGTCAGCTCTGTATGTTGATATAATCAGTTTTTTTATTCAAACTACTTTGTTCTCACTCCTTGTTGCTTTAAGTGGACTTGACCTTAAATTAGAACTTCGGTTCATAATTAGAGGGAGGACAGAAGTATACACATCAAAAAGTTATACACATCAAAAAGAGAAGTTATATAGCCATTCTAATAGTAACATATGCAGAACCCATAGTCTGCTGCTGTCATTAAAGAATGAAAATGTGCAAATGTATTTGATAACATGCTACTTTGAAGAGTTTCATATACACACATTCAAAAATTGTTCAAATTGAAGAATAGCGGGCGATTCCCAGCAAGCACTACCTTATTTCATTTGAGCAAACTTATCCTATTTTTAGTCGCTTTAATAAAAAATGCCAATTTCCACATTTTCTTGGCAATTAATCAAGCATTGACTGCAATTGAGTGCAGTATGTAATTATTTTTAACGTTTAAATATTACTGTTTAAAATCAAATTTATTTACTTCTATCGGTTTTAAATGACGACATTCACAAATCTTGTTTGCGGGTTCATATAAAGGTGTGTTGAGAATCGTCTGTAAATATGCAATAAATGCATTAAACATAGGTAAAGAAGACAAATGAACGATCACGTTAAAAAATCAAATAAAAATTACCTGGCTTATTTGTGCACTTGAGAATGGAGAGGGTCTTCGTGGAATAGGTTCCATCAAATTGAACACAATACTACTGGCAGATGTGAACTGACTTGGAATGAAATCTATTGTTGGATAATACAAGAGAGAGCTTAATATACAGATAAAATCACGCTTTGTAATCTTTTTTTGATGAAATAAGCGAGGAAAGATTTAAACACATGCAAAATATCATTAAGTATACCAGACAATAAAATCATGCTAGGTGTTGCACGGATTGCTATACAATATAATAAACCCAATAAACAAACAACAACCAGAACTGCCACGAGCATCCGTTTTTTTTACTTTATAAAACAATTTTGTCAGTTAATTTTGTAGTTTAACCTTAGCCTTTCGTTCCACTGAAATAGTTACCTTTACAATGTTGTTCTACAAAGATTTCTATCAGTCGCTTTTTTTAAAAACAAAATTGCTTTTTAATGAGTTTCGGCGAGTCGGTGGTTCTACGTAGGCTGCTAAAAGTGGTTTTACTTATATATTATCAATAATTCGTCATATACCCTTAAAATTTAAAGCATTGAACACATTCCACAAAAATAAACTTAGCTAACCGTCAAAACAACAAACAACAGCAGCACTTACCACCGACACACACAGGCGGGACACTATCCCAAATGCCTCCCGCTAGACAGGTGATGACGTCACTGCCGACTTGCAGGTAGCCAGGATCACACTCAAACACAACACTCTGTCCAATGTAGAAATCGCTGTAGCTTACTATGTTGCCATTGTTGGGGGAAGATACAGCAGGGCAATCTACAATAAATAAAACATGATAAAAATAATAGTAAATCATATTTACTGGCGGCTCTACCCAAAATCTTGTCTTTCTAAAGAAAAAAAATATTAAAAAGTTATTTTAACAACATCACTTACTTGTAAATCGAAGTGTATTACACGATATAATAAGAGCACCGCAATGCAGAGCAAAATACGCCCGTCAATAGAGCAATTTGAAACAAACTGCTTTGCACTCTGGTGCAATGCAATATGGTAAAGTTTTGAACTGCACTCTGGGTTATTGCAAGAAAAACTGAAATTAAAGTAGAATAACATAAAAAATCTTTAATCTGCCAAACTGCTGTTCACTGTTGTGAAATACTCTGGCATGATTGCGGACTGCAATCTGGATAATTGAAAAACTCAAAGGGAAATACCATCAAATATACAAAAATTTACGTAATGGAATTTGTGCAGAAAAGGGGCTTTACTTAAAAATAATAAGTTCTTGTGCACTGCACTCTGTTTCAATAAAACATCTATCCATCTATAAAGTTTCAAATCAATGGCTTTGATAATATAGGAGTATGGTCCAGACAAATATAAAGTACGAAAATTGAACTAAGGTTAATAACTCCAAAATCATGAAGTGCAGAGTGATGGTTCTTATGCACTGCACTTCGTCTAAATAAGATCTATCCACCTATGAAGTTTCAAGCCGATAACTTTGATAACGTAGGAGTTATGCTCCGGACAAACATCTGGACGCAGCCCGAGCCATGGGTGTTCCGTACGACGGGCGTATAAAAATAAATAAAAAAAACTTTCTAGTCATAACTTAATTAAAGTTAATTGTTTTAGTTTCAAAACATTAAAAGGGTTACATTAAACCTTAGGAACAGCCTCTGATACAAGCTCTAAGTTTCATAATCATCTTGACCGTGAGCATCGTTTGTTAAGAACACCAAACCATTTACAATCTAAGAAATAATGAAAAGGTTTGGTCATTTGACCCGCCTACTTTTGAAACAGCTAGGTGCCACACCACTCCAAGACCCTGCTGAACAAGTCTGAGTCTCTGTACCAACCCGAGTGTAGCCACTGTCACAAGCATATGTGGCAACAAAGCCGTTGATGCTGACAGCTCCATTGGACGGGACAGATAGAGTAGGACAATCTGAAAGTGTAAACAAAAAAGGAAGACTTACTAAAGATAAAATATTTAGCTAAGTCACTTGTTTACTTCCGCTTGCAATTTATAAACATAAAACACTAGTTATAGACCGTCACTTGTTGATATGTGTTTAGTTTACTTCTTTTTTTTGTTAGTCAGCGCTATAGTGTAATTGGCAGGCTTCGGCGTTAACTGCACGGCCATATCATCCGACTGTCAACTCAATTCATATTTGTAATACAATATGGGATAGATATTTAACGCTAATGGGCCAGCTGTGATTACAAAACAATAAATATAAAAAAATGACTGACCTAAATAATCGGACTATAGATAATACAGGTTGGAAAAATAACATAAACATACTTGAAATTCCAGCGAATATTGGGCAAAGTCAAGCAACTTAAATGCAAGTAGGCATCCCAACTTTTGTATACGCTTAACGTTCTAGAATTCTGTACTTATAATTAATATATATTTCGAATTAAAATCGTTAAAAAGCACCAAGGACTTAGATAACATAGCCAATAATTGTGTCTGCTTACCCAGTAAAGTACACGAAGGGGTCGGCCAATTTCCGCTAGGTGGACAGGAAATAGTCAAAGTGGTGGTTGTGTATCCCGTAGCACATGTTACCGTTGCTGTACTGCCAAAGGTACTTGTTCCGGAGTCCAAGGCCGCATTTCCATTCGCGATGGTCGGCAGTGTGGACGTACAATCTACAAAGTAATTGTCAATCTCATTATTTAATGTGTTGTTGTAAAATATCTTTTAAAACTAATACCTCCGACTTATTAGTTAAAAAAACATGCAAAGTGATTCCTTTAAAAATCATTGAAAGCATTGTAATAATGAGTATTTTGTCTAGACAAATCATCATTTAATTTAAGTCTTTGCAGTTAAAGGGTTTTAGCAAATACGTTTTAGAATCAAAAAATATTTTTAACAAGTCTATAGCCTCATGGCATTAACTGTACATGGGAATGCAATAACTGAAGTATTTAAATAAATTCAGTATTTAAGGTTTTGTTGGCCTCTTCTACTAGCAACAAACTATCTATTTGTAAAATAATATTAGATTCTATATATAGGCTGAATTCTTTTTATAAAAACGATCATGCACTATACTTATACTTCTAATTAAAAGACGATTTTTCCTAGAACAGACATGTAGCATTAAAAATGTTGAAGCACCGGAGTAGCATACATAGGGGAGGCAATGTATTCAATAATCGTTACTACTGACCAACTATTGTACATGAAGGGGTCGGCCAAACTCCACTTGCTGTGCAGGAAATAGACGTAGATGTAGTTGTGTACCCCGTAATGCAGGAAACTGTTGCCGTACTACCATAGGTACTTGTTTCCGTGTCCAAGACCGCATTTCCATTCGAGAAGGTAGGCAGTGTCGATGTACAATCTAAATAAAACAATGCCCTCTTTTACTTCCGATTAACTGTAATACCATTTATGAACACGATTTGGGCTGTTAAGATTGTTAAAAAATGAAAGTTGGCTGTTAGATTTATTCTGGATCATCGAAGTTATTATTTGCAAGTCAATGGCTGTTTGCTCTTACCCACTAAAGTACATGTAGGGGTCGGCCATATTCCATTTGCTTGGCAGGAGATGGATGAAGTTGTAGTTGTGTATCCCGTATTACAACTAACTGTTGCTGTGCTACCATAGGTACTTGTTTTACTATCCATGGCGGCAATTCCATTTGAAAAAGATGGAAGAGCCGAAGTGCAATCTGCAAAGGAAATGCAGTTAGCTCTACTATGCTAAAGATATGGAGAGATATTTGAAAACCTAATAATCAACGTCCTCGTCGCTGTCATCATTTTCAACGTTTATCCATACAATCTCTTAAGCTTATATCTTTAATGCAGTTTATCAAACCTTCATATTCAACAATATTATTCGTAAAGTTTAGTAAAAATGTGTTGAAAATTAGTAATGATTATGTCTTCTTTACTTGTTTTACTTAGACACGTTTGTAATGTTTTACTCTCAATGATTTTCCAATGCTATATCGTTACTTTTAACACATTATCGAAAATAAGGATGAATCTTGTTCTTCGTATTGTTTTATTTTAATTACATCATAGAAACTTTGAATGATATTTCCAATTCTTTAATAATGTATATTTTATTCTAAATGATAAAAATATGCAACATACTATCTACCAACGGCGCCAAATTACATTCTAATATTGCCATTATTGTTTGATGTAAATGATATTATGATATTGACAATTACATTACAGTCAAAGCAGCAGGGAAGTACGCGTTATAAATATATGAGTCTATTTGCCTTGAGCGAATTGGCAACGTGTTTGAAATGACGTACCGACTATTGTGCATTTAGGGATCGCCCATTCCACAAGAAACAGTTCTATTTTATTTTCCTTTTTGTTGAACTAGAACACATGAATACACACGATGCTATGGGTATTTCTCAACTTTATTTTTCGTTTTAAATATAATTTAAATGAGACACATGACCGATATTTGTTTTTTTGATGATTCATTCTTATGTTTTAAATTTTAAACCATTAACGAACTGACATTATAAGACACCATTGACATTAGAATGTGTCCGCTTACCGACTATAGTGCATGTAGGTGTTGGCCAAACACTACTTGCAGGACAGGAAATAGTCGAAGTGGCAGTATTGTATCCCGTATCACACGTCACTGTTGCTGTACTACCATATGTGCTTGTGCCAGTGTCCAAGACGGCGACGCCATTCGAAAATATTGGCAGTGTCGAGCTACAGTCTATAGAAGCTGCGGTATAGAGTTTATATTTGCAAATTTTTAAATTTATAAATATTCTACAAAAAATCTCCAAAAATCGTTATAATGATGTTTATTTATAACAAGTATCAATAACGTACAGTGTGTAGTTTTGATGCATGTGCTTATTGTGTCACTATTACTGCGTACCTCAATGCAAACGAGGCTCTTTAATTCAGTTACATGGGGAGTGGGGTAAGGAGGCGTTAATTTTATTAATCCTTTACAAAAGAAATGGCAATTATCTTTTTATTTCGATATATATAGTTTTTATAATATCCCCCCCCCCAAAAAAAAAGAAAAAAAAAATACACGCGTAAACAGCAGCAACAACCACAGTAACAATAACGACTATCATAAACCAACAATAATGAAGTTATAGAAAAGTACTCGATAATATTTTGTATGTAACAACAACAACGTCTGTGTGAATATTACAAATACAAGAGAAGTGTAAAATGCACTTTTTACAAGCCAGTAGATGACCAATTGCAGTATTGTTGGAAGTGTATATATTATTGTACATTATGCGGTCTTTGTGTCATGCGTGTAGATATCATTACTCGTACGTATTGAATGTGAGCAATTCACAGGCTTAGCTGTTGGTGGTGAGCTTTTCATCAATAGATGAAGCGGATACAGTGTCTCTCGACATCATCGAAAATGTATGTTTTCATGTAACATACCTAATTGGGTTTATGCACCGTTCACATAACAACATAACACTTAATTTTTTCTGACCTTTTGTAAATTGTACAAAGACCCCTACATTCGCGGCACACACACACAAATAATGCAATTTGGTTTTAATTATGCTTACCCACTACCACGCACGAAGGAGTTGGCCAAATTCCACTTGCTGGACATGAAATAGACGAAACGGTAGCTTCGTATCCCGTATCACATGTCACTGTTGCTGTGCTGCCATACGTACTTGTTTCAGTGTCCAAGGCAGCAGTACCCTTAGAGAATGAAGGCAGCGTCGAAGTACAGTCTACAAAAAGAACAATATCCTCTTATATCTGATTTATTAGCGTTAGTACAACTTGCACTTTCTGTTAAATAACATGTCAAGAGCTTTTAATATCGTTTAAATTCCAAACCTTTCAACCGATCGGCATATGGTTTTATTGTTTGGCTAGGTGATCAAATCTGGACCACTTACGAGCAGTTTACTTACAATTAACTGACACTTGAAAAACGTAAGACAAAACAGACCACACAATCAATTGCCATCTTTGCTTACCAACTATTGTGCATGTAGCAGTCGTCCAAGCTCCATTGGCTGGACAGGAAATAGACGCAGTGGAAGCTGTATATCCCGTATCACAGGTTACTGTTGCTGTACTTCCATATGTAGTTGATGTTGTGTCCAAGACCACATTCCCATTGAAGAATGTCGGGAGTGACGACGTACAATCTATTAAAAGCAATGCCATTAATTTTTCTTTAGACTATTTCACATTTTGCATTCAGTTTTCAGTTTGTTATAATTATTGTCGTAAATATGTAAGGTCATATTGACTTCAAGCTTTAAATATCTGTTTACGATTTCAGAATATGAACCGTTCTGGATCATTAAAAACTGTTAAAGACGAACATCTGCAAAGAAAAGATTCGAATATATTCAACTACTTCAGGGTGCCTACAGTAATACAAATCGAGTCGACCAAACTCCACTTGCTGGACAGGTAAGACGAAAGGGTTGATGTATATCCCGTATCAGGTTACTGTTGCTGCACTTCCAAAGTTGTTACAGTGTTTAGACAATGTATTCAATAGCAGTTTTGTCATCCTGCTAAATTTCATGTAGAGGTCAGAAAAACTCTTATTTCAGTGGCTAGAGATTATATTGGTAGAGGACTTGTTGTGTACGAAATAAGTGGCAATTGTGTTCGTAGAAGTGACCTCCAAATCCTTTCTTATTTTGCTATACAAGGTGACAATTTTGTGGATTACGCCCTCTACCACCTTTATTCGAACTTATCATTACACATAAATTTCCTTAAATCTACGATAAAATGAAGCATTGGGAATGAAAATGTAATATGCTCTGTAGTAGTTTATTATTATTTTCAATGTTAAATTAAATCGGGCCGAGTACAGATTGTCTCCCATATATTTTGTCACTTGTCAGAAAATTTAAGTGGCTTGAACAAGGTAGAATATATTAGTTTGAACAACGAGACTTTGTTTAACCATAAAACTGGAATAAAAACGTAACCACTGATAATAATAACTATCATATTTACCGTTCACCGTTATAAGCAGCTACAGGAAGAGAAAATAGATATAACATTTAAAGCCGCTCCTTGGTGTGGGCTCCTTGAGAACGCTTTGAATGCCACATAAATGACGGGCTACGAATTACACATTTCATTTGCCATACAAACTTCTAGAAATCCCTTATAACAGCTTGGTTACAAGAGACAGCCTAAATTGTTGCGTACCTAAGGTTACTGTATAACTATCGGATTAAAAAATGGTCGTCTGTTCTCAAAAAGTAAAAAAGTAAATATATACGAAGATGAATTCATGGAGCGTTCGTTTTGGATAAGATCATCGACCTGGCCACGACCATACACATGGTATACAAACGTCATATTCTAATACAGGGTGCCTAACAAGGCCGTGTAAATTGTTAAAAACCGTTGGATGGGTGTTCATTGCCCGTAATTTTGTGTTAATGTCTAGATGGAAATGGGGGACCTGTCCACGCAAATTGGCCAGTATAGCGCATGTAAGCCGAACCTTTTTATATTTACAATAATTTATGTGTAAATATAGCAAAAGTGTCATATAGTTAAATGGCGGAGGAAAAAGATTTTTCATACGAATGTAATTTAAACTGACAACACATAACTAGACGATGTGAATCCTGTATAAAGCCTTTAACATTTTAGTGTCAACTTAGATAGTATATTTGATAACAAATAGTACACATTACTCATTTTGATGTAAGCAAAGTAACCACAGAATATAATGTCAACATATATTGAGTAAACATTTATAGTATTGCTGATTTCAGAAAAATGCATATAATAAGTCGTCATTAAAAGATCTGTATTGTTATTCAATATTATATATTCGAAAACGAGTATTTAAGAAAAGGCCATTCTTCTGGAAAGAGAGCATATTCTAGAAAGAATTCTAGCAATTAGTACCATTCTGAGTAGGAAGGAACCCTGTACAAAAACTACTGAATTTTACTTTATATCTTAAATATATAGCTTTATTGCCAAACAAATGGGACACTTTATTGGAATTCTTGTTATGTATAAAAAGAATGTAAAGCATCGAATGTTACAAACATGGGACAAATTAAAGTTTTATTTTTTTTTCTTGAACGTGAAGACCTGAATACAAACGATGCTATCGACATTTTTCAACTTTATTTTTTGTTTTAAATATAATTAAATGAGACACATGACCGATATTTGTTTTTTTTCGATGATTCATTCTTTTAAATTTTAAACCATTAACAAAGCTGACATTATAAGACACTATTGACATTAGACTGTGTCCGCTTACCGACTATAGTACATGTAGGTGTTGGCCAAACACTACTTGCTGGACAGGAAATAGTCGAAGTGGAAGTAGTGTAGCCCGTATCACACGTCACTGTTGCTGTACTACCATATGTGCTTGTGCCAGTGTCCAAGACGGCGACGCCATTCGAAAATATTGGCAGTGTCGAGCTACAGTCTATAGAAGCTGCGGTATAAAGTTTACATTTGCGATTTTTTTAATTTATAAATACTCTACAAAAATCTCCATAAAATCGTTATAATGATGTTGATCTATTACAAGAATAAATAACGAACACTGTGTAGTTTTGATGCATGTGTCCATTGTGTCACTATTACTGCGTACCTCACTGCAAACGAGGCTCTTATATTCAGTTACATGGAGAGAGGGGTAAGGGGGCATTAATTTTGTTACTCCTTAACAAAAGAAATGACAATTATCTTTTTTTCGATATATAGTTTTTTATGATATCCAAAAAAAACAAAAAAACAAAACAAAAAAAAAAACACAAAAAAACACGAGTTAACAGCAGCAACAACCACAGTAACAATAACGACCATCATAAACCAACAACAATGAAGTTATAGAATAGTACTCGATAATATTTTGTATGTAACAACAAAGTCTGTGTGAATATTACAAATACAAGAGAAGTGTAAAATGCACTTTTTACAAGCCAGTAGATGACCAATTGCAGTATTGTTGGAAGTGTATATATTATTGTACATTATGCGGTCTTTGTGTCATGCGTGTAGATATCATTACTCGTACGTATTAAATGTGAGCAATTCACAGACTTATCTGTTGGTGGTGAGCTTTTCATCAATAGATGAAGCGGATACAGTGTCTCTCGACATCATCGAAAATGTATGTTTTCATGTAACATACCTAATTGGGTTTATGCACCGTTCACATAACAACATAACACTTAATTTTTTCTGACCTTTTGTAAATTGTACAAAGACCCCTACATTCGCGGCACACACACACAAATAATGCAATTTGGTTTTAATAATGCTTACCCACTACCACGCACGAAGGAGTTGGCCAAATTCCACTTGCTGGACATGAAATAGACGAAACGGTAGCTTCGTATCCCGTATCACATGTCACTGTTGCTGTGCTGCCATACGTACTTGTTTCAGTGTCCAAGGCAGCAGTACCCTTAGAGAATGAAGGCAGCGTCGAAGTACAGTCTACAAAAAGAACAATATCCTCTTATATAGTACAACTTGTACTTTCTGTTAAATAACATGTCAAGAGCTTTTAATATCGTTTAAATTCCAAACCTTTCAACCGATCGGCATATGGTTTTATTGTTTGGCTAGGTGATCAAATCTGGACCACTTACGAGCAGTTTACTTACAATTAACTGACACTTGAAAAACGTAAGACAAAACAGACCACACAATCAATTGCCATCTTTGCTTACCAACTATTGTGCATGTAGCAGTCGTCCAAGCTCCATTGGCTGGACAGGAAATAGACGCAGTGGAAGCTGTATATCCCGTATCACAGGTTACTGTTGCTGTACTTCCATATGTAGTTGATGTTGTGTCCAAGACCACATTCCCATTGGAGAATGTCGGGAGTGACGACGTACAATCTATTAAAAGCAATGCCATTAATTTTTCTTTAGACTATTTCACATTTTGCATTCAGTTTTCAGTTTGTTATAATTATTGTCGTAAATATGTAAGGTCATATTGACTTTCAAGCTTTAAATATCTGTTTACGATTTCAGAATATGAACCGTTCTGGATCATTAAAACTGTAACAGTCTATGAAAATCTGCAAAGAAAAGATTCGAATATATTCAACTACTTCAGGGTGCCTACAGTAATACAAATCGAGTCGACCAAACACGACTTGTTGGACATGTATCCCGTGTCTATGTAGGCCGTATCTATTTATCGAAGGAATCTAGTCGTATCTATTCAGGAAAGAATCCTGAACAAAAACTACTGAATTTTACCTTATACCTAAAATATATAGCTTTATTTCAAAACAAATGATGCGCTAATTCCGAATTCTTGTTCTGTAGAATGTATATAAAGTGACGCTTCGCATTTTACAAACAGGGAACAAAAGTTGTGCTCTACAGGGTCGAAGTACAGTCTTAAAATGAATGATAACATGTTTTATATGCATTGTTCATTGTTTTCCTTTAAATTGAGCTTATTTTAATAAATGAAAAGGTATGAGATTGCCTTTGTATAGCGATGATATATTGGAAATAACCTAAAGTCTTAGTTTCACAGCTTTGCAAAACTATTCCCAAAAGTTAATCTGGTTAATGAAGGTTTGCCTAAGTTTTTTAGCCCTTCAAGATGATAATTTTAAACAAAACTATAGAGCAACTCACAGTTTGCTGTAACATTTTAAAGGGCATGAAGGGATAGGTTAAACTATACATACAACAGTCAGTAAAAGGCGCTGCTACCTACATTCTAATTAATTTTGTATTCATTGAAAGAGCATTAATCAGAGGAAAATGGTTAAACCAAAAGCGGTTTTTGCTTACCAACTATTGTGCACATAGGGGTCGGCCAAACTCCACTTGCCGGACAGGTTATAGTCGAAGTTGTAGTTGTGTATCCCGTATCACACGTCACGGTTGCTGTACTACCATAGTTACTTGTTGCAGTGTCCAAAGCGGCCACACCGCTTGGGAATAAAGGCAGCGTTGAAGTACAGTCTAAAAGTAAATGCCAACAATTTTCTCATATGATTAAAACAAATCGTTCTAATGAAAGGTGATTTTATACCTTTAATATATGCCTTTAACTTTGGTTACTATCGATGTAGTAGTTATAATACAGTCGTGGTTTGCCATTGTAACGAAATCTCTTCTCAAAATCTAATTCTGTTAAATGATTGGCTACTGCATCTAGGAAGCTCACATTACGCAAAAGAACAGAATGACATTGTTATCTTCATAAAATGTAAATAAAAAGAAAACGGTTGGAGCCTAACATTGCGCATCGACTTTTGCATCTATTAAAGATGTTTAAAATTGGATAAACAAGACACTTGATAACTTTTAAAAATACGGAAAATTCTACAGTTTATAACCTTTTCTGCTTACCAACATTTGAACAAGTAGGAATCGGCCAAACTCCACTTGCTGGACATGAAATAGTCGCAGTAGTAGTTGTGTATCCGGATTCACAGGTTACTGTTGCTGTACTACCATATGTACTTGCTGCAGTGTCCAAGGCTGCATTTCCGTTGGAGAAGGTAGGCAATGTCGATGAACAATCTACAGAAAATGTATTTAGAACAACTTTGTAGATATTTACGATACAGTTGCTGAATTTTGAAGTTAGAAAATACGTGTACAAAATTAAAAAAAGTAACCGCTTGGATCAGTCTGTAAAACGACAGACTCAAATGCTGAAACCCGTTTACAAAGTTTACAATCTTTAACCCTTAGCTTGCTTCATTTTGATAAAAATCCATCCATGTTAAATTCGTATTGTTTGTTTTTGCTTTAATATTATATGTTACTTGTCAGGGTTGATATACATTTTAACAGAGACTGAGCAACAAACAGTAGAAATCCTGGTCAGAGATCTAAGCCTTATAAATACGCCAACAGCAAGCTAAGAGTTAAGTATAAATTGGTAAATTTATTTACGCTCTGAGTAACAAGTGAAAAATTATATGATATGCAAGCTTTTTCGTGAATTGACATATTCTGAAGAGGTTTCTGATAAATACATTGAAAATGAATTTATGTTAAACAGCTTAAGAGTTCAGTCACATATTGCCATGCGGACAACATGCACCTTGAATTCGTTAAGAACAAAAAGTTTATGCTATAAATTTGTCACGCAGTATGTTTTACTTTATCCACACAGATTTAATTTTACAATTGATAAAATATAACGTCATTTCATGTATAATAATTTTCTACCTATTATAAATATGCCTTTTCATAGAGGCTTATATATCTAAATTTTCCCCTTCCCTCCACAAATATCTACTTATTCCAGATCTCGTTGGAAGTTACAAAAGTTCAATGAATTTCTGAAACTAAAACATCAAAAGACAACACATAATAATAATGTCATTACTTGATACATCCGCAATAACAGTTTAATGTGAATGCATCTGGCTTGAAGGAAATATTTGTACTTAATTTAGAAGTTTCTTTTTTAAAAACAGTTACACTTGTAATAAGAAGTTACCCAAGGGACAGCCTAAACTTGCTTAAGACAAGTTGGCAGCTATGTGACATTTTTGATTGTCTGCATATTACTCTGGGCATATTAAAGGTATTAAATAATTGATCTACAGCAAAGTGTTGTTTTAACAGATATTTAATGCTACAGCATAACTGTCATTGGCATGTTAACGTATAAGTTAAAATCAAGAGAAGATCAGAAGAGTCTCACTAAGTCAAAGAGCATATTGCTCCATTATTACAAGTTTGGTCATTTGCAATACAGTGCATACCTCTTAAAAATATCTTGTGTGCCACGAATCGCAGAAAAGTGTACATATATTCAGATATTCAGTCAGCCACATTCCGCATGGGCGAGATTTTAACTATTTGCCAAGGAGTGTGTTATTAGACGAAAGTAAATTGTTTTAAACATCATTTAAACGATGTTTGTATTAACAAAAACGAAACCTGCAATTTTATCTACGTGTAGTCAATTGAAGGTCTATGCATCAATTAACTTGCTCATAAATTAACGCTTCTGCTTCCCGTTTCACTAACATGGATGCTGAGACACTTATTCTACTCCGACTATCCAGATAGGTAACACAATCGATCTTGATTGGGAGATCGGAGCACTTAAGTGTGATAATGACAAGTGGGTGGGAGCAGGGGATTAATGGCCACACATATATTGCGTGACTTTAACTGACGACTGTTACGTGCTAATTGACCGCTAATAAGGAGTCAATTAAAGAAGAATTTCCGAAATCGCGCTAGCCGCTGGCCGCAGAAGACACGTGACCGCTGATTAAATGACAAAGAACAAAGTGCTTGGGAGGATGGTGGCAACACGTGACCGCTAGCACACGTTTGACAGAACTGGCACAAACCACACTAAAACTGTCTGAAACTGTATTTTTTATTTCAATTTGTATAAAGACATCTTGCAAAACGTATATACACACAAACACCGGAAATATAAACATTTTATACACACAATACATTAAACTTTTTCATATCTGTAAAATAATTAATATGTCATTTTCAAAAAGTTCCATCTTATTGGATTTAAAAGCGGCTCTACAATCTGTAACAGTTTCTTTTTTTGGACAAGCTCGATCATTTCAGTATCATACTTGCTTTTGTCTTAGCAAATATAACCATAGGTTCTTACTTATGATAAGTAGAAAAAATAACGGTTAACAAAATGGCAATATAGGCTTTATCAGCAAAGGAAGCTCAGTCGTAGAACGTAGGCCTAAGATATGAAGTGTCAAAATCTGATTATTTTCTTGAAGACTTGATGACTCATGGTGGTAACTAAATGCCAACAAAAAATTTGGCCCATCGCATCTCTTAGATCCGATGCTGTATTGTACTGTTTAATAGCTGCAATGTTGATTTTATACGACACTAGTGAAGAGGCCCAGCAGCATCGGTATTTATATCTGATGGCATGTGGGAGTTTGCACCTGAAAACAAAACATGAGTATAGGTTTCGTTTAATAACAACAAACACTTACGGCAAAATCTTATAATTCTTTTAAATTTGTCACTTTACTTTGCGACTCAAGTGAATGGTAAAGATGGTCCCCTCGCTTTAAATTATTAAAAGTTGGACTGAATAGATACACATGAAACCAATTAAAGCCATAAACTATTAAAGGACAAATACTCAAGTAGCCAACACACCATCAATGCAAGTTTGATAAATTGATGTCCATTCATTGTATATATTTAGGGAAACTGATAAGTGAATATTCCTCATTTTGATTCGCTGGCTAAACTACACTAATTACTTTGGAATACCGAAACAATGCTACCGACAAAACATCCATGTTAAGTTAAAATCCGTGTATAGATACACTCTGTTCAAGTTTTATATACACTACGAACTTACCTAGTTAGTATCCATTTAGCAATGTCCACATATTATTAGTTTCCATCCCATTGGAACCACACGAGCAGGTTAGGCCGAAAACCTCTCACATGCCATTTTTTGTCCTAATTAGGACTAAAATTTATACTGTGAGTTTTTTTTATAATTATATGCCTGTAAAAAAAACAAATGCCATAGATAGAAAACATAATGCGTGCTGCACAATAAAATCAAAACGCTCAGAAGTTGAATATCGACGTATTTTTATCTGGCACTAACATACCTCAAAAGGCGATCGCAAGCTCTGCCCGGGTCAATAACAAAACATAACTTATTTACCTATTGCATCAATATACACAATTATACATACTCTGTATGAAAAACCGTCTGCCGCTGCCTTTTAGGCTATGTTTTTTCGCAAGTAGAGTTGTATATCAGCAACCGTAACTTCTCGGCGATGACTCTATCTCTACCTTTTGCCACCGCCGTTTCGGTAAGTTCGCATGTTACTTAATGCAATATTAAGGGATTTCCAAAATTTATTGTACCAATATTTAGGTCGAATTAATAAAACTTTGCTTAACTCAAATCATAACATTGATTTCTGCAAACAATTATTGTATAGTTGTATATTTTAATAATTTAAATAAACTAGATGAATTGATAAAAAGCTATCACAGCACCCTTATGTAAGACGTTTGCTTGCATAAATTAACAGCATTAATTCCAGGCCTGGGATTTCATTATATAAAGCAACATCTCAGAGGTATTATAATATATGGGGTTTAAGAGGAACTCCAAACATATTATTACAATATATTGTGTTTGTGAAGGACAAAACACTGATATTCACATGCAACTTGTGCTGTACAGCTTCAGGCAAAAGTCTGGTTAGAGGTAAACTTGCCTGGACAACTGTGCGTGTCTTGTTGTCTTGAGTTATTCATTATCATGACTAGCAGGTGCGAAGCACATATATAAAATTAAAGACTCAGCATTGAGCTAAGATCTCGACGCACGGTGGGCCCCGTCATCAGCCTTTACTGTATGATGGCATACTGTGTACTGTATCAATTTATTACAGTATGTGTAGCCTGCAGAAAGTAAAATATGAGGAATAGCTCTGAGAAATTAGCATTCAGTAGGTCTTCACTAGCATTGGTATTCAAGTAGAGTAGTTTTGCATAAGCTCCGATACTTGAACAAGGAATTCTTTATTTTATAGTCTCCGTTAGATAACATATATGTTTGCCTTTTATAATTCCCGGCCGGGTTAAACTGAAGACTTTAAAGTTGGTAGAAGGGACTTCTCTCCCAACAATGGCGGCTAAGGAGAGAGCATTACGGCTGACTCATGGGTGTCAGTATATTGGACCGGCCGGGTTCAGTCACTGGGCAGCTTACAAGTGCCCCTGTGCTAAAATGATAGAAATGTCGATGCACAGTATCGGCAAATGCTGGCAAATCCAATCCCATCCCATCACATATAAAGTTGTTGATACGATAAACGCAATTAAACTACAGTGAGTGTAGGGGGCGGCTAACTCTTTAAGCAGGATACAGTTAAATAGAAAGATAGTTTAATACTAGAAGATTGCTTAGGATGTTGCTTTATTGAAAAGACAAGACATGAGGACGACATCTTCGGCTCACCGACTGCTGTACATGTAGGTGACGGCCAAACACCACTTGTTGGACAGGAAATAGTCGAAGTGGCAGTAATTGTATCCCGTATCACACGTCACTGTTGCTGTACTACCATATGTAGTTGTTCCAGAGTTCAAGGCAGCATTTCCATTGTTGATGGTCGGCAATGTCGATGTACAATCTATAAAATCATAGAAATTAGTTCTATGTTTGACTTTCCAGAATCAGTTACTATTTGTCCTAATTACTTTCCGATTTTCATTAGAAATTACGACAGCCACCCACTCCATTCTCGACTTTTCCCATTGAATCTACTTTATAACAAAATCTAAAGCCAATTACCTTATGTTTATAGTGAATGAAGTCTTCGATCAAACTAGAACTGCTGGTAAAAGGGATGATATTTTACACGAATTCGAATAAACGCTTGACTATGATAGTCAGACATTCAAGAAATACGCAATATTCAAACAATGTAGCCAATAACACGTTCGTCTTATCCACTAAAGAGAAACTAGATCTGGCAGCGCATTTGGTAGTGCGTCAGGTCCACGTTTCGCAATACGCTGTTTACGAAGGCCGAAACATACCGAAGTCGTTTTTAATGATTGTGGTAACATCCCTTGCTAACGCTCAAACAAAAATAAAGGTTAGTCCACAAGTGACCGACCCGCTGACGGAATGATATAAATAAGGGTTCTAAACGAAATGAAGGCAGAAATTTACCAGCTTCAAAAGGATATCGCCTCTAAGGAATTGACATACTGATGCTAGGACGATAAACACACCAAACACATCAAACTATGTAAATGTACGGGTCAGCCATACACTTCTTTCTACAGACTGTTTACTACAATTTAAATTATTTTAGAACATTTTTACGATGATGTATTCACTGAAAAGTAAAGTAATGAAAACGATGCATTTAATGACCATTTCTGCTTACCAACTATTGTACATGTCGGTGTCGGCCAAACTCCACTTGCCGGACAGGAAATAGTCGAAGTGGTAGTTGTGTATCCGGATTCACAGGTTACTGTTGCTGTACTACCATATGCACTTGTTCCAAAGTCCAAGGCAGCATTTCCATTGTTGATGGTCGGCAATGTCAATGTACAATCTATAAAATCAACGACATTAGTTCTATGTTTGACTTTCAAGAATCAGTTACTGATTATCCTAATTTTTTTAATGGTTTTCATCAGGAAATACGACCCACACCCATTCCCATTTGTAATTTAACTTCAAGTGTCGACATGGACCATTATCAAATGATGCATGTAAATATTTTTGCATTATTTAAGTAGTTATTTCCTCGACTTTTCCCATTAAATCTACATTATAACAAACATTACAGCCAATTACCCTTTGTTTTTCTAAATTATAGTGAACGAAGTGTTCGGTCAAACTAGAACTGATAGTAAAAGGGATGATATTTTACACGAATTCGAATAAACGATTGACTACGATAGTCAGACATTCGGGAAACACGCAATTTGCAAACAATGTAGCCAATAACATGTTCGTTGTATCCACTACAGAGAAACTAGACCTGGTAGCGCATTCGCTAGAGCGTCAGGTCCACGTTTCGCAGTACCCTCTTTACGAAGGCCGAAACATATCAAAGTCGTTTTGCATGATTGTGGTAGCATCCACGTGCTAACGCTCGAACAGAAATAAAGGTAATTCAACAAGTGACCGACCCGCTGACGGAATGATATAAATAAGGTATCTAAACGAAATGAAGGCAGAAATGTACTAGCTTCAAAAGGATATCGCCTCTAAAGAAATGACATACTGATGTTGGGACGATAAACAAAACAAACACATCAAACTCCTGTAAATGTAAGGGTCAGCCATACACTTCTATCTACAGACTGTTTACTACAATTTAAATTATTTTAGAACATTTTAACGATGATATATTCATCGAAAAGTAAAGTAATAAAACTATGCTTTTAATGATAATTTCTGCTTACCAACTATTGTACATGTCGGTGTCGGCCAAACTCCACTTGCTGGACAGGAAATAGTCGAAGTGGTAGTTGTGTATCCGGATTCACAGGTTACTGTTGCTGTACTACCATATACACTTGTTCCAACGTCCAAGGCAGCATTTCCATTGTTGATGGTCGGCAATGTCGATGTACAATCTATAAAATCAACACATTAGTTCTATGTTTGACTTTCAAGAATCAGTTACTATTTGTCCTAATTTTTTTTCTGGTTTTCATCAGAAAAAACGACCCACACCCATTCCCTTTTGTAATGTAACTTCAAATGTCGACATGGATCATTATCAAATGATACATGGAAATGTTTTTGCATTATGTAAGTAGTTTTTTCCTCGACTTTTCCCATTGAATCTACATTATAACAAACATTACAGCCAATTTCCGTTTGTTTTTCTATCTTATAGTGAACGAAGTGTTCGGTCAAACTAGAACTGAGAGTAAAAGGGATGATATTTTACACGAATTCGAATAAACGCTTGACTATGATAGTCAGACATTCGGGAAACACGCAATTTGCAAACAATGTAGCCAATAACATGTTCGTCTTATCCACTACAGAGAAACTAGACCTGGTAGCGCATTCGGTAGAGCGTCAGGTCCACGTTTCGCAGTACCCTGTTTACGAAGGCCGAAACATACCAAAGTCGTTTTGCATGATTGTGGTAACATCCCTTGCTAACGCTCAAACAGAAATAAAGGTTAGTCCACAAGTGACCGACCCGCTGACGGAATGATATAAATAAGGGTTCTAAACGAAATGAAGGCAGAAATTTACCAGCTTCAAAAGGATATCGCCTCTAAGGAATTGACATACTGATGCTAGGACGATAAAACCAACAAACACATCAAACTACTGTAAATGTAAGGGTCAGCCATACACTTCTATCTACAGACTGTTTACTACAATTTAAATTATTTTAGAACATTTTTACGATGATGTATTCACTGAAAAGTAAAGTAATGAAACTATGCTTTTAATGACCATTTCTGCTTACCAACTATTGTACACGTCGGTGTCGGCCAAACTCCACTTGCTGGACAGGTAATAGTCGAAGTGGTAGTTGTGTATCCGGATTCACAGGTTACTGTTGCTGTACTACCATATGCACTTGTTCCAAAGTCCAAGGCAGCATTTCCATTGTTGATGGTCGGCAATGTCGATGTACAATCTATAAAATCAACAACATTAGTTCTATGTTTGACTTTCCAGAATCAGTTACTATTTGTCCTAATTTTATTCTGGTTTACATCAGAAAATACGACCCACACCCATTCCCTTTTGTAATTTAACTTCGAGGGTCGACATGGACCATTATCAAATGATGCATGTAAATGTTTTTGCATTATGTAAGTAGTTCTTTCCTCGACTTTTCCCATTGAATCTACTTTATAACAAACATTACAGCCAATTACCGTTTGTTTTTCTATCTTATAGTGAACGAAGTGTTCGGTCAAACTAGAACTGATAGTAAAAGGGATGATATTTTACACGAATTCGAATAAACGATTGACTACGATAGTCAGACATTCGGGAAACACGCAATTTGCAAACAATGCAGCCAATAAAATGTTCGTCGTATCCACTACAGACAAACTAGACCTGGTAGCGCATTCGGTAGAGCGTCAGGTCCACGTTTTCCCAGTACCCTGTTTACGAAGGCCGAAACATACCAAAGTCGTTTCGCATGATTGTGGTAACGTCCCTTGCTAACGCTCAAACAAAAATAAAGGTAATTCCACACGTGACCGACCCACTGATGGAATGAAATAAATAAGGGTTCTAAACGAAATGAAGCCAGAAATTTACCAGCTTCAAAAGGATATCGCCTGTAAGGAATTGACATACTGATGCTAGGACGATAAAACCAACAAACACATCAAAATACTGTAAATGTAAGGGTCAGCCATACACTTCTATCTACAGACTGTTTACTACAATTTAAATTATTTTAGAACATTTTAACGATGATGTATTCACTGAAAAGTAAAGTAATGAAACTATGCAATTAATGACCATTTCTGCTTACCAACTATTGTACATGTCGGTGTCGGCCAAACTCCACTTGCTGGACAGGTAATCGTCGAAGTGGTAGTTGTGTATCCGGATTCACAGGTTACTGTTGCTGTACTTCCATATGTAGTTGTTTCAGATTTTAAGGCAGCATTTCCATTGTTGATGGTCGGCAATGTCGATGTACAATCTATAAAATCAACAACATTAGTTCTTGTTTGACTTTTTCCAGAATCAGTTACTATTTGTCCTAATTTTTTTCTGGTTTTATCAGAAAATACGACCCACACCCTTTTCCTTTTGTAATTTAACTTCGAGGGTCGACATGGACCATTATCAAATGATGCATGTAAATGTTTTTTTTGCATTACGTAAGTAGTTCTTTCCTCGACTTTTCCCATTGAATCTACTTTATAACAAACATTACAGCCAATTACCCTTTGTTTTTCTAAATTATAGTGAACGAAGTGTTCGGTCAAACTAGAACTGATAGTAAAAGGGATGATATTTTACACGAATTCGAATAAACGATTGACTACGATAGTCAGACATTCGGGAAACACGCAATTTGTAAACAATGTAGCCAATAACATGTTCGTTGTATCCACTACAGACAAACTAGACCTGGTAGCGCATTCGCTAGAGCGTCAGGTCCACGTTTCGCAGTACCCTCTTTACGAAGGCCGAAACATATCAAAGTCGTTTTGCATGATTGTGGTAGCATTCCCGTGCTAACGCTCGAACAGAAATAAAGGTAATTCCACAAGTGACCGACCCGCTGACGGAATGATATATATTATGGGTTCTAAACGAAATGAAAGCAGAAATTTACCAGCTTCAAAAGGATATCGCCTTTAAAGAAATGACATACTCATGCTGGGACGATAAACATAAACAAAACAAACACATCAAACTTCTGTAAATGTAAGGGTCAGCCATACACATCTATCTGCAGACTGTTTACTACAATTTAAATTATTTTAGAACATTTTAACGATGATATATTCGCCGAAAAGTAAAGTAATGAAACTATGCTTTTAATGACCATTTCTGCTTACCAACTATTGTACATGTCGGTGTCGGCCAAACTCCACTTGCCGGACAGGAAATAGTCGAAGTGGTAGTTGTGTATCCGGATTCACAGGTTACTGTTGCTGTACTACCATATGCACTTGTTCCAAAGTCCAAAGCAGCATTTCCATTGTTGATAGTCGGCAATGTCGATGTACAATCTATAAAATCATCGACAATAGTTCTATGTTTAACTTTCCAGAATCTGTTACTATTTGTCCTATTTTTTTCTAGTTTTCATCAGAAAATACGACCCACACCCATTCCCTTTTGTAATTTAACGTCGAGGGTCGACATGGACCATTATCAAATGATGCATGTAAATGTTTTTGCATTATTTAAGTAGTTCTTTCCTCGACTTTTCCCATTGAATCTACAGTATAACAAACATTACAGCCAATTTCCGTTTGTTTTTCTATCTTATAGTGAACGAAGTGTTGGGTCAAACTAGAACTGAGAGTAAAACGGATGATATTTTACACGAATTCGAATAAACGCTTGACTACGATAGTCAGACATTCGGGAAACACGCAATATGCAAACAATGTAGCCAATAACATGTTCGTCGTATCCACTACAGAGAAACTATATCTGACAGCGCATTCGGTAGAGCGTCAGGTCCACGTTTCGCAATACCCTGTTTACGAAGGCCGAAACATACCAAAGTCGTTTTGAATGATTGTGGTAACATCCCTTGCTAACGCTTAAACAAAAATAAAGGTTAGTCCACAAGTGATCTACCCGCTGACCGAATGATATAAATAAGGGTTTTAAACGAAATGAAGGCAGAAATGTACCAGCTTCAAAAGGATATCGCCTCTAAGGAATAGACATACTGATGCTAGGACGATAAAATCAACAAACACATCAAACTACTGTAAATGTAATGGTCAGCCATACACTTCTATCTACCGACGGTTTACTACAATTTAAATTATTTTAAAACATTTATTTTAAAACATTTTAACGATGCTATATTCACTGAAAAGTAAAGTACTGAAACTATGCTTTTAATGACCATTTCTGCTTACCAACTATTGTACATGTCGGTGTCGGCCAAACTCCACTTGCCGGACAGGAAATAGTCGAAGTGGTAGTTGTGTATCCGGATGCACAGGTTACTGTTGCTGTACTACCATATGTAGTTGTTCCAGATTTCAAGGCAGCATTTCCATTGTTGATGGTCGGCAATGTCGATGTACAATCTATAAAATCAACAACATTAGTTCTATTTTTGACTTTCCAGAATCAGTTACTATTTGTCGTATTCTTTTTCTGGTTTTATCAGAAAATACGACCCACACCCATTCCCTTTTGTTATTTAACTTCGAGGGTCGACATGGATCATTTTTAAATAATGCATGTAAATGTTTTTGCATTGTGTAAGTAGTTCTTTCCTAAACTTTCCCATTGAATCTTCTTTATAACAAACATTACAGCCAATTATCGCTTGTTTTTCAGTCTTATAGTAAACAAAGTGTTCGGTCAAACTAGAACTGATAGTAAAAGGGATGATATTTTACACGAATTCGTATAAACGATTGACTACGATAGTCAGACATTCGAGAAACACGCACTATGCAAACAATGTAGCCAATACAAGTTCGTCGTATCCACTACAGAGAAACTAGACCTGGTAGCGCATTCGGTAGAGTGTCAGGGTTACGTTTCGCAATACCCTGTTTACGAAGGCCGAAACATACCAAAGTCGTTTGGCATGATTATGGTAACATCCCTTGCTAACGCTCAAACAGAAATAAAGGTTAGTCCACAAGTGATCTACCCGCTGACGTAATTATATAATAAGGGTTCTATACGAAATGAAGGCAGAAATTTACCAATTTCAAGAGGATATCGCCTCGAAGGAAATGACATACTAATGCTGGGACGATAAACACAACAAACACATCAAACTACTGTAAATGTAAAGGTCAGCCCTACACTTCTATCTACCGACTGTTTACTAAAATTTAAATTATTTTAGAACATTTTTACGATGATGCATTCACTGAAAAGTAAAGTAATGAAACTATGCTTTTAATGACCATTTCTGCTTACCAACTATTGTACATGTCGGTGTCGGCCAAACTCCACTTGCCGGACAGGAAATAGTCGAAGTGGTAGTTGTGTATCCGGATGCACAGGTTACTGTTGCTGTACTACCATATGTAGTTGTTCCAGATTTCAAGGCAGCATTTCCATTGTTGATTGTTGGCAATGTCGATGTACAATCTATAAAATCAACAACATTAGTTCTATTTTTGACTTTCCAGAATCAGTTACTATTTGTCGTATTCTTTTTCTGGTTTTATCAGAAAATACTACCCACACCCATTCCCTTTTGTTATTTAACTTCGAGGGTCGACATGGATCATTTTAAAATGATGCATGTAAATGTTTTTGCATTGTGTAAGTAGTTCTTTCCTAAACTTTCCCATTGAATCTTCTTTATAACAAACATTACAGCCAATTATCGCTTGTTTTTCAGTCTTATAGTAAACAAAGTGTTCGGTCAAACTAGAACTGATAGTAAAAGGGATGATATTTTACACGAATTCGTATAAACGATTGACTACGATAGTCAGACATTCGAGAAACACGCACTATGCAATCAATGTAGCCAATACAAGTTCGTCGTATCCACTACAGAGAAACTAAATCTGACAACGCATTCGGTTGAGCGTCAGGTCCACGTTTCGGAATACCCTGTTTAGGACGGCCGAAACATACCAAAGTATGATGCTACTGATGCTAGGTTGATAAAATCAACAAACACATCAAACTATTGTAAATGTAATGGTCAGCCATACACTTCTATCTACAGACTGTTTACTACAATTTAAATTATTTTAGAACATTTTAACGATGATGTATTTACTGAAAAGTAAAGTAATGAAACTATGCTTTTAATGACCATTTCTGCTTACCAACTATTGTACATGTCGGTGTCGGCCAAACTCCACTTGCCGGACAGGAAATAGTCGAAGTGGTAGTTGTGTATCCGGATGCACAGGTTACTGTTGCTGTACTACCATATGTAGTTGTTCCAGATTTCAAGGCAGCATTTCCATTGTTGATGGTTGGCAATGTCGATGTACAATCTATAAAATCAACAACATTAGTTCTATTTTTGACTTTCCAGAATCAGTTACTATTTGTCGTATTCTTTTTCTGGTTTTATCAGAAAATACTACCCACACCCATTCCCTTTTGTTATTTAACTTCGAGGGTCGACATGGATCATTTTAAAATGATACATGTAAATGTTTTTGCATTGTGTAAGTAGTTCTTTCCTAAACTTTCCCATTGAATCTTCTTTATAACAAACATTACAGCCAATTATCGCTTGTTTTTCAGTCTTATAGTAAACAAAGTGTTCGGTCAAACTAGAACTGATAGTAAAAGGGATGATATTTTACACGAATTCGTATAAACGATTGACTACGATAGTCAGACATTCGAGAAACACGCACTATGCAATCAATGTAGCCAATACAAGTTCGTCGTATCCACTACAGAGAAACTAAATCTGACAACGCATTCGGTTGAGCGTCAGGTCCACGTTTCGGAATACCCTGTTTAGGACGGCCGAAACATACCAAAGTATGATGCTACTGATGCTAGGTTGATAAAATCAACAAACACATCAAACTATTGTAAATGTAATGGTCAGCCATACACTTCTATCTACAGACTGTTTACTACAATTTAAATTATTTTAGAACATTTTAACGATGATGTATTTACTGAAAAGTAAAGTAATGAAACTATGCTTTTAATGACCATTTCTGCTTACCAACTATTGTACACGTCGGTGTCGGCCAAACTCCACTTGCTGGACAGGTAATAGTCGAAGTGGTAGTTGTGTATCCGGATTCACAGGTTACTGTTGCTGTACTACCATATGTAGTTGTTCCAGATTTCAAGGCAGCATTTCCATTGTTGATGGTCGGCAATGTCGATGTACAATCTATAAAATCAACAACATTAGTTCTATGTTTGACTTTCCAGAATCAGTTACTATGTGTCCTAATTTTATTCTGGTTTACATCAGAAAATACGACCCACACCCATTTCCTTTTGTAATTTAATTTCGAGGGTCGACATGGATCATTATCAAATGATGCATGTAAATATTTTTTGCATTATGTAAGTAGTTCTTTCCTCGACCTTTTCCATTGAATCTACTTTATAAGAAACATTACAGCCAATTACCCTTTGTTTTTCTAAATTATAGTGAACGAAGTGTTCGGTCAAACTAGAACTGATAGTAAAACGTATGATATCTTACACGAATTCGAATAAACGCTTGACTATGATAGTCAAAAATTCGGGAAACAAGCAATTTGCAAACAATGTAGCCAATAACATGTTCGTTATATCCACTGCAGAGAAACTAGACCTGGTAGCGCATTCGGTAGGGCGTCAGGGCCACGTTTCGCAGTACCCTGTTTAGGAAGGCCGAAACATTACAAAGTCGTTTTGAATGATTGTGGTAACGTCCCTTGCTAACGCTCAAACAAAAAAGGTTAGAACATTTTTACGATAATGTATTCAATGAAAAGTAAAGTACTGAAACTATGCAATTAATGACCATTTCTGCTTACCAACTATTGTACATGTCGGTGTCGGCCAAACTCCACTTGCTGGACAGGTAATAGTCGAAGTGGTAGTTGTGTATCCGGATTCACAGGTTACTGTTGCTGTACTACCATATGTAGTTGTTCCAGATTTCAAGGCAGCATTTCCATTGTTGATGGTCGGCAATGTGGATGTACAATCTATAAAATCAACAACATAAGTTCTATTTTTGACTTTCCAGAATCAGTTACTATGTGTACTATTCTTTCTTTGGTTTTATCAGAAAATACGACCCAAACCCATTCCCGTTTGTTATTTAACTTCGAGGATCGACATGGATCAATTTAAAATGATGCATGTAAATGTTTCTGCATTGTGTAAGTAGTTCTTTCCTAAACTTTCCCATTGAATCTTCTTTATAACAAACATTACAGCCAATTATCGCTTGTTTTCCAGTCTTATAGTAAACAAAGTGTTCGGTCAAACTAGAACTGATAGTAAAAGGGATGATATTTTACACGACTTTGTATAAACGATTGACTAAGATAGTCAGACATTCGAGAAACACGCACTATGCAAACAATGTAGCCAATACAAGTTCGTCGTATCCACTACAGAGAAACTAGACCTGGTAGCGCATTCGGTAGAGTGTCAGGGTTACGTTTCGCAATACCCTGTTTACGAAGGCCGAAACATACCAAAGTCGTTTTGCATGATTGTGGTAACATCCCTTGCTAACGCTCAAACAGAAATAAAGGTTAGTCCACAAGTGATCTACCCGCTGACGTAATTATATAATTAGGGTTCTATACGAAATGAAGGCAGAAATTTACCAATTTCAAGAGGATATCGCCTCGAAGGAAATGACATACTAATGCTGGGACGATAAACACAACAAACACATCAAACTACTGTAAATGTAAAGGTCAGCCCTACACTTCTATCTACCGACTGTTTACTACAATTTAAATTATTTTAGAACATTTTTACGATGATGTATTCACTGAAAAGTAAAGTACTGAAACTATGCTTTTAATGACCATTTCTGCTTACCAACTATTGTACATGTCGGTGTCGGCCAAACTCCACTTGCCGGACAGGAAATAGTCGAAGTGGTAGTTGTGTATCCGGATGCACAGGTTACTGTTGCTGTACTACCATATGTAGTTGTTCCAGATTTCAAGGCAGCATTTCCATTGTTGATGGTCGGCAATGTCGATGTACAATCTATAAAATCAACAACATTAGTTCTATTTTTGACTTTCTAGAATCAGTTACTATTTGTCGTATTCTTTTTCTGGTTTTATCAGAAAATACGACCCACACCCATTCCCTTTTGTTATTTAACTTCGAGGGTCGACATGGATCATTTTTAAATAATGCATGTAAATGTTTTTGCATTGTGTAAGTAGTTCTTTCCTAAACTTTCCCATTGAATCTTCTTTATAACAAACATTACAGCCAATTATCGCTTGTTTTTCAGTCTTATAGTAAACAAAGTGTTCGGTCAAACTAGAACTGATAGTAAAAGGGATGATATTTTATACGAATTCGTATAAACGATTGACTACGATAGTCAGACATTCGAGAAACACGCACTATGCAAACAATGTAGCCAATACAAGTTCGTCGTATCCACTACAGAGAAACTAGACCTGGTAGGGCATTCGGTAGAGTGTCAGGGTTACGTTTCGCAATACCCTGTTTACGAAGGCCGAAACATACCAAAGTCGTTTGGCATGATTATGGTAACATCCCTTGCTAACGCTCAAACAGAAATAAAGGTTAGTCCACAAGTGATCTACCCGCTGACGTAATTATATAATAAGGGTTCTATACGAAATGAAGGCAGAAATT